>OZ024862.1:37673674-37806174 GCA_964017155.1 Oasisia sp. SBJ-2009 | reverse complement strand
TTCTCCCTTTACTGTCCATGAACTATGTATCAATCAGGTTGCCCTGGCATACTGGGCTGCTGGGTGGTGTTTGAACAACATCCACTATAAGGAGACCTATCTAATTTGTGATACCTGACTTGGACAGAGGGCTCGCTCGTCTGAGCCAGACCTCCTATATATTTCACAAACGGAATTAGTGGGCTGATGGTGCTCAGTTTTACTGGCCAATGCACACAAGTGCTAATTTATGTAAATAAGACACAGCTGGTCTCACACTGGCTTCACTGTCTGTTAGCAGAAACTTGCCATTTGTTCATAATCATGAAACACGTATTTGAGAAAAAATCTGAACATTTCAAATACTTTAGGAAAGGATTCAAATACAAATACTGTTTTTAATCAGGAAATAAGTTAAAAAAAATAGTTTATTCAAATACTATCTAGTTAATACAAGTGATAGGTCTTCTATACTTGAGAACATTAAAACGATTTTGACTCGCTTACAAGAGAGCGCAATAAAGTCTGCAGAAATAATGTAATAACATTATTTTATTCAAAAACTATCTAGGTAATACAAACTAAATACATAGTATCTGTGTGTAAAGTGAATCAACAGCTGACTACCTGGTTTCGTGAGACCTGACACTAGTTTCCAGACTCTAATGTCTATTGTAGTACTATTGTCTATTACCACACTGCCCCCTTAATTGCTAATCAGCCGGTGCTCAACAAGTTAATGACAACAGGACACTTGCCCTGCCTGCCTGCCTGCCTGCCTGCCTGCCTGCCTGCCTGCCTGCCTGCCTGCCTGCCTGCCTGCCTGCCTGCCTGCCTGCCTGCCTGCCTGCCTGCCTGCCTGCCTGCCGACCTTTCTCCCTCTCCCTCTCCCTCTCCCTCTCCCTCTCCCTCTCCCTCTCCCTCTCCCTCTCCCTCTCCCTCTCCCTCTCCCTCTCCCTCTCCCTCTCCCTCTCCCTCTCCCTCTCCCTCTCCCTCTCCCTCTCCCTCTCCCTCTCCCTCTCCCTCTCCCTCTCCCTCTCCCTCTCCCTCTCCCTCTCCCTCTCTCTCTCTCTCTCTCTCTCTCCCTCTCTGGCTCTATCTCTCGCAGGGAACTGAAAACCGGTTACACTGCCAACAAACCACGTGATCAAAACACTTGGCCCAGTTAATGCGTCAATGAAGCATATGATAAGATCAAAAAATCACCTGACTTAATCCAAACTGACACCAGTGCAAACACACACAAAAATTATGGGAATTTCGCGCGGCAGTTGCCATGATAAATCTTCACTTCTTCATTGCATCGATTATACTGGTCAAATATGTGCTCTTCTCCTGTTCGCCTCTGGGACCGACACAGTTGTCGGTTCCACCCACACGGCAGACGGTGAAACAGCTGCGGATACTTCATACCCAGGAGTGTGTAGAAGTCCTGGTCGCCGAGGTATCCCTCAAACGTGAACTCGGCCGTCAAATGAGCGAGACTCTCTTCAGTGAGCTGCGATTTGTACAGCTTAGAGTCGCGCATCCGGTCGAGGTCTAGCAGGAGAACTCCGCTGTTGAACCCGGGCAAGCCATGAGGCGGGGGATCACCGACACGTGTACCGTTGTGATCGTTACGATACTGAATGAACAAAGTACGATAGATCGGCTGCATTTCGCGACCGATGCCAATAATGTTGTCGTCAGTGAACAGCTTGAAACGGTCGTACAATTTACTGATATCATCGGTGAATTTCAGATCGGCATCTAACATGATCACGTGGTGAAAGTTTCCCGGGAGGACCCGGTAGAGACCAATGGAAAGGTAAAAGAGGACGTGGCTGAAATAGTCATACTTCTTGTTGAAGTGTTTCCGCATCACAGGAATGATTGTGCGCATGTCTTTCACCAGTTCATCTAAATAGAGTGTGTTGATCTGAAAATAATACATACCAAGCAATATGAATGAATGAGTGAGTGAGTGAATGAATGAATGAATGAATATATATACATATATATATATATATATATATATATATATATATATATATATATATATATATATATAGTTTGTATGTATATATATATATATATATATATATATATATATATATATATATATATATATATATATATATATATATACATCAACAACTACTACAAGAACAATAATACATTTTACATCATGTATACAGTGCATACAATCAGGACCGTCGATCCGGTTTTAAGATTGGGGGGACGGGGGACCAATTTATATATACATGTATGTATGTAATTTCTATGTATGTATAATATATATATATATATATATATATATATATATATATATATATATATATATATATATATATACATACATATACATATATATATATTACATTATATATAATATATATGTGTGTATATATATATATATATATATATATATATATATATATATATATATATCTCTCTTTTTGACATGTATAATATTATATATATATATATATATATATATATTGTAAATATAAAACATAATTCATTGTTGGTCTGGTGCTACTTCTAAAATAAACAAAGATCTTTATGTCATGCTATTTAAAATAGTTATGTTGGCAACATATATTTGAAGACGGGCCATGGCCCGCCGCAATCACTGAACATTTGGACGGTAGGCTTTGGACCCAACACTGCTTGCCTGATTCATAGAATGACATGATGCAGAGGTTACAGGGGTGCCTGTGTAGGACTTCCAAATCCCACCTCGTGGCAAAGAAATTTGTCTTCACTCAAATGGGATCAAATTGCACAAAGTGCAGGAATCGGCTGGTTCCGCCATAGGCGATATAAGTATCCTCCAGGGCGACCAGGCTGCAATCCAAGGGGTGGCAGGGCAAACAAAAAATAATAATCTATAACGTGCTTAATGGCTAATGCCTATTAATTATTATATCAACACAAGGGTGTAAAATGACAGAACACGGCATGATGAATAGTTACTGGACTAAGATCAAGTTGCGGGCTGCGGCCAAACAAGCAATAGTGATTTTCCACTGGGTAGTCGGAAACATATATCTGAACTCGTATAATTTGTATTACTGTTACTATTACACCGATGTAGGGTCTTTAAGAGAGGGGAATGATCAGTCTCGCTATATATGCCTTTAAATTGTTTAATGAACTGAGAAAGTGTGAGAACATTGTCTATGCTGTAATTTTGGCAAAGAAATTTTTCATAATTCAAATGGGCTTCAGTTACACAAACTGCAGGAATTCGCCGCTTTTGTCGTAGGCGATAAGCAGCAAGCAGGCGAGGGATGAAAGTGCAACACAAATTTCATCATTTACAATGTGCTTGATGCCTAGAACCTATTAATAATATCAACACAAGGATGCAAAGCCGGCATGTGATTATTTACTAAAGTAAAACCAAGTATCGCGCTGTGGCCAGCCAAGCAATTTATCTAGTCGATTTTTTAATAATGAGTGATCGTAATTTCATATCGCGAGTTTATTATCTAGCTACTAGTCTTATGTAGCGCTTTTAAGAGACAGGAGTGGCGTCAGGCTGCATGCCCCGCAATTATTCTGAACTGAAAAGTGGGGCGAACAATTCCTATGCTGTCCCCCATGCTGAAAAATCGGGGGACGCGTCCCCCCCCATCCCCCACCGATCGACGCCTCTGCATACAATACAAATTGTTGTAGAAACGGTAAAAGAATTACATAATAGTTCCCTTATTATTGCTTAATTAAGTTCATAATGCCTCTGAAAAGAGGGTATTATAAAATATCAAAGTGCGACAAAAATATTTACAGGTATAGTCATAATTTTATCGACAAAATACTGGGAAATTTAGAAAACATTTAAATAATAAACAATCTGAACATTTATTTAAGTAAGTCGACAAAATGGTTTAACCCTTTATTGCACAGTGTAACCCTCAAGGCACAAACCAATTGTTTCCTGGTATAGATATATCTAAATAAAGCAGCTGGATACTAATAAAGTGACCTCAAAGTGACAAATCTATTTTATTTTGGTAATTTGAGTCCCAATATTTATTTCTTCAAATATTAAATATTTAATGTTGTATGCATAAGTATACAGCATACCAAAAAATCTCCCCAAATATTAATTCATGCAATAAAAGGTAAAGACTCCAACACACAAATATTAAACAATTATATATATATATATATATATATATATATATATATATATATATATATATATATATATATATATATATGTATGTATGTATGTATATATATATATATATATATATATATATATATATATATATATATATATATATATATATATCATTCAAAACATATATTAGTAGTAAACTAATAAATAAATGTTGTTTGTTTTACTTTTAGTCGTGTTATTTTTCTTTCCTACCACTCTACTACGCCGAGTGATATGTGTAGTGATCTGTGTGGCCATCAAGCAACATTTTATCACCCGCCACTTCGACGTCGCCTACTATAAGGCCTAATAAGTGGTATAATATGTTCACATTTTGCCTTTTTACATAGTGCATTTACCTTGTGCGGATGAGTCACGTTTGAGCTGCTCTGTTTGATAATATCCTCGCCCAGGTCTTTGCTTGCCTTGTCACCAATGATGTAGATGTCGAACGGCACTGAAGCGTGTCGAAATAACGAACTTGCAGTTGTACGAAACGCATCTTGGAGTACGGCATTGTTGGCGGCGTTCACGAATGTAAACATCACGCAGATTTGCTTCGGCTGCTTGAGGTCATCGTCAAAAACTGAATACACAGAAAGAGAACCCGTACCGTCAAATAAACATAATTATACATGTGTCTGATCCACCTTTATACTCTCAGTTTGCCTTGCTATAAATAAAAGACAGAGCTGCTCTGGCAATAAGATTTTTTCCGCGCTTATTGCCAGAGCTGCTCTGGCAATAAGCGCGAAAAATTCTTATTGCCAAAGCAGACGTCGATTGACGGTGATGTGCCTGCGAGTGAGGTTGGCGATATTTGTTAGCGAACACATGTCAACATAGTCATTATTTCAGATACATATGACGCCTTGATATCGTTTTTTGACTGATTTAGGCGACCGTGGCGGGGAAACTGCGATAAGATCGATGCGCCGAGCTGCTCTGGCAATAAGGCCAGAACAAATTCTTATTGCCAGAGCAGAACTCCGCAGAGCCGCTCTGGCAATAGTCAGGGTGAATTTAATATTGAGTTTATCAGAGCGATTTACGTAGCGCTGAGAGTATACACGATTTTAGGCCGTATGTGTGTGTTTACGGGATTTTTATTTCACATTGCTGTACGTTGTGGTTTCACAATAGTTGAGTTGAGAGACACTATTTGGGGGCAGTCCGACACTACAACCAAAAACAAAACAAAGTTCTATATGTCAACATGGTGAATATGGACTTCCTGCCCCCATGTGCCCCCAACCTCGTTTTCGAGCGCGAGACTTACATGGCCTATACTTATGCTATTAGAAGTATTCAACATTAAACTTTCATTCATACAAACGTAAACAGAATTACAAATTTGCAGTTGTTTATGATGCAGGAAATGTGGGCGGAATACGCCTCGATTATTCAGGCTCCGCGAGGTCGCAGCAACTTTTAGATGTCTTATTTGCCTTCATTTGATATTATGCTTTGTAAAGCGCTACAATTAATTTGTTTTTATCTGATATGTTCTCAAATTAAATCAATTGTTTTAGAAAATCACCTCACTGGCCATAAAATATTACCCGAAATAAGTAGAACTTAACTACAAACGCTATATATCGCAGGAACGAAGGTAATATTGCATTATAGGGCGCCTGGGTCTGAGCTTCAGTGCCAGTCGCTGTTAGATCATGACAGCAGCAGATGAGGGTACGACAAGCTGTCAGCTGGTGAACTTATTTCGTAGAGACGTTAATATTGTTGAACGTGATGTTATGCATGGACCGAGACAATGACGTTGTCACTATTTCTATACGCCTGGACTTTAAAGGGATACTCCAGTCAGTATTTACTCACATGTGTATAACACATTGGCTATGCAGATTAATTATGAACAAAGATCGTCAATAAACAATTAATTATGGTATAATTGTACCAAAAATCATGCTATCTTGCATTCAGGGCGCTGCCATCTTGAGGCACTGAACCAGTGACGTAAACCCAATTGTTTACGTCACTGGCGCATTGTTGGAAAAGGCAAAGCTTGACGGAAGTCTCGCGCTTAATTGTGATCTCGTGATGTAAGCAAACGGCGATACGTCAAATACCATTGGACAAATGTAGGATGTTCGAACGTGCATGCGCCAGTGACGTAAACCGCTTACGCGCATGCAACTTCGGTGCCTCAAGATGACAGCGCCCTGAATCCAACATAGCATTTTATGGTACTTGTAACTATACTGTGATTAATTGTTTATTAATGATCTTTGTGCATAATTACTACGGACAACTGATATATTATACATGTGTATGTAGATGCTGTGAACTTCTCATTGACTGGGGTATCCCTTTAACGCGCTATGCATGAACGCTGACAAAATCTCTAAATTCATTTAAAACAAGACTAGACAAAACAAGACAAATTTTGGTATAACCAGGATATTGTATATGACTTCGAAGCACCATTAAGAATTACTAACAATAGAACCGGAACTCGCGATTTAATATTAATAGATAATGAAAACGAAGAGCTGATCACAGAGGAATACACAATCCTACGATCAGAACCATCCTAAGGTAAGGTAAGATATTAAACGTCACGGCCTATTCGCGGGACGAAAGGACGCGACTATTAGACCTGCTATACCGCTGGCCTAAACAAAGTTGTCTGACTGTTTCGCAATTGGCCAAATATGCGCATTCAAACGGTACACCAGCAAGAACATCAAACAAACAAACCCGGTCAATCTCCAGGTAAGTCAGATCATTTATTATAAAAATTTACCTATCATAATCATGACTGTGGATTAACGTTAAATGTATTAACGGTAGCTACAGTCCAATGTTGAATATATCGTTTTGCTATCGGTGGCGATGACGATGTAAAAATAAGTTGTCTTTGACACACGACTGTGGATGTGACATATAAAAAACATTTTAGTTAGATACGGTCACAGAAAAGACATGGCCGTGGCTATGCCTATGCATTAGCCTATGCCATGGCCTATGGCTATGCAAATACGATTCGAAGAAAGCATATTAAAGACTTTTCAAGTCAAGAGAAGTCAAACTGAACTGTAAGTTGTAACCCTTAATGTTAAAGGCACTATATAAATGTGTTGTTGCATATACATGAAGTATACTATTTTATGTAATATTTGAGTGTTTAAAAATACATAAAAATATCTATATGTTTAAAATGTTATATTAAACACGGCATGCCCGCAGATCCCGCGGAATTTTCAGATTTAATTAACTAAGCGTTTTACCAACTATGACGTCACACCCCAGCATCCGTAAAAGCGCGGCAAAAATATGCATGTTTCAAAAAGCCCACTAACATTTCTAACAGTGTGTAATATTATATCCTTATATTTATAGTCATACCCACCAAGCAACAACAACAACAAATGAATTAGAAATTCCACACTTTATGCAATGCCATTGGGCTTTTTGAAACATACATATTGTTGCCGCGCTTTTGGATGCTGGGAATAGTTGGTAAAATGTTTAGCTCATTAAATCTGAAAATTCCGCGGAATCTGCGGGCATGCCGTGTTTAATATAACATTTTAAACATATAGATATTTTTATGTATTTTTTAAACACACTCAAATGTTACATAATATAATAGTATACTTCATGTATATGCAACAAAAGAAATTTATATAATGCCTTGTTGTTATTCCCTTTAAACTGACATATCGGACATGGCAGCACGCAATTCCAGAAAATATATTCTACATTCAAATTATGTTTTCAGATAAAGCTGTGAATGGTTACTCATCCAAGTTTGGAAAGTCACCAACCTTGTACCTGGGCCAACACCGACTCGTGTTGTTCACTTGTTGTCGGAGTCGTAAACGCTCTGGCCTCTGCTACTTCTTCCCCTTTCCGTAGAAGGGCGTGCAGATCGGGATATGAATAAATTCCAAAAATAACAATAAAACTACATATAACAACAACGATCACATTCCTTCTCGAAATGATTTGAAGTTTTCGGTTGCTGTCCATCATGATCAACAAACGAAAAAGTTGCACGACACTCGAAATGCCACAACGAAAACACTAACCGTAACGATAGCCTCGGTTACCCATGCAGGCTCCATGACGCGGCAGCTCTTCAAGTCCCTCAACTCTTCTCGGCGTAGTTACGCAGCCGACCGACTGTCGAGACTATAACGAATCAATCCCCGACTTCCGAATTGCTGTCGACTCGTGAGCCTGCTGCATGCTGGATATTTTGCGCATGCGCAATAAATGTAAAATCATCAATGTCCAGCGAAACAACAAAGCATTTTCGGTATAAATGCCACGGGCTGTTTGTTCACTCTCCTGTGATGATTACTGCGAAGAGTTTCTTAAAATGTCGTTCAATGCAATAAAATATTAATTTTTTTTTAATCACTGTCACGTATTATGGCGCACTACAGTCACGTGATTTACACTTGCTATCAAAACTGGTTTGCCGCATGTTAATTTGCGACAACTAACTTGGCTGAGAGGTTATGTACATTCTAACGAACAACCCGTAGTATTCATGCCTTTTGCTGCACACTGATGAGTTTACATTTATCGCGCATGCGCAGAAACGGAACGTTTATAACGCCGGGAAAATGAAAGTGCTAAGTTACAACGTTACTGCAGTTCCGAATTTATAACAAGCTTGTGCGGCGAAGTGTACCCGTGCGCGTGTATGTGTATAGGCAAGGAGGTATAGCTGCCACCTGGCAGTTTGGTTTTTGTAAGCTGTGTTTTATATAAATGAAAATTGTAAACCATATTATTACACACGTTAGCTAATGTTTAAAACCAACTTGATATGGGATCCAATGTGATGTTTATTATCTGGTGGGTTGTCTTTATTCTGGAAGCCTATCTTTATTCTGGTGGGCTATTTTTATTCTGGTGGGTTGTATATTTTGGTAGGTTATCTCTCTTCTGGTGGGGTATTTGTTCTGGTGGGCAGCTTATATATATTCTAGTGAGCTATCTTTATTCTCTTTCTTTCTCTTTCTCTTTCTCTTTCTCTTTCTCTCTCTCTCTCTCGCTCTCTATTGCACTTTCTTCCACTTTCTCTCGCTCACTCCTCCTTTTTCTCGCTGTCATTCTCTCTCTCCCTCTAGCTCTTTTGCTCTGTCTCTCTACACTGCATTGCATTACATTGCTCCAGTTAACTCAGCTGTATGAATGAGTACCTGGCTATAGACAGTGGTGTCCGTTTGTACGAGCAGTCCTCGCGAATTAATTACAGCGTAGTTGAACTCTTCCCATGAATCCAGCCATCCAGGTTGAGGTGGTGTTTGATTGAACAGGGAGTAATATGCAAACTGTAAATAGCTTTGAGCAGTCCCGATGGCTGGATAGTGCGCTATAATTTTTTATGAGAGCATACCTTTACCTTTTTAACGTCCAATAACTAATTATAGCTAACGTCAGTGTCTCGTGACCGCGACTTCGTCAATTGGATCGCATCCGACGTCTGGTGTCGTTCCATCGAAATTCGCACAATCCTTCCTGCAGCCATTTCGCCTTACCACCGTCGGTCGCTTGGAACGAGTATTGCACCGATAATAATTATAAGTGTCCGTCGTGTGTTCTCGGGTAACGTAGGAGTCCGATCCTAGATCTTTGTGCAGCAGGGACAAAATTATGGGTCGACATCTTCTTCTTTGCTGTCCATCGTGTCCGATGATGACATCAGTGACAGTGTAGGGTTTTGTCCGTTACGTGCTTTGCCCGTTTGTGAGAGAATAGTCAAATTTGAGTTACAAAGCCTCTTCCGCAGTTGACACAGAAGATGATAGGGACAGAAGCATCAGGAAAGCCATGGCGGAGATTGTGATCATTTTCTTCATATATGGCTTTTCCTTTATGAATGGCCTGCCTCCACATCTTGAAGCCGCGATATAACATGCCCGCGTACTTCGAGTTCGACGTCGAACGTTCGACTGGTTGTCACGCAGAAACAATGCATGTCATGTGACGGCAGTCCCGCATTATTTGAATGGATGACATGTCTACACAACATTCATATAATTAATAATTTACCGTTTAGCACTCTGGAAATATTCCACCATCGCACACCATAATATTTATATGCAAGTTCTAATTGTTCAAAATTATCTACATTATTATATTTTTATCCAAAACCAAGGGGCACTGATTAAAAAGACAAATATATGCAATCATCCCCACGTTACATCAATGCAAGCACATAACATGTTTACATACTTAATCTATAATGCAATAAATTTACTTTTTATGTTTACCGCCGACAATATATACCCCAAAACGAATCTAATTAGAAATATTTTGTCAGAATTGATTGATTGATTTTTTTTCAATATATGTGTGTGTGTGTGTGTGTGTGTGTGAGTGTGTGTGTGTGTGTGTGTGTGTATGTGTGTGTGTGTGTGTGTGTGTGTGTGTGTGTGTGTGTGTGTGTGTGTGTGTGTGTGTGTGTGTGTGTGTGTGTGTGTGTGTGTGTGTGTGTGTGTGTGTGTGTGTGTGTGTGGTGTGAGTGTATTTATATAATATATATATATATATATATATATATATATATATATATATATATATATATAACACAAAGTACTTCAAATATAAAGAAGACACAAAAAGTGCTAGTCTCGCCTAACCGACTGTCGGTCGGCTGCTAACTACGCCGAGAAGACATGCAGTCTAGTGTTCCGCCGGCTTTTGAATATAATCCGCATGATCTAAACAATGCTGTCACTTCACGGATATTAATCCTGCTGTAATTTCTATTTCTATTTACAACTGCAAATTTGTATTTCTATTTATTTTGTGTTAATATAAGTTTAATTTTGAATAGTTTTTATAATACAGCATTATTTGATAAAAAGGTATCCTTACATGTAATTTGTAAGCTATCCGTGTGGGTCCAAACAATGCTGCAACGTCACGGTTTTATTTGTTATTTGTGAAAGGACGACCACAATTACAATTATAACTGTAATTTACAATTATAGATTAGTTTTGTATTTTATTATGATTAATGTTTATATCTATACATATTGTTTTAATAATGATCTTATCTGTATTTTTATACTTCTCTACTCCTGTATTTTATATTTTTTATGACGAACGTCTACAAAATGAATTTCCCGGTCCGGGACAATAAAGGTTTATTATATTGTATTGTATTGGAATGTATATTGTAATTATAATGCGGCTGTTGACGGTGGATGAGAAAACAAAATAAAAATATTATAGAGATTCAGGGCTTTAATTGATGTATTTATTGATACTTAATTAAGTGTAGAATTCGGACCGACCTCGATTTTGTCAACACAACTATATCTTTGCCAACATTTGATACTTGTTTTGTTAATTCAATCATTTAACATTATCTTCTAGCTCACGTACGCGCATATTTATGTTTAGTAGACTGTTGATCGAGGTCTAACATAATTAAGACAGTGCGGTCGGCATAGACAAACTGTGCACGGCGCAGTAACACATGCACCGCTGCACTTGCGACTGGCACAAATCGGAGCCCTACTTGGGTCTCAAAATGCAATATTTGTGAAACATAAATAATTATATATACCTGGGAATTCATGCTGATATTGATATTAGACATGTTTACGATAGAGTTAGTTTGACGTATATCCAATCCAATATAAAAGTATAGGCAAATATACAGTTAAATATGATGGCACAACTGAGGTGGGTCCGAACTCTATACAAGTGTCTAATTATTGTATTGATTAAGTCCACTATTATGTTTCTCCCTGTATGGTATATGTTATAATAGATATTATAACTACAATAATTATTTTTTATTTAAGTGTTGGCGATAGTATCTGTCGTGGAGGATGAGGCGCCGCCATGTTTGTTTACAATATCACGTGGATGGGGGAGGCCAATGTTGATGTCAAGGAACCACTTCCAAAACACAGATTGCGGGCTTCGACATGAATTTATTAGGATCATCCGGTAACAGTGCACAACTCCATCTCTATACTTTGGAAGTATCATAATTGTTTAACAATACAATTATGCAGATGCAAATAAAACACCTAAATAATACTCACAACCTGAAGTTATCGAAGACCCTGTGCGTGTGCCACTAGTCTCGCTTAACCGACTGTCGGTCGGCTGCGGAACTACGCCGAGAAGACAGTCTGGCTACATTAACGGCTTTTGTTTGGGTAGCAGCCGTGATCTATAAAATGCTGCCACTTCACGGACACTGCCGTAATATATATTTTTATAAACAACTGCAAATTTGTATTTCTATTTATTTTGTGTTAATATAAGTTTAATTTTGAATAGTTTTTATAATACAGCATTATTTGATCAAAAGGTTTCCTTATTTAATTTGTATGCTATCCGTGTCGGGCGAGACAATGCTGCCACCTCACGGATACTGGTTAATCCTGCCGTAATTCTTATTTTATCAACAACGGTAAATTTGAATTTTTACTTACTTTTGTGTTAATATAAGTTCAATGGTGAATACTTTTCATATGATATTATTATCTTGTAAAACTATATCGTTATTTAAATTTTTATTTCATAGTTGGCCTGAGAGCCAATCAGCGTCTCTACCCTAATCTGGGGTAAGGCTGCCCGGATGTAGAAACTTAAGCCCATATACTGTCCCAGGCGGAGTTGAGGGGGCTTAAAAGTGCTGCCACCTCACGGAGTCTGGGTAACTGAGGCTAGGGTGCCACAGGCTGTGGCTGTGCCACAGGCTTATATTTAGTTTTGAACTTCCGCTGTCACTGACCCACGTTCAGGGGTCAGAGAACAGTTAGACCTCCTGGATTGACCCATACATTTTTTGTAGTACCTTAATAATTGTGTCATTTGAGATTTTGAAAAATTATTGTTATGGGAAATGGAAATGAGTACAGTAGCCGGCTGTAGTGTAGGGGCTAGTAGGGCTGACATACTAGTAGATTCAGTGCCATGAGTATGATGTATCTTTAGTGTAATGATGGGTGTTAGACAGAGTGTGGTTGGCGTAGTGATTTTGAGCATTTTTTCTGACATGACCCTGTGGATGAAGAAAAAAGTGCTAAATGTGTTCAGTATTGACAGGCAGCTAGTGCACATGCGTGTATTTTAAAAGAGCCTGAGATATGTGATTTTGAAGAAACTTGATCAGCATATCAGTGACATGACTGCAGTGACTGTGACTGCATACATGTGTAGAAATAAAAAAATTCAGGTACAGTTTCCTTATAATCTGACAAAACGCCGCCAATGGGAAAATCAGCAGTGCTCTGTGACCCGTGATTTCACATGTTCTGTACGTGAATTCACAAGTTCAGCTGGCTCAATTCATGTGTCTCCGTACGTGAATTCACCGGATTATATGAACAAATTTTGTGTGTCGACACGAATTTTTCACGTGATGACCAATTATCAACCAGTATGAAATGTGCCAACTGGTTCAGAAATGGTTCTTGTTTGCTGGGTATGTATGCACTAGAAACTAGTATATGTCAACAAGACCATCTACAATTAATACTAGTATGGTGAAATGCCTTCTCCGGGAATGGGTAGGTAATTGCAAAGCCAATCATCCAGAGCTTTTGGTGTGATAAGACATTTACAGTATATCTAAAAACTGTGTGATGCTGCTAATTATACATTTCATTTTCAGCACAAACTTTTGTACCTTGGAATCTCAAAGGGATAGTTGACCAGTGCATTTTAGCATGGTTAAGTAGGGGTTTTAATTTGTGGCTGCATTATTTGCAGAAGTTCGAAAAACAATGATCCTGGCAGTCATTCAAGTTTCTGCTCGATCTAGGTTTGCCAGAGGATGAGCCCAGAAAGCAGGCAAGGATCAAGGCGGGCATCACAGCACAGCTCAAGATGTGTATCAAAGTACTACAGAATGAATACGTCAAGTCAGACACCCCTATACACAGGTAGCTTCAGAGCATGTGTTTCCGAGATGTGTATAAGTTACAGCTAAAGTTGACTAGGCCAGTGTTATTGCCCTGACTGAATGAGCCTACAGGTTCTATTGTAAAACTGGTGGGCCCTGACAGATACATATTGATTACAGTAATTTATAGACTGTTAACAGGTAATCAGTAGCGAACTGAGCATATCAGTGAAGAGTTTCATCAGACTGGACGGTTCAGGTTGTTATTCTTTTGCAAGTTTTCTTTTTCTCATAATGTTTGCAATTTGAATGTATAATATGCAACAAATGAACAAGACGTTCAGTTTATAAACAATTCCATTAGTTTCACTAAACAGTAAACATTCTTTGATATTTGTCATAGTCACCATGTTCTAACTTTCAAAACACTCAATTCAGCAAACTGTCTGCTAAGAATTACCGCCTAATCTAACATGGGTAGTAGAATCAAACAAAGTATTCTGAGTACTTTATTGCTGATGGGTGTTTGTAGCAGGGACAGTGCCAACGCCCTATGTAATGTACTCTATTATTGAATGATGTGTGTTTGTAGCGGGGACAGTGCCAACGCCCTATGTAATGTACTCTATTATTGAATGATGTGTGTTTGTAGTGGGGACAGTGCCAACGCCCTATGTAATGTACTCTATTATTGAATGATGTGGGGACAGTGCCAACGCCCTATGTAATGTACTCTATTATTGAATGATGTGTGTTTGTAGCGGGGACAGTGCCAACGCCCTATGTAATGTACTATATTATTGAATGATGTGTGTTTGTAGCGGGGACAGTGCCAACACCGTATATAATGTACTCTATTATTGAATGATGTGTGTTTGTAGCGGGGACATTGCCAAGGCCCTGTGTAATGTACTCTATTATTGAATGATGTGTGTTTGTAGTGGGGACAGTGCCAACGCTCTGTGTAATGTACTCTATTATTGAATGATGTGTGTTTGTAGCGGGGACATTGCCAAGGCCCTGTGTAATGTACTCTATTATTGAATGATGTGTGTTTGTAGTGGGGACAGTGCCAACGCTCTGTGTAATGTACTCTATTATTGAATGATGTGTGTTTGTAGCGGGGACAGTGCCAACGCCCTGTGTAATGTACTCTATTATTGAATGAAGTGTGTTTGTAGCAGGGACAGTGCCAACGCCCTATGTAATGTACTCTATTATTGAATGATGTGTGTTTGTAGTGGGGACAGTGCCAACGCCCTATGTAATGTACTCTATTATTGAATGATGTGTGTTTGTAGTGGGGACAGTGCCAACGCCCTATGTAATGTACTCTATTATTGAATGATGTGTGTTTGTAGCGGGGACAGTGCCAACGCCCTATGTAATGTACTCTATTATTGAATGATGTGTGTTTGTAGCGGGGACAGTGCCAACGCCCTATGTAATGTACTATATTATTGAATGATGTGTGTTTGTAGCGGGGACAGTGCCAACGCCGTATATAATGTACTCTATTATTGAATGATGTGTGTTTGTAGCGGGGACATTGCCAAGGCCCTGTGTAATGTACTCTATTATTGAATGATGTGTGTTTGTAGTGGGGACAGTGCCAACGCTCTGTGTAATGTACTCTATTATTGAATGATGTGTGTTTGTAGCGGGGATAGTGCCAACGCCCTGTGTAATGTACTCTATTATTGAATGAAGTGTGTTTGTAGCAGGGACAGTGCCAACACCCTATGTAATGTACTCTATTATTGAATAATGTGTGTTTGTAGCGGGGACAGTGCCAACGCCCTATGTAATGTACTCTATTATTGAATGATGTGTGTTTGTAGTGGGGACAGTGCCAACGCCCTATGTAATGTACTCTATTATTGAATGATGTGTGTTTGTAGCGGGGACAGTGCCAACGCCCTATGTAATGTACTCTATTATTGAATGATGTGTGTTTGTAGCGGGGACAGTGCCAACGCCCTATGTAATGTACTCTATTATTGAATGATGTGTGTTTGTAGCGGGGACAGTGCCAACGCCCTATGTAATGTACTCTATTATTGAATGATGTGTGTTTGTAGCGGGGACATTGCCAAGGCCCTGTGTAATGTACTCTATTATTGAATGATGTGTGTTTGTAGTGGGGACAGTGCCAACGCTCTGTGTAATGTACTCTATTATTGAATGATGTGTGTTTGTAGCGGGGACAGTGCCAACGCCCTGTGTAATGTACTCTATTATTGAATGAAGTGTGTTTGTAGCAGGGACAGTGCCAACACCCTATGTAATGTACTCTATTATTGAATAATGTGTGTTTGTAACAGGGACAGTGCCAACACCCTGTGTAGTGTACTCTAGTGTTGAATGATGTGTGTTTGTAGTGGGGACAATGCAAATGCCCTGTGTAATGTACTGGAAGCCATCTTTCTGCACCAACTGAAGCCTTCCATTGGATCAAAGGTAACAAAGGGTGGTGTCAGTGATCAATACTACAGAAATTGTCTTCTTATGATGAAAGTTAGCCGTGTACATCAATGAATGTTCGCTGTAATTATAATCTGGGATTATTACTATTAGGGTTCACCAATTTTGCACTGTACTACTGGTATTTATTTATATCATAGTGTGTTGTATCCTCACATTAAAATAAAGTGACCTTATTTATATTATATTATATTATATTATTTAGAAGCAGTTTTTATTGAGAACATGTGACAGGTTTACAGTGTAGCACCTGAATATAAGAATACACAGTGGACAAAGTAAATTTTTAATGATCACTCGTTTATAACTTTATGATATGTTCTGCTTGCAGTTGTCCAGCTATTTCGGGGGTCACAGTTCTGAAGTTGACACACAGCTGGTTGGTGTTTTATTCAGAGTTGTAACAAGTACATTTATTTTGTACTTGACTAAAAGTACATGTAACTCCAGAGAAATCTACTCAGGTAAAAGTACAAGTGCTTTTTGAAATGTCTTCTTGAAATACAAGTATAATCATGTACTGGTACATGAAATAAATATAAACACAAAAGCACTCTTCTCTGGTAACTATTACAAATGGCCGACGCAGCGAATTATTATGATTAAAACAGAACACTCCTAAAATCATTTAGAATGCATACCAAGCAGATGCAATTTGTTTATTAATGTTTTGTTCTATGCATGATCTATTTTTGATCTATATTTGTTGATTTTTGTTCATGCAGAGTTGCTGGCCCTTCCTGCAGAAGTTTACCCACAAAGATGTCATTTTACAGTTGACCCATCTCAGCCAGATTAACACAGACATTGGGATGTGTCGGGTGAGTAACACTCACAGGTACAGTTATAAAACACGGACATGTCTAGAGTAGTCCTTGTTTTCTGAATGTTTCTAGAATAATGATTCATAGAAATAATCAGTTTTACTATTTACGTTCTCAAAATTAATCCTCAGATAAATTAGATGGTCAGTGTCAGGATTAAATGATATTTGCAAACTGTCCATCTGCCAGACAATACTACATGCACACAGAGGCAGAAAACTGTTTCCAAAAGTATTTACATATACCTGTTGTTTGTCATAACATAAATTTTAGCAGTTTTTGGAACACTGCATGGTTTCTACAATTTCTCACATCCATCTGATGTCTTATACAAACATATATTTGGTGATAATGGGAATTAATAAATGTTATATTTTTATACAGTTCACACACGTTCTCTGGCTCTCCTCTCCAGAAAATATTCTAATATCTAGCTGTGTAGACTAGATATTAGAAAATTCTCATTTTCACAAAGAACAGTTAACGAATGGAACAGATTATCAGCTGATTGTGTAGGTGCTAGTAGTGTTAATATATTTAAAAATAAAAACTACATATATCTAAGACGGGCGGGGTATACTTAGATAGACAGGTTGGACTCGATAAGCCAAAGGGCTTCCTTGTCCACCTGCCATCTAGAGTTGAATCTCTAGGTGGCAATCTTTTAAAATCTGGTTAAATCTCTCTCTCCTGTCTGTCTCTCCTCCCTAACGTCCGCTCCTAATGTTATCTCCATCTTCGTGTCATTGTTCTGTACTGTTTCATGTTCCTGTTTCTCCTAAAAGGCTTGGATCCGCCTGGCGCTGAATGAAGGACTTCTCATGAACTATATCGATGCAATGATTGCTGACAGTGACACCTGCAGGTAGTAGCGGTCTCAAGGTCATTCACACTAACACATATAGTGGTCTCAAGGTCATTCATACTAACACATAATAAAATACAACATTTATATTGTTTATTGTTTACATTTATATTAAGTATTCACTTAGTATCCTACTGCGTCGCTATCAAAGTAGATCTATTTTTAAGAGTTACATTTATTATTAAAATAACTAGTACTTAATATGAGACTATGTAGAATGGTTGTCTCGGAACAAAAAAATCACAGAAAGTCACCAAATAAAGGTGTACATTAATGCATTTATAAGTAAAAAAACACAATTTTAGTAATGGTAAACTAGTTCAACAGTGGTGAGGATGACACTATCATTATATTGTTACAGAAATTTCTACAAACGAACAGCATACATCCGTGACCTTGAACAGCCAGGCATCATGAAGACCTACATTCAAGGTCAGTTACGCCATGAAAAGTAAGGAATTAAATATAAAATATTATGAGGTATTGTTTGAAATTAAAATGCTATATAAATCTACATAAATACTTTTGTACAGAATGATAGTGTTTATTGCGATTAGTTATGATATATGAATTTGGTTTAAATGTGTTTGCAAACTAGGCTTATAAATGTGGCAGTCCCGGCAACATATTGGAGGAATATTTGCGGTAAATAAAAATGTAATCTGTGCTTTGATGCAATAGGTAGGTGATTACCACTAGCATAAATTAACAGATAATTAAACTATTAGTTTCCAGGTAGATCACAGGATAAGTAGATCACAGCACAGGTAGATCACAGCACAGGTAGATCACAGCACAGGTAGATCACAGCACAGGTAGATCACAGCACAGGTGGATCAGGGCACAGGTGGATCACGGCACAGGTAGATCACGGCACAGGTGGATCACGGCACAGGTGGATCACAGGACAGGTGGATCACAGCACAGGTGGATCACGGCACAGGTAGATCACGGCACAGGTAGATCACGGCACAGGTAGATCACGGCACAGGTAGATCACGGCACAGGTAGATCACGGCACAGGTAGATCACGGCACAGGTAGATCACGGCACAGGTAGATCACGGCACAGGTAGATCACAGGACAGGTAGATCACGGCACAGGTAGATCACGGCACAGGTAGATCACGGCACAGGTAGATCACGGCACAGGTAGATCACGGCACAGGTAGATCACGGCACAGGTAGATCACGGCACAGGTAGATCACGGCACAGGTAGATCACGGCACAGGTGGATCACGGCACAGGTGGATCACAACACAGGTAGATCACGGCACAGGTAGATCACGGCACAGGTAGATCACGGCACAGGTAGATCACGGCACAGGTGGATCACAACACAGGTGGATCACAACACAGGTGGATCACAGCACAGATAGATCACAGCACAGGTAGATCACAGCACAGGTAGATCACAGCACAGGTGGATCACAGCACAGGTGGATCACAGCACAGGTGGATCACAGCACAGGTGGATCACAGCACAGGTGGATCACAGCACAGGTGGATCACAGCACAGGTGGATCACAGCACAGGTGGATCACAGCACAGGTGGATCACAGCACAGGTGGATCACAGGACAGGTGGATCACGGCACAGGTAGATCACGGCACAGGTAGATCACGGCACAGGTAGATCACGGCACAGGTAGATCACGGCACAGGTAGATCACGGCACAGGTAGATCACGGCACAGGTAGATCACGGCACAGGTAGATCACGGCACAGGTAGATCACGGCACAGGTAGATCACGGCACAGGTAGATCACGGCACAGGTAGATCACAGGACAGGTAGATCACGGCACAGGTAGATCACGGCACAGGTAGATCACGGCACAGGTAGATCACGGCACAGGTGGATCACGGCACAGATAGATCACAGCACAGGTAGATCACAGCACAGGTAGATCACAGCACAGGTAGATCACAGCACAGGTAGATCACAGCACAGGTAGATCACAGCACAGGTAGATCACAGCACAGGTGGATCACAGCACAGGTGGATCACAGCACAGGTAGATCACAGCACAGGTGGATCACAACACAGGTAGATCACGGCACAGGTAGATCACGGCACAGGTAGATCACGGCACAGGTGGATCACGGCACAGGTGGATCACGGCACAGGTGGATCACGGCACAGGTGGATCACGGCACAGGTGGATCACAGCACAGGTGGATCACAGCACAGGTAGATCACAGCACAGGTAGATCACAGCACAGGTAGATCACAGCACAGATGGATTACAGCACAGGTAGATCACAGCACAGGTAGATCACAGCACAGATGGATTACAGCACAGGTTGACAAGGGTCCAAGGAAGCAAGTTAAAACAGAAACAGAGAAGTGGACATTGGCACCGAGGGAGAGATGCACTTACAGTTAACCAAAGTTAACATATTTATGTATACATTAATTTTATTTGTAGGTTTGTCCAATTTGAATCTCCAACTGTCGTGTAACTCCAGCGTTCTCAATGTCTGGACTACAGCACCTCTCATTATCACCGGCAACACCGATCCAACGCAACAGACACTGCAGGCTGTCGCGCCCTCTGCTGGTATGTGGCTGTACTAAGTTGTGACTAGTTGTGACCTGTTCTAACGAAATGAGTCACATGTCGGCAAACTTGATTTCAAGTAAACACCATATAAACGTTGCACGGTGATGTCTGACGATTTCTGCTTTTCATCACCACAGTACACTTTAATGTCTTTTTTATCAACTGGCAATGCATATTTCCCATTTATATTACTATTTAATACATTTTGTAATTGTTTTAGAAAGACTCGTAACATTTCACGCATTTCTTAAAACAAAGGAGGTTTCCCTCGCCTCATGGCAGATTTATTTGGTACTACGGGAAAGCCCAGCATGTCTACTGTGTGAATTTGCTAGAGAAATTCCCCAATGACATCAACTTTAGCCAATGGCACAGCTTAGCTGAGAGACCAGTCATCGATAAAATGCAGGGCATTGCAACTGATTGACAGTGGCACGTTGGTTACACCTTTGGATTTGACTAAGAGAACCCGAGTTTAAATTATGTGCTATTACGTAAAACCCTGGGCAAATTTTTCAGTAACATTGCTCCTGTATGGCTCAGTACCTAGCTATAGACAGTGGTGGATATTTTTGTACGAATAGTCTTCGTGTTTTAATTGCAGTGTAGCTAAATGCTTCCCAGAGAAGTCGATTGAAAAGGCTGCCAAGGAATAAAGTGTAAACACTTTGAGCAGTCCTGAGGATTGGATACTGTACTATATCAGAACTCACCTTCACTTATCTGTCATGTGACCTACTGCTTAGCAACAACTTCTGTCAAATCATCAGGCATGTCACTGAACATATGGAGCATTTAGACATTCACAGTCCATTTTGTCTGGCACCTGTTGATCAACATTTCCTTTAGTGATACATCTGAAACACTGTGATATGAATATTTCTTAAAATTGTGCCCACAAAATCATTGTGCTCAAAATCTCTGATGAACGAAATAAGACTGTACAGTTATACCGTTACAATTTTTGTTTGTAAAGTATCCTAGAATATGTTAAACTAAAATATGAAAACATTGTGTGAAAATTATCTAGTTGCAGTTCTTTAATTTATTCTGTTGCAGCGATTCGACCTGTGACGTTACCGTCGAGAATCGCTCCAGTTGCCGAATTGCAGTACGCCACAGGCGGGAATAACTCTCAGTCACCAGATGGCAGCACCGTTACACATCCAGTCACCGTGAGGCGCCACCGGGTGAAACGGAAACATCTGCCGTTGACGCCGCCAAACACACCGTTTTCGGCCAATCTCACACGCAGCGATGTTGACGAGATCCGCCAGATGGCGCTACGTTGTTACCCGAGAAGCGATGGCAGCGAGAGTACGGCGACCAGTCAGATCTCTCGCCCGGATTCCACGGACGGGCGACAGTTTGATTCCGTTATTTCGTCGTCACTTCAGCTGACCCCAACCTCGTCCAGACTCAGTGTCGTTTCGGAGGATGTCGACAAACAAAGATGGCTGCAGGATGTCCCCAGTGTGATCGAGGTGACGGAAACTAGCGCGTCTGAAACAACGTTCCGCAATGAGTGTCTCGAGCATTTACATCAGGGTTCGGAAACCGTTTTATTGGAGTCGACAGAGCGCGAAGGGGGTGAGAAACGTTTATTTGATGATGACGTAGAAAGTAAACAGGGTATTGAGGATGTGAATATCAAGAAAACGTTTGAAAGTGTCATCAGTGTGACTTCAGAGGAATGTAGAAGGCAGCAGGTCAAAGTGACCTCGAGCGAACCGTCACAGCATGTTACAGTGACCTCAGTGGAAACGTCACAGCAGGTCGTTGCGACCCCAACGGAAACACTGCAGCAGGTCACTGTGACCTCAATGGAAGCATCACAGCAGGTCACAATGACCTCAAGTGAGCCATCACAAGAGGTCATAAATACCTCAAATGAGCCATCACAGGAGGTCATAAAGACCTCAACAGATCACGCAACTGAGAATACAGCATTGGCTACTGGTGTCACAACAGACAAACTTAAACCCAGTGCCTCTGATAACATCTCCGAAGAAATTACACCGCAAGACAAAGCGCGACATACCGCAGCAATCCCAGAATTCCATCCTGTGAGGAAGGCTACCCCCCTGGAGCCTCAGCTGTCAGACGTCACTGCGTGCTTTGCGCAGGTCGACCCAGCTTCGGAAGCGGAATGCGAAACAGATGCAATGTCGGTCAATAGTCGAGAAGGGTATCTAGCCAACGACACGAGAGGGGTGACTAGTGAAGCCTTCATCCAGGGTAATTCCCTCGGCTCCATGCAGGGGTGGTCGTCAGAGTTTGAGAACGGAGGGACGACACAGAAAGGGGTGGGACTCTCAGAGGGACGACATTTGGAGACAGAACGTGTAAAAGCAAGACAGAGGCAGAATACAGGTACGCAGTGATATCATTGTCAGTGTTTCATTGTAGTAAATTATCTCACCCAGAGTTCAGCTAATTTACTGCTGATAAGCACAATCGTGGATAATGATTAGACGGCAAAACTTTAAAGTTTACATACATATACACACAAAATACTTTTTTGCATCAGGCATACAGTAACTGATTCTTCAGTTTGAGACTACATTTCCTTATTCAGTTACCAGTACTTTACTATGCATTCACGACACTATATTGTCCTAATATTGTGCCACTAACCAGAAAAAAACTGTTAAAGAAACTTTTTTTGTATTTTCAATATTTATAAGTCTTGGGTTGTTAGCTCCCATATCTCAGAAACCGTTGAGAACCTTTTTTGTAAATTGGCATAGATGTACCTACAGCTACTAGGCTTGACTTTTTATTTGATTGGATCATTCTGAAGGCCCCAAAACTGTTAAAAACTTATTTTTACAAACTTATACGTAACTTCTTTAATTTTGCATAGATGTGTCTTAGGGTGCAGAGGTAATATTAAAAAAAATTAAATATGTCTTTAAAAACACCAAGTCTGTTAAACCAACATCATATCCTGAAAGTGAAATACATCACCAAACTATATATATTTGTTGTATTTTATAGAGACATTTCAGGACTTTGACAGTGCAACTCACCCAGCCAGCCTTGGCGCAGTGGATGTAATGGTCTCTGTCAGTGTCACCTCACAGGTTGGTACTAGTCTCGCTTAGCCGACTGTCGGTCCGCTGCAGAACTACGCCGAGAAGACAGTCTGGTGATTCTCCCAGCTTTTGAATATTTATCAGCATGATCTATACAATGCTGCCACCTCACGGACACAATCCTGCCGTGATTTATATTTTTATAAACAACTGCAAAGTTGTATTTCTATTTATTTTGTGTTAATATGTAAGTTTAATTTTGAATAGTTTTTATAATACAACATTATTTGATAAAAAGCTATCCTTATTTACTTTGTATGTTATCCGTTTGGGGATAAACAATGCTGTCACCTCATGGATTCTGGTTAATCTTGCTGTAATTCTTATTTTATAAACAACTGTAAATTTGAATTTTTACTTATTTTTGTGTTCAATGTTGTATACTTTTCAATGGATTTTATTATCTTGTAAAAGTATATCATTATTAATTTTTTTATTTCATAATTGGCCTGAGAGCCAATCAGTGTATCTACCCTAATCTGGGGTAAGGCCGCCCTGGCGGTTAACAAATGCAGAGCATTAATCTCCCCAGGCAGAGTTGAGTAGCTTAAAAGTGCTGCCACCTCATGGAGCCTGGGTAACTGAGGCTAAGGTTGGTACATGCCAAATGCAGCCTGGTTGCCATGAATAATGATCCTGTGGCTGAATGCTTCCCAGAGAAGTTGGTATTAAAACGAACGGGACCATTTAAGTAAAATATTTACAAAGCTACAAGCCCTCTTTTGTTCTTTAAAATAAGTTTCATCCCCTCACTGTGATGTGTGACAAAACGTTTCAACACTAGGGCCGACTTCGATTGAGCTACGCGAGTAACTCGCGTAACCCGAGGGTTACCCGAGTCCCAATCGAACAGCCGAGATCACTCGAGCACGTGACCATTTTTGACCTAGATTAGTTACTCGAGGCAATCGCGAGTTTTACAGGATTCACTCGAGTAACTTACGTAGGCCCCCTACCGCATAAGAAATTAATTAAACATTACATGACACAATCATTTAAGGACTTCTATATGGATTAAAGTCAACACATTGTATGAATTATAATTAAAGTCCAAGAACATGAACGTCATAATTTACACACTAAACAGCAGATTACTTTATTTTATTTATTTACATAAGGGGTTTATGTCCGTGATCACGATCATCGGTGTTCAGTTGGATTACGCGCGTAGTACTGCGCGCGCAGTTAAATTATCATAAACCGGATACCACGTTGGAGTTACGCGAGTAACTCGAGTAGCTCAATCGAAGTCGGCCTAGGATGCACCACCAGGATGCTAGCTCATGTGTGTCAAGGAAATAATATCCTCAACGATATGGTGAAGATTTTTGCATTTTTAATCAACTCCATATATTAAATCAGTTTAATCCACCAAGATGAGGGAATTATATCTTAAAGAAAAAAAATTAAAAATTTGAGTGCTGCCACCTTGTGATGTGCCAATACAGCAGTGGGCCCTGTCATATTATATTGTGTTCTTGAATGGACCTCAGTCCTAGGCAAACCTATCATAGGATTATATCTTTCAAAAATGCATCTTCAGTGAGCAACATCCAACTGTTGAACATAGTTCAAATAACAACCACACAAATCGATCACATGCTTACTATTTTATTCTGATTGGAATTACCAAAATACCCTCAACTGAAAATGTATCATCTCTGAAACAAAAATGTGCAGCACGTTCTCATTGAAAAAAGAAGCAACGACTGCCTCGATATTGCAGAACATAATGATTGAAACAATGCAGGTGCAGACATATTTCATAGTAGCAAATATTTTACTAAGCAAATGTACTTTCTGTTGCAGGATTCAGACGTGATGGATGAATTTGTAGTACTGCCGTCAGACGCAGGAACAAACATCCGTGTACCTATTGTGGACCCAGTAAGTTTTGGGTTACAATAAAGTCATAGGAAAAGTTTTAGAAATAAGTTCGCAATTGCACAAGGAAATAAGTTACAAGAAATGAACTCACAACCATATTTTATTTTACTGTGTTAAATATAAAGTCTGGCACATTGTTTTACTTGCAGTTCAATACAGCATTATCATTTGATGACAAAAATAAATGTGGCCTTAATTTCAGCACACACCTACCGACTGCGGTCAGCTGACTGATTTTACGCCGAATAGTCGGTAGGTGTGTGCTGAAAATCGGTAGGTGTCTGCTTAGCTTAAGAATATAGGTATTCATGTGAATAATAAATTACTACATCACTTAGAAAGAGTATGTTTGAAATATGCAAAACTACATTGAAACATATTAAAATCAACAGATGTATAGCTGTACTATAATGTGAATTAAAATTCATAAAAATGTAATATTATTGTAATGAATACATAAAATACATACCCTAATGGGCAGGTATAAAATCAAAGAAGGTAAGCAAAATGCATTTTGATGATTTTTTAACTTTCTTACATGTACTAGCAAACAGGTACAAAATGGCCGACCTGAATGCACACAGACAAACCACTGCCTAGAGTCGTCTGTCAACTCTGGATCCTGTGTCTGTGTTACAGCAATATGAGCACTTGGTTGAGTTGGTTGGGGAGATTTGCCACGAGAAGGGACTTGACATGCAGAACTATCAGTGTCGCGGCTGTTCTCGACCCGTCGGAATGTGTCAGTGTCAACTTCCTATCAGTGTCGATGTCAGCTTTGTATTTTTAAGATATTTCAATGTCCTGTAAATGTTTTTATTTTATGTTGCGAGGACAAAACACAGAAGTGTATTGTTATATTGCATTTAGCAGTGGAATAATGTGTACACGTAACACGCACACACACATGCAGGGATGTACATACACACCAAACACACACACCACACACACACCACACACACACCACACACACCACACACACCACACACACCACACACACCACACACACACCACACACACCACACACACCACACACACCACACACACCACACACACCACACACACACCACACACACACCACACACACACCACACACACACCACACACACCACACACACCCTACACACCACACACACACCCTACACACACACACACACACACACACACACACACACACACACACACACACACACACACACACACACACAATTTTAGTCATCGTAGGTGAATGTTTTCTAGTGGATTTCACCATCCGAGATGTATCACCAACAATTACATACATGTGCTCCAAGTGGTGACCATCTTGAGAGATTTCTGACTACGTCTGGTTTCAGTCTATGGGAAGGCACGAGTATGTACGTACAATGCAGGATACTATTGCTATGAGTGCCATGAGAATGATGAATATTACATTCCTTCTCGGATCGTCCACAACTGGGACTTCCGCAAACATAAAGGTGGGTCACCGATGACAATGCCAAAGTCACACACAACACTCAGACCTTGAAGGAAGCCGTAGCCACGTCAGGGGTCTGATAACACATTAGGCAGTAGACAGTTTAATTTTTGCTTACTGTGATAACTTGGGTGATAATTGTTTTCATTTAAAAGTTTATTCAGAACATTGTACTCAGAACGCAGAACATTGTTAACAACAATAAATACAATACAAACAGACAAATTTAGCTAAATTACTACAATATACAATGTTTGAAAGGGGTAAATTTGAAGTAAATGAATTTTTGTCTATTTACCCCTGACACATAATATTTATTTAAATACTGGTTACAAATTCATATACAAAGTATAACATAAGCAAACATCTTGACATTATAATATAGTTAATTAATTTATTGTTGCTATATTTTTACCATTTCTATTAGTATATATGATGGTTTCATTAATGAACACAATTTTGTACATAAAATCAACACCAACTGTAAAGACACTCACAGTATGGGTATTTAAAAAAATACATCTGTATATTAATATGTTAATTAGTTCCACTTTTTTATTCACTTCCGTCCACTACCAATTGGTGGTATATTTTTTTTAATACGGTGACATATTTTTTTCGTCAACAAATTTAATCACTCTTCATTCCCAGTAAGCATCTTTGTGAAATAAGGTCAAGGTCATTATTTACTGTGCGCACTGACATAATTGGCAACAGCAGAACTTAAAATGGTTACGAAATAAGTTTAGGTTGTGAAATAATGAACTGGTGAACATTTCTGCTGTTTTGCAGGAAAGTTTCAGCTGTCTGATAATGCTAGGCAAAAATAAATAGGCTTTGTTTTGCGATACAGTGTGCAAGCAGAACTTGGACTTCCTACAGGGGACTAAGATGGCCCCACTCATCAATGTTCAAAAGATAAACCGTCGACTATATGATCACATCAACGAAATGAACAACAGCAGGGTAAGATATGGCGTTCACAAATGACCTCAAAAGATAAGTATTACGCATTTGTGGATGGTGTCTAGAGAAGTCAAGTTGACATTAGAATGGGAAAATATCTGTTGGAGCAGGGAAAATTGGAAATAGTCTGACCAGTCCTAAGGTTGGATCATTGACTTTCATGGTTTTAAAGGTTCCTTATCGACCATTTTAGTAATTTTCTATTGGATATGCTACAAAATAGTTTACAGTATTGGTGATAATGTTCATTAAGTTGGGTTTTGAATGATTATGTTGGTAATGTGAAGGAGATAGTTTGTTATCATAACTAGATTACTGTAAATATTTCACCACCTCCAGTTAATTTATTCAGGAACAAAATTGTGGGATGTCATTCCTTCTGTCTAGAGGTATATTCCTTAATTCAGTTTACGAATAAGTCAACTAAACATTGTTGAAAGTTAGTTAACTTCATCTTTATACATGAGTGCAGTATGCCCTGTGGTTTTTATAATCATTTATGTTGAATTATGATCATACCATTTTGTCCTCACCACGTGGCCATCGTGTTCAAAAATGTGCATGTGTAATGGTGAATAAGCTATCACTGATGTCATCATGCATGCAGTGGTAAATGAACACTTCAATTGTTTTAAAAACATATTATAATGAGCCGTGATCATACAGACCTTAAAGTACAACATTTAATGGGCTAAAAACAGTGGCATAGTAATACAAATGATTGGACAGTCTGTGCCTCCTGTGATCACATATGTTGTTCACCTCCCTTTCAAACTATTGCATCAACAAAGCCACTATTTCACAGTCACTTTTACACAACAGTTTCATCTGCCTCGTCAGTTGCCATGGTTACAGCGTATGATATTTGTTTACAGTTGCTACGGTTACAGCTGCGACTCGTGAAGTCGTACCTGTTTACGTGTAAACAGTGTGTCGCGGACGAGCTGCGGAGACGAGTGTCACCGCGGGAATATCTCTACGAGGACATCCATCTCTATTCACTAGTGGTCTGTCTCTTTTGTTAGACCCCAAAGCTAATTTTTTTCAATCCCCTCCAGTGCTGCACACCTAGCAAGATAAGTTTTTAAATGGGATAACTCAAATCCTTCTGAATAATAATAAAGCTTTATTGCCATTTAAAAAATGCATTACATGTTAAATTGGAATGTGGTCTGGCATTGACTCACATAGTGCCTATATATACAATAAAATGAAATATGGCAAATAAATATATTATATAACAGTGTACATAATATGTTCTTCAAAATTATAAGAATATATTATTTTGATCTAATAAATAAATAACATAACAACATATACACCATGTGTATTGCAGATTCACTAAATTTTAAAATGACATCTGGCATGCAGTTATCCAGCAGGTGGCGCCACATGACATGTATATGAGTGGTTTTAATTCAGCAATTTTGGGTGGTCGGATATAAAGCGTTAATATGATTTAATAAATGGGTTATTGCAAAATTAGTGGTTTATTGTAGGATTTAGTAGTATAGTAAACTGACCTTCAAACTGTCAGTTGGAAGTACCCAAGTGGGAATAGTTTTGTTCTCTCCATGTTGCTCTAGTTCACCTATATAAATCTCCTCCTGCCAATGATAGACAGTGGTGGATGTGTGAACAAATTATGTACATGCAGTATCTGCATCATGGTTAAATGCTACCCAAATAAGTGACTTTTCTAGTTTATGTTAAGAACCACTTTATAGTTTTATGTGTGACCATATTCGAATGTCGAGTGACAAGTGAACATTTAAATTGTTCACATTTTAAAATAAATTCGGGCAGTATTTTTTGTGGATGTACTACATGTATGAGCCAAGCCTTTGTGTAGGATCACATCTTTACCAGTCCAAAATGTCCCGATAGGTGTGTGTGTTTTTACATGTGCACACAAATGACACAATCCAGTCTAAATACATGTGTGAACAGAATGAATAACACAGTTTATTTGCTCAAATTTCCATTCATTACCCATCCACTCAAATTGTTACTGATCCAAAAGTACCTTTGCCCATCCAAGGGACAGATGGGTGGACGCCTAGATCAACCTGTGATAAGAATGTCTTCTGTCTTGGAAGAGTTTTATATTGGAATGTTCTGTCTACCAGGCTATAGACAGTGGTGGATATGTGTATGAGCATAGACATCATGTGTATTGTATGGTTCCCAGAGAAGTTGAGATGGTGTCTGATTGAACAGGTCTGTCAGGGAAGTAAAGTGTAAAGCGGTTTGAGCAATCCTGAGGATTGGGTACTGCGCTATATAAGAACTTACCTTTACCTTTACTTGACTTTAGGACTTACTGCAGATACATGACAACCAGTTCGCACACAAACTCCAGAAGGTGATTCAGTTTGGGACAAAACACATCTACAACTGCCCCCTGTGTCGCCAGAAGGGGTTCATCTGTGAGATCTGTAATAACCCCCAGGTCATCTACCCCTTCCAACTCGACGTCACAATACAGGTGAGTTGAAAGTGGGCGTTGCCATGTACACTGTGGCTTGTAACTGGGAAGAAACCTACTGTACTTACGTCTGCTCCCCTGCTTGATGTAATGTATCATCACATTAGTGGGATGTGAATAATTAATGCACCTGGCGAGTCAGTTTAATTAAAGCTAAAATCATTTAAAGAATTTACTTTGATTGTTAATTTTGGTAACTCGCGAAGATGTGAATAGCATTATTGTAGTGCTTAGAGATCTGTTCCTCTTTGCTGAATTCTGGTAATGTTACTGGATATTACTACTTTCATACTACTACATTACTAGAGTTACTGTTTTTTTTTATTTTGTCGGTTGTGTTCTTTGATTGGTTGTTATCAGCTTGTATTAAAAGATTCATTGTGTTACTAGGTTAGGCATGACACTAGGTTGTTTGAGCTATAGTCTTGTGTTTTGGTTCTACTTGATTATGATAGATATGACCTTGAATCTCGCCAGTCAACCAGCCTGTCTCCATGAGTGTGCTGTGGTTAGACTGCTGCAATTTCAGTTACGACCTGTAAAGATAAATACCTGGCAATAGTATATGCATTGCGTGGCTGAATGCCTCCGAAGGAAGTTGGGTTGCTTTTGGGATGACTGGGTTTGCTAGAGGGTGAAGTATTGAGGGCTTTGAGTGTTCACAAGTTCTTGGTAAGAACTGGGGAACTTTTCTTTACTGATTGCTTCGAGTTATGAATTTAACAGTAAACGTCCCCTTCAAATAGAGGCTTAATGAAACCGACCTCTGACCTCTTGTGTTCTTGGTGTGTTTGCAGTGTGAATCGTGTTGGGCTGTTTATCACAAGGCCTGCAAGACAGACGCGGTCAAGTGTCCAAAGTGTGCCCGCTTTACCCAGCGACGCATGCGGTTGGGCAGCCACGTGACCAGCGGTGTTGACTATGCAGACGACCCAGCTCAGGACTGACCAGTCTTTGTGGACAGAGTGGAGAAAGACCGTCCAGGACTGGTCATCGGAGTGGACATGATGAGGAAACTATCCAGGACTGACCACTAGTGACTGCCCGAGGACAAATGGTCTAGACTGGCCATTACTGACCACCAGAGTCTTCATGATGAAGAATGACTCCAGGACTGACCACTTCTGACCACCAGAGTTGACATGGTAGAGAAAAACTGCAGGACTGACCACTAGTGACCACCAGAGTGGTCATGATGATGAAGACTGTCTAAGCCTGACCACTATCAACCGGCCATCAGACTGGTCATCTTGGAGAACAATTGTCCAGAAATGAGCAACCAATAGTAATTTATTGGGTTACTGCCCTAAAATGTGGTTAGGGGTGATTACTGTCGTCTCACTTACCTGCTGCATGATGCATAATCCTTACTGGCCAAAGTTGCACCACACTGCGACATGTTCAAGCATTTCATTAATACAGCTGCCTTCAAGGCATTTTAAAGAACAACACAAAATCACCTCTTCGGTTAAGGTACCGCTGAATAGATTTCATACGTTTCATTGTCATTGTATATTTGATCTGTTTTGGATGTATGCCTTGAGTGCCTGTGACTTGATACATTCCCTGCATTCAAGTGTCCAAAACAAGGTCTGTACACAGACCTTGTCAATCAGAACCACCACATCTACATAAAATTATATGCTAACTTTGGAGCGACTGTAACTGCATTTCCTCCTCGTTCTGCGTTCATTCACTTCCTTGAGCCAGTGGTCTCTGGTCTACCAAACGGTGTACTTCAAACAGCTGTATTTAACGTAATTTATTTTATAAGTTCTGATGTTCTGAAGGACTTTCCAGGTGATAGAATTGAGTAGAAATAAATCCTCCAGATGTCGCCACCATTGCCAATGGTTTGTAACCCCCGGGGGGTGAGGTGTTGGTTAGTTGTCAATAACTCAGGTACATTATTTTACAATTTTGTGCAATAAAGACAACTCATGTTTAATTATATAAAATTACAGAGACTACAGTGTAATTATGTTATTGCTATGCTAGTTACCCTGTAATTGGGGTGAGGCAGGCATGTTGGTTCATGTTTTATACTCGTAGGTCAAACGAGAAAAAGAGAATAGGAAATGTTTAGGGTCAGGCGATATGTGCAACAATAATTCCGCAAAGATGTGACCAAGAACGACAATGGGAATGGGGTCTATAAACCCTCTTAAATAAAAAATTATTGTAAAGATTAATGCAATTTCACGTTTTATTTGTAGTCTTACATTTTCAGTGATTTCCTATTGTCGATAAATATTTTAATGATACTGTACATTTGTTTTGATGTGTAATTTTATAATACTGCATACTGAAGAATGCAGTCATACTGTAAATATATACACACGACTAATGTTACTAATAAAGCATTCAGAACACTTGTATAACATGTCTTCTCTGTTCAGATGTCAGGGGTAGTTTAATAAGACACATATCCAGAATAATGTGTTGCTTTTTGTAATTTTGGTTGGTGAGTGGGTGCTATTGGATGTCTAAAATAAAAATCCAGATGTAATTCTTCTTCAGGGAGATTCATAACAATCCAGGGAGGAATTATCAACTTCACCTCAATCACAACACTTCTGTGGTTTTGGGAAAGGGTAGAGTGGGCCATAACCTCCTTCCCAATACCGGTGCAGGTACAAAATATGGTTGAAAATATGTGATAAGATGGGTTTTGCCAAGTCGAATGCAGACAGCTGCTGAATTCAGTACATTAGTAATACACGCCAACAAGAGAAAGAGACAAATCACAAGGTATTAATTTATACAAAATACATTTTAATAAGACACCTGAAACAGTGACATTTCTAATAGCGATATACAAGAACTCGACAACTAATAAACACCATTTACAACAGTAATAATTAAAATAATTAGTAAAGTGCCGCACAGTGGTGCACAATCTTAATAATTAACAATAATAAAATTATAGCACGATATTATAATCAATCATATTGTACAGTTTTATTCCGATTATAAATACGACTGTGATAAAGACACAAATAGAACAAGCTGAATGCCAAGAATAAAACTAGTGTACCACATTGGCATTAAAAACACACCTGAAACTCTCTACTGATTGCAAACTGGGTTCAGTAGTGTTAAGATTTGTTATGTGTGACTCGTAAGTGGTGTAGTTGGTTTAAAACAACTGCATATTTAGGTAAAAATGAAAGAATCGGTATTCTTTTTCAGTAAATTTTTTTTGTAAATGTTTCACATTTTTCTCAAAACAGTGTTCAGTTTCGTTAAACTGATGAAAACTGGTTAATGTTGACAGTGTAGTCATTTTGTGGTAGTCATTTGAATGAATTTCACTTAAACTGAACAAAATGTTATGAGAATAACAGTCCGTGATAACGGAAAAAATTACAATTTGAATCATCCAGTCTGATGAACAAACCTCTTGGCATATCATTGAAATAATTTATTTTGATTATTTGATCTGGTAACCACCAAATATTAATAACCTAATGAAGGCATTTAGAGGCATATTTCATTGAGGAAGAACTTGAAAAGGAAATTAAACATTAAGACTGGCAGAATTAACAAATTGATATGAAGATGAATATTTGAACTTGAAGCTATAAGAATAATTACATTTTACCAAAACTCCCGCTCAATTGCAGGAACAATGGCTATTTTGGCCAATAATCCACAACAATTTACAACAACATAATACTGGATTAAAAGCCAACCCCTTGCTTACACCAGCTGTAGGTTTGTATCCACATTTTTGAACGGCAAATGTTTGAACAGTTGTAAGGTAAGTTTTAGCTGAAACAGCACCTTAGGGAGAAACACTAACAAGAGCTTGTCTGTAATCTGTATACAGTGAACCTTGAAGCAAACAAATACTTTATAAAACCTCTTCAGGGTCGATTTATAAATCAGACTGAACGAATGTGTCGTACAGACACTTCTTTCAATTCTACCAAAGTCATCATCCTGATAGCAAGTCCTGTAAAGCAAAACCTGATGAACGCTTGTGTGCACATTTCTTACTAGAATATCAACACTAAACTTAACCAGTGTTGTAGTATCAAATAGACCATGCATTGATAAACAAAATGACTACTACAAAGTGATGGTATTAGCCACAGATCACAAGACGCATGCAAAATCAAACAGTTCAACTTGGCTAATTGACTTGAATTGAACAGATGTGCCAAGTTGAAAATTGCCACTAAACAGACACGATTCAAGAATGTCGACTTCAAATAACAACAGAAAATGTCATATAATCATGATAAAGACACACACACACACATTGAACTTGCTACATTGCTGATATCTTAATAGTAGTAACTTATGTCATTATACATTACCATCAAAGTTTTATTATATTATAGCCCTTTAAAAATTAACAATTCTATGGGTTAAGTTCCTGGTAAATCCGCTTTATAGCATAAACTTAAAGCGCTTTACAATGGCATGATTGGTCTAACGTCAGTATAGACAAACACTTTCAAAATGTCTGCATAGCAATCAGACATTATTTTGGTCGGTATTAAAGAGTTATAGGATTGTATATGGTATCAAGTAAGAACTGTAGACGTAAAAATTCATTCTGACATAATAAAACCCACGTTTTTAGCCAAACAAATATTATACACCAGAGGACAACCATAGATATCTTCCACGCCTCGATAAAAATGTAAAATGACACATAATAAACAACAGGCATTTTGCGATGCATCACCTCAAAAGCCCATCTAGATTTGAAGTAATACCTGTTGACACAATATCGCAACATTCAAAAACCCCAGTGTGTCAACAATTAATGACAGCTGACTGGTTATGGCAATTAAAAATGTTAAATATGACAAAAATGCAAACGTGCAGTAGCTAAACTACAGTTCCTAAATGATTTTGTATCTTCATAAAGATATTAACATTATTTAAAATTGTATGTCATTGAAATTTACTGTAAAACAAGAATGAGACACATGTGTGTGTTTGAGTGCTTGGATATGTGTGTGTGTGTGTGTGTGTGTGTGTGTGTGTGTGTGTGTGTGTGTGTGTGTGTGCTTGCTTGCATGCATGCATGCATGCATGCATGCATGCATGCATGCATGTCTACATGCTTGTCTGTCAGTTTGCATTTGATATTCACTAAAGCTTTTTTAAAAACATGCACCGTTCTCAAGAGGTATACCTTGTTATTTGAACCAGCTTAATACTGCATATTTCAGTCATTGATTTGGCAAATCAGGATTGCTAACAGTACATATAAACAACAAATGTAAACAACTTACATACACTGTATATTACAAATGTACACAACGTAAACAACATATGACACCGTACAAAGTCTAGACAAAACCGTGTTAAAGACAGTTTCTAAAAAACTGAACGCATCGTACAATTAACAGGTCATCACTTCATAAATGTGTGAAGTATATACAGCACCATATGTGACTGCCATGTCACTGTAACATGACCTCCAAAAAAGACCATCATTTTAAGACTTCAAGTACTTCATAAACTTGTACTTAAGAAACAGTAATCATGCAACCGCCTACTGCTATGTCACACAAATGTACAGGCAATTTTACCCACACTTATAAAAGAAAGAATTTGACAGCAAAACATCAGTTCTTCATTGTTGTTGAAAGTGATTCAACGATATCCAGTAAATTGCAATTAGTGTAACTTCATCTCAGACACACGCACACAAATGTCTTGTTGGGATCTATCGAATTACAGCAGCAACCACACATTATATTCTAGTATAGTAAAGGAATTATTCTGAGGAACCAAAATATACCAGAAAATGCACAATTTTAGCCACCGATACTTATCACACAAAATTCAGCACAAAACAAAAATGCCTGACACACTTGTGGCCAACTTTGATTTGATGCTTTTGGCACGTAGCTGCTTCTAATCAAGAAAAGTTGACTAAATTGAGACAATAATAGATGAAAATTCCACACTGAGTCAACCATGATAGTCACATGATCACATTGAACTTTGACACACTGCGACAATCAACATAACTCCCAGTTAGATTTTAAAAGTAAACACACACACAACGGGTTATCATTGAACGCAGTAACTTGGGGTCAAAGTTCACCATATTCCAACACAAATGCAGTATCGTCGTCAGAGCAACTTAATCGTCAAACTCCCTTAAATTCCTGCCTTGAACAAAGAAATAATGGTGGTCTGTACCCCTACGCTGCTGCCACCTGTTGTCCAACCGTTGCATTGCACAAGTGCACCGGCACACACGACTGCCCACCCAACCTTTGAACGCTTGTCGTACATCAACTCACAACTCTTATTCTAAACAACACATGATTTTACATTACATTGTATCGCAACATTAGAAATCACAATCGTCATTAGAAAAACTATCAAACATGCTATTTGTTTATCTGATCACTTGTGAGTGATTCCTGCTCACAAAAGTGAAATCACCATTGAAACAACTGATCTGTCAGAAGTGAATATTACTCATTCCAGTTCACTCCATGTATAGACAAACACACACAAGTTGATTTGGATTGGATGTAGTAACAACAATATCTGACCAGTATCAGACTGAAGATATGACATGACACCAAACACAATGAAGTTATTTGTCCTTGTTCCGTTCCACAAACGTTACTGCTGCGGTTTCAGCAGCTGAGTGAGACATGTGTACTTCTGCATGTCCTTGTCAATGAGGTGATGTGGGTCAAGGTCACCACCACACGAGGTCACGACCCCACTCATTGGCTCGTTACCGTTCTGGTCGCTCGTCTCGTTCCCGTTTTTATCGGGGTGACTTTTCGTCATGTTGATAGCCGACTTCGCCCCGAGAGCATTGATAGGTTTGCATTGACGTTTCGCGTACGGATCACCGGAACTACTCCCGACAATCTGGCGCTTCGAAGCTTTCGCCGCACTCTTCTGTTGCACGCACGTTTTCGGGACTGTCCCGCAGCCGATTCGATTACCGTCCGTCGTGCAATTCTCACTGCTGCTGCCTGAAATCTCACCCAAACCCCGTAGAAGTTCGTACTCGTTTTGCGAGATCCACCGCCCGTCTCCGAGCGGAACGATTTCGTACTTCTTGCCGTTGAGCAGGAGAGTCTGACTTTTGAGGATGTCCTTTCCGTCGTCCTCGGGTGTCGCCGCCGGGCTGTGTGTCTGTGACTTGAGGCTCATGTCTTCTGGCTCCTCGGGAGTTGAGGCAACGCTCGCGCAGCCCACAGCTCCTTTCGGCGTGCTCAGATCGAGCGGGGTGACACCAGATGGCACCACAGCCAGGTCATGTGACCGGGTGTGTGCCTTCGCCGGATGTACCGACATAGCGGGAGCCGGGTTCTTAGAGACGTCTGCTTCGGACGCATCGAGAGACGCCCGCAAGTTCTGTTTGACAGACAAATCCGTCACTTCCTCCTGCCGTTTCGCAGGAGCCTGAGTTGTTTCCAGTTTGATGGGGGTGCCTTTCCTTGGTTTGCGCGACACGTTTTCCTCCGATGTTGTCGACGAACCCGCGGCGCCGTTGACTAAATGCTCGTCTTTTGTGGCCTGCTCCGTGGGCTCTGCGGTGTCACAAGGTGGCGCCACTGAACCCTGCACAGCGATCGCATCTTTTTCGTTCACGCTAGACGACAGTGTGTTAGTTTGCTGCTTGGCGGCGCCGGTAGTCGCTACAACAACCGGATCTTTCGTGATGACCTGCACGAGTCTCTTAAACATCTCCTGATACTGCAGAGACAAGTTCTGACTGCCGTTCTTTCCCTCCTTCTCGCTCGCCTCCGCCTCTGTGGCGCCCTCTGGTGTTTGTGGCGACTTCACATCGTCCACCTGCGATTCGTGTTTATCCGTCTGCTCAGTCTCCGTCTCAGTCGGTTGCTTAGCAACCAGGTTGGCGTGCTCAGCAATGCGTGCCATGTCCCTCAGCATCAGCTGGGCCACCAGTGCGGGGGGCTTCGTCGATTTCGTCGCTGTTTTCTTTACCTTTGGGGCGCCGGGAGACTGCGGCGTTGTGTCGGAGGAGCTGTCACAGGCGCTGTCGTCGCCGTCGATGTCATCACTGTCGCAGTAGCCGTACTGGAGCAACGAGAACGCAATGCATAATTAACGACATGTGACAGACACTGCCGACTGAAGCAGACACCGCGCTAATGACACTGGTTTTTTACGCGATGTTGTCGCATTTTAGTGTAGAACCCACAACTGCCAGAAACCGGCAGAGAAGCAACGCTTTATAATATTAATAAATGACACAATGTCTAACTGTTTACACGACTGTCCAGTACGATTATTGGTAAAACCTGTCTTAATAGTTTTGGATAACATTCACACACATAATGTATGTGTAATATATAATTTAGATATTATAGATAACTAAATATTATATTGTTAAGTTATAGGTACATATATATTTGCAAGTGCATAGATTATTCAATCCACTGATCGATCAATCAGTCAATCAATGAAATAATCCATCAACTGTCCGTCCGTCCGTCCGTCCGTCCGTCCGTCCGTCCGTCCGTCCGTCCGTCCGTCCGTCCGTCCGTCCGTCCGTCCGTCCGTCCGTCCGTCCGTCCGTCCGTCCGTCCGTCCGTCCGTCCGTCCGTCCGTCCGTCTGTCCACCCACCCACCCATCCAAACTGACTGCAATGCTGATCCCACTCTACAGTAAAACACATGACCATATTAGGACATACCTCGTCGTAGTCCTTGGGCCCGAGGCCGTAGCGACACCGTTGGGAGAGCGACTTGTCCCGGATTATGCGGTTGATTGAACTGATGCTCGGAATGTTTCCCTCATTGCACGTTCCTTGTTCAAGCAGCCTGGCAGAAAGTGGCACACACAACGGTAAGCAGGGGGAATAAAGGAACTGTTTTGGGACTGAGTTGTAAGTTTATTTAAGTGCCAAAATAAATGCCTAAATGTGTTACACAATTACGTAGGGCAGGGTTTAGGTCACTCTGCTACTACACTACTTGGTAAATAAAATATTAATACAAAGTAACACTAATAACCTAATAATCTACAATACCACACCTAATAGCACCAGATTTCAGAACTGTCAAACTTAATAAATAAATGTTTTATTTGTTGTTGTCATTACTAAATCGTTTGTCTGTCCCTTCATTGCTGTCACCTTGACATATCTTTTTACAATGTCACCTGGACATATATTTTTGCAATGTCACCTTGACATATCTTTTTACAATGTCACCTGGACATATATTTTTGCAATGTCACCTTGACATATCTTTTTACAATGTCACCTGGACATATATTTTTGCAATGTCACCTGGACATGTCTTTTTGCAATCTGGTACATCACATAAACAAAACTCAGCACATCAATTTGAAGCTGTTTTCAGCCATGCCAGAGGAAAAGGCCAACACAAACCTCTGTCGTATTTCCCATGCGAACATCTGTGGGTTTTCAGCCTTGAACAGCCGCACTTTGTTGACAACGTCTGGGGTTGTGACCTTTGGCTTACTTCCTCCGATCTGTCCCGGATTTATACTACCAGTTTTGCGATACCTAAAACAACACAAAATCACATATTTTAGTCTGAATTATTAGCTGTCATGAGTGTTATCTGTCTTAAATCTTGTCGCTTAGCTGCTTATTGGTGTTTGTTGTGCCGCAACGTAACTTCTATTGAAGAAACAATAAATGTGTTTAGACTTTTATACAAATGCATCTGACCTTGTTTTTTTGAGTCTGATATTTTAAACAATAGTTCTGATTTGCTGAATCAAATAATTTCAATGGCATAAATTTGGATGGATTTTCCAATAGCAACCAATCCGTGCCCGTCTTTGCAGCAAACATACCGTGAAATATCAAAAGAATTAATAGAATAAATTTTATTTTACTGTTCATCTTTAGTGAAGATAAACCGCAATATGTCCCAGTGAAAATAAACTAAATTGGAAGCAGAAATGTCTAGTGTTCAATCTTAGTCCACCAGATGGCACCACTGATTATCTAGCGTCTGGCAGTTTCACACAATCAGGTGGAACATAATTATGATTTAATGGAATTTTTACAAGTCATTACTGCCTTGGCAGAACTGCTTGAGACAAAATGTAGTTACGCTGAAGAAGCTCATCGCCATGGCAACGACCTATTTACACATTCTTAAGCGACCACTACCAAAACACCTGGAGCATGAACAGGCTGGGTTGCTAAGGAAATTGATGTAATCACGTTTATATTTATCCTTTTGCACACACATAAAGCATGCCTTCCAACTCATCCCGTTGGATTTTTTTACACTCCTCATAAACTTCTACCTGACAGCAATAAGACATGAAAAATCTTCAGGACATTTTGTCCAAACACATTTTGAAATGCACAGAAAGTAATATTCAGTTTACCTTCACCATTTATACATACAACAAAATACATTCGCAAACATATAATAATAACAACGTTATTGAAGTTTGGTTAACAAATCACCATCATGTTAATATTAAAAATTCAATGACCAGTAAACTAGAACGAAAACTACAGATTTTCCCACAAATGCATGTGCCAATTAGACTTATAAGGCGTCTACCTCTGTGTTAATAGCTGGTGAACCAGGTCCTGCGTACGTAGTAAACGTGCGTACCAGAAATAGAAGTGTGAGGTGGTTACAACTATCCAACGTTAGATCCAGACACGTAGTTGTAAGTATTAAGTGCTGCCTGACCACAGGCTTTGTTAGTATCCTTCCACCCTCTGCTACTGCACTGACAGGAATTTCATTGCTCATCAAATGTTGCTGACATTTTTACCAATTTATTTATATGACAATTGTTATTTACGACACATAAAGTGCAGCATAACAAATTTCAAGTAGTAAAATCGTGACATACCCCGCAAACAAACACGTTGATGTAATCTTTTTAAACAAATACATTGATTTATCATTTTTTCCAATTAATACAAAATGATGATTTATGCTGACCAATTTTCCGTGTTTACCATTAACAAGGGAAGGAAACAGAACCCCTTACTAAGTGGGAATTACATTGCTGCCCTACATTCATAATATAACAACCCATGCCAGTGCAACATAATTTTGAGTGTATACATTTCACGTTACACCGCTGTCATATCCCATCCACCTATCTCTTGTGCAGCGTTCCCGACACCAAACGTCTAAATATGACGATTTTACTAACATGAAACAATAGTGGACCAGTGACATCTGCTGGTGGAACAGTGTACCACATTTGCTGTCGTTGCAATCCTTAAATGCAAAACATGGTGAAAAATAAAACATTTTGAGTCTGCAAACCAGAAAACATCTTCACCATAAGATAGTTGAAAGCAAACTATCATCCAGAAATAGATTTACAGAAATTGTTCATTCATTTGCAAATGTTTCTTGAAATAATTTAACTTTTTTCAACCTGAGAGCTATATAAATGTGATCACTTATCTTAATGCTGCCCTTGCATTATATTTAATTTGGGCTAAATCTTCATTTCCACATGCATTCATGGTCTTTCCAAGACAATTTAACCAATGGGAAAATCAAAATGTCTGCTGTCATCGTAACAAGTTGATCTGAAATTTGAGCCCTGTCAACCGCACGGACTGGGATCTAATTGTAAGTGATCGATACGTCACATGAGTGACATGTGACACAGGTTAACGTTTGATAACTCATAATTCTGCAGTGCATTTAGAATGTCAATGTAATGTAGGCCAAAGTACAGATTGCACCCTGCAGGTTGAAAATGGTGAATAAGGTTTCATTGTTATTATTACTATAATAGTATATGCTCCTGTGTATCAGCTGAGAGGAAAGGGAAAGGGACAATTACAGATTTGTTATCATTTTAACATTCCATGTACAACTGTACAACCTTTAAATACAACATTCCTTAGGCAGGGTGCAGTGTATGCAGTTTTGTTTTGACCAGATCAAATAATCTTTCAAGATATTTAAGAAGTTTTCTTCAAAACAAATGTAAGTCCTTTTTCCACGGTGACTACAATACAAACTTACAGCAAAGTTTCATTCAAATACTGCCTAGGGGCTGTACCATAATAAAACTAACATGCAGTGGGTTTAACCTTCGCTGAAGCATAGCCAAGGACCTTGGCCTAATATAGTTAATTCAAACTTAACACCATGATTTATATCTTAAGACCACTACACCTTTCAAATGGAAGATCAAATTGAAGCAACAAACAGTCACACCTTCTTTATATGGTTTATAACATAACAGTGCTAACTGCACTAACAACCAAAACCAATGTGTTCTACCACAGATCTGACATCAACAGTTGTGTCGTTGCGTACCTGTTGAGAATCTTGCTCACACAGCCATGTGACACCTGCAACTTGCGACTGATCTCACAAGGTCGCACCCCCTGAAGGGCAAGCTGTAGGATGTGCACCCTCAAATGGTCGGGCAGGGGGCGACCGTTGGTGAACACCCTCCCATACTGGTTGATGTTTTTGCCCCCTGAAACATGTAATAGTTAATCAATGAATCAATATCGCAATACACCACCTGAAACACAATCATTTATATCAACATGTGACACTGTATTGATATATGTGTGGCGGTCTAGGAAAATGAGTCGGAAGTCGCTAGGCGTATTTGCCCGTAAACGCGCCGTAAAGGTGTTTTTGGGTCAGTCGGTCCATTTTTAGATTTCATTACGATGTTTTTGCTAACATACTTATTTATACGTTCACCAAGTAGTTTCCTGATTACCCAAGTGTAAGTTGCATTTTTTGAGGATTTTGTAATTGTGAAGATCGTTCTACGTTACAGCAGAACGGATTTGTATTTGGAAGTTGGATTTTAGTTGTTTTAGTAGTTCGATTAGTATTTAGTTTAGTTTGATGTTGCTACAGTTTGTGTCTGTACATATTTCTTAACTGTTTAACGATATTTCGTTGGAAAGACAGACTTCGTGGCGAATTTCATTTCGTGTTTACGATCTTCGAAAAATCAAAGATGGCGGCGCCCATGGACGGACTGAAGCAGAACGATATCGCTCGTTGTCTGAACACATTGGCGTTGATGAATATGCAGGGTATTGTAAAGTAAATGTAACAAACACAGCTACATCTCCCTCACAGAACTGTATAAGGTAACTGCAACAGTTATTGTATTATGCAGCATATAGTGTGGTGTTTAAGCGAAAAATGAATCTCGACTTTAAAACTCGATTTTCTCCTGCAATCAAGTGTGATGTGTGTCCTGTTTAATTTTGTGTAACTTTAAAAGTAACCATCAAAATTGGATAATGTTTTCAGTACAGTAAAGGTAACACACACAGCTACATTTCCCTCACAGGGCTTTATAACATAACTACAACAGTTACTGTATTATGCATCATAATGTGTGGTTTTCATGTGAAGAATGAATCTTGACTTTAAAACTCGTTTTTCTCCTTAAGTAATTTCTGATAGGGGCCCTCTCTAAATTCCTGTAACTTTGCTTCTGGTGGGAATATTTGAATATAGTCAACAGTACAGGATATGTAAATAGTGTAGATTTCCATTTCTGAAATAAAAAAGCAAATGATTTTTTTGTCAATCTGACTGGTTTTCCTAGACCGCCACACATATCACCAAAATATTGAAAATCTTCAGTATGCCGTACTTTGGGTGAAATAAATTAAATGGGTTGACAAGATTTCGTTATTTTTAAGTTCAGTGGGAACAAGTTAAGTGTGTCACTTTTTATATTATTAATTATCGGGAAAAAGATTTAAATATTTTAAATCAACCATTTTGATTATTGTTTGTTAATTGGCTATTCCCTAGTCCCAGATGCGTTCTCAACAGTCACCTTGTCTCCCCCATAACCTTTCATATCAATTTACCCACATAAATACCACATAGCAGTCATAACAAACACCATTTTAATCTTAGTAGTTATGGCAATAAGAATCATATCATCATAACCCTATTGCAGTGACACCAAAACAGTTATGGTTGAATTACGAATGTTTAAAAATATAATTTACCAATATCTCGGTATACCCACAGATGAAGAAATGTTGCAACCTGAAAGTGATGGGTTTTTCCACTAGGTGGAATTTCTGTTACATATTGCCAAACTTCAAATAATTTAATTAGTTCAGCTAGTTAATTACACATTTATATTTTAATTTAACTACAAATAAGCAGAAAATCAGATGCTTCAAAAAAAAATCCTTCTTTCAAAATAATACCACTGAACTACTTATTAACAAGTTAATTTGACAAAACAAACACAAGTATATCTTATGTTTCTTGTATGGCATGTTCTGTTGTACAGAACCCAAATTGGTCATCACATATACAAAGTGAAATATAGTTCATAACATGGAATTCCACGTACAAAACTAAATAATTTAAGAAAATTTAGAACAGGATAATAGGAACCACCAACAAATGTGATAACTGAACACCAAGCAGGAATCAACATTCCACTGAATTCAATTTCAGACATACGTGGCCACGCATGCATGACACTACGCAGCACCCATCCACTGCTTCCAAATTGATGGGTACTGTTGATAAATGGTCCAAACACAGATTTAGGACAATTCCGGGAAAGGTGGCGTTGGTGCTACACAACAATAAAAAAGCAAACGATCAATTTCATCTGCGCAATGAACGACAGATTACGACATCAAACTCATCGAGTGCTAGGCCTTTGAGCAAGTGCTGGATGCTTTCGGGCCGAGCCAACAAAGCCGACTCATTAGTCTCATGGATGACAAAGTCCTGCCTGGATTCAACCACAGCTGGGGACGTGGATGTAGAGTACCGTAGCACACTCACCAGCAGAGACAGGAACAAGACGTTTTATATGGTAGTTATTAATATATTTATTATTAAGTTATTAATATATTTTATTATTTATTAATTATTTTATTTTATCTATTTATTGCTGATAAGTTTAGCGTATGAACTAGGACTTTTCAAAGCTTTATTTAATTATCTATTAATCATCATTTAACATTTCGTCTTTACATGCAAGTTTAACTGATTATGAATATTTTAAATATGTATGTGTTACAATGTATTTTATGTGCCTCTGAGCAAACAAATTCCTGATATATGGCACAAAATAAAATTATATTATTAGGATAGAGATATATACATCTCCTGGTATGACAGGAGACGTATTCACTGTTCCACTTTCATATGGATCCCCTTTAAATACAGCAAATTGTTTATTACAGAACATACTGATGCTGAAGTAGAACTCTTCTGCAGAAGAGGTATCATTATGTATGTTCCGTGTTTCATATTTCCTCTGTATTCATACAGGAAGTACATTATAACTCCTCCTTTGCCGAAGAGTTTTACTCTAGCATGTCCACTGAATAGATATTTCGCTATATCTAAAATGCTGTCCATATGAAAGGCAAAGGAAACTGTTGAAAAAACAGAATGTTGGTGTTTTAAAACATTTGTTTTAGCATGTTTATGAAGTTACTGCAAAAGTGATGTCCTGATTCTGTTAACTACTACAGTGGAGAGGCTACTAGTACTGCCAAAATGCCATTTCAATGAACTCACATTATTTACATGTAGTGTAATGCAGTGCAGTGCAGTGCAGTGCAGTGCAGTGCAGTGCAGTGCAATGCAATGCACGAGATTTGTTTGTGCCTCACCTCTGTTTCCTCCCTGTCCCCTACCGTCGTCGTCCCCCATCACCAGCCCGTCCTTATCGTCCCCCATGTCCTCAGCGCTGCGCCCAGCCTCCTCCTCCTCCTCCCCCTCCGTCCAGGGCAGCGGGGACAGGGGATGACGCTCCTTGGCCTTGTACGGGATCAGCCCCGGGGCTACATCCCCATCAACCTTCCCCGGCGACGGACTCGACGACGAACTCTTCGGCGTCGACCGCGACAGATCCAACACTTCCGGCGTGGCGACGGGCTTCGGCGTCACGCCCGCTGCAATGCCTGCTGGGAACTGTGGCCCGTAGAACGGCATGAGATGCTGCGCTGTGAACGGCTGTGGGATAATGAGCACCGGGCTGCTCTGGATTGATGATGTGACACAGGGCGGCGCCACCGGCACCACAACCCCGTTGATGAACGCGACACCCTTGTGCAAGGCGGGGGCAGTCGACAGCGCGACGGCCGGAGACGCGGCGACCTTCAGTTTGGCTTCAGCGGCGCCATCTGGTGGGCTCGCCTGCGAAAGCTTCAGCTGCATCGTGCTTCGGTCGGAAACTTCCTGTTTCACGCTCACCTCGGTGTTCGCCATGTTTCCGATGTAGAGGGCAGCACTTGCGGTATGTGAGACGCTTCACGATGCACTCGTCAATGCATGTTGTAATGGCACATTCTGCAACGAACAGCAAATAATAAATGTTAGAAATTCACGCAGTTGCATCATGGGATATTATATCAGCTGTGTCAGCTGCATTTTGTGCCACCTGGGGCCACACTGGTGTACTATTCCTATTTTTATCGAAGAGCAACACAGAAATAAATTCATATTATTCCAAAATGTTTCGCCATTTTTCAGATTTGTTCACTGTGACATATGAACAGTAAAATGGGCATATCGGACGGAATATTTGTGATGCACAGTTTTGCACTTACTAGATCCAAAATGTTTTGAAAATGAGTCATGTTGCTGGAAACTGCAATTTTCTTTTCAGTACAATGGAGAATTCTTTGTTGAAAGAATAATAGTTACCATAGCTTGTATGATTAAATGTTTCATCTGGCTGACAGGTGTTGAAAAACTGGAGTATAAAACATGCTGAAGCCATGCTGAAGGTGATTAGTATTGTTTTATATTTGACATCCATTTGTGATCACAGTATTGACTTTAACTTTCATTTTAATACATCTTGGCATGTTTGTTGGTGTCATCCTGTCTTCGTCCATCTAGTAACCATATTTATAGCAGCAAGAACACATTACATGTTAAGAATAACATGACAAAACTGTCATAAAATACTGACATGTCCCTCAACTTTCTTACTTTACTGATATGTACAGGAAAACCCTGTTTTAACAGCCTACCAGAAGCCACAGCTACCTCTGAAAAGCGACCATTGTTGTCCTTTCATGAAGCTCAATATTGAAAAACATCTCCTAACCAAGACATTGTTTGTCTCTGAGGTGGTCCAACTCTCAACGTCACTGGCCTATCTACTTCATGTTCCAAGCACCAGGTACTTGTAGCAGGTAAAATTGTTTACATCATTCTACCTGCGTCTTGTCTAGACGCAGAAAACTGGCCCAGAATTCTGTGCTGCTATGTTTCAATTTATCATTACGCTGTCTGCAAGTAACTGCCTGGGATATACTGGTATATAACATTACAAAATCACATTGATCATCCAATGTAATTTTATATCAAAACAAGTAGTTTTTCACACAATATAAATCATTGTAAAATGTTTGTTCATTCTAAGAAGTATTTCCTGTATGTTTTTATTCAATTAGCTAATATATAATTGTATGTAGCATTTATGATGACCCAGGAAGACGACAACTCACCATAGCATCCGACAACATTACAATTAACAACATGATTATTTTCTATCATGTCATTTTATTAGAGTTTGTTACAAAAATAGAAAAATTACAACTGACATTACCACTACTTTCGGAATGATAGAAGCATGGTAAAATATGATTACAAACATTTATGTCCGATATAAATCTAAGTATCCAACTGACACACACATGCGTCATTGACTGTGTATTTAGCCCACCACGCCCAAATGTTCCCAGACACCCGGAGGAACACAGAACGCAGGCAACCGTAGAACCTCCCCCACCCACCCCTGCATACTGCAAACCCTATTAGGGTTTCTGGGTTGCACAGCCCCCACAAAAAACTATGCGAGGCATTTAACTCCGCTAGTTAGCAACACGAACGAGACCCGCCTTCTGCCGCATCGAGGCCAGGAAGCGATCGTCGCCATGGCAACAGAAACCAAAGCTGGGAAAAAAGGATCCCGGAGCGGAGAATAAATTAATGCTGGCACTATGCACCCAGTGTGACGGAGGAGACAGATTGGGTTTAGCGCTGGGCTTGGACACCTCCCAGTCAGGTCATGCTTTAGTGCCTCCCTGTCTATCTGCATCTCCCCATGTGGAAGTCATCCGCAATAACATAGTCAACAAATCAAATATGAAATCACTGAATCACACAAATCCATTTAAAATAAACAGATTAAGATCCTGAAGATGACAATGTATGCATCATGAAAATTAATATAATTTATTATCCGGCATTTGTTTATTAATATTAAAACTACTGATTAATAAAAAAACTATTTGCCAGTCAAATGTTTCCATTTTTTTATTGTACACAGAATAAAAGTTGTAAATATTATTTAATGCAGTACATTTAGAAGTTACTGTAGCATCATTTCTTGGTACAGTATATCTAAACCCTTCAATTATTTATTCAACTGTGTACTGAACTATACTCATATTCAAAGTCACACATTGTGAATTTCTACTAATGCAATAACTATGTGCTCAAATTCAATTAAGAAACATCGATGTCTTTAATGTGCACAGTTAGAAAAGAATGTCCCAAAACTAAGACCCAGACTGCCAGCCAGCATTATCACATCATCCACTTATGCACAAGAGAAAGAAATACTTGATAAACAAGGCATGTAACAGAGCTTGATAGCAGACAGGGTGCAGAAAGTGTTCACTGGAAGCAGTAACAGTAAATATGCCACTGACTGTCATCACTGGTTTTCCTGAACTTGACAGTTCTAAATGTGTTTAACGATTTTCTTTAAACTTTCAATGCACATTAAACATTTATTAGAACACACAAAACTGATGCCACTCAATTTCAAACAGTCATTGACTGTTTTTAGAATGTTGATGACTTCATGTACATGTTCTATATACTCTAGAGAAATGCTATCATGCTCATTTATAAGATCACGATCACTGTCTACTCATTGTCATCAAATGCTACACTAATTCAAAAGTTTTGATACAAAAAAGTATTGCAATAATATAAGTATTTTGACAGTTATATTGTTTTTGCAACATTATCATAACTATTGCATCATGTTGCAATAGTACCTGGCAGGGAATAGCCACATTCCACGAAGAACTGTCATAAGTCATAAATGGAATGTGATGTCATCACTCGGTCTTAGAAGCATTTAAGTTGCTACAGTCAGTGAGCATGTTTATGAACAGTGACAATTAAATGTACCATCAACAATACATTATCATCACACTGATTACTGCGATGCACAGATAGTCTGACATATCAGTTCATACTGGCAAAACACTGACTGTACTAAAATTATCTGACGTGAAAGTGTTCAGGAAAATTCCCGCATCACATGAGAGCCTCCGTATTCTAGGCACTCCGTGAGTTATGGTGGTACGTGGGTTCATAATCTGTCCCCTCTTGAGGCATTCTTTCTGTCATCCGCAGTCAGTGGAGTGGGACAAACTAGTAATACACGAACTTTGATCATTGGTTTCTTCTGGCCCCTCCTGACGTCAAAGTCTGCATCGTGGATGGCTACGATGGCAACGCTTAGCGACAGCGCACTGACCCATATATTCTCCACTGACCCCTGATCCGCCTCCTCCCAGTGGGAGAGTCCACTGCGGCAAGGGGTGGTAGGTTGGAGAAAGTGAGCAGCCAAGCATGTGATCAGCATGTGCCCAGGCTGCTGTGACTGGGAGGTTGAGAGATGCTCAGAGTATAGGCCGACTTCTATGACTATAATCCACTTCTATGTCGGCTCATTGTATGCACAATGCAGACCCTCTGAGTCCAGAAACTGGATTCTGTCTAAATGAATCCTCAGCACTAGGAATTATCTTATCAATTCATGCATCATTTGCTCCCCACAAAAGAAACGACACAATGCAATTCTCAATAACGTCACTGCTAGACACACTCAGGAGTTTAACATTCACAATGCCAAAAGCAACATTCAAATAAATTTATAATTCATCTAGCAACTTGTGTTGTATCCAGTGATAATTTATGCTAATACACAACTGTAGACACACTGACAAGAGGTTTGTTTAGCCAATCTAAACTTCACAAAATTACAGACTCACCTAAAGCATCCTACTAGTTACAACGTTCCACCCAAACGCAACAATACTCTAAACCACATATGTGTGGCTGATACAGAGTACCAAGATGAACATAAGTCATCACTATGTACTGTATCATAGCTTTATGCAGAGAGCCATCCACCTGTCATTTGGACTGGTAAAACCTGTTTTGGACAGGTAGAAATATAGGTGGATGGGTGGTCGACGGATAAAATAAATCTTCATAAATCTGAGATATTGTCAGTTATGCCTTAGAAATTAGTGTAAATGGTGTCACATGTGTGTTTGTAGTCCATTTCAGGTAAAACGTGAAAACTGGCTTAACATTTGACATCGATGTGTCCACCAAAAAATGTGCAACTGGTAAAAACATTATCATGCATAAACCCCTGCCAGGCATGATTCACCATTTGTTTTATATTGTTTTATATTTAGAATGGTTGAGAAGAAATCTTCAGAAACAATATGTATAACTGTGCCTGAAAGTGGGACAGAGAGACAGAGAGAACACCCATAGTCCACACACCTATGCACACACAATTATGAGTACAGATCAACATCAGGAAACATCTGTAAATAGGTCAACCCATGAACCTGAGTCAATGACAATATCTAATCATATGCACAGCCAGTGGACTGAGTCATGAAGAGCCTCTATCCAGAGAGGCAAACACTTGCAATGAAGCATAAGATAAACACAACACACTCTTCAACATCTGTGTCAACAAGATAATGTTCTTGAAGGCAGTCATGCATGGCAAAGTGTGCAGTTGCTAAGACATGTTAAAATATGCATTAGTCTAGTGATTAGATAGACAGGAGCCTCCAGGCAGAAATAAAGTCACACAAAATAGTGTCACCATATACTTTACCATAACTTATTAGACATACGTTGTACATAAAATACTTGTGTCTTGCACGTTGTAACTGAATATGAATAAAAAATGTAAACTTCACATATGTATACATACATACACAATTTTATGTGGGTGAAGACTTTTTCTGCTATTTTTCCTGTGACTTTATTTCCTACATTTGCTAAAGCAAAACATGCTAACACATGCATTAAACATGGGCAAGACACGTGTAATGGACTCAGAGAAAGTTTATTTGCACTGGCTATAACTTGCGTTCACATGAGTGACTATTACATAAATTAGGTTATCAAGAATGTTTCATTTCCTCTTCAAACTGCAAGACTTTTAATCAGTTTGTCTGGATTTATTTAGAATATTGCATGATGTACCATGCAATATTTTGCTTAGAAAATTTGACTTTATTTGAACTATGCTTTCGCACTTTCAAACAATCAAAATGATCACATCTCTTTTTGAATTTATCCGACATCTTAATCTATTCATTTTATTCAAACTGGCTGTGCACATTAAGAGATACCATCATGTTTTCAAGCTTAAACAAACTCAGTGTCATCAGGAAATAACAAGCAGTGTAAAATGGTGCAATTAGTCAGTAATGAAGCCAGTATGTTGCAACCCGTTGAACAAATCACATGATGGTGTAACAAATGGCCGTGCGTTGCATTGTGGCAAGTTTGCGAGCTGGCAGGTGTCAGCGTCGGAGACATTTGTGTCGGTTTGCGACGGTTTGCGACACAGGCAGGTGAACAGGAAGTATCCAATGAGACTAATTTGCTGCGAGTTTTTGTGGCACGTCCTCTGATAACTCTCTCTGCCTGCCATGCATGTAATAGACCCACCCGCTACCAGTATCATGCCCAGCGCCAGTATGCACCCGCACTGCCTCCATTTCCAGGACAGGTTTAAGTACTCGGCCTGATTAACATCGCCAAATATGCATGTTATTCGACGCTGGCACGACACAACACGACATGCACGACATAACGGATTTTAACGGTTTTTATGTAAAACTATGTAAACATGGCTGTTGGTTGATTGTTGCATGTGAAAACGTATATTCTTGCAAAGCAGTGGCATGGATGTAAGTAGAACACTAATTCTAATACCACTGTGTAAAATAAAAATAAAAGTTTGAAAAATCAAATGAGTGGCATCCGTATTTGTTTACAATATTTTGTTGTTATCTGAGATATAAATTATATATATATATATATATATATATATATATATATATATATATAATGTATATGTATATATACACACAACACACCACACACACACACACACACACACACACACACACACACACACACACACACACACACACACACACACACACACACACACACACACTGATGTACAGAACAAAATCCAAAAATATAACCCATAACAAATTAAAACCTAACACATCTATAAAGAAAGGTCCACCATCGAAACTGGAAGTCACAAGTACCACTGGCATTCACTTAGAAGTCAAGTTTGATCAGTGATATCAGAGATATGGGAACAATGCGAGCCGTGTGCACAAAGGATTAGTTGTGGCTGGTGCGGTCGTGGTTCAGTACCCGTGTACCACACGCATGAGTGGGGCAGGCAATGAGCGTGGCCGAAAGGGACACCACAGCCGCCATGCCTGGGCATGTCTGCAGCGAAGCTGAGGGTCAGGAGGTGTTGATAAATAACTACACAAATAACCACTGGGGGGAGGGGGGGGGGATGACTACAAGTCAACAAGTGTCCCGTGCACTTCATCTTCGTCAAAATCAAAGTTCGCTCACATGCGGCTTACGTAAGTCTGTCACTCGTGGGGCCCTTCAGCGGGTGACGTAGACGCGTAAATATGTGCTTTATAACAATGTGTGTGTATCATCGCCGGCTTATTCCCTTCCTGTGTCACATGGTCCATTTGTTTTATGGTGATTCACCAGTTCCCGGGTTAGTCGCAGTGTGTTCGGACGGGAATCGGACCTAATTAGGAAATGTTGATCCGTGTTAACGAAAATGTTAAAAATCTATTATGAAAAACATCTTGACACATGAGAGACAGGCTCTAATGAAAATTGTTTAGGGCTTTACTTGTTTTTTTTTACAATGTTACATAACTTGGGTAAAATGAAGGCATAGTTTGTGAATACAGTAAATTTCTTAAATATTAATAAATTATTTAAATAAAAAAATTAATATTGCAAAAATATGACCAAATAACAATGTTTTCCTTCCAGGGGTTGAACTGAAAGTAATAACAGGAATGGCAAGAACATCAAGGCAATATTTCATCAAACTTAAAGACCACTTTCTGCATTAATAATGTATATCATCACAATATGAAGCAAACGATTACATTATCACCTATCACCATTACATTGATGTGAGAAGTGCAATAACAATGAATACATCTGTACGTAAATAACCACAAGGTTCTAATCCTTTCATTTTGTTTGTGCCTAACAAATGATTAACGACCATCCGTTGTGGTCGGGTGGACATATAATTTCACAACAGACGGGGAGAACTGTTACAACAATTCTAAGGTGACCGACCCATTCATTAGGGACATTCTCATTGGCCGAGTCGTTTGGACGTACAATGAAACCGCTCAAGCGTGACAGATGCATTCGCGGTCCACTTCACTTAATGAACTATGTCATCGTATATCTCGTTCTCATTATCTCACACAATCGTTATTTCTCTCCTCTGTGGATCAATTTTTAATTCCTCTTTCACACGAGAGCTTTGAAGTTGGAGATGCATAACGTTTATTAATTGTCATAAGTAATCAGATGGATGACTACAAAACACACCACAATTTATCACTGACACATGCATGGCTTTCTGTATGCAAAACACACAGGTAAACAGAGAAGCATAATAAAAAAAAATATTTATCGAGAGTTCCATTTTTCAGCAATATTTACCAATATTTAGCTCCACCATTATCAGAATTAAAAAAAATATATATAATTATAGTCATGGCTTGGTTTTTCACAACTAGCAAATTCTGAATTTTGCAACTTTTTATACATACAATCCACTCTCTTCTTTTACTTTGCTGCTGTTTACTCAGTTTTATTTTTGGTGCAAGTTTTGAACTGTGCATACATAACTAGTTCACATGACTGTTTGTATGGTATGATGTTTACTGGCAAATATTCAATATTGACTGCATGTAACTGATGTTTAAAGATAAGTTCACGGATTCATGGGATTTTTAAACATTAATTCATTCAGTGCTTGCCTCATGATTTGGGGGCTTGAAACCCAAGCCTAGCTTGCTTTTTACAAAACTGGGTACAACTTGCTAACTCATCAAACACCATATATATGTATATATATATATATATATATATATATATATATATATATATATATATATATATATATATATATATATATATATATATATATGTATTTTGTCTTGAGTGAGAGCAACACATCAAGCTGACTAGTTGAATGGGATCTCATCAGATCTTATACAGTTTTAGTAAAGTAAAGGTAATTTGTTCTATTACACAGTATAGAGGCGTTAGGACTGCTCAAAGCACTTTACACATACTTCCTTATTGACTTAGTCATGCAAACACAATTTTGACTTCTCTGGGAAGCATTCAGCCATGTTGCAACTAGTGCATGAAGATTATTCATACATAAATCTCCACCACTGTCTACAGCCAGGTATTCAATCAAACAGCTGAACAAACAGGAGCGGTGTAGGGTGAATGAACTTGCCCAAGGTTCAATATGGCAGCGGAGGTTTCGTGCCTGGGTTTTCTCAAAAAAGAACCTGACACTCTAGAAACTGAGCTCCACTGTTCTAGCCAGAAATAGAGTTGTCAGTTAACAGAATGTAGCTGAGAACAGGAGACACCTAGAATTAGCGCAGTTATCACCATTAGCAAATGACATGTTTTCTTCTCATTCTCACCAATCGAGGTCTGCTGTGGCAATAAACAGAGACAGCTCACCCCTCAACACACGTCACGTGACCACAGGAGGTATATGTAAATAACTACCTTTGTTTTTAACCCACCATTAAACTGCATTAATTGGTAAACCAGTGACCAATTACCTAAACAGGTGCTGAATCCATAACTCTAAATCATGCTCACTGGTGCAAAAAACAAAAGGATAAAGCAATCTCTTTTTCGTACACAATGGATGAAAGTACTGATAGGCTAAGGAGGATAGGCAGTATTAAAAAGATTGTGTTTAGGCTGCCGGAGAAATAAAACCTATATTTCCTTCTACTATAAATAATGCTGACAGGAATTCCACAGAGTTAGTGCAGCACCTGAGAAAGCTTGAATTCCAACATTCGTCTTCACTTGGGGAAAATGCCTCAAAGAGAAATAAATACTACCCTTGGTTTACAGGATGATGACGAGATGCCACACAAGGCTGTCCCTAAACTCCCTACATAAACCTCAGCTTGGCCAACGATGATCAATTTACCATGCTAACCTGTGCTAAACTCAAGGTGATATTTCCATTAAAAATTAAGCAGGCCTGAATTACGTTCATATCTTTCTAGGCAAGAAAATGGTGCTAACATTTATGTATTGAAAGCATAGTTGTACTTTCCTAACAATATCAATAAATATTTTACAACGTTTATTGACATAGTAATGCTGTAGAAATACTAGTGGTGTTTAAAAAGTGTGACGACATATCGAAAAGTACCAATGTTGTAATGCTCATATTTTGTCCATATCTAGCAATATCAGACACAGAAAAAATCATAATGGGCATGTGCACATAAACAATTGTTTTATGGATTTAGCTGCAAATGAAGCTACCTTATTATTATTCTTCCCCGAAGATTGACATTAACAACCCTGACCAATACTGGCTCCGGACAGTGGACAGTAGCAATGGACAGTGGCATATGGAATACAGTACAGGAAACAGTTCCATTATTAATGTGCTGGACAGTGGGATTATCATGCCACACTACGTCTACTCCTGCAAACACAATGACCCCTGTTTACTACTACAACTCATCAATGATGACATTCCTCTCATCTTTCGAATGCATTTAATCGTTACACATGAGCGAATTTGTCTGTATCATGTTTGATAATTAGTCAAAGTACAGTTGATTATGTCAAGCCTGAATGAACATGACCATGATACGTTTCAATGTACTTTGTTTGGTCAGGCGTGTCCACTAAGTTGTCTCGCTTGAATGAGCAGACAACAGACAACTTATCAGGCATGTCGACCAAGTCAGCCATGCTTGACTAAGTTTAATCTTTTTTACTGTTAATTATTTAATTAATCTCATCCCTGACTGGGGATCCAGTCCCTTACAACCTAGAGTCAAATCACGCCTGACTGCTTTCCAGGTAGTCATGGTTCGCTGATTAAATTTACAATGATTTCAAGTTAATTAAATGGCAGTAAATGTTTGATAATTTCAATGTGCTTTTTATTAATTTAATGGATGAACTTGTTCTAGATCACTGTTAATGTGTATACAAAAATACAAATAATGAATATCCTCCTAAATAGACTGGCTTAATCAGGACATTGCATCATCTCTCCTTAGCCAGATGTGGTTGCTATGGCGATGATGGACAACCTATTGTATTAGCAGAGACAACATGCTGGTCTTCCCGGAGGAGGGATCAGCCCCAGGTCTCATATGGGAAGTAATTATGTTCCTACCCCCTGGGGCATCTTATCTTCTCCCATCTCCCTGCCAGGCTAAGCTGATCCCTGGCTTCTTCCCTCTACAGGGATCTGCCTAGACAAAGGTTGTAGGGGAACCAAAGTCCACAGTGTTTCATTTCAGAGGCTGATCAAATGCAGACTTGTTGGCATGGTCACAGTTCACTGAACCATAACTACTGCTCACTCAACCATGACAATCACTCAGACCATGACAGCAACAACTGAAGCGTGACTATATGCATCATAGCTGTTAACTAAGGTAGTTCACTGATGCATGACTGCAAATCAGAAACCTGCTGCCTGTTGTTCACTGGACCATGGAGTGATACTCTGTGCATTCAGCAGACCGTGTCTGTATACCACTCAAGCATGACTACATAGTCGCACGTCATTGATTAAACCAGTCAACTGAGTACAGCAAACATACACTTTTCATCAGACCGTGACTCCACTGCACTTGTGCTATCTGTGTTCGATAAAATCAGACATTTACAATCAGCACCTAGAAAACAATTAACCGCACGTGTCACGGTTCACCGATTCAACGGCGGACAACAGCTGCAACATTTCCTTGACTAAACAATAAACATCAAAGTCCGGCGCGAAAGGATCCATAAAGTGTGCACCGGTCAACCAACTATATTGATACCCACCATCAGCGTTCAGTGGACCGCGAAACTTTACCGCCCAAGCATATCCGCAGATGGTCCCGGTTGAACGGTCATGACGGCAGACAATGGGCACGTGCCGTGGTGCTGCATATTCATCAGCGCCTTGCAACAGACACGAGGCTTCGGCAGCGGTGGCAACCGAACCCGAGGTGACACGCTGGCCCACGGGCAACTGAGGCGCGTCATCGCTCAGGCGCGTCATCGCTCAGCGGCGCTCATCTCAGTTGGCCAATAATGACAAGACAATGACACATCAGCTGCGGCGAGCGCTAATAAGGCCGAGTGCAACGAGTGAGCCGCTGTCAGGCAGCGACGACATCATCCATTCTAATTATCCGTACGGCGGCTGATGTATGATGACGCCCTGTACTGGCTGATCCGTGATCATCGCCGGCACCCACTCAAGTGTGATCGCAGCATGTGATCACCGCACCGCGTCAGAAAAACACAACGGTTCTTGTAACGTGTCGTGTTGTATGTTTGTGTTCCAAGCCAGTGGCACTTAATCCGTCAACCAACGGCGAAATGATCCACAAGACCACGGATCTAGCGCCTCAACCATGATCTGGATCCACAACTAACAGGACCCAGCTCCACAACAAACTGGGTCTGGATCTTCAACAAGAAACCCTGATTCCATTACAAACACGACCTGGCTCCATAATCAACTTAGTCCGGTTCTTCACCCAACAAAGTATGGTTCTATAACCAATGAGCATTCGCTCTACAACCAACAGTAATTGCCTCCTCAACCAAAAAGATCTGGCTCCTCGTCCAAGAGAAAGTGGTTTTGTACACAACACGATGGAAACACCAGTGGACGAGAGACTGTTGACTAACAACGCTAGAACAAGTCAACCAGATTTGCTTCTGTAACCTTACAAAACGCGGACATCATTTACGTGAAAAAAGAAACAAACCAGCATTTCACATAATAACCAACATGTACAGAAACTAATGTCATTCAGACTTCACGGCAGTATCTGTAGTAATATTTACCTGAACTCTTTTACATTGCAGTAACCACAGGCACAATTGGTCTAGTCAAATCTGTAACTCTCTAAAAGGGTGTCTTTTCTCATTTCCCCATATCCATACCTCAAAGTGTAGTTTTCAACATTTATATTTCCACCAGTCACAGGAACACCATGCCATAAACAAGACCTGCTTCTAGCCGCAAGCTATCGCAAATTGAGTTTCTTCCATTTCAAAGTACATTACAACAATCAAGTTTCAGTGTGCAAGACCTGAAACGAGGTATCAACTGCCCCCTGGAAACCACAAGACAGGCATTGTGAAATATCTAAAATGTCACATGGAAGCCACGTGACAGACATGGTGTCTACATAAACAGCTTGGGAAGTTCAATGTGACACTCCCAGGAGAGCCATGGGACCTGAGGTGGTTGTATACAATCACCTCCCTCACCAGGCCACACTGAAACATCTCAGATGTCTTTGAAGATTTTCCGATCAACCAACGAACTAACCAGGGAGTGATCCTGTGCAGAAGCAAGCACTGTGTGTGCCGAGATGTAAGACTAATTACTGACACGGTGGTAGGTGCTATAAAAAATGAAATATGTCCCACCATCACGTTTTGTGAGATGGATCTATCCCAGAATTCATTGCCAGCGAGCAGATGAAGACGCATCTGTCTGCTCCGATGATGCCATCATCTGTCTCTGAAATGGAGACAGGCAGCCAGGACAAAGCTGTCTCCAAAACTAGCTGCCCCTTGGGAGGGGGAGGGAGGGGGTTCAGACACCCCTTCTATTGTTGCTATTACAACAAATTAATGAGTCTCATCTTTATTGTAAAGCCATATTCCTAACGGATTCTAGTCGCGTTTATTTTAAATCGTGAATTTGAGAATGCATGCTCAGGGATTCAGGGAGACATATTCTGCATCACACAAAATTAGGGATTAAATAAATAAGGACGCACCAAACTGAATGGTTCAAAATTTGCAATATTGTAACTTTTGTTATGAGTATATCTTACAACTTGTGATGTTTCATCTGCTCTCAGTAGAAACATCAAATGATATAAGGTAAACTGACCATGACCAAAGAAAAAATATTACTAATTAGGGTTTAGCAAATGTGTGTAATAAATTCAAAAATATGATCATGATTTATTTATAATAATCTGGGTGTCATTGTCTAAATTACCGCAACATTTTTGGAAACAACGGCAACAGAACCATTGGCAATCACATCAACCAGGTAAACTGACTGTGACCAATGAAAAATATTACTAATTAGGGTTTAACAAATTTGTGTAATAAATTCAAGAATATGATGATGATTTATTTATAATAATGCCACTATCTAAATTACCGCTAACATTTTGGAAACAACAGCACCAGAACCATCGGCAATCACAATCAACCATTTCACCTCGAAGGCTCCGATCCATATCAGACGTGTGCGTTCACGGCACAGCATTATCTGTAAGTAAATACGGTTAGTGCGCACCGCATTATTCCCACAGACATCCTAAAACAAAGCAAGCGCCGCGGAGGAAGTGTGGTTATGCGAGGCTGGCCACGAGTGCGGGCCGTGGTATCAGTTACCACGCGAGTGTGGACCTTGTACCTCTCTCAGTCAAGTGCCAGTGAACTGGAAACGTCCGCCACCAAGCATGCTGCAGCCAGGCGCAGCTAGCGGAGAGAGATTGTGGACCAGCAGGCAGGTCACCTGCCTTGCCTCGCTGGGCCAGATACAAACCCAGGCCGCAGCTTGTAAATCCCACCCGGTCCATCGATTCCACAACCAAAACCAACTCATTCACACATCAACATTGTCAGTTTTGTGAAATGAACAGATTATAAAATGATATCACTGTGTTGACGTGTCAGTGGAATGATTGTTCACACTTATGTGAACACACATGGCGACAACTGCAAATTTGTGTCTTAGTGCTGATTGAACCGAAACCGTGCCTCGTAAATCAGTTAATCTAATCCGGATTTACTGTCATTGTTCCATCATAAATGAGCGAAAACAACTCATGTGTAAATGTAATTCTGGATTTTAAAACATTGGTTGCGTCACAGATGGCTGAGCAAACCAAATACACAGCATAAACACAGACCCCGGTCTGGTTACTGATTCAGTTTCTGACTCACTGCAATACTCTCGAAAACAAATATCTATTTAAATCCACACTATTTTATATATTTATATACACATATACACCACAATTTACCATAGAATAAAATACCACTCCGCTGATAAGGACACATGCTGCTTGATCTACAAGACACTAGGAGAGAATCCACGCATAAAGAGATGCTAGAAGAGCAGGCCTACCCAGTGAAGACAGCCAGTCTTGGATGAGTTGTTGAAATGCCTCCCTGCTGCACTGAAGCCTGAAGCTGGCTGACACGGCCTGCTGACTGGACACAGGTCACGCCAGTAGGACCATATCCATCAGTGCATCAAGCTGAGTCTCCTCTGGTCATCCCAATGAATCCCAGCTGTATTCCAGGCAGCTGATCCCAACTCCACAGTTCCTAATCAGCCTGCCAGAAAAATCTCTATGCTGGATATATAGTACATGCTTGACTGCATTTAGCCTGGAGAGGCCAGGCCGGTCCACTGCGAGGTGGCGGGGGTGTCAGGTTGCAACCTGCTCATATGGATCCGAGCTGGAATAAACAGCAGGAATTCGACACGGAACTGTATTATGGTATGTCATGTTTCTGCACGAAATCCATCGTTTTCTTGTTAGCAATTCCCAGTTTTTGTTGTCGGACCGCGCCACTTTGAAGAGGAGGGGCCGTAGGTTGTTGATTTGCTCCTGGTATCTGCTAAATCCAGACTATCAGGTCACAGTGGGTGATGATGATAAGGCAGCTGGGTACAGCACAGGCAGGCTATATGCTTGGCTGCACTTACTCCCCGGCCTCTTCCATTCCCAACACAACAGGGGGAGCAGGTGGGAAGAATCCCTAGCCCGTCTCCCTACGGAAAAACCACTAAACCAACACCAACATTTCCCTGACTTTACCCCTGTGTTTCACCACATTTACTCAACAAACACACCACCACGGAAATGCAGCATATCGGTGCGTATTTCACAAAACGTGATCACGCCCACCCCTACGAATGCACAGTTGCCTCGACCCTACCATCTCCCTGCCAACTTCTCTGGATCTGCCTGAGTTCCACCTCGCTAACTTCCTCCCCTGCAGCTGAATCCTAAACCTACTCAGGCAGAAAAGTCAGCCATCTAGAAAGACATTGAGTTAGGCTGATCAAACAGCCGCACTTTTCTACTTCGATGGGATCACTGAGTGTCAGTCAGAGTGGATGTGGCTCTTCTTTAAATCCGCATTTTCAGTTAAATGAATACAGTCAAATCCAAGGCCGACTAAAAATTAATCAATACACATTAAGCCTGCGTGAAGATGCCGCATCCATATAGTTCTACTACACTGAATGTCTATGACATGCACAGGCAATTTAGCTTCAAATGTATGTATGTATGAATTAATAACTACGTAATCAGTATATTTCCATTTGATAAAAAATATTCACAGAATAAACATACTTGTATTATGTTTCTGATTTTGTATGTTGTAAGGATGTAATATTACACTGTTGCTGTTTGAAAACAAATCAGTTACAATAAGTTATCATAGGAGAAAGAATCATGTCTAGCTTACTTTGTTACTGTTATAAATTGTTATTTTACTTTGAAAAGATAAGTTCTTTTATAGCGCAATATCCAATCCTTAGGACTGCTCAGTGCATTTTACACTTTACTCTCTGGTAAGCATGTTCAATCGAACACCATATCGACTTCTCTGGGAAGCATTAAAACCATATTGCAATGCAATTAATACATGAAGACTTCGTGCAAATATCCACCACTGTCTATAGCCAGATACTCTTTCACGGAGCAGTGCAAACTAGAGAAAGGTAGAGGGGACAAATTTGCCAACGGCAGCACAGCATTCGAAACCAGGTTCTCTTGCCTGAGAACTGTCCGGCAACTGTGCCACTGTGCTCCATGAAATCCTTTTATCCATCTTAGATTCTGTGAAACTGCTTTGTTCCTATTGATGATGACTGGTGAGGAAGGTGTACTTTCTATCATAAGTAACATTACAGTGTTCTTGCCCTATCTTCTCCATCATTACTAAAATATCTTGAATAAAAGTACTAATTTCAAAAATGTAAAGTCAAAGTTATTTTCCAATGCACTGAAATTACATTATGTTCATTCAATACACTGTGTTTTATAGTATATAGAATTTTATACAAATTCAATACACACACATTAAGAATTCATAGTCTATGACAAAATACGAAATTTTGTTTTGTATCATCTTGAAATCTACTGATCATGCAAAAACGTCTAAACAATACTGAATTTGCTGAAATTTCAACAGGAGTTTTCCATTTATTGCTAAAACTGAAGCAAGTTTTAAAAAGCAACAGTTTTAAAAACAACTTTGACTCATGATGTATATTTTTATTATGTGGGTTCATAAAGACACACATTTTATGATCTTATTGGAGAAAACAAACTGGTATTGAAAGATGAGAACTGATCAGGACTACTTAATACCTGATTCACTGTGAGTCAAGATTTATGTTTAATTTAGGATGAATATTTATTCATATAATAATAATAAGAAGTAGAAGGAAACATCTTTTTATGTGTAACTCCTTGGAAAGGTGCATCTTGACAAAAAGGTTGATCAATCTCAAAACTGATTTTATGCACATCACAGGTCAGTTTCAGACCATAGAGTGTCTACCTTAGCTGTAAATAAATGTATATATATATATATATATATATATATATATATATATATATATATATATATATATATATATATATATATATATATATATATTAATATATATATATATAAAATATATATATATATATTATATTATATAGACACACACATAGTCACATATAATATGTATGCGTATAAAATTATACACATATATGTCAGTATAATGTACACATACATATTATATCAGTATGACCATACATACCTAGCTAGTCACAAGAAAGCATTGTCACACTGACACGCTCCAACAACATCGACAGTAAGAGGTTTACATACAAAACAGCACTACACTCATAATGACAAGAAAACAACCCAAATAAACAGTGATGACGCAATGTAATTGAACACGCCCATCAAGACAAAAAATAAAAACAAGGTATTCCAACAACTAAGTTTTCGGCAAAGAAACAACAACCATTTTGCCGCCACACCACCATCGGAGCTCCCACGTACGTCAAAACTGTTCCCATTCCCGTGGAATAAAACCACCCGAAAACGTAGTTACCAAACCGCTCACCAGAGCCTCTTCCGTCCCTCAGCAATCGCCGGCACCGCGCGGCGCAGCTCCCCGCATGAACATGGTCGACTGGACAACATGCAATTACGCAGACCTGAGTGGTGCTACCAACGCCGGCTCGGGTAGCGGCGGACGTCTACGCTCAACTGGCTCAAATCAGAAAGGACGGCAGCTAATGCTTCACTTGTTCCGTTACCATGGCAACCACGCGCTGCGAGGAAGGCAGCGAACGGTGGTTAATCAGAGAAGCATGGCTGGCCACAGTGACAGACACCACCCCCTGTGGCGCGCTCGTCACACCTTCTGAGAAGACACTGGCCAGGCAGCGGTCAGCTCGCTCTCGCGGTCAGCGGGCGCCGCATCACCGGTCAACAATGACCGTCCGTTTTGCTCCGTTCAATTCCATTCCCTTCGTTAGCACAATTACGCGGCGAGATGACTCCAACACGAGATGTCCGCCGGCGAGGTTCATCCACTCGGAAATCCAAAACCGAATTCATGACAAAGCTCGACATTCGCTGTAGAGTGAAACGTCACAAATATTCTCTCTCGGGAGTAATTTATCTATTAACTATTGATATTAGTAAGTTAATTATTTGTCTTGTGATTTTATCAAAACTACATTATAATGCTACATAAGCAAGCTGTCATACTGTAATGGATACTAGGTGTTAGCTTTTTCCAATTTGTTTATGAAATAAGACAAGCCATGTTTTTTATTTTCAGTTCTAATGACCAATATTATTAAAATTAACATAAAATAAAAATTATGCCATGACAGGAGACTAGCCTGAAACCTACAAGTTGAAACAACTCTGACGATTAAGACCCAAACATCATGAGTAACCTATGAGTGATATACAAGTGTTCATCAGGAAAGAACCACAAGGTTGTATAAAAACTTATATATATATATATATATATAAAACCTGCCTTGGAACCATGCTGTTCTTGTTTGTGTGGTCAAGGTAATGGGCTGAAAAACAACTGGATCATCCGTGGCTTGTGTGGTCAAGAACGTGCAAAAAAGTCCATCCTCTGGCCGATGATCCAGAAACACAGATGCCATAGACGGCATCTCTAAGTGCTGATACATGACGTTTGCTTAATTTTTTTGCAATTTTTCACAATGTGATTTTCAAAAAAATTCGCAAAGTAATAAACCAACAGTTTGTGTAGCTTAGATCAAGAGTTGAAATGACAAGTAACATTGTGAATCATCAATGATGAAATCTAACAGTTTCTCCTACTTTCAGGTATGCATGCGAAATAAAACTAAGAGAAACCCTTAACCAATACAGGATTTTGATGACAAAACTGCATAGTTTCTCATTCATCCAAAGGATCATAAACTTATCTGTAAAATACACACGCACGCACGCACGCACGCACGCAAGCACGCACGCACGCACACATGCACACACACAATCACACAATCATACATACACGCACACACAAACACACACACATACAATCACACAAGCACGCACGCACGCACGCACGCACGCACGCACGCACGCACACACGCACGCACACACACACCAGCTCAATTAGTAAGCTACCTTATTACACAAAGACATAACTGTTGACACCAAGACAAATACCACAGATCTGTGAATCCTCCGTGTGTCTGTGTCCGCCTGCTCTGTGTGTGGCTCATCACCTATCACCTGCATGAGTGGACACACATGCACTCTGTGTCCGCCTGCTCTGTGTGTGGCTCATCACCTATCACCTGCATGAGTGGACACACATGCACTCTGTGTCCGCCTGCTCTGTGTGTGGCTCATCACCTATCACCTGCATGAGTGGACACACATGCACTCTGTGTCCGCCAGCTCTGTGTGTGGCTCATCACCTATCACCTGCATGAGTGGACACACATGCACACAGTGAGCGCAGCAAGCACAGCCAGGCTTCAGTGCTCCGTAACTGTTGAGCTTTGCCGTTGTCACGCCGCCATCTGCATGTCTTTCTAATTACACGTGTCATTGTCATGAGCACATTAGTGGTGCTAATTAGTGCTGGCGACACACTTGTCACTGGTCTGTGGCCGACGCCACGCGTCATGTCACTTCGACACACGTGCTGGTCACACCATCATAAACTATAAGTCACATTAAAATCACACACCCGACTGCAGTTTCGTGTGAATGAGACGGCTCGCAGTGTTCTTTATGAGGATAAATTAGAAGGTGTACTGCAAATCGCTGCAATAAGAGATGGTCTGACATCTCTAGAATATATCCTGTGGAAAATTGCGAGATTGATTTGGTATTATGATATTGTGCTATATCTTGAACTGCAAATGAGTTTTTTCAAAACTTTTCTGTAAAATGACCCTCATTGCTCATCATGTTTATGAATTAAAAATATAGATATCATCACACATATAACACCTGCCCCATCAATGCACAAACACATCCACTGCCTGCCCTATCAATGCACAAACACATCCACTGCCTGCCCTATCAATGCACAAACACATCCACTGCCTGCCTCATCAACACACAAACACATCCACTGCCTGCCTCATCAATGCACAAACACATCCACTGCCTGCCTCATCAACACACAAACACATCCACTGCCTGCCTCATCAATGCACAAACACATCCACTGCCTGCCCCATCAACACACAAACACATCCACTGCCTGCCTCATCAACACACAAACACATCCACTGCCTGCCTCATCAACACAGAAACACATCCACTGCCTGCCTCATCAATGCACAAACACATCCACTGCCTGCCCCATCAACACACAAACACATCCACTGCCTGCCTCATCAACACACAAACACATCCACTGCCTGCCTCATCAACACAGAAACACATCCACTGCCTGCCCCATCAATACACAAACACATCCACTGCCTGCCCCATCAATACACAAACACATCCACTGACAGCCTCATCAACACACAAACACATCCACTGCCTGCCTCATCAACACAGAAACACATCCACTGCCTGCCTCATCAACACACAAACACATCCACTGCCTGCCCCATCAACACACAAACACATACACTGCCTGCCTCATCAACACACAAACACATCCACTGCCTGCCTCATCAACACAGAAACACATCCACTGCCTGCCTCATCAATGCACAAACACATCCACTGCCTGCCCCATCAACACACAAACACATCCACTGCCTGCCTCATCAACACACAAACACATCCACTGCCTGCCTCATCAACACAGAAACACATCCACTGCCTGCCCCATCAATACACAAACACATCCACTGCCTGCCCCATCAATACACAAACACATCCACTGACAGCCTCATCAACACACAAACACATCCACTGCCTGCCTCATCAACACAGAAACACATCCACTGCCTGCCTCATCAACACACAAACACATCCACTGCCTGCCCCATCAACACACAAACACATACACTGCCTGCCTCATCAACACACAAACACATCCACTGCCTGCCCAATCAACACACAAACACATCCACTGCCTGCCTCATCAACACACAAACACATCCACTGGCTGCCTCATCAATGCACAAACACATCCACTGCCTGCCTCATCAACACACAAACACATCCACTGCCTGCCCCATCAACACACAAACACATCCACTGCCTGCCCCATCAACACACAAACACATCCACTGCCTGCCTTATCAACACACAAACACATCCACTGCCTGCCTCATCAACACACAAACACATCCACTGCCTGCCCCATCAACACACAAACACATCCACTGCCTGCCTTATCAACACACAAACACATCCACTGCCTGCCTCATCAATGCACAAACACATCCACTGCCTGCCCCATCAACACACAAACACATCCACTGACTGCCCCATCAATGTACAAACACATCCACTGCCTGCCTCATTAATGCACAAACACATCCACTGCCTGCCCCATCAATACACAAACACATCCACTGACAGCCTCATCAACACACAAACACATCCACTGACTGCCCCATCAATGTACAAACACATCCACTGACTGCCTCCTCAATGCACAAACTCATCCCAGACTGCTCCATCAATGCACAACACATCCACAGAGTGCCTCATCAACACAGAGACACAGTCACAGCCTGCCCCCGTCTACATACAAACAAAGAGTAAAAGTAAAATTTCCATCTCTGAAAGATGAGAGGTTTTGTCTGTGAGGAAGAGGTTTTATCAGTGAGGGAGATGTTTGTCTTTGTGTCCATGTGGGGATTAGGTCCACAAGGGGCTCTGTCACTGAGAGGCAATGTGCACTCCTTTAACACACAAACACTTGTTGAACACTTGAAGTGAGAGCAACAGAGCCCTGGAGAAGCCTTGCAAACTGTCATCTCCGACAAATCACTAGGCAAACTAGAGTCGGTGTAATTAAATATTCATTAAGAGTTAGTGATTCTCGAGCATGTTGGCTAACAATCATCTACAAGCAGGACTGGTGACACGATCTTGTTGGCGATCAAGTAATCACCGATGTCTTCAGACATGCTGCTTCAAGCTCTAGTGGAAGTGAATGCATGGGGGGGGGTGAGCAGACCAGAGTAATAGAAATAAACTGACACCATTGTCTCATTTAATGCAAATATGCCAAAGAAACTCTGTCTAAATATTATCCAACAGACTCCAAAAATTTCCATAAATTTACCCAGGTAGAGCTCAATTACATCTGGCCATACATTAGACTCCTATCGGTTTATAATTTTTATAAATTTCATAATCTATTTATTGCACTTAATTTTATTGTAAGTTTATAGTGTGTGTGTCTCACAGCCATCATGATTCATTCGTAAAGATAAGTAAAGGTAAGTTTTTATATAGCGCAGTATCCAATCCTCACTTCACTACCCTGACGACCTGTTCAATCAAACACCATCTCAACTTCTCTGGGAAGCATCCAGCCATATGCTACAATTAATGCACGAAGACTGCTCATACACATATCCACCACTTGCCTATAGCCAGGTACTCAATTTTATACAGCTGAGTGAACTGGAGCAATGTAGAGTGAACAAATTTGCTCAACGTTTTAACACCGTAACTAAGCACAGGATTTGAACCCGGGTCCTCTTAGTCGAGAGTCCGAAGCTCTACCCCTGAGCCACTGGTATATACACACACATATATATATATATATATATAATTTATATATATATATATATAAATATATATATATATATATATTGGTATGTTAAGAACAACCATAAAGCTGTGTATGTTTTGCTTTAAAATATTCACACACAGTCAGCAGACATTTCTTTACACACTTATTACCCCTTATGCTAATCTGCATCTCATTTAATTAAACCTACACCACCCTTTCACTCTATCGAGCGCCTGCCCATGGCAGCGTTCGTTCCGCTACAAGGAGCTGCCAAGTCAATACTGTGTACACAGAGTCTATTGTAAGCCTCGCCTTGAGCCAAACATAAAACACATGTAGACATTAGCCAACAGGTGTGATACTCGACAACAATAGGTGCAGCATGTTGCCACAACCTGTGACTGACAGTGCTCGGTCACGCGTCAACGACTCAGGTCAAGGGTGAGTGCACACACAAAGCTACAGGTGTTGCAGTCACTGGGACCTATTAGCACATCCTGTCTGATAACGCCAACACAATTCATTGCCCGTGTCAAACGTGCTGCATTTAATTGAATACAATTACACTTAATTGACAAGTTCAACACCAGTTGGACAACCTGACCTGTACTCTCTTTTGAGGTCCCATTTGTATTAGTCAAACTCACTGCCGATTTTCTACAAGCAACTCGACATCCATCATTATTACTGGGAAGCATAATTTGGCTAGACAATTTTGGTGGCCAATGGCTTTTAGCAGCAAATATATAGATTATTTTGAGACACCTGCGTGTACTTGTCAAAATATCCAGTACATTTTTAGTACATTTTAGGTACATACTGTTTTATTTAGAATAAAAACAAGTTTAATAAGCAAGCAGATGGAATAGTTTTATTCAAACAAGATATACACCTAGATGATTATGCGGTCAGGAAACAGACAATGGAAAGACTGACTTTGTCCTTGAAATAATTGAACATTCAAATTAATCATGATTACACAGACACACAGCAGAAAACAGTATTACAGAATTTTATTTACACAGCTCGGCAGTGGATTTTCAGGGTTATTCGAGATCGAATTTGTGAAGTAATCCTGATTTAGCTACAGCCATTTGTCTATTTCAGTAATTACACTTGTTTGAATAATGTCATCTGTCCAAAGGTGAACGTGATTTACAATGTACATGCTCAGGATAATGACTGCATCATTTAAACCCATCACCACTGAGCACAGCACCAAGAAATCATCATCAGTGTTACTTGTAAACCTTAATGGTTCTATAAAATAATTTATTTATAAAATAAAAATAGTCACAGCCACTGAAAAGACAATGAATTACCGTTTACCAACAATTTATTTTATTTTATAATAATTGTTAAGACTTTCTTACAAATAGCGACAAATGAAAAAGGCAACGTTAAATAAACAAAACACAAACGGCACTGGCTAACAGTTAAAACCTTAAATGTTACATAACAAACAAAAATAAAATGGTATGTTTTATATGATATATTAATTATATTAAACTGGTAGAAAACTGATTAAGCACATACAAACTACATACTGTTACAACTTATTTTATAAGGACATTACTGCCAATACAGGTGTAGTGATAAATGAAAAAGTAAAAACTAACAAAAAGTAAGATGGATGGAAATTTGTTTTAATTGTGAAAACAATGAACAAAATAAAACAATAAAATGGTGTGAAAAATAAATAAAACTGATAGAAAACTAATAAAGCATCAAAGTAAAGTAGGAGAAGTGTGTCTTTAAATAAGGTCTCAGGGACAGTTGACACATGACATGCCTGTTAGCGTGAATTCGTCATGTCGGCCCCAGATTACTCACTCGAGTGACAGCAACTGGCGGATCTTGCTACATTGCTGTGGCATATTGGCCCGGCCGGCCCGACATCTTAGCCCGGGAGGCCAATGCTGCGGCCCGGCCCGATGGCCCAGGAGAGTCTGCTGCGACTCGGGCCAGCACACAATAAACTAATTGCTTCTGTCCGCTGCAGTTGTGACATCAGACGCGGGGGATGCATGCAACATTGACATGCAATTATTCGCTTCGGAGACAAAGACCGCTAGCAGTCAACCACAGCCGATGGACACCGCTGCAAGACAACATCTCTAGTGCTCTTAGAGGAGACTGCAGAGTGCACACAGGCCACCACCGTCTCTCACTAGATGACAGTCTCTGCCGGTCTCTCACTAGACCACTGTCACTGCTGGTCTCTCACTAGACCACTGTCACTGTTGGTCTCTCACTAGACCACTGTCACTGCTGGACTCTCACTAGACCATTGCCACTGCTGGTCTCTCACTAGACCACTGTCACTGTTGGTCTCTCACTAGACCACTGTCACTGCTGGTCTCTCACTAGACCATTGCCACTGCTGGTCTCTCACTAGACCACTGTCACTGCTGGTCTCTCACTAGACCACTGTCACTACTGGTCTCTCACTAGACCACTGTCACTGCTGGTCTCTCACTAGACCACTGTCACTACTGGTCTCTCACTAGACCACTGTCACTACTGGTCTCTCACTAGACCACTGTCACTACTGGTCTCTCACTAGACCACTGTCACTGCTGGTCTCTCACTAGACCACTGTCACTACTGGTCTCTCACTAGACCACTGCCACTGCTGGTCTTTCACTAGACCACTGTCGCTGCTGGTCTCTTACTAGACCACTGTCACTACTGGTCTCTCACTAGACCACTGTCACCGCTGGTCTCTCACTAGACCATTGCCACTGTTGGTCTCACTAGACCACTGTCACTGCTGGTCGCTCACTAGACCAATGTCACTGCCGGTCTCTCACTAGACCAATGTCACTGCCGGTCTGTCACTAGACCACTGTCACTGCTGGTCGCTCACTAGACCAATGTCACTGCCGGTCTGTCACTAGACAACTGTCACTGCCGGTCTCTCACTAGACCACTGTCACTGCCGGTCTCACACTAGACCACTGTCACTGCCGGTGTCTCACTAGACCACTGTCACTGCCGGTGTCTCACTAGACCACTGTCACTGCCGGTCTGTCACTAGACAACTGTCACTGCCGGTCTCTCACTAGACCACTGTCACTGCCAGTCTCACACTAGACCACTGTCACTGCCGGTGTCTCACTAGACCACTGTCACTGCCGGTGTCTCACTAGACCACTGTCACTGCTGGTCTCTCACTAGACCACTGTCACTGCCGGTCTCTCACTAGACCACTGTCACTGCCGGTCTCTCACTAGACCACTGTCACTGCTGGTCTCTCACTAGACCACTGTCACTGTTGGTCTCTCACTAGACCACTGTCACTGCTGGTCTCTCACTAGACCACTGTCACTACTGGTCTCTCACTAGACCACTGTCACTGTTGGTCTCTCACTAGACCACTGTCACTACTGGTCTCTCACTAGACCACTGTCACTGCCGGTCTCTCACTATACCACTGTCACTGCCGGTCTCTCACTAGACCACTGTCACTGTTGGTCTCTCACTAGACCACTGTCACTGCCGGTCTCTCACTAGACCACTGTCACTGCCGGTCTCTCACTAGACCACTGTCACTGCCGGTCTCTCACTCGACCACTGTCACTGCCGGTCTCTCACTAGATCACTGTCATTGCTGGTCTCTCACTAGACCTCTGTCACTGCTGGTCTCTCACTAGACCACTGTCACTACTGGTCTCTCACTAGACCACTGTCACTGCTGGTCTCTCACTAGACCACTGTCAGTACTGGTCTCTCACTAGACCACTGTCACTACTGGTCTCTCACTAGACCACTGTCACTACTGGTCTCTCACTAGACCACTGTCACTGCTGGTCTCTCACTAGACCACTGTCACTACTGGTCTCTCACTAGACCACTGCCACTGCTGGTCTTTCACTAGACCACTGTCGCTGCTGGTCTCTTACTAGACCACTGTCACTACTGGTCTCTCACTAGACCACTGTCACTACTGGTCTCTCACTAGACCACTGTCACTGCTGGTCTCTCACTAGACCATTGCCACTGTTGGTTTCACTAGACCACTGTCACTGCTGGTCGCTCACTAGACCAATGTCACTGCTGGTCTCTCACTAGACCTCTGTCACTGCCGGTCTCTCACTAGACCAATGTCACTGCTGGTCTCTCACTAGACCACTGTCACTGCCGGTCTGTCACTAGACAACTGTCACTGTTGGTCTCTCACTAGACCACTGTCACTGCCGGTGTCTCACTAGACCACTGTCACTGCCGGTGTCTCACTAGACCACTGTCACTGCCGGTCTCTCACTAGACCACTGTCACTGCCGGTCTCTCACTAGACCACTGTCACTGCCGGTCTCTCACTAGACCACTGTCACTGCCGGTGTCTCACTAGACCACTGTCACTGCCGGTGTCTCACTAGACCACTGTCACTGCCGGTCTCTCACTAGACCACTGTCACTGCCGGTCTCTCACTCGACCACTGTCACTGCTAGTCTCTCACTAGACCACTGTCACTGCTGGTCTCTCACTAGACCACTGTCACTGCCGGTCTCTCACTAGACCACTGTCACTGCTAGTCTCTCACTAGACCACTGTCACTGCTGGTCTCTCACTAGACCACTGTCACTGTTGGCTTCTCACTAGACCACTGTCACTGCCAGTCTCTCACTAGACCACTGTCACTGTTGGTCTCTCACTAGACCACTGTCACTACTGGTCTCTCACTAGACCACTGTCACTACTGGTCTCTCACTCGACCACTGTCACTGCCGGTCTCTCACTCGACCACTGTCACTGCCGGTCTCTCACTAGACCACTGTCACTGCTGGTCTCTCACTAGACCACTGTCACTGCCGGTCTCTCACTAGATCACTGTCATTGCTGGTCTCTCACTAGACCACTGTCACTGCTGGTCTCTCACTAGACCACTGTCACTGCCGGTCTCTCACTAGACCACTGTCACTGCCAGTCTCTCACTAGACCACTGTCATTGCTGGTCTCTCACTAGACCACTGTCACTGCCGGTCTCTCACTAGACCACTGTCACTGCTGGTCTCTCACTAGACCACTGTCACTGCCGGTCTCTCACTAGACCACTGTCACTGCTGGTCTCTCACTAGACCACTGTCACTGCTGGACTCTCACTAGACCACTGTCACTGCTGGTCTGTCACTAGACCACTGTCGCTGTTGGTCTATCACTAGACCACTGTCACTGCTGGACTCTCACTAGACCACTGTCACTGTTGGTCTATCACTAGACCACTGTCACTGCTGGACTCTCACTAGACCACTGTCACTGCTGGTCTCTCACTAGACAACTATCGCAACGAGTCTCTTACAAGGCCACTATCATTGTGGTCCACACACTTGCCAATATTATAACTATTCTCTCATAAGACATTTTCTCAGTTGGTGTCTTTATATATTTCTTATGTACACCTACTTTTGTGCTTCTTCCTTAGAGCAGAAATAAAAAACAAAATTGATATTAGAATATCTGTAGAATTAAAATCATCATGGCTGATAGCAAGAACTGGTATATTTTTGTCAATTTCATTTCTGAAATTTCACCCAATCAAAAGTATAATATAAATTGGCAGTTACCACTTCTGGTCCTGAAACCCCCAAATGTTTCTCCTTCATCTGGCCATGTTTTTCTGCACACAATCACATTTTAATACTTAACAAATTACCACAGCATTCTCCTACTAATGCACAGATATTCCACCCAATCAATACCATTTAGGTCTAGCACGAATCTACACCTCTAACCTCTTGACCCGAGGTCACACCTCAAAAACGACACCGCATCCTGGCCACGCGCCAAGCAGTAATTAAGAGCCACAGTTGGCAAAATGTAATAGCCGCACTTAGCGAAACAATGCCGCAAATGACAGCACCGCATCACGGCATGCGCACACCCGTGCGTGCATTCATGCAAGCGACTCGACGCGCGTGCCCGTCGCGTGTCACCAAGTAAATTGCCGGCGGTCGCCGCACACCATTATTTATGCACCAACTAAAAGGTGCATGAAATATTCAGCGGAACATGCTGCGGCAACAAAGCTGAGCATTACACGCTCCACGCATTCGCTCGCGCCATCGCAGCTGTGTCCCCCTCTCGGTAACAGGCCGCGCGCGGTCTTCCCATTAGTCCTTCCGCGCTCCCCTGGGATCGTCGCCGTGGCCATTGTCCCTTGATTCGCGCATCAACGCACTGATTTTGTTCTGGCCGTGCATCGGTGAACATCTGCCCTTTCAATCTGACCCGTTATTCGTGAAACGTGTAGTGAGAAAATCAAAACACAGAGCCTAGTTGTTATTAGCTCTTAAGCCCGATTTTTATGAAAATAATTTAGTATCTTGTATACTGAAATCTGCCACCACCATGATATATCGCCACAATCATCATATAGACACTTTCGTTGGTATGCTATCGAAATGATGTCCTATCTGATTAGTAGCAGCGTTTTGCATTTTTGAAGTTTATAAAATTACAACGGATACTGTTTAATGACGGAGTTTCCTCCTGAGCGCACATTGGTGACAGTCTACATGTGAACTGGTTGTATGATTTGGCTCGAACATGTCACGGTTTTCATTGTCAATTAAATATATTTATCATAGGCTCAACTCACAAAATAAAAAACAGTGATAAAATAAACAAAATAAACACAAATATCTGATGAGAAGGACACAACTAAAATAATACATTTTGCAAGGTACAGTTACTGTTTCTATTCTAAAATATAGCAGGGAAAATTTAACAATTGGGGTGACCTAACAGTAATGACTACCAGGTTGATACCACGAAAATCAGAACCGATATAAATGTTAGTCAAAACAGATGAAATAAAAATAACTGCAATGGGTGGTGTTTGTGTGGGTGGTATGTTTTGCGTGTGCACCAAAAATCACGAAAATTGAAAGTACAACTTTTACAATATACAAATTGTATATTATTATCCCACATTATGTCACTCCATCATGTCCCAGAAAGTGAACTCTGTTGAATGGCAGAACGGTGAAGTTGACGATCCTGACACGACTGTGTAAACGGAGCCACTCAGTTGTCGGTGACTGGGAGATGACAATCCCGCAGGCAGCTAGCTCCACACCGGGCCACCGTGGAGCAATATGTCTCGGCGTGCGTGCACACAATGGCGGAGCAATCTATGCGCACGCCTTCATTTCCTGGAGCAGAATAGGCGTGTGCTAGGCGACAGTCACACTTCGTTAGAAACGACTAATTAGAAAGAAGCATCTGCCGGGAGACGCCGGCCGGCGCCTCGCGACAACGGCCAGGCCACTACACCGTAACGCCAGTGTCACGGCGAAACCATAGCAATTAGCACATACATCGATGACATTAACCCTACACGCACCACTGCCTCCATTTGTCATCACCAATCACGGCGAGTACCGTTAGACCTGTGATTGTGAGATCCGATTACTACGCGTCGAACTACGCCCGATTGTGGGATTTTGTCGCGATCGCCACGGTTGCGACGGTCTCAGGGCAGGCATGCTCACGGACGGACGTCAATAATTAATTCTGGTTTGTGTCAGCGGTGCATGGCGCAGGTGTTTGGTGACACTGCTCGCGGTCGCTGCCGATGCCTGTGACAGTCTCTCCTTCCGTACAGGACATTTTCCCGTGCACAGGTGCACATGAGCCGAGGCGTTGGCGGGTAGCGGCGGCTCTAGTGGCTGTCATCGCCGCTACATCTCGCCCACCGTGCTCCGCTACGCGACTTCACCCAGACTGCCAATTATTTCACACACACCGGCGACCATTAAAACGTTTTCAGCGATTGTGGAAAAACGGAATCGGGGAAAAATCAATGGCCCTCGTCTCCGCCCACGTTCCCGCATCGCACTGACACCTACAGTCTGTTTGGGCAAACTCGCGTCCGTTAATCTAAATCATCTCCGTCGGCTCGCGGTAAAAGTGGCTCAACTTGAATCCACCAGACTTGTCGCTTCGCTGGAATCACTCGACATCGAAATAAAATCAACTCACACCAGACAGATTGACTACCGATGTGTGATACTCACATAAAATGGAAGAATCACGTCAACTCGTGGCTGGCTTGTGTCTGTGATTAAACCGATAAGTCATTGCCGGAGCTGGTCATTATTGAAAGAAATGGTCAATCTGATCGTAGGTTCTGGACATGCTCTGGTGGTATCTGACCAAAATGCATATGGCTATGTACTGTGAAAGACTGCCAAGGCAGCTGTTCTCTTGAAAATGTTACATGTGTCTAACAAGTAATGAATGTCACATTTTTCAGGTAATTTTCATTGTGATAAATGCATTAATTAAACAATAATATTATTAATACATCCGTGACATCCATTTTCAAAACATAAACTGACAATATCTGATATCTATGATTTTTTTTACTTTTTTGTTCCTTTTTTACTAGTGATATTTCTCCCTGACCAAAACATGTTTTACCCGTCTATATGATGAGTGGATGGGTCTCTACAGAAATCCATGTAACCTCGTCATTGTCTTATCTAATCTTGCTGGGCACACTGGTTTAGGTGGACGGTTTGTGAATTTCATAATTTGATATTTTCTACTTTTCCATTTATTCACCAATATATTTACACACTCATCAGAAATACATTACCGGAGTGAGGCAGCTTTACTGTGCAATAGAAATATATTTCTCATCAAAATATTTCTCTGTGCTAAAGAAACAGCTGTACATACCTAGGTAGTAAGTAGTACATTCATGTCAACAATTCTTGTTACTTTGGGGCACTTATCGGTAATCAACATCTTGTGGTACTTCTATGTGAAGCTGAACATATGGGAACTATATGGAACAGAGTAGAGGAAGGTACCTCATAATTCCAGGCCTCTTGGACTTATGGTTAAGTAAATATATGTTTCTTTTTGGGGGCTGAAATTACAAATACGTGTATGTCAAGTAAAAACGACTTACAGTACAAAACAATAATACCCTGGCCATCATAATTCTATCTACAAATAAGTAAAATCAGTCAGTTTTCCAACTAGTTAGTAATTAGCAACTGAATAATATTATCGCTTTTGACCATCACAATTAATAGTAGACTTAGACTTGTGCATAACTCAAGGTGTGCTTGTACTCAGAGCTGTACGTTATCATAAGTTTACATTAAAAACTTTTTTTTTGTAATTGACCTAATCATTTAAATGTATGTGTACTTGATCAAATGTCCCTGAATCCACCCAACCATGTGATGATAATTCAACAAATTGAAAACTGAATACACAGATTCCAATCCAACACCAATTATCAAGCCCAAAAACAATGGCATGACAGTTTGGCTCATACAAACTTATTCTACAGTACTTTTAGTAATACTGACTAACTTAAAGTATAAAGTATCATTCAGGAACAAAGAGAAACGTTCTGCCTTGCAGGTTAATGTCCTGTGTAAGACAATGTTTTTTGCACTGCTTCACCACAAGAGACGTATCATTTTAACACACACGTCTCCTGTGCTCATCTTGGGGGTGGCACTGTCAGGATAGTGCAACCCAATCCAAGTCATGCTTCCCAGTGGTCCTGACAACCTCTGGCTATCAGACATTATTTTTCATTTGCGCTGGGGAACACTGAGATCACATTCCCGAACGCTGACACCATCGGAACAGGTAGTAACTGTGCATTCCTGTGCCTGAGTTGGTACATTCTTCATCCATGCATATCAACACCTTTTCAACTGCCAGTTACGCATATAGTTTACACCAGGATCTCCGTGGTCTGATAAAACACAACGATAATAGCATGACGTACAGTGAAATGACGATGCTAACTGCCAACGTGTGAGGCAAGAAAACGTGACAATACGTCAACAACAATGTGTTTGTGACACACTAGTGCTTCTGTCCAGCAGAGCTTCACCAAGACACCCACACACCTGTCATGTGGACAGGTTAAGTCGGATAAGCCCATTTTAGGATGGGCAAAAATTGTAATTGGATGGTTAAACATTTAATGGAATAAAAATCTTATTTCAATTAAGTTGTCAATTATACTGTGAAAATGGATTTCACACTTGTGTGTATGCATGGATTATTGTGTTTTTGTGGACATATATCATAAATATGCATATCTAGTGTGGCTCCTACACTGTATGTATGTATGTTCAGACTTCAGACACTACCGAGACAAACACTGACAAAAATTTGATCTTGTATAAAGGCCTGTCCACCAACTGTCACACTATGGTGAAAACATTAAAAAGTTGTTTATGAGTAAACGGCTAAAGATCAGTAATGTATCTGGTTGTGTTGACAACTAGAATAAAATTATAACGACGAAAACAACATTGGCAGTGACTACCTCCACAGAAAACTATTACACTTGAATCTTGCTTAACCTGAATAAATATGGTTTCTGCATGTTCATAGAGCACATCATGTTGTACATAATTGTTAACATCAGTCATTTAAGCCTGCCAATGCACAACAGAAGTAGTTTTAAAAGTGAAAATATTTATTACTCTTTACTAGATCAGTTAAGAATTGTAGAATCACAACAGTCCCTCTCGTAACTTGAGTAGCCCAATCAACAACGTCCACCCACCAATAGCAGCCAGATTTCAATTGCGTTGAGGTTTTGTCATTAAACTTCAAACAAACCCAAAAACATTACCAGCCGGAGCACCTACTCTACACTGACGGTGGCAACTTTCAACGTAATTTTAGCCATCTGCAACGCCCACTTGTTGGAAAAAACTGACAACATACAATCACTACATTCACCCCACAACAACTGCGTCATTGTCACATGACTTGTAATCATGACACAAGCTGCAGTAGAAGACTGTCCAATGTTCAAAAACAAAAACAGCTTTCTTTTAAGAAGTACTACTAACAAATATAAGAAGCAAACATATCACATCGTTACATGCGTAGAAAATAAATAATATCCCGTATTACTTTGAGCGGCTGACTGTGTGCTTTCTATGCCACCCGTGTGTCTAGCCATCTCATTTCAGCTGTGAAATAACCACGGAAATGATAATTCTTCAGTTCGTTATACAGTAGCACAAACCACTGTTTTGATTAAAATGGTCAATAGAAACTGGACATAACATTGGATAAAAGTGGAAGTTATACCACATTCACTTAACAGAAAAATTACGGCTAAGTGCAGCCTTCGAAAAACAAGACCTGAATGCCTGGGAGTCGACGGCCTTGAAAATTACCGGGGAAAAAATGAAGTAGAAGAAAATGAGATGGATTGACAACATCACGCAGCAGACAGCTGAGACGATGGTTTCCCAGGTAAGTGGCAGGAGAGAGCTAGGACACAGCAACTGGAGCAATGGTTATGTCGCATTAACATCATCACGTGCACAGGCATCTGTTATTTTAATTGCAAAAATAAATGTTAAATTGGAACATTTACTTTAATTTCAACATGTTCTGAATTAAAGTGACTTTCCATGTTCACCTCTCCTAGTGGTTCTTTGTCACTGCGGAGCCTGGTGTCATTTGTTTTTATAGTCTTATGTCATTTATCATTATGGAGCCTGGTGTCATTTGTTTTTATAGTCTTATGTCATTTATCATTATGGAGCCTGGTGTCATTTGTTTTTATAGTCTTATGTCATTTGTCATTATGGAGCCTGGTGTCATTTGTTTTTATAGTCTTATGTCATTTGTCACTATGTAGCCTGATGTCATTTGTTATTAGTCTTATATCAATTGTTATTATGGAGCCTGGTGTCATATGTTATTAGTCTTATATCAATTGTTATAATGGAGCCTAGTGTCATATGTTATTAGTCTTATATCAATTGTCATTATGGAGCCTGATGTCATTTGTTATTAGTCTTATATCAACTGTTATTATGGAGCCTGATGTCATTTGTTATCAATTGTTATTATGGAGCCTGATGTCATTTGTTATTAGTCTTATATCAATTGTTATAATGGAGCCTAGTGTCATATGTTATTAGTCTTATATCAATTGTCATTATGGAGCCTGATGTCATTTGTTATTAGTCTTATATCAACTGTTATTATGGAGCCTGATGTCATTTGTTATCAATTGTTATTATGGAGCCTGATGTCATTTGTTATTAGTGTCATGTCATTTGTCATTATGGAGCCTGATGTCATTTATTATTAGTCTTATATCATTTTATATTATGCAGCCTGATGTCATTTGTTATTAGTGTCATGTCATTTGTCATTATGGAGTCTGATGTCATTTGTTATTAGTCTTATATCAATTGTCATTATGGAACCTGATGTCATTTCTCATGACTGAACTTGATGTCATTTGTCATCAGGGATCTTGGTGTACCTTGTTATTACTGAATATGGTGTAATTTGTTGTTACAGACTGTGGTATCATTTATCATTGATGTGGAGCCTGATAGGAGTGATATCATCTATTGTTATTGAGCCTGATATCATTTGTCATTATGGAGCTTGGAGCCTGTCATCATTTGTTGTTGAATGACTGATGTTATTTATCATTGCGGTTTCTGACTCTGGCCTTTGTCATCTGTCTGTTCCCGTCATGTCATTTCTATTGACCATCTTGTCATGTCATTTCTATTGACCATCTTGATAAAAACAGTGGTTTGTGCTACTGTATAACTCCAATACGGAGCCTGGTGTATACATGTGCTGTGTGTGCAATGCTGTGCATATGTTGTGTGCCTGTGTGTGTGCATGAGTGCATGTGTGTGCACGTGTGCATGTGTGCTTGCACAGATGTTTGTGTTGGCTTATGTTTGTAGATATGTACATGTGGCATGCAACGTGTTCATGTATGCATGTACACATACATGTTCCCGCATCCAAGCATACTGGTGTCTTGCATATACAATTATACACACATTTATATTATACACAGTCAAATTAGGCATACATGATACTCATGCAACAATTGGAAATAAATGGTATGTTCACATTTGAAAGTCTTAAGTAACGACAAATGCACAGCCAAACAATAGGATGCCATTTGCTTGGTAACACGCATGCAGGAAATCGGTGCAAAGTAATGAATAATTCTAGAAATCGGAAGAGAGCAAAATCTAATTACACCGAATTAGCATGTGTACTTACAGGATCACTGAAGCGCGTCCACCGTTGTCTCAGCTGGGTTTCGCCTCAGCAATTAGCACTCATCACCTGCAAACAAGTGATTAAAATTTCGAGCAACTTCTCGGTGGGGACATCAAAGCCGGCCAGTGATTTGCTGGCGAGTCTGGAGCGCACTAACTAGCCCCTTACAAAGGGCCCGGTCAGCTGGATCAGGACACCTACTTAACATCTCAACAAGGTACAAATGATTTCATGCCCTGATGCCGCTTATCCGTCTTTGTATGCGTCACGCGCTCGCCGGATACTGCCGAGAGGCAGGCGACCAATTAAACGTCACGGTCACGCACACACGCAAAATCGATAGAAAAATCCATGCCAAGAGGACGAGGACGAGGATGAACATGCGGGGATCACAGCGCAGCTGGGGACAAACAGGGAGAGGGGGAGACAAATGGGATCACGGCAGGACAGTTCTGATTAAAATCTGATCCCCCTAATGGAAGTGGGGAGGTCCGTAGATGATGGCAAACACAGGTGTATAATAGCGGTTGTTCACTCTAGCTTCACTCTTGACTTGGCCGGTTGTAGCTTCAGTACACAAGGGTTTGGGATGAGGGGGGTCCTTGGTCAGTCATTATTACATGAGTAGGTTCAGGGGGGTCACTCCATGTGTAGCCACAGAGCAGTGTGGTAGATCTGTGTGGGACTAGAAATGTTCTGGGGTCACTCCAAGTAAGGCCAGTATGTGGTATGCTTGCTGTTATGTGGTATATATACTTGCTATATGTCGGACTTGAACTGAAGTGTTGTTTCATTTAGCAGTTTATTATTTTATACACTAATATTCAGTTTCAGATAGTCAAGATTATGTATTAACTCAATTATGTTATTTTTCTAAACATCATGATAAAACATGATATTTCTATACATTTACACTTCATTATGCACATTTACAAACATGCACACATATGCATGCACGCACGCACGCACGCACGCACGCACGCACGCACGCACACATGCATGCACCCACGCACGCATCTATATATATGCATGCATGCGCACATTCACAGACACACATCCATGTCCACAGGCCTTTAAAGTATTCTGGTGTATCGGAAGATCCTTTGCTTTTCCATTTTTCTAGAAAATCTTTCGCTTTCCTGCTCAGTTTCCAATTTGTATGAACTTAGCCAGTAATCGAATCACCATCCAAGGCACCTGCTAAGCCTCCTGAATACACTGAGAAACATCTACAAATTAATCAAATATCTATATTCTTTAGGATCTGCAAGATGCCAAGGAAATGAAAGAAATTCTTTGTGGTCTTACAATGCCAATTAACTACTTACAATCGAGTCTGGAACTGAGCTAATGCTCAAGAAAACATACACAGTCCATTAGGACAACAAACTGAACAACGGCAGTTATATAAATCACACCTAATCAATATCCTTGTGCCTTGCCTGCCCCTTGCCTATCATTGACATAGTCTTTAAAGCTTTAGACGTGTACCTTGAACAGCATTTGTTGATGCTGATAACCATCGTAAACTTTCAAATTCAAGTCTTGTAGAAAAAAATGCAATCCATTCACATTTAAAATTATATGGTGTGCGTATGTATTTACAAGTGCATTCTTTGTTTGTGGTTGTGTTTTGTTTTGTACAAAAAGGAATATATTTTGTTTCTTTTTAGCAAAATGTTGGAAGACCTGTACACACACATAGAATCATACAGATGTGATGTGTATAAATAACAAATATGTAGGTCGTCACTCTGAAAGTGATTCATGTATCATCAGCAAAAACGAAATCAGGCAGGTGAGGTAGCCAGTTTTCATTTCTTGTAAAAATGAGATTTCCCGCATATCACCAAGATTTACACTTTCCCTTTCTTAATTCCATTGGTAATAATTTCAAACATTTGGATGTTCAAACCATAGATTTGTTTAGTTGTATGACAATAGTGTGACAATTAGTTCCATTCTGCACTGAAGCATGTATAAATATGTACCTACACTGCACCTAGTGTACAGTGTAGACATTTACAATTTCACCAGTCTCAGAAAACATTGAAAATGCAAGTGCCAACACATTATTTTACTAACAAACATGTTGTACAATCTGGGCATTCTGAATTTAGGTATTTTAAACCAGACGGAAGACATGATCAGCCTACACATGTCGGTGCTTCGAGTGAATGAACCTTTGATTGCCCAAAGGCGGAGAACAACAACTAATCTTCTCGCGACATCATCTATAATGTATAGCCACCTCTACTTAATATGTACATCAACAGATAGAGAGGCCCCCGTTCCCCACAGCCTATAACTGTTCAGATGACAGAGATCTCAGTGTCATCACGTGAGCATTAAGCGACATCACTCTAGGAACCGTCACTTGTCCACATCTTCAAAGTCTGGTACGACTTAGCCATCTTCATAAATATTTAAACCAATCACTCCCCAGCCATTAAGCAAGGCGAGTGTATCACTTTGCAATGGATGAACCCAGAGCAGGACCTGGCTCGTTCTGCCTCTAAACCCAGGGGAAGAAGATGGAGAGACTGGGAAGAACAATGGAAGTCAGTCATGTGCGACATCCGCACTTCCCTGTGGACATGTTGTTACAGATGTTAGCAGATGGGCTAAGTGTTACCTAAATTCAACCATTTGATCTAACCATTTAGCTAAATGTTGTCCAAATGGCTTTTAAAATAGATTTTTCTGAAGAGGAAAGTGCTGTGTGTAAACTCCATATATGTAGATCGAAGCAATGAATAGAGACTGAATCATAGGAAAATAAATACAATCGCAAATAAATTATGTTTATTCTGCTGCATCACTGCTTATCAATATTCCCATTCAGCTACAATATGTAATTTACATGAAAATTATATAACACATCTAAAATAATGTAGTGACCCCCCCCCACCCCCCACCCCCCACCCCCCACCAACTGAACTTCAGTTTTAGTTGGAGTGACCCCCCTGGCCAGTGAGCTGCAACGGCTCAACAGACTTTGACCACACTAATCAAACACACCTTGTTGAAAATGTTTACAGTTGGCTGACCCAGTTAGTAGATTAAGTGTGTAAGTAGAACAATGGACATGTGGACCATCACATTAAAATTGTCTTTAAGAAGAGTACAATCTCCATGATTTTTTATTTTTATGATCATTCTTTACTGTATACTTACTCACTATGGAATAATGTGAAGATATCGTTGAAAAGACACCTTTTGTGTATCAATTTAAGCTTGGGACTGCAGCCAAGGTCTGTCTGACAAATCTTGATATTGAGTAAACATCTTAATATAAATAAAGGTTCAATGACAACAATATTAGATCTGACTGGTATTATTCTAATTAATAAAACAAAATGTACAAAGTATCATGTTTTGTACTGTAAGATGATGGGTGATAAAAACAAAATATACATGGTTCAACAAGTTCTTTCTTGACAATTCAGACATTCAGACATTGACATTATAATAGATTGTTTTAGTGTTAATCATGGACTGCCTGCTTTTTTAATGTACTATTAATTTTATTGATCTATTTATTCTAATATTTTATTAACTTATTATTTTTATATATTTATTATATTTATCTTATTAATTTATTCATCGTTTTAATGTACAGTTAACTGGATTTATCTATTGTCATATTTATTTTATTAACTTATTATTTTAGCGCACATTATTTTTAACCACAACTGCAGGATAGTGAAATATCACTTTTAAGCAGTATAACACTTGAAGACTTGAAGACTTGAATGGCAATAAAATTGGCCAAAAAATTACTACATGTGTTATAAATGGCAATGAATAAAAACAACTACACTAAATATATATCACTTAAGTACACATATTAATTATTGCTTGAACATTTTATATTCTTTATATTTAGTTATTTACACATATTTCTGCACTGGAAAATATGCAAATTATATAAATTATATAAATGTCACACTTTTTTCTAATCAGTAAATACCTTACATTAGAAATATGTGCCTAAATATTTCAAAATCTATAACCACAAATTTAAATATATGTTCCAGTCCAATAAATGACAACATTGATTCACATCAGAATAAACTAATGTGTCCATGGACATGCCACATATAACTTTTTTTAATGCGTTCGCAACATATTTTTAGTTGCTGACAGCTCAGGATGAGTCCCCTGACAGTCGTTAGTACCTCCAATTTAGCATATTAAAATAACAAATAAAAACTGCATTTAGACTTTGACAATTTTCAATGCAAAAAATCAGGAATTATTTTGTATATATTACCATAGTACATTTTACATGAATAACATATATCTGAAGTAACACTGAGAATGTTTCTTTTCCTACACAATTGATCAGGGTATAAACATTTATCCAAGATACAGAATATTTCATGGATACGTGATTACTCACATATAGTAGTCACATCCATACAATTTCATATTTGATAGAATACTGCCTGCCTATATTTATTAGACACATGTATTTGGCATAGATTCAATTAATGAACCATTCCAGATTCATTCCATGGTTATATGGTGTGACTGTGGGTTACACTTTTGTTTTGCAACAATACATGCAAATAATTAAGCGCAATAAATATGACATGTCAAACAAAGTCAAGGAATCAGTACGTTTTTGTTCTCTTTATTCTTTAAACTAGACCTCTTTAGCCGTTTCATTGTAGTGGACTAGGTGTAACCCAGCATTGGATCTGGGCTAGGCAGAGACAATTATGAAAAAACGAAGGCTTTCGCAGCCCGCGGAACCCATCAGCTTCACCATCATTGCGTCAACGACACTAGTTTTCGACGGCATGTCGTTCTGTTAGTGTCATTCGACTTAGGTCTTACCGAAAATAGTCAACAGTGCTTTTGTTGGTACCCAACTGTCTTTTGCGTTTGGCTAAAATGTAATCTATGACAGCGAACACGGGATCGAGTTACTGTCAGTCACTGAGTCAGGAAACCGCGATGCCGATGGAATATTCCACATCCCTGGACCTTGCCAAAGCGCCCGTATCGCGCATCGCACCCGTAATTTAGAAATAGAATTACCCCCATCATCAGCGCGATATACTATAACAACAGAACGCACATTACCTTAAACTCGAACGCTGGTTGAATAGACCGAAGGCATAACCGTTCTGTTCCGCTTCCCGCTGGATCTCCCTGCGTCGAATGACCAGCATCATCCATCCATCGCCGCTGCTTCACGCTTCCCTGGAGCAGTCGATTTCGCGCATGACATCACATCCGTAATGCCGGAGAGCGCGCGCGGCGTGGCGGCGGACGCGGTGGGCAGGCGCCAGTCGATTGAGGCCAATCAAAGCTGATTTATTGGTTCGCGGCGAAACGATGAAACAGCAGAACGTTTGTTCGTTTGCATTCTTTTTGCGTGAACAATTAATATTCGATGTACGAACGATTTCTTTAAATTTAACAAGCAGCTTTACAGTTGCGGCTGGCATATGAATGTAAAAATTGGTCGATCTACGCTGACATAGCCAAAGGGTAATACGAAGTCATTTCGATAAATTGCAATTTTTATTGTTTGTATGTATAGACTATGTCTATTCTGTAGTGTTTGTTTTATTCAATTCTATGTCAGCCAATTTGGCCTTTGCACATTATATATAATCGAACTAGTGTACATGGTATATCTATGACTATGCGAAGGGATTCATGGCAATATGCATATAAAGGCCTTTTTGTACATGATCATTGACATTGCGCCTAAAAGCAAACCTAAGCGCAACAAGTCTATGATTCCTTTCTTCGACAAAGTAATCAGAAATGTTTTCACTGCGTTGTTTTGGCCGCAAATTATGTTTATAGCAAATCATGTTTATTGTGTACACATAAGTATACTGTGTAGGAGAAATGATGCAATCTTTCTATAAAAGTTCCGCATAACCTTTTCACGGTGTGCGAATCAGCCTGTCAGTTAAAAACCCACAGTTGGTATACAATAATTAATTTTCTTCAACAAAAGTATTACTTCGGACGTAGTTCGATCAGCTGCGGCAGAGACAAAGTTGGAAGGAATTCGCGACCGCACACGAGGCGTTGGGCAGAGAGGCCACAGGGGGTCACAGTGCATGAACATGTGCTTTGTTTTTGTAACAACACCATCACATATGGCGATATGCGTAACAAATCTTTAATAAGTTCAGACTTTGCTACAATTCTAATTGATTTTTTATTCTTAATGTACGTCAACATAATTTATGAACAATAATTATATTCCTTATAATTTATGAAGTTTTTTTAATTAGTAGGATGAAAATAATGTATTATTTCCCTCAAAAATCAGTAAAATGGATCATATGGATGTAACGCAGGGTCGTTTGTACATGACGTACCATATTGCTGTTGTGAGTCTATCCCAACAGAGAAGATGTACGCTTTGTCCATGCATATACCATGGGCATGGTGGTTGTCTAAACAAATTGCGATAGATTTATCTAAATTCTAGTAGAGATAGACTCTAACAAGTAGAATTTTTTTAAATACCTCATGAAAAGTATGTGTTTGATAAATATATCCTTTTAGTCAAATTTATCAGCATGTGCTTCTCTAGTGGCTCAAATAAACACGAGGAATTTTTTTGGCAACTGGTGCTGGCCAACGCAACTTATTGGGTGGGCGCGATAGTAATTACTAGTTATGTTGGCACGTATACTATACTATTTGTTGGGCGACAAGGGAATGCGGGAGTAGGTGCTGACATCTGCTGGATTCATAGGTGACATTTTACTTGTTAATGCCCGAGCTTTGTAATGTTGTGCGTTTAACAAATTCAGTTGATATATGACTGTTTTAAATTTGTTTCACGTGCAGCATCAGATGCATCATGCATATTAAGATTACATTAGGTTAAACAACTGACTTAAATATGTCTTGTTAGAATTTAAAACGGCGGCTTTCGAACTAATTTTATGAATATATCCGATAGATGGCGCTACCGTGACGTGATTTCAAATGCCCAATCAAGTCATGTGCCATTTAGCGGGTTTGTTTGAACTTTCGGTGCTCGTTTTGTTATGGCTTTTCGTAGTGGTTTTCAAATGACTGACACTTTATGTCTTTATATAAACTGAGCTAATGCAATAATCGAAAGTAGTTCCAATGTATAAGAATTGTGATATAAACTGGTAGATTGTACACCTATTTCTACCTACGGGGGCTACGCCGCTACGCGTGCATGATTACTATTCGGTGCCGTCCCACTCCCAGTCAATACTCAAGTCAAGACAAGTACTCACTCAGTGAGTCAGTCATTGTCATACTCAGTAGGCCTAGCGTCAGTCACGCAGTGAGTCACAGACACGGTATGACTATGTCTATGAGCTAAATGATGAATTTCTGAAAAAGGCAGTGCCTTTACTTTAGTCATTTAGACTGCATTTTACTACGCAGAGACAGAGTCACTAAATTCGTGCTTCGTGCAAATCCGTGGCACCTTGCTTGCGTTTAATTGCTATTTTAGCCATTATACCAAAAAACATTAGTATAATTACTGCTGCGTTCACTGTCAGTTTCAGACTCAGTTCAGCATAATTTTTGGCACAGTTGTCACGCAGTTAGACTCAGAGTGCTGGATACTTCAAAAGAACCGGAATTTGTTTTCCTTGCAATAAAGTTTTACATTGCCTAGGCTGTGCATTCGGAAGAGACACTATAAGCCATGGATATGCTCAGGAGTAAAAGATCTCACATTGAGAAATGGAAACACCTGTTGTTGACACACAGAGTCTATATGTAGTTATGTACATGTACAAATCAATCATTGTTAAATATATGACAGAATAATCAACATGCAGATGGCTTTGATCGTATAGGAAGAGGATATTGACAGAAAATAATATGCCAGCTTGGTATCACGGTTGCAATAATATCTCACTTTCTGAAAACTTAAATGGAAATAATGCTTAAATGGCTAAAGGAATGAATACAAACTACTTCTGTTTCCATTTCAGTGAAGTGATATTGAATTTCTGACAATTTCAAGATGAGATTCATGCAGCAAAGCATGAAGCATTGCAAAAGTTGTTCAATATCCAAACGAACCCCCTCCCCCACTCGGAGAATATTAACATTTTATGATGTGGGGCCCTTAATTATGTGGGCCCGAGGAGCCCAATGTTGGTGTGTGTTCTAGGTCTAGCTCTTCAAGAATCAAAATGTGACATTTATGCCACTGGGAAATGGGACACAGTTTGCAAATATAAATCCGATACATCAACATCCACGGAAATATCTGAGAGTCGGCAGGTATAATAGTAACATCTACAGCACAACCAGCATAATTGCTACCCCTGATCCTGTTTCTACAGCTACATTTGTTGAATTCTCTCAATAAACCAGATGTCCATAGCCAATAATGTGTAGCTCATTTTTTACAAGGCTTTCTAAAATCGGATGGCTAAGCAGTAAGCCTGGTCACACGTCTTCATGCAACAATATTAAATCACCGTCCAGTCTGCCGACTCTGCTGAGTCATGTAGCAACCTCCCTGGCCTCATATTGTGTGAATAGGCATTATAATCAGATTTGGTTTGGCAAGGTCATTTTTTCAGTGTACACAGTGACACATGGCATATGACTGTAGACAAGGCTAACTCATCGAGTGGCAAGATACCATAGATCTCAGTATTGCAACATGCTGAACCACAATTTATGCATGTATATTCAGTTCATATTTGACAGATTTATGGGTATATTAAAAACAACTAAACAAATAATATGTACATAATTGCACCTAGTTGTTCTCAGAAGCTGTAGTAAGTAGATTGTTTGACAGTAGTGGATGGTGATTTTTAATGTTGTGACTTTAAAATGTCTTATGAGACATAATGAGTAAACATAATTTAGATGGCCCATTTTAGTAACATAACAAACTCATAAGAAAAATCCAATATTAAGCACAATCTATTGTTAAATTTAAGATGCATTTTCAAAATGCAAAAATTCACTGTTGACGCTTGATGAAAAAGTTTCCTGGTGTTTACGTAGTTTATTTACATTAAAATACCTGTTGCCACATAGAAACATAACTGGTGCCTGAACTGGACAAGACTGAGAAACAATACAAAGTGCCATAAAGCAACCAAAGTTCTTGTCGAGATGGGACACTTAAGTCTGCACGACAAAATGGGTGAGTATTACATTTATACTGTTCGTGTTTATGTTGTTATCGCAGTCATAAATAAATTGAAATATCCAATTATGTTGATCAAAACAAGCATAGTAATAATTGTCATGCTTGTATTACCAACTAAATCATATTCTTTATTATAATGGTCCACCATTATAATCACGATTGTTTGCATAGTTAGGTTGCCCAGGTTCCAACTATAACTAATGAAATTAAATAGCTGTTCCACATATTCAATCAAAGGTAGGACAAAACCCCCTCCGGACAAAACCCCCTCGGACAAAACCCCTCGGACAAAACCCCCTCCATACATAACTCCATCAAGACATAAGCTCCTTCCGGACAAAACCCCCTCGGACAAAACCCCCTCATCATAGATACTAGCCTCAAGAATTATCAAAAGAAGTAAACTTAGCTTGGCTGTATATTTGTGCATACTATATATAATATAGCGGATCGGTGGTGCTGAACAACAATCTTCTCTTCTGAAATTTTAGCTTAACTTAATAATTGTATAAATATATTTTTAAAACAAAATTGGACGCATTCAATTGTAATTATAATCTTAAATGATATTTTAGTCCTCTTATAATGTATGTCTACTAATTTAAATTGTATTTTTAGAAGATAATATATATATTTTTTAAACAATTTTAAAGGACATTTTATATATATTTATTTATTTATTAACTAGTTTACACCACAATTATTGTTAAATAGATAATCTATTATTTTTATTTTGTCTTTATTTATTTATTATATTAAAATATTTTTTTCATTTTAAAGAACAAATTATGTGCAATATGTATATCTTATATCTATAGCTTATATTTATTTGCCATATTTCATTTTATTGTATATACATATATATATATAGGCACTATATGAGTCAACGCCAGACTACATTCCAATTCATCATGTAATGCACGTTGAATACGTCAATAAAGCTTTATTATTATTATTATTTTATATATATATATATATAATTTGGTATGTAAAAAATGTAAATACATACCAAATATTTTATAATTACTAGCATAATAAAGGTGCTATTCAAGCAAGTTACCCTCTGTCTAGTATCATTGATGAGGGGCTTTTGTCCGGAAATGGATTGTCTAGAAGGAATTATGTATGGAGGTGGTTTTGTCCAAGGGGGTTTTGTCCGGAAATGGCTTATGTCTAGAGGGAGTTATGTATGGAGGGGGTTTTGTCCGAGGGGTTTTTGTCCGCGCACCATTCGATCAGCTGTTAGATGTTACTAATATTTGGGTCAAAACGTGCGACAAGAAGTGGTAAATATGTAGATAATTAGTAACCTTAAGGACATTCTGACTAATTATGATTGCATGCAAAGGGTATTCATAACAAGCACACCAATGTTTTAGCTTATTCATTATTGCACTCGTACGTTTTAAATTACAGTACATCTATTGATGTTATCTCTGCATTTCTCTGCACTTGTCACACCCCAGGTTTTGAAATGTACCAAGTGCAAGGTGGAACCATTGGAAGTTCTTAACGCATGTTTAATGTCAATAAACTGCAGTTTCCTGTTCTTTCCGCTTCTTATATTTTGACCGACTCTAGGCTTTTATTATGAAACTAAGCCCTCCGAGAGAGAGAACTGCTTTTTCTTGAGAAGTAGAAAAAGTTATAACTGTACATGCAAAACCAATCAATTAAAGGAAGATAAATATTTACTTAGCATTTTTTAGTTATGGATTGTTTGTTACATAACTTCCCAACTTGTATGGTAGTAAAAAAATTACCCAAATGAGAAGGTTTGCATAATTTCCATGACAGAATGGAAAGTTAAAATAGTACAGAGGCAGCATAGCATGCACATTCTGGACAATCCTACCAATATACTTATAATAATGCAATCATTAATTTTGGTGACTTGAATCTATCTTAAATTGCTAAACCCATTTACAAATTCAGCCTACTCCACCATAAAAAAATTATGGAAATCCCCCAAAACTTTTTTTTTTCAAAACCCTCCTATTTTATCTCATTAAGGGGTCTGCACCCTGGGGGCTGTGCCCCCTGTTGTGCCCCCTGGTGTACATACTGGATTCAACCTCTTTGTGGACCCAGCCAACAGCAGGGGGCACCCTCTCCCCCACTCCAGGAGGCTGGGACAGAGTTGGCCACATTAGCAGCTTTCTGCTAGTGCCAGACTACAAATTACACAGCCACGTGACCTGACTGGGCTGTATCTGGGCTGAGTGTGAGAGTTGACTGCAGTCAGTGGAGTGAAGTGTGGAGTGGAGGGAGGTTGTAGCATGGCTCTCAGGCAGCCTACAGAGGGTAAGTGGGGAAGGGATGGAGACAGGTTCTGTCACCAGTGTCTGTGGGATTCAACTTCTTCCTCGGTTAATTGTCATCAGTTGGAGGAGGCTGTTAATTGGTGTACTTATGTGAGTGTCAAATGATGGGTGGCTCGATGGTATTATGTTCAGTGGTGGTAATGTTACTGTTAGTGCAGGTGTATGGAGGCTTATAACCCTACAATGGGTGGATGTGGATAATAATAGGAGCTTGAATGTGTGGATTTTATTTCAGTTGTGTGGCACACTTTAATCATGTTATGTTGCGTAATGGAGAGTTGACATAAATTCTGTTAAGTGGTCTCTCAACCTGTTCGCTGACACCACGGGTCTACGCTACATACAGGATGTGAACTTTGGATTCACCCACATTATGAATATCATTAGAGCAAACAAAGGGGTTGCCTTACCCGCAACTGGGGCAGACATATAACTGTGTCATGTACACAGGAATGTAGGGATGATGACAAGTGGAGAAGTGTATCCAACAAGGTCATTTCCACAATAAAACTTGTGTTTGAGTGTTGACTTGATTTACTACTCAACACATTTGCTTGTAAATGGAAGTATTTATTGTTGTGTCCATTTAATGGTGTTTTTCGGTCTACACATCCCATGTGTCAGTTTCGGAAAGGCCTCCAGTTGTTGAATTTGTTTCAATTGCCTAGCCTAAATAATATAATACTGGTCTGGCATGTTTATATTATAGCTATAATACTATTATACATATGCTAACTTTGGGGGTCGTCTAGTATCATCTCCTCCCAGGTGACAAGGTCCAATCATCTCTTTCTACGTTCATTTGCTTCGACCATTGACATTGACAATATTAAAACAAACCAAACATTTATACTATGTACATAAATTTTATTTATATATGATGCTATGCATTGAATGATGAGCCACCCTACAGATGGCACCACCAGAATTTACCTGGTCAACAGGAATGAGTTTACGAACAAAAATATGTAACGGATAATATTATGGCTGCATGCACTTGTTTTATTGCTCCTTGGTCAAGCCTGAGATTGTATTTTGTGTGATTGACAACATTGTTGACTTCAGTTGTGTAGATCATTTAGAGGGAGGTTGTCTGTTCTGTTTCCTGGAATCGTCCAGGTGATAATTATTACCAGGAAGTTCACTTATTAGGTATTCTTGAAAATGGAAACAACACAACTATGCTGAGCCTTGAACCAGCGCTCATTATAATTTGCAAGTAGAGTTGTTTATCATGTCAACGTTTTGTTTACATTTTGTGAAAGAAGTAACAAAACACAGAAATTCAAGCAAGTCTAGTACCAGTGTTTATTCTAGTCCCAGTAATGTTATCTTAGTTAATAAAAAGGATGAACTGACATGTTTGTTCTAATTTTAGTAATGTTACATTAGTTAATAAAAAACAGGAACTGATGTCAGATAACTTTAACCATTTGACATAAATTATTGGAAAGTACAAAATCAGTTGTTATCATAAAATTATGCCTTAATGATAGATACCCAAATTGTTTACGGAAATAATTTTTGTTAGAATTCGCCTGACTGTCACTCTGTTTCTTATTAACACCCTGCTGTTTTCAATGGGTGTGTCTAGATTCTAGTAAGTGCTGGGAATGGGTGAGAAGGAAGCCTAGTTGCCCCTTGATCCCAGATCGACAGGTCAGGAAGAAGGGCTAGGGTTGGTGGAAGATGTATGGGGCAACAGGGGTTGAGTTATGATGAACAACAGGAAAATGCATTAAAATAAATAGGGTGACTGGCAGGAGGTGGGCAACTGGGTCAAAGGGGGCTGTACAGAACGGAAAGGGTTGTACAGGGGTGTACTGAGTGGAGTGCAGGTCAGAGAGGGGTAGGAACATGTTGACGAATGGTTGTGCAGATATGGGTTAGGAATGTTCAGCTGTACACAAAACTGTAGTTATTTGCAACAAACTCAGGAAAGAATCTGGGATTTGGCAATGGACAATTTGTATTTAAAAAGATACAAATATTAAGAAATTGGTTTATTGCTCCTTGGGTGGGCATAAGCTGGCACTGATTAACCCAGAACAAAATTGTAGGTGTTAAATACATTTAGTTTTGTCAATTATATATTTATATCCATGTTTATCTATTTTTCTTTTTAATGTATTTAAGATATTATAATGTTATAAGTACATTTACTTCACAACATACATGTGTGCACTTTGCAATAATATTTTGTTTGATCGCATTTTATTAAAACAAATTAATGACAGCTATGTAAGTAATTTAACCAATGGATCAGTCGAAATACAATTTTCTGTATTAAATTATATTCCTTCAGGACAGACAGTAAAAACAGTTTTGATTTGATATGATAAGAAATTATAATGCAAACGTTTGCACTTAAGGAGGAGATAAGAATTATGGCGATAAGGGTTGTAGAGTAGGGAAGTGTGTGATGTCAGTTTTGTGACCACTGTGGCCACTTGCTCTCTCTGTCTTCTCAAACTGAGGTCACCTTTCACTGATTCATCGCCCAACATGGCCAGCTAAGGGACTGTTCCAAATGTCAACAGTTACCTACTTGCACAGCACATGCTGGTTGAGTAATGCTCGCACCCACACCCTCCCCTTTAATATTACTGGTTGTCTAAAATATTGATAATTATTTTGGAGTGGAAGCTGTATAATGTACGCATGTACCAGTGTTATATGATATAGCATGCACACGCAGAGGCATGCAATGACAACCATGGATCAATATTTGTATTTAAGTGTCTAAATATTATTATTATAATGTTTACAAACATTTGTTTACAATGAGTATCATTACACCACTCATTTGATACCAACTCTCTTGTAATGAGTGTGTAAGTTAGGACCCCCCAATCAGTTTTGTTTGTTTTGTACAAGTAGGTAAGGGTCAACGTTTATGAACGACCCCTAACCTTCACCTGTGGTGGTCACTCTTAATTGACTCGGTCCACTATCAGTTACCCCAAGCAGCTGTCAGTGCTAATAGCCAGCAGGATAAGCACCCCACCCTTCTATTTACATTACACATGACTGGATCTAAGACTATTTCAAGTACTTATGGCATGGGAAAATGACTTGTAAAATGGTTACAGTTACACTAAGATGTATGAAAATGTCCTGGTTTAGATCAAGATTACAAGTTAATGCACTAACAGGAATATATCTGTAAGTCTATCCATCATAATTCTCTACCAGTCTCTCGCAAGTACACAATATTGACATTGAATGGCAGTGGCAATGATTACATTGTATTTTTCGTGTTTTGATTATGTCAAGGTGATGGTTTCACTTGCTGTCATATGACACGTTTGTTTAATGCTGATAACATGATCACTGACACATGATAGCAGCCTATCAGTGACCCATTATAAGCAGGGATAATGTGGGTAGTAGCCTCAACAGACAGACAGACAACATGGTAATTGGTGGAACCTGGAAATATTCACTGTTATTAAAAGTCCATTTACTGTTTGTTCCTACTATTGTTCTTACTGTTAACTAGAATAAATATGCAGATGGTGTAGTGTGAAATAATGCTGAAACATTGACAATCTCAATCTGACTGTTGCATACAAAGAATGTTATTATTATAAACAAAACAGTGTGTTTGTAAACAACCATTATTGACACTTGTTGGAGGCAGGCAGATACTTCTGAGATTGGCTAGTAACCACACACACAAGCACAAATTGGGACAGAACACAAGTAATTAAGCAAACTTCCTGCCAATAATTATACACCTTGTTAAGTAAACGCATGCAGACAACCTCTCATAAAGATTAGTCAAGTGAACAAATGCCACGTTGACCAGTCTTATCCATGGTAACTAACTCCAAAGTTGTGATGTCTCTAAGGAGAGGTAAGTGGGCATTGTCATGGGTAATGTTTTCATTATACAGACACCTTTCATAACATCGTTGTAGCTAGACAACTCGCATGAGTAAGAGTGGTCGCTCCGGAGGGTCCTAAATATAGATCTAAGTGATGCTGTGTTGTTGGCTGCCAACACAAACAGAATCAGAGAATCAGGGAGCGAAGGGTTAAATGTGGATGTCTGCAGACACTGGCTGTGTGAGGAGTAAACGTTTATTCCAGGCACATATTGACTGGGAGAGTCTAACAAACAGAGCAGACAGATGCAGGGCCAGTGCAGCAAACAACAGCTGACTGGTGGGGAGGGTGGAGAGGCCTAGGAATGGAGGGTGGAAGGGGAGGGTGAAAAGGCCCAGGAGGTGGAGGGTGGAGAGGCCCAGGAGGGTGGAGAGGTTCAGGAGGGGGAGGGTGGAAAGGCCCATGAGGGGGAGGGTGGAGAGGTTCAGGAAGGGAATGGTGGAAGGGGAGGGTTGAGTGGCCCAGGGGGAGGGTGGAGGGAGGTAGGTGGAATGATAGGATGGAAAGGGCACGTTGGAGTATGTCGATAAGGGCAGGGAGATGGGGAAGGAGTATGGGGAGGTGGGTGCAGAGGGCAAGGAAAGATGGGGAAGAGGCCAGAGGGAGGAAGAGGAAGGGAAGAGAACGAGAGAGAGAAGGAAATATATGTCGGTTGAAAGGCCTGAAGGGGAGAGGTGGGAAGGTGGATAGAAGATGAAGCTGTTGAAGGTGGGGAGGATGGAGAGAGAAGGGTTTTATGGAAGGTGAGGGTGGAGACAAGAGGGTAGACTGAGGGGAACAAGTGCCATGGGATGTTATAAGAGAGTAGAGATGGAAACAAGGATATGGTTTGAGAGAGATTATGTGTCTGCAATGTCATTGTGCATTTGGTCTTGACTCAGTGACATGGCGGTGGATCCAGTCACATTCCAGTGAGCTCACTGTCAGTCACCAGCTGGGTTAATCCTGTTTAGACCTGGCAGGGTGTGTTTGTAAACACACACAGATAGTCCCAATAACTGAGCTGCATCCAGGCTGGAGGTGGTCTTGAGTGATTCAATATGTACACTGAGTCCACAGGTCTGGTTACTAGAGTAATGGAAACACAAACTGTCATGGTTTATTTAAACAATGACTTGCTATCTTATACACACATCTCTAGGTCAACTAGTTATGTTGTTGTGCACGTGATGTGATGTTATTATGTGTGTTATTTAAAAATGTCTCACTATTGTTACTTAGTAATTATAAGGTAACTTCTGATGCATGGCAATCCGTGGTAATACATCTCAGAGGCACATCAGCACAAAGGGTTGGACTTGGTAATTCTCAAATTCAATCTAATAATAATAATAAAGTTAATTTCAGACAAGACGTCCATATATACATATACATAAAATACAATAAAAAAATTGAAAAGTACAATACAATATAATACAATTTAAGTTGTTCTGAAGATTGATGATTTGATTCTAAGAAATACAACCAATGGTTTGGAGATATAATGTTGAAACTGATGAACATATAACATCAATTCTTGAGTGCTAACATGATTAATTTTAAAATATATATTTAAAGTGAATCTTACAGTTAAAATCAATTACAAATCACCATTCACTGAAGCCATTTCTTTTTACGTGCTTGTTGTAACTAAACCGTCCACTAAAATTTCAAACTGTATATCACTTCTGTGTAATTCGTCCTGACATCAGACAGCAGACACAATTTGTCAATGACCTGTGTTGTGTCTGCTCAGTGGATGTAGAAAAAGTAATCAACACCATTACACAGCAGCGTGATTTACTCATACGCAATAACATGGCCAATCTGTGATTGCCTGTTGCTCTCAGAAATAAACCACCTAATTTCAGTGCCTGCGTAAAAACTATAGTTGTGGGCTGCTTTGGTTATTTCACACAGTATGCAGCATTATTTTTATGTCGGCATGACTAAAATAGTTTATTGTGGAAATATGTAGATGGCTAGATGGAACATTGGACATGATGGTAGCCAGGAAGAATTGTATTAAAGTACTTTATGGTATGTGCATTTTTACATGAGCTGTAGACCAAACTTTTATTGTTTGAGGTCAGGTACTATGAGTGTTGCTTTTAGTGGGTGATGCGTTTATACACAGCTGAAACTGCATCACTTGCTGCCACTTATCTGACCAAATCAGTTGACATGTACCAAATGCCTACATTGTTTATCCCACGCAATGATACAAATAAAAAATTACTAATCTATGAGAGTTAGCATACCACTCCCATCTTGGCTTTACATAAACTGTGGTAATACGATATGAAGATAAATTTCAGCAGTAAGGACAAGCTGTTTTCCTGCATCCAGTATATGCATTGCTTGATACTGACAGGCCACAACATCAGTTAGTCAGCCTATGTAGCTTTGCAATCGTAACTGATTGTTGCTATCTATAAAAGATGCAAAATATATAAATTACCTGATTTATATATTTTTCTTATTTCAGTCTTACATAACATGTATGCACTTACATGGGTTTTACCTAAAATAAAAATATTCATACCAGGTGAAAAACATCCAGTCATACCAATGACAGCGAAGTGCATCTATTGTATCAGACTGAGATGCATTGCATTGTGGGTAGTCACAACTGCCACAGCTGCTATCTACTACTACCAGCCTGTATCCTGTCATATACTGTGTTTATACATTAGACCAGTTGCGTGAACACGTGTCAAAGCAGCTGGTCTGTGTCAGAGCAGGCCAGTTGTGACAGCACGCTATCAATTCCTTTGTACTTATTGCATTAATGATGAATGCACAGGTGCCAGCAGTGTAAAAACGTTGGCACCTCCATCCAGTGCTAGGGTAGTGTAAAAACACTGGTATGTTAACGAGACTGTTAGCGTCTGTTTTAAACCTTGTTGTAAATTGCAGTGGCAATCTCCTTGAAACTTTGTGCGATAATATTTTTTCTTAAAATTAAGATAATTTGCAGTATCGTGTTTCTAACCAGAAACATTGTCTCGGTGAGTGTTGAGAATAATAATAATTATTGAGACTGACAGATAGACAGACAAACAGACAGATGAGTTTATCTTCAGCTTACTGCATGTCTGGACTGTGAACATGGACCACTGTACTGAGGGATCTTTCATATCTAGAATTTAAAAATACCAATTGATAAGGCAATCATTTATCACTGAAGTGTAACTCAGATAGGGACTGCTGCAGCAACCTTGGGTTTATTTTTAATCTTGCAGCTTTCTCAGCCAGTTATCTCATCTGTGAAAGAGGGTAAGGGAATGTTAAGGAGAAATGGAGAGGGTAGAAAGATAGTGATGGCCAACATCCATTTAGTTGATGGATTGTGCAGACTTAACTATTTCAGATATTTTACTTCAGACAAGTGTTGCTGGTATATTTGACTTGTACTGTATTCATTCAGAAGGAATATTTCCAGTCATAATAGATTTGCCATTTTCTTTGTTTCCATTGTCTGTACTCAGTAGTAAATTTTAGTATAGTAGTATGTATTTATATCTGTGACCAGTATAGCGAATTGAGAAAACTCAGTCATTATCATGTTTTTATGACATTTATTTAATTACCGGGTAATTGTGATATGCTCGCATCAGCATAATTGCACCAAGGTGGCATACATGTTTTGTTGATAAGTGAAAAAATTAATCATAAGCAGTGTGCTTCTCTCCTGCTTATTGTTGATTGTCTATCATGATTTGTATGTATGTATCCTGTGTTTGTATTCAATATTGTTTCAGACAATCAGTCAATAAAGCAATTGTGTTATCCTAAACTGCTGGCAAATTCAAATTGAAAGCATGACTGAAGGGCAACTTGTAAAGTGTAATTTTTATGTTGGATTACAGAGAAACAAATTGTCACAGGAAAAAGTTCTTGTCACAGGAACAATTTCACAAGTTTGATGACAAGTCACTTGTATATAAGTAATTATAAAACCTTTATTTTCGCACATTATAATGGCAATAGTAAATCATTAACTTAAATTGTATTCATCGTAATTATCAGACTTTATAGCACTTAATCATCACTGAAAGTATGCACCACCATGGCTGTTTTTATTTTTGTTTACTCGTTTTAATCATTGAATTGTACTGAATTATCAGACTTTACCATTGTGAATTTGTATTGACTTTACACGTGTTCCAGAATAAAAAATTTATCATCATTATTTTGCAATGAATGTTTATCATGGAATGAGTAAACTAATAAGTTAGAATAAACATACAATGTAAAATGTCAAACATAAGTTTATAACTAGGTTACTTGTTGGATTTGAAAGTAACTACTCTGTATGTTCGTAGACCTTTGCATGCCTAGTCTAACCTCAGTCCTGTGTAAGTTGTTAGCATTTGGCGGAACTCCTTTTTGTTGGTTGCTGAACAACAGCATTCAGGCTGTGGAATGGTGAAGTCTGTTGGCTCCTGCCACTAACAGCTATGCAGTTTGGCCTTACGCCATTGGCCACTACTGAACACAGGGCAACTGTAACGGACTCATGGCTTGCTGCCTGCGAGGCACAGCTGCCTCATTGGCATGTTTTGTTGCTTGCCTGAACACCGCACTTGTTAGTGCTTACAGTTGGGTGTGACTGGACCTTTCAGATGTAGTCTGCATTCTGGCAGGTAGCAGAAAAACACAACAGTGTCTGTTGTGCTTAACTGCTGCAGATTACAACAGTAACTAGTGTAAGCCTGCTGAGGGTTACAAATCTTGGGATGTCTTTTAGACCCTAAACCCTCGTGATGTATCACTACCATCAGCTGCACACAGTTCCGCAGAAAGACATTTGCGATTCCGCGTTCTACACCAGCAATCCAATACTGTACACCACGAATGCGTTTGACATTGCAGGCTGCGATATCAGCGGTGTCCACCAGGGAGCGCTATCCAAGCCGACATGTCTGAGCACGTGCCGTGACCTCGTCGAGAGACTCGACGCGCCACTTGTCTTCGAGTATCTGCTCCAGAATGGCGTCATCTGCGCGGAGACTGCTGCCGCTATCCGCTCCGAGTCGACCTCTGCCAACGTCAACTTGTCTCTGCTGCGCCACCTGGAGGAGAGTTGTGTGTGCGGCGCTCGGGGTCTGTTTGTAAATGCCCTGCGACAGACTGGTCAGCACCAACTGGCCAGTCTAGTGGACGATGATACACGGCTGAGGGCAAGCACTAATTCAGGTGAGACAAGTTTTTCACATTATTAAGAGTTTATTTGCTGGCGTGGATAGCTACAATAAAATGCAATGTTTCGATAAACAATGACAATGCCATGTTGCTAGTCTAAAGGGAGGGTATCTATTCCCAGCATGTGAGAATACGGAACATGCCTGAAGATTAAAGGGTATTCCTGTCAGATCGGCCCCCTTCAGCAATGTTTTGATTGAAAACGCTTTTTGCTATTGGATGTACTGTTTACCAGGGCTTTATGCAGGATAACATTATTGCCAGTCACACGTTTTGGTGAACTCATGGATGTTAACTGTTAAGCAAGTTTACAAACTTTAAAATGTGTCTGATGACGTGAAATTGACTACAAAGTACAAACACACACGTGACACCATTTATACTCACTTTCAAGGCATATCTAACAATATCTATGGTTTTGGAAGACTTTTTGCTCCTTCATTTCTTAACCGTCCACCCATATTTCTACCAGTCCATGTTCGTTTCTACCCATCCAAATGACGGGTGGACGGGTCTCTGCATAAAGCTATGCTGTTTACCATGGATCATATCATCATCACTGTGCAGCTGTAGCGTCCTGTGGTTAGGTGAAGGTCTCAGCATGCTCTTTCCAGCTGACTGCCACCTGCTAGATTGTGCCCATCCTGTAGTCATGTGTTTTGTCTCTCCACTGTCTCACTGGTCTGCCACTGGACCATTTTCCTCTGTGTGGTTTCTAGGTGATGATACACATGTCCATCCGCTATCTTGATAAAATATGGATATTGGAATATAACGTGTGATGTGTTGAAGCATGGGTGATTTCATTCATTCCACACTGCTCCAGGTTATTTAACTGTATGAATGAGTAATTTGGTTCTAGACACAGCCGTACAAATTTGTACAGCACCTGAGCAGAATTCAGGTTGGTGGTCAAATGAACATGTCACCCCTACAGTGCAAAAGCAGAAATGTAAAGCAGTTTGAAAGTCCATAGTACTGGATACCATCCTGGATCATAACTTTATGTAGAGACCCGTCCACCCGTCATATGTGTAAATTTGTAAACTGGCTTATCAGACAATAACAGTTAACATCCATGGGTCCACCAAAACATGTGTGACTGGCAATAATTTGATCCTGCATAAAGCACTTTCCTAGATTGACTTATCTTTTGATATGCCTTATTATTCGTAGAATAGGGTAACATCTTTTTATTGAAACATCACTCATATTCATCCGTTAATTTAATAATCAAAACTGAAGTATGACGCAAGGTCCTTGTAATAATAATAATAATAATTGCGAATTGTCTGTCTGTTTTCAGATTACCTCAACAAAACAAGACTGAAAGGTACATTAACATTGTTTGCAATAACAAATCAATTAAATGGTTTTATTTTTATTGAAATGTATACAAACATCTGAATAAACTGAATAGAACTATAACTTATTGAAAATATTGTGCATGGCTCCATGATATGATTATATTATTGTAAGAATCAGTACTAATTTTGTAATATTTTATTGACAACATGTGACGTTTCGGTCAACCGATCTTAATATCCACGGGTGGTGGACCAAAACATTGCATGCTTCCAATAAAATCATCAAAGTAAATGCTAACTCTATCAACATATTATAAACTACAACTTACTTGTCAATTTATATACATACAAACCAGCATATTACTTTATTATATACAATCACATGCTCTTTAAAAAAAGGATTAGTGTAACATGAAAGCTGTTGTCATCAATGTAAAACACCAACATTCATAATAATAGACGTTCTAATACATAAGACAGCAGATAGCAAAAATCACTAAATAACATCATTTTATTTTCAGTACCTCACCTGCTATAGGTGATTAGTTGTAGTAGTGATTTCAGCTTAAATACCTGTAAGATGTTACTCCTGATGTGCATTTGCCTTTATGTTCCAGGACAAGTTTGCTTACATATAAGCGTGGACGCGATGAAGTTTGCGCATGATTCTCAAGTCACCAAAGGGACACGGCCAGAAACTATTGAGTGGATTAGTTTGGACGACATCGCGTGTCGCGTAGAGGCTTTGTCAAATCCATCACCCCAGACCACAGAGGAGGTTTCTAAGAATAGACGAACGAAGTCCTGGTCTTGCTGTCTTTGTTCCTGCTTCAGTTGGACAAGAAAACGCGACACGAAGTCACGCAAGGCAAAGACCAGCCGTGGGGATGCAAAACGTCCGTCGGAAAAGTACAATTATGAGCCGTCCACAGAGAAACAAAACGTTAGCATTCAGATGACTCAAATAACTAACAACAAAGCCGTCATCGCCACACACACAAATGGTAAGATTGGAACAAGAAACGGGGGCTTTGCAGAACAGATAAGCAGCTTGGAGAAGTTGCGTGCGTTGGCCGAATGTCTGCAGATGAAGTCGACGGCCGTGTACGAGACAGTGGCGGACACGTCGGGTGAGACGTTCACGCGACTCGTCAAGTACTTCGAGCAGACGCGCGGCACGCTCGTGTTGAACGTCGAACGCCGGGAGGTAGACGGTTGTCCGGGCGTCGCCGTCGTCAACATCTGCATGCAGCCGTCACACATCGCCGACCTGGAGCGAGACTACAACAGTGGCGCCCTACAGCGCGATCTCGATGAGGTAATTGTGTCGTCGGATCTACTCGGAAAGATCTCCGCGACTGCAGTGCGGCTACAGGCGAAGATCAGTCCAGATGAACTGCACATTGCTGAGCAGGAACTCATAACTTGAGCAAACACAACTATGCAATGATAGAGCGTGACCATTGCACACAGTAGCGCCATTTCGTGTTCGTGGCCGCGTTATCCCAGTGACTCCGCAAAGACACTTTCGCAAGTGTGTCAGCATTCATTTCACCGGTGGTACACAACTTACTATTTCACCGATGATCATATAACTCGATTGTTACACCATTTCAAACCGTGTTGCGTCCATCTACAACATTGTTGGTGATACTTTGACAACTTACTATGTTTTGTTACGTTTTGATCAATTGATTTCGCACCACCACATTTGTGGCGTCCGCACGGAAAGTGAGGGCGGAAATCTGAGAGGTATAACAGAGACGATTGGCGAAAGATTGCCCGAGACGAGATTCCCTCGCTTCAAACAGATACTCATAGCCATGGTAGTTTTTAATGCGAACACCCTCCCCCAGACGATCGTTCTCTCGTGTGCTGTGGTCGTATATTATCGTGTGCGCTTTGGTTTGTGCATGCTCCTTACCTTGCAGCATTGGACAGATCTATGTGTGTTGTGTATGACGACGTCGAAAACGAAGTCAGCAATTGCGTATTATTTAAACCGACTTAAGAAACTACCATTCTCATTAAGTACTTGACTTTACTCTATATCATAACGTTTTAAATTATATAAACTATGTAACAATAATAATGACTTACTAACATTAAAACCAGTACGCAAAGCTTGGTGTTGATGGACTTTGGCCAGTGACTGAACTATTATTACAGGCATGCAGATGTTGACAATACATTACATATTAAACGGAAAAGTTGCCTGCATGTTCCAGTTTAAAACATCGGTTTACAGTGTAGAGGGTAACCTGTAACCTGTCCATTTCTTGTAAATAGTTATCATAGTTTGCATAACGTAAATTTGATGATAATAATGCATCGCCATCCACGCATAAACCAGAAAGGTTATAAGAAAGCAACGATTTCATTGTTTGAGATTACCAAAGCATCCCGTGTATTGGCCTGTTATGACGTAAGATACGCATAATTGTCTGTTGTGACGTAAGTTCAGTTAACGCGCGCAGCAATCAGTTTGACGTGTATCACCACCAAATGATTGTTGACGTCACAAGTTAGCGAAAAAGCCAGAAGTCCATTGCTGGTTTCTTCCGAGGCTGCTGAAGCGAATGAAGACATAAATACGGCGAGCATATCGGAACATGGACGCATTCTCTATAATGCCATGCTTCTGTTGGCACTAAGACTAAATATTCAATACTATATTTCCATTCTATTGTGGTAAGGCGGCAATATTTATCAAAATAGGCCTACTGACTTTCTTTCACCGTTGCGGTTGCAGACGATAGGCGACCTCACCTCGAAGTGTTTCATGTAATATCATTAACAGTTTACATTTATATTTGTATCTCAAACTAAGTAATAACATCAATATGCACAAGTGGAACGTTCTAGAAATATACAACCAATCGAATAATCTTATGCGTCATGTACATGAGAAGAAAATTATGAAATGTATGTCATATAACCAACCGTTCGGCGAAAAACACCGTATCATGTATGTTTTTAGTGGCATAAGTGCCGTGATATTGTTGTTGAGTGATAAACACGAAGGCTTCGTGTTTATCACTCAGCTTCGTCGAAGCACAATGTCACGCCTCGTATAAGAAATATTACCAGAATGTGAATGTCGCATAGCCATAGGCCGCTATAGAAATCTTGTTCGCGTTTCGCTTTAATAGCGACTGCAGACAAAGCAAAAGGGGTGATGGAAATGCGTGCGTCTGTCCGAAAAATGACGACTAGCTTCAACGACGTCGTTTATTGCCGTATGCATTGCAGGGCTCTTTTTAGTCTTGTCGCTAGGTAAGCCTAGAGAGGACACAGACAGCATTCTGGTAGCACAACCATCCCACCAGATCGAATGTCGTGAAGAGTAGCGACGCAGCACAACTATATGACATTGAGTGAAGGCCTTGTTTTATCGAAAACTATCATTTTATGCATCACATTCTGTTGGTGTAGTTGACAAAATGTTACCCGTTCGCCGGTGTAAGCAAAGATAGCTTGTTGTAGACTTGTAGATATGAGTCAAAAGTCAAAGCACTTGCCAATGGACATTAGTCATTATGTAATAGCTGTTGGTGGTTCAAAAGGGGTCATTTTAGCTAGAGACTTGATCTCGGTACCTTACACACTGTGTGGTATATTATAATTTTTTTCCCGTAAAAATTTGCTTCGTTTGGGCCTGGAGGTTTCTGTCAGATCTACCCGAAAGTGCTGTACCTGATTTAAACGTCCATCAATTTGACATTTTCAAATCACCGACTGACTGACTGACTGACTGACTGACTGACTGACTGACTGACTGACTGACTGACTGACTGACTGACTGACTGACTGACTGACTGACTGACTGACTGACTGACTGACTGACTGACTGACTGACTGACTGACTGACTGACTGACTGACTGACTGACTGACTCACCCACTCATTCTCAATCACTCACCCACTCACTCACACTAACTCACTCTCACTAACTCACTCATTCACTCATTCACTCACTCACCCACTCTCTCACTCAATCACTCACTCAATCACCCACTCATTCTCACTCACTCAATCACGGACACCGGTGCACCTGTGACCTGTGTGATTGTCTGCATTGTAATTTATCTGCCTAGTTTTTTTTTAAATACATCAGTTTTACCTGCCTGAGACACGGTTATTCTTGGAGTATTTTTGTCAGACAAGATTATCAACCGTGCTCGCAGCGTGCCCCTTGTTTTGTTGGTAAATTTTATGTGCGAGTGCAGGTTCTATGATCCAAATTAGGTTTGCCGCTGATTTACGGAACAAAACTATGTGTCTGCCCACAGGATTAGTACGTGTAACAAATCGTATGTTGTCTTATGTGACTCACCTTCACGGCTGGCGCCCGTTATTCCAGCAACGAACAAAACCATAATTCACCGGACGTGTATATGAATACAGTAACTGTGTGGAGCGCCCTGTAGCACCGAAGTCGTCGAAGCGTGTCTTTCATATTGTATGAATTCACGAAGCGTGACGGCAACCTAGTTCGTTTAGCATGACGCGAGCGAACGGGTTGAACACAACTAATATGGCGGTTCATGAGGTGTGTGTCTACTTCCTGGTTGCTCTCGCTCTACCATTAAAGTATCCTCCTGTGTCGGCAGCTGGTGAGTAGTAAAGTTGAGATCAGTGGTACAGTGTTATCATGGTTACGTTGGCTGCTGCCCAAGTCACTTTCTGAAATCCGCGTAGTGTTGCAGAAAGCGCTATGATCGACCCAATGTTTAACAGCGATATGTTTGACCCTCGCGAACCGAACTGTCAATGACATGTTTTCTTTTGTGGTAGTTTAATAATTGGTTCTTTCATGTAGTATGATGCGCCACTGTATGCTGCACATATAACATATCACAATAATAGATCGCTAACTACCCGAAAGGAAGGGGGTTTCTATAGCCGTGTGGAGGCCGCAAGTGACCAACCTGGACAACTCGGTACAAGCTGGTGTCCGGGCTTTATGCAGCATTCTTTGTTTGAAATATCATATTTCCCGACCTGCTACTTTGCCTTCTTCATGACTGAGTGCACTGACATAAGACCTCTGTATGCACGCTCCTCCCAAAGTGACACCTCACCACGTGCATAGTTTATGTCGTCGTTACCGACAAATATGTAATTAATTACACTTTCGACTGTTTGTGCTTGTGCGAAGAACTCCTTGGCAGATGTGATCTTGTGGCTCCGTCTCATGGCATCATCACCACTGATTTTGGCATTACCCCCGACTCCATCACATGGCCCTTTGCATGGCCACATTCGAAGAACTTCCTGGTCGCTGATAACTTGAACAGCCTGATGTAGTGCTCAACAAGGTAGAGCATCGTTGTTGTGGACTTGTGGTGCTATGATCGCGGACTATCTGCCAGGTAGTTCGTCTCTCCAATCTGTGGAAGATGCAGCAGAGCTGCGAGGAAGGCATACACTGCTGAAGATGCAGCAGAGCTGCGAGGAAGGGGTACACTGCTGAAGATGCAGTAGAGATGTGAGGAAGGCATGCACTGCTGAAGATGCAGCAGAGCTGCGACGAAGGGGTACACTGCTGAAGATGCAGCAGAGCTGCGAGGAAGGCATGCACTGCTGAAGATGCAGTAGAGATGTGAGGAAGGCATACACTGCTGAAGATGCATTAGAGATGTGAGGAAGGCATACACTGCTGAAGATGCAGTAGAGATGTGAGGAAGGCGTACACTGCTGAAGATGCATTAGAGATGTGAGGAAGGCATACACTGCTGAAGATGCAGCTAAGCTGTGAGGAAGGCGTACACTGCTAGAGAAGCAGCTGAGCTATGATGAAGACGTGCACTGCTATGCTACTGTGACTTGATCGTCCGACATAACAATAACTTGTGTTTCAATCTGGGTCTGTCCAGTGTATTACCATCGGGTGGAGTGTTACCTGCTGGTGGTCAAAGTAGGCACTTTGAATCTCTTCGTTCATTCAGCATAGTGTTCTGCAAAGTCCATTTGAATGGATGCAAATGTTCATTTTAGTCAGACAATATTGAGACTTTGGTCCTGAAGCGGATCTCTTGCCTCAAGGGTTGGTCTTACGCAGCCGTCGCACCAACAACCAGGACTGTGTATGACTCCCCTGGCAAAGGGAATCAGGAGAACTACATTTGTAAAGCCTAGTGTCACTTTATGAGTTCACAATTCACCACTAGAACGCGACCTAAATACATTTGTCTAGCGCGAGTTTAGCATCTGCAGGCCAGTAGCATGCTTTTGTAAGATTTCGGTGCGTGCGCGTGCGCGTGCGCGTGCGCGTGCGCGTGCGCGTGCGCGTGCGCGTGCGCGTGCGCGTGCGCGTGCGCGTGCGCGTGCGCGTGCGCGTGCGCGTGCGCGTGCGCGTGCGCGTGCGCGTGCGCGTGCCTTGCGTATTATGCGTTCCAACGTTGTTACTTGCGACATTTAACAAATTGTATGTTTACCAAAATGCAGACACCCCGGTGAATGTTGCTATCGGAGCCACGTGCACGGCGTCGTGTCAACCCAAAGACAACGCCCGGTGCACGTCGTGTGTCAACGCTATCAATGGGCAGAGATATTCGGCTGGGTGGTACTACCGAGGCGCTGCCGTAGGGGGATGGCTGCAGATTGTGTTCGACAAAACATATGATGTATCGTCGCTACACATTGTGTTGCCTTACTGGCAAAATGAACGAGCTTTTATGGATGTCAAACTGACATTTTCCGACGGACACGAACAGACGGTAAGTATGGGAAGTCATGCTGATATCATAACTTAGAACTCGTTATAATTATAACTATAATTATGTTAAAGTATATATATATATATATATATATATATATATATATATATATATATATATATATATATATATACACACACACATATATATATATATATATATATATATATATATATATATATATATATATACACATATATATATATACAAAAATAATGTTGGGGTCTGCTGAGAACCACTGGGGTTTGTACACCACTCCGCATCCACCGTCTCATGGCGGATTATGACATCCGACGATGGAGGCTTAACTATTGTTGCAGTCGTGTCAACATAACGTTTTATTCACAGTGTCTTATCCCCACTCCCACTGCCCACCCCTTGTTCCAGCACATATTCTCTCATTTACGTGTGTGTGTGGGGGGGGGGGGGTGCGTGTGTGCGTGTGTGCGTGTGTGCGTGCGTGCGTGCGTGTGGTGTGATGTATCATCCAACTTCCAATTATTTTAAATGTTTCTTTTATAATTAATAGGACTTGTGTGAGAATTATGGTTATTTAAGGATATGATTCGAATTGTTTCTTTGTGTAAATAAAAAATGGGATAAAAAGCAAGCCATCATTACTATGACGACTAAGTCATTGTATATAATATAATTACAATGTATTAAGTTGTAAAAGTGTTTAAGTTATGTAATATTCCTAGTGTTTAAGATATTGATCAACTTAGTGGCGTCTTTCAACATCTCTTTCAGACCTCTCTAGACACTGCTATTATCCCCACTGCTTGGAAAACCTACTGTTATTCCTATTCCAAAGACAAACAACCCCAAACAGTTAAACGACTACAGACCAGTTGCTCTAACATATCTGGTTATGAAAACAATGGAAAAACTAGCCAAATCATTGACTGTTCCCATTACCGAGAGGCAATCAGACTCACTGCAGTTTGCATATCGGGCTGGAAGAGGTGTTGAAGATGCAAAGTTATTCATTCTGGACAAACTGTATACTTATCTTGAGAAACCAACTGCACGTGCCAAGATTCTCATCGCCGATTTCTCATCAGCTTTTAATTTGATGCAGCCTCATATCTTAACCCATTAACTCATGTATGATTTTAATATTGGAGACCAGCTTGTTGCATGGATCGTATATTTTTTGTCGTGTGTTTTGTGCACGGGTATGAGGTTGACACACTCAGGATCGCCTCAGGGTTTTTATCTCTCACCCCTTCTATACATCCTCTACACTGACAGTTGTAGAAATGCTCATGCAGGCAGATTTTTAGTTAAATTTGCTGACGACAGTGCTTTATTTTACTTACTTTACTGCTGATGACAGTGCACTACGAGATTTTGTGAAGTGAAGATGACCATGGAGGTAATAGTAATAATTATATTTAAGAAAACACCGTAAAAATATTGAAATCCACCATTCATGATCAGGAGGTTGAAATTGTCACCAATGTTTGATAACAAACTTAGATGGGGTGACAACACTACAATCATTGTCCAGAAATTTCAGCAGCGACTGTATTTTCTTAGAAAATTAAACAAATTTTCTGTTGATAAACCAGTTTAAATTTGTTTTATAAATCTGTTATCGAGAGCGTTCTAAAACAACTGGAGACAGAGATATCAGGAAATTATACGAAAAACAAGTTCTTAGGAAGGCTCGTTCTATTTCAGTCGATCAAAGTCATGTCCTTTATCCAATGTATGAAACTATGCCGTCGGGACGTCGCTTTAGGTGTCCCGCATACAAAACTAACCGCAACCAATCATCTGTGATTCCTGTTACCATCAGTCTGGTTAACGATGCGAAATAAATGCATTTTATGTATGTATGTATGTATGTATGTATGTATGTATGTATGTATGTATGTATGTATTATATATATATATATATATATATATATATATATATATATATATATATATATATATATATATCACATTTTGACACATGTTATATACAATGCCCGTCTGAACGACAATTTAATTGCCCTTACAGGGATAAATAAAGTTTTATTGTATTGTACAGTATATTTACTATTATGTTTGCATAACTCTGCCTGTTTAACTGGTTGTCTATTGCGATGATTAAACATAAAATCAATTGCGCAGTTAATGTATGCCCCATCTATTTCTAAGAGTCTATGTTCTACTTTCTAAGAGTAACAGGTTTTCATTTCATGATCTGTGATTTCGTTGTAAATATTTTCATTTTTGTTCTTCTATATCGCTAAAATATCTTTAGTATGCTAGCAATCCATATTATGAGTATTGTTAATAAAGGAAGATTATCTGAAGTGGGCACATTTAAAATGTAACTGTAGTACAAACGTTCATTAATAAACGAAACAACAACTTCTTGGTACAACCAAAAGTAAATGATGTTTGTTGTGTGTTGCCTGATAACACGACACCGACGTTTTTCTAATCTTCCACCTCTACAAGTTGGTAGGCTAGCTCAATGCTTGGCATGATGGTAAACGTTTACCATTCACTCCCAGTTCAGTTCCGAATCGATCGAAGTGAGTTGTGTATATTTTATGTTTTATTTTCCGCTCTGTTGTTCTGTATTGAGTTTACTGTTTATCGGATCGTGTGTCGCGCTGCCTTGATCGATTCGATCATTCCCTTTGTGTACGGTTAATTTTCTTGCCGTTTCAAATTACAACCTTTCACTGTGTGATCTAATTCAACATTCATGCCACGTATTTTAAAGGTTCTATATTAATGAACTATTTACACCAGTCTGCCTAATGTAACCGGGACTGAGAGGCTGGCTGGTGCATGTTTTTTCAATGGCATTACAATGACCTGTGGTTACACTTGTATGTTGTATGTTTTTAAGTTAGTAATATTTAAAACCAAATTACACGGATGAGTTGGCAATTAAATAATGCTTTAGATTGGTAATTGTTGTTGTTAGACTGACGATGTGCCGAAGTCTTGGGTGGGGAGGGGGTGACGCTCCTCATTATGATCAGTGTCTGTGTCAGGTAGCCCCTCATGATGTTGTATATTAATATTTAGATGCATTGTATATATTTACCAACGTTGTGTACTCAATTTTGTTTTGTATACTTGCATTTCCTTGGTATGTTTTTTCATACATATTGATAATAATAAATTATGCCCTTTACCATCCTTATAATATATATATATATATATATATATATATATATATATATATATATATATATCCATTGTCGTTTATTCAACATCCAACTAATTGCGGCCACACATCTTTTCAATACAGTTTGCGCACAATACATGACAAAACATAAATAAGTTATGCTTTATTGGTTGGTGTTATCAACCCATGTTATAGCAACATATTACCCGAAATCGAACGACGTGTCGAAACGTGATATTAACAAAATACCACAACCCAACTGCAATGACCACAGATCACGTTTCAAGACAAGCCTGACGGTTGGGTGGAGGAGACCTTCAAGATTGAGCCCTCGCGACTCACCAGCAGCGTCAAGTTGACCGTCCTATCCGTCTACAGCTATGCAGTGTCAGGACACATTGGCGAGGTGGAAGTCTACGGAATTATTCCAGGTACTATACGCCATTCCTGATCATATATTTATGAAACATGTGCAATACTGTATGTATGTATGTATGTATGTATATATATATATATATATATATATATATATATATATATATATATATATATATATATATATATTCCCTCAGCCTAAGCCTCTTCTGTGTTGGCGTATGGATTGCAGCAGCCATCTTCGTCAGAACAGTTGCTGTATGATATGCACGAAAGATATTCATTGTCTCAGCCACATACTTCAGTGCTGCATTTCTTGCCCTGCAGTGTACACTCACAGTGAATCACATCACACAGGTATGGTGAACCTAGGTCAGTCTAAGCAATAACGAGAGCAATAACGCCATCCCAGATCTCCTAGCCGAACTGAGTGAATCGACTGACTCGTCCGGTAGGACTTGCTTGCTTTCTACAGCATGGCCTGCAAATTGGCCAGCAGCATGTGCAGGAACAGGTTGGTTGGTGTTGGAGGCTTTGGGACTGTTCTTTTTCTTGATAAAGAAAGTGAAGCGAACAGACTCCAAGGACGTCCCCGGTGGCTGATCACCTGCACCGCGCCCAATTCACCAAGTGTATTACGTGGGATATCGTCAGTGGGAAAGGTGCTTAGCGCATTGATCTTGGCTTTGGCGCATGGATATGTGGCCATGTTGCAATTGCTGAGGAGGTGTATATCATGCTAATGCAGACACTGCAGCCCAGCACTGTCATATCCTACGCTCCAGTTGCACCTTGCACTCCATCTCCTCTCAATACCCCCAACATACCAGTATGACAAACACGTCTGTGTCTTCGCTAAGTACGCGGGTCATGCTTTTGCCAGAGTTGGCCGCATCAATAAGACATATATCGTGGTGAACTCATTATCAAAATGCTCCGTCGTCACTGGCAAGGTCTCTCCTGCATTGAAGTAGACATACATGCGCCAGGTTCCGCTTATTGTTCTTGCTCTTCATGGTATACATGTTGTGTGTATGTTTCTCTTATTACAAAGGTTGTGCCCGGAAATTTCAAATATTCATCATGGTGTTTCACTAAAAAGATATGTATTGAGCTATGTTTTATTAGTGATGATACATGTTTGGTTTTTACGTCATAGTAATAATTTTAATAACATATGTTCATTCCTTGTAACATTCACACATAATTACATCATGCAAGAAATTCCCTGAAAAGAGGAACATGAATGCCAATGTTATTACCGATACTTTTACTATACACACTGTGTGTAACATGAGTGAATATGTATATCAAATAAATAACATTTAATACTCTTTTCTCATGAACAAATGTGCCAACTATTGTAAGATTACCCATTTACATTTATGAATAAACTAAAATATATTTGTTTTAGAAGTTTCCATTTCTTATCCATCGAGAGGTCAACTTTGACCTTTACCTGAACTTCAGCATCTGATCTTGACCCTTGAACTGAAAATTTAACATCAGAAATGGATATCTACATACCCAAATACCCCTAAAAAGAGCTATTTCACATAATAATAACAAGTGGTTTAAATTGTAACCCTCTTCATTTGAGCCCGTATGCGTGTTGTTTTCAAAAAAAAATTCTTACCATGTAAAATGTGCCCACTATATATATGTGTGTGTGTGTGTGTGTGTGTGTGTGTGTGTGTGTGTGTGTGTGTGTGTGTGTGTGTGTGTGTGTGTGTGTGTGTGTGTGTGTGTGTGTGTGTGTGTGTGTGTGTGTGTGTGTGTGTGTGTGTGTGTGTGTGTGTGTGTGTGTGTGTGTGTGTGTGTGTGTGTGTGTGTGTGTGTGTGTGTGTGTGTGTGTGTGTGTGTGTGTTATGCGTAGCATCCGCATGAGACGATCGCGTTTACTGCTGGCGCCGCGCAATGCTTCTGTTTCTTCAGCTTTTCTTTCTCTTCTTCGTCATTAATTTGCTGCAGCACAGCCAATGCACCGAGCAAAATTGCATATTCTTCTTCACTGCTGCTGCTTCAACTGTCAGCTATTGCCGTAAAGAAGCACGTGTGCGTCTGTAATGGCCTTCACCTTATGACGTCATTTACGCAACTCTCCCGACTCGATTATTTAGCCACGACTACGTGTGACATGTTCTCGTACGAGTGACTCGTACGAGGCACTCGTACGAGTGACTCGTACGAGGCACTCGTACTTGTGACACCCCCTTTATGTATATAACATTATCTATAACAAAACTTCTACAAGATTATCCAGGCCGTTGAATTGTTTAGATTGCCGTGACGTACGTAGATATCAACAAAAACCCAAACAGATATTAAGCAATAATGTGTGTGTGTGTGTGTGTGTGTGTGTGTGTGTGTGTGTGTGTGTGTGTGTGTGTGTGTGTGGGCGTGCGTGCGTGCGTGCGTGCGTACGTGCGTGTGTGGGAGCTAGTGTTGCGTATACGCGTCCGATGTTGTTACTTGCGAAATTTTACAAATTGTATGTTTACCACATTACAGATACTTCGGTGAATGTTGCTGTCGGAGCCACGTGCACGTCGTCGTGTAAACCTAGAGACTATTGCAAGCCGTGTGTCAACGCTATCAATGGGCATATATATTCGGCTGGGTGGCTCTATTTAGGCGCCGCCGTAGGGGGGTGGCTGCAGATTGTGTTCGACAAAACGTACGACGTCTCGTCGCTATACATTGTGCTGCCTTACTGGCACCCTGACCGAGCTTTTAAGGACGTCAAACTGACATTTTCAGACGGACACGAACAGACGGTAAGCAGAGGAAGTCATGCTGATATCATAACTTACAACTCGTAATATAACTATATATAATTATTATGTTACAGTATACATAATATATATATATATATATATATATATATATATATATATATATATATATATATATATATATATATATGTTATACAAAACATGCATTCATACATATCCACACGCCCGCACGCACCCACTCACGCGCGCGCGCCAAACACACTGACCCCACAAAATAATGTTGGGGTCTGCTGAGAACCGCTATAGTTTCAAATTTCAACTTTTACCGGATTTGTACCTGTCTGTCTAAGCTAACCGGGACTGAGAGGCGGCTGGTGCATTGTTTACTTGTTTTCTTTTTACTGACAATATTGTGACTTGTGATTATATTTGTATGTTTACGTTTTTAAATTAGTTTTATTTTGATGGCAAATGTTACACGGATGAGTTGGCAATTAAGCAATGCTTTAGATTGGTAACTGTAGCTGTGAGTCTGATGATGTGCGGTGGCCTTGGGTGGGGTGACACTCCTCATTCGGATCAGCGTCTGCGGCAGGCAGCCGCTCACCTTTCATGTTTTATATTAATAGCTTGGTGCGTTGTATATATTTGACCAACAGTTTGGCACAATTATTTGTTGTATACTTGCATTTCCTTGGTAGGTATGTTATTTTCTTTCATATCAACTGGCAATCAATTATACTGCGGCCTTCTGTTTGCGCACAATACACGACAAAACCATGAATGCATTATGCTTTCTTAGTTGGTGTTATCAGCAACGTAATTACTCGAAATCGACCGACGTGTCGAAACGTGATATTAACCAAATACTGCAATGACCACAGATCACGTTTCAAGACAAGCCTGACGGTTGGGCGGAGGAGACCTTCAAGATTGAGCCCTCGCGACTCACCAGCAGCGTTAATTTGACCGTCCTGTCCGCCTACAGCTATGCAGGGTCAACACACATCATTAGTGAGGTGCAGGTCTACGGAATTATTCCAGGTACTATACGCAATTCTTGATCAAGCATTTCTTAAACATGTGCAATAATATAGCGCTGCAGTCACCTCGTGTTTAAGTAATTATGTGTGAAAGTCATTGTATATATGTTAAACTGAATGAACATATATTATTTTAAAATATTACTGTTACGTAACAAGCATACAAGTATTTTTTAGTGAAACATAATATATTAAACACCATGAGATTTCGACCAAACACAGTGAGATTTCCGGGTAGAACTTTTATCATAAGAGAAACATACACAGAATATGTATATCACGAAGAGCAAGAATAATAAGAGGAACCTGGTGCATGTGTCTACGTTCAACGCAGGAGAGATCTTGACGATGGAGAATCATGACGATGGAGCATTTGGGTAACGAGTTCACCACGATCTTCTATCTCACTGATGCGGCCAACTCTGGCAAAATCATGTCTCCTGTACTTAGCGAAGACAAAGACGTGCTTGTCCTACTGTTATGTTGGGTGTATCGGGAGGAGATGGAGTTCAAGGTGCAGATGGAGCGGTGGGATACGACAATGCTGGGCCGCATTTGCCTTAGTAATTATGTGTCGTGATGTTGCACCGACGGTAATGTTCTAACTCAAGTGCGTGCGTAAATTGATGTGTACGTGCGATCGCGCGCGCGCGCGCGCGCGTGCGTGTATGTGTGTGCGTGTATGTGCGTGCGTGCGTGTGTGTGTGTACTTCTGTGCGGTCGTTTCTTTGGGTAATTCTTCTGTAACAGTATGGGATATTACCACATATGTTGTTTTGAATGGTTTTTACTTTAAGAAGAGTCGTCATCTTCGCCACAAACAGAAACAACAGAAACAACAACAACAACTGTAGTTACATCGTCAGCCACAAGCACTTCACCATTGCCCAGCACCGTCGTGACTACCACAAGGGCAATAAATACATCAACGTCAATACCATCAACATCGACTTCACCCCCTTTGACCCTGACAACATCGACCAAACACAGTGAGTATTATTCGCCGGCAACACGAATTGTAATGGTACCCCACTTGCATAATAATTCAGTAATCACTCAGTGCGGATACGTTTGTAAATACAAGATAACATTTTCACACAGACATATGACAGTTTGCTTAGAATAATCGTACCTCATCTCGTGGTTCAGTCTGTGATTTGATATTCCCACATCGTTCACACCGCCAGACACATATAGGCATACGATAATATTATTTAATATTATTTTGCGAGAAAACAACGACAGGTTAAATATGTATTTTGCAAAGCTTTCCACTTTGCTCTACTATTTCATATAGACTACTAAGGAAGTACTTAGCCGTCATAATGAACTATGTTTTCGCTTAATTTGTGTAGTTTTACATTGTTTCCACATTTTGTCATGTTCTCAGTCTTTAACGTCATGGAACCACTTTATTAACATTGTTAAGAGCTCTTAAAACACGTCTTGTACTTTAAAACGTTGTTGACCATTGACAGTGATTTTGAACACCTGGAAACTGTCAGCGCTATGGCGGGCCAGCGGGACATTGTCACATTTGTCATAGAAATAGTGTCCTCGGTAATACGGCCGGGGATATTGGCATTAAAAAGTCATTAAATTTAACAACGGATTTTGTTTTATGATATCTTTCCTAACATATTTGTATCTTAGTGAAACGGTACCCAGAACTCCTTACCTTACAGCAATATAAATGTTCACACTTATATGACGCAAACTATAGAGAATAAACATTCCACGTGATTTACTGATGACAAATAATATTTGTTGTCCGACTAACCATAATATATTGTATGGTGTTGTAGTTCACACAACGACCGACGGAAGGAGTGATCCGTGTACAGTTAGTTGCAATGTAGACAAAGGCATATCAAGTGGAAATGATACAGGTAAAGGATTATTCGTTGGCACCCAGTGTATCTGGTTTGTGACAAGCGGGTCCGAAGATTACCAAAGGTTTGCAGATGATCTACATATGTGTCTACTGTCCATACAAACTTGGTAACATGGAGTGAGCTATTCATTGTAAGATGGTTCACCGTGCTCAAGCCACGATATCGCTGGATATATATATTGTGTCACTGGGCCAATAATAACATTTTGGAATACCAGAGGATCATTTTGTTGCTGGAATAAACATCAGATTTGTCGTTTACTTTGATATTCGCATGTGCATGAAGTATCACATTCATGCTACTTGCAAGAAATGTAACGTCCACGTCAGACGTATCAGCTCCATTAGGGGATACATCTAGAAGCCAGCCTACAATTCCGTAGTCATTGCCTTGGTTGTTTCAACCTTAGATTATTGCAACGCAAGATCTACTTTAACATCAGCCAACACATCACCAAAACGTACACAGTCGTGCCGCTCAAGGGGTTGTTCTCACGCCAATGTCGTCACACATCACACCAGTTCTGGCAGATCTGCATTGGTTGTCAGTCAGACAAGATATATGATGTTGTACATTATCCTTTTCGGAACGAAATATACAAGTATCATCACCAAACAATATAACTTTTAGTAGTAATGAATATGAATCAAAAACAATGTATATGAAACAATAAAAATGTTCAGTTATAAACGTTCGCAGTACCAATGTCTATCTAATCGTATGTAGATACATTTACATACGACTGCATAAGTCTAATATAAACATCCAATATAAAATATGTTTTGTTTTAATTTGTAGGAAGCATATATTATATATTGACGATCGTGTTTGGCACAATCATCGGTGTTATTGTGGTATCTGGTGTTTTGACATACGTGATCAGGTATGATATTACTCGTTTATTTATCATTATTATATAGGCCTAGACGTTTTAGAATCACAATTGGAATTAGTTGTATTATTATGTAAGCAAGTCCTTAAAATTATGATTTCCTTTGCATTCACATTGGTGAGGAAACTAATAAATGTATCATATTCTAAAAATAATGAAAAATATAGTCAACTGATGGCCTCTATTAAAACTGGGCCCTCGTTTAAATTACCCCGTCGATGTTTTTGATGGGTAATTATGTAGTTCTTGGCGCAGTCTGTTTATTAACGTAGTGCAGACGCATGGTGAAGTCAGTGCAAGAATGTGTATGACGTAATAATAACGTTATGTAATGGGATTCCACAAATCCACGTTAGTCGCTAGAAGCACTAATACGCAACTAGACCCTAGTTGGCGTAAGACCACCAAAAGGTGCACGTCCGCCATTCCCCGACCGCAGAGTTCCCTACAAAATCAGCATTATGCAGGTTGTCTGAATTTCTGTGAGCACATAATATGTAGTGTGGAATGATTATAAATGATGTTTTTGTGCAGCGTGACATCAGAGCTGTCAAATTATGACAGCTGTCATTCGGTGCATTTCTGCGTATTAATACAGTTGCGTTTTGCTTGGTGATGTAATCAGGGGCAATCCGTGGGTGGTTCAAGCAGAAATGGAGGGGTGTAAGGTTTGAATGAACTTTGTGGGAGCCTGAGGTATTAAAAGTTCACGAATTTTTCACTGAACCTCTGTCTATGGAGGGTAAATATGCTGTGAAATTGTCAATAACAGAGCTGATCAAGATTAATAGGAAATGAAGGAAACGTTATAATGGTCGCCTATGGAAAATGCAAATGTGGTCTTACGCCAGTTGTGTATCAGCGTCTCCAGCGACTAACGTGGATTTGTTTACATGTTTTGCTGAACCCTTGTTTAAATTATCCTCAATTAGCTATTTACCGTGCAGGCGCGGAGCCAGCGATAGTTTGTATGTGGGCCTGCCGTATGCGTCGTCAATAGACAGAACAGCCAAAACAACGCCATCTTACCACTGAATTCAACCGAACGTCCCGCGACGTTTCGTCGACTGTAAATGTACATTAATGTAGATATTATGCTTTCATATTGACGGACATGGACATACGATACCAATATTTAACTATGTGTGAAGACGTAGCAGTCTCGTGTGATGCATACGGCGAGCTATAGATGATTTTAAACATCCTTTCCGGCATCGTGTACGACAGCAGCACAACTGTAATGTATTCACGTATTTTATATTATCCGGCCATATTTGTTATTAGTTAATACGGATATTTTGGGAAACAAAGCAATGCGTTTGTTTTGTTAAGTTGAACAAGTATATTACAGTGTATAGTAAACTTGATATTAAATTGGTATGATTTTTGGCGAACTGATTTTGTAGCGAGATGTGCAAAATACAAAATATCTTTAGTCAGGACCTTTAGATTAAGGCAATGAAATGATGTGTTTGCGTGTATACCGATAAAGTGATGAAGTTTGGCGTTTGTGTCTTCAGGCTGCAGTGTGCCAAGCACCGGAAGAAAGGTGATGACGTCGACGCGTATACTCACACACGGCCGGGGGAAACCAACTTGACGCCGGCCGTGTATGACTCCGTCACTATTGAGACTCCACGTGGTGAGCCAGAAAGCGATGATTACACTCACACACGACAGGGAGAAATCAACTTGACGCCGGGAGTATATGAGACCATCACAACGACTCCGACTTACGAAACAATACGGGAGGCATAGTCTCTGAATCGGCCAAAGATATCGGTTGCCTTCTCATCCATTGCCTCGTGGGAGTGAGATACGTACAAGTGCAGGCGTAGACCTCTCTGTAGGCTCGCTCAGCTGCTTAACTTCGCCGATATGATAGTCTGGTGAAACATACCTTTGCTTATGCCCCTTTTGTAGTATTATTAATGCTTATAATAGTATGCATGCTTTTAATAACGAAACTAAATTACAATATATATATATATTATATATATATTATATATATTATATATATATATATATATTACATATATATATATATATATATATATATATATATATATATATATATATATATATATATATATATATATATGGGATATATAGATAAAATAAAAAGTAGACAAATTATATAAAAAAAACTAACAATGAAACATTTTCATTTCTGTTTATTTTGCGTATGACATGCTTCAGTATTAGTTTAATTTTGAAGAGTTGTTATAATATAGTATTATCTAATAAAACCCGAGAGCCAATCAACGTATCTACCCTATTCTGCCGCCTGGGGCCAGTTTCATAGCGGCTACTTACGACGTCGTAGCGGGCGATAACTCGTCGAACATCTAAGACGTCGTAAAGTTACACTGGTTGCGTTTCACGAGTCTGCTTCATAGTTGCACTTAGCTGCACCATGTATTTAGTAGGCGTAACTTTACGCTGGTTGAAATATTTACGGTATGCTCCCGAAGTTGAAAATGTACGGTATGCTCCCGACACGCCCACTCTCAACATTATTATTTTTAATGTATACACTGGATATCCTTTATATTCATCATAGCTTCCCATTAGCTATGCGAACGACAAAGGCACAGCTAGAAAGAAAAAAGGATGTTCAGACACAGCACAAATACCAGACATGCCACATGATACGGATTACCCGTATCCGATACGGATTTTGGCCGTTTTTTAAGTGATACGGCCGTACTCCATTTTGATACGGATTTTAACTAAATTTATGGATACATTCTTTTTAACCACATTATACCTAACAAATCTACACAGTCTAATTGAATACTGTTTATTGTTAGTAACTAAGTAAATCGACTCGAAACGAACGAACAAAACGACCGGTTCGTTTATTGTAGCGTGCAAGCAGATCGCGCGCGCTCGTAAACTGTAGTTCTGAACATTGCGGCAGGTGGCTATGGGCGCCGTATTCGTGGGCGCAGACTAAATTCTTCAGACTTTAAGATGGCTCCCCCTGCGAAAAGACGAAAGTGTACAGGACAATTTCAGAAAGAATGGGTAGCAAAGTTCGGTGGCATGATAGTAAAGAGCAAAGCAGGCGAACAGTACGCGAGATGTAGTGTATGCTCACGCGATGTGAAAGTTGCCGCTTCGGGGTTGTACGACATCACGGAGCACACGAAGTCGAATTTGTACGCGGCGAACCTGAAGCGCCACGAGGAAGGGGCTACCGTAAAAACCTTTTTCAAGCCACAGCCGAACGGTGGCGACTTTGCTAACGAGGTGACCCGCGCCGAGGTGATGTTTTCATACTTCGTCGCCGAGCATAACTTTCCAGCGACAATTGGGGATCATTTCACCTATTTGGCAAGGTCGATGTTTCCCGACAGCGGCAGCGCCAAACGGTTCATGTGCAAGAGGACAAAGACCACCCACTTGATGAAGAGGAGTTTGGCGGCAGTGTCGACAGCAAAAGTCGTCGATCGGTGTAAGTCGGGGACGTTTGCGCTGATGGTCGACGAAAGCAACGACAAGAAATCCGACAAGCAACTGGGGATGCTCGTTCGATTCTATGACGCTGACCTCGGCCGGACTGTCACCAGGCTCCTCGACCTACCGGTTTGCAACCGCGGCAAGGCTCATGACATATTCGCCACGATCGACCAGACATTCGTGTAAGTAGTTCCACAGTTTTACCTTAGAACCTTTATCTGTAATATTGCTGACATTTAATTGTATCACAATTGTGGCTTTATGTTGTTAATTTGTAGTGTCTGTTTGTTTATTTTGTATAACAACCTTGATGGAACAGTGGTTGCTGTAATTTTTGTTAAGGAAATTGTAAGTAATGTAGTAAACTTCCAAAATACGTCAATTTTTGCCTGTCTGTATTATTTACTGAAAATTACATGAATAAATACTCAATGAGATCCTTTGTTTGTAGCAACCTTGACATCCCTTGGGAGAACTGTGTGGGTTTTGCGAGCGACAATTGCAACGTAATGCTCGGAGCTCGCAATTCGGTGCTGTCTCGAGTTCGGGAGAAACAGCCAGACCTCTTCACCATCGGCTGCATCTGTCACCTTGCCAGCCTGTGTGCTGGTGCGGGCATCAGTGCTCTGTCCACGCCAGTCGATGACTTACTTGTGGACATCTACTACCACTTTGAGCACAGGTTAAAAACAAATCAAAAATGTATCACTTTTTTCAGGCTACGAATGTTATAAAAAGTGTGGTAAAATCATAGTGTTCATGATTTAAAATCAACTGTTGAAAACCTACGTTATTGTAATACTGGGACTTTTTAGTCATAATAAATGTGTAGATATTTCTATAAAAATTACATATATTTATAAAGTATACACATTTATGTATATGTGGCATCTGTTCGGTTCCAGTTCTAAACGTCGTGAGGACAACAAGGTGTTTCAGGCCTTCGTGGATGTGGATGACGCGGTCATCTTGAAGCACTGCCCGACGCGCTGGCTGTCGCTCGAGAGGGTCATCAACCGTGTGCTCAACCAACTGTCTGCGTTGACGAGCTACTTCGCGAGCCACGACGACGTGGAGCGGCCTGGGCGCATCCGGCGCATCCATGAGCGCCTCAGCAAGCCACTGACAACGATGACGCTGCTGTTTCTGCAGTACGCCCTCCCTTTCCTGAATGAGTTTAACCGACTCTTTCAGAACGAAGAGTCTAAGGTCGGTGTACTCATTCCGGAGATGGACCGGCTACTGCGGAAGCTGCTCGTCAAGTTTGTCCAGCTTCGCCACATCCGCAATGTGGCGGATCTACGCACCATCGACTACAGCGATCGCGGGATTCAGCAAGGTGACTCGACCATTGCCGTCGGCATGAAGGTGCGCGCCTTCTTGGAAGATGACGAAGTTGCGCCAGCTGTGCAGGCGGCCTTCATCAGTGATGTGCGAGCGTTCTACTGTGCGGTAGTGCGCAAGATGGTCGCCAAGTTTCCCTTTGATGATCCAGTTTTGCGTGACCTGGGTGTTCTCGACCCAGCAGCTCGTGAGAATCTCACGTATGAGCCGATTGTGCGTCTTGCAGCCCACTTTGCCCCCGACGTCGATCCGGAACAACTGAAAGATGAGTACGAGGAGTTTCAGCTGTTGGGCTTATGGAGGATGGCTCAGCACGACCGATCGACCAGGTCTGGTCCGAGGTCTTCACGATAAAGACACCGATGCATGTCATTCGCTTCCAGCTGCTGGCGAAGGTGATGTCGCCACTTCTCTGCCTCCCACACAGCAACGCTGACGTGGAGAGGCTGTTTTCCATATTACGGAAAGTTCATACAGATGCTCGGCACCGTTTGAACGCTGACACCATCACTGCATACCTTCAGTGCAAGCTGAAAATTGACAGTCCTTGCCACCAGTTGGCTGTGTCAGCTGAGATGCTGAGACTGGCGAAATCGGCGACTCATGCAGCTGATGTTCAGCCGCAGTGAAGATTCAAGTGTGTTGTCGTCTGTGAATGTAGGGTAGTTTGTTGCGATTATGAGAGTAATAAAATTGTGCAGTTGTATACATGTGCTGTTATGGCATGCCCGACAAATTTGTATATGATACGGATAAATACGGATTTTTACATAATTTTAGGTCAAAAATACGGATTGCCGTTTCAAGATTGTGGCATGTATGAAATACAGGGATTCCCCACCGCGACGTAAGGGGGTCAATGCTAGTGGCGCCAATGCTAAATTGGTCTCATGAAACCGGCCGCAAGCTGCATTGACTATTCGCTGTTAACTGCGACCAGTAGACCGCGTAATTGCGCGTAAAGTTACACGGCTTCATGAAACTGGGCCCTGGGGGTCACAAACGCAGAGCATAACGTTCCCAGATCGTAGTGAGAGGTTCAAAAGTGCTGCCATCTCACGGCGCCTGGGTAATCGAGGCTAAGACCTCTACAATGCTACCGCGATCTCAGTGCAAATAGGGCACGCCAGTAGTTCTCGTTTCCGCTCCGTTTTATGCGATACTTAACGAGACTGTACACAACTGATCCCCACCTCGTTTTCCATAAGCGTATTCAAAGCAAACATTACTGCAATACGCAGACAATTTGAAAGTAATAACTTATCTGCATAATAGTTTCCATATGCTAGAATATTTTTGTTGAATTGAAACCTATCAAACTTCCAACGGAAGGTTCTGCTGTGGCAGTTACTCCCGTACGCGAAATAAAACAGCTCGTTCGAGTCGTTGGGATCGATCATGAATGCTGATGACGAAATAGATATGGAGGCGAACTAGACTTACGTACGGAAGACCGTTGGTGCCACGCTGAATATATATTTTTCTGACCGCCGCTACATAATTGTCTGGCGGCCGCCACTTAATTATCTGACGGTCGCTACTTAATTATCTGACGGCCGCCATTTAATTATCTGGCGGCCGCCACTTAATTATCAGGCGGCCGCCACTTAATTATCTGACGGTCGCTACTTAATTATCTGGCGGCCGCCACTTAATTATTTGGCGGCCGCCACTTAATTATCTGGCGGTCGCTACTTAATTATCTGGCGGCCGCCATTTAATTATCTGAAGGCCGCAACTTAATTGTCTGGCGGCCGCCACTTAATTATCTGGCGGCCGCCATTTAATTATCTGGCGGCCGCCAGTTAATTATCTGGCGGCCGCTACAAAAAATATTTTCACCGTGGCACCAACGTACGGAAGCCCGTTGGTGCCACGGCGAATGAATATTTTTCTGATAGCCGCCACTTAATTATCTGGCGGCCGTCAGATAATTGTGGCGGCCGCCAGATAATTATTCAGTGGCGGCCGCCATATCATTAAGTGGCGGCCGCCAGATAATTAAGTGGCGGCTATCAGAATAATATTCATTCATCGTGGCACCAGCGGGCTTACGTGCCAACTGGCTTCCGTACTTACGTGCCCTGTTGCTAATATTAATGAACTGCTGACGTACATACATGGGGTCAAATACATTCTTTCGGATCTACAACCAGATTGTGCAACATAGTAAAACTCGTGCAATGTGTGAGATATGTCCTCAGGGCTTAATTCAATCAGGTATTGTGTTGCTTGGACAATGGATACCTGTTTGACCTATTGTTGACACCAGTTATAAATTTGATACGATTACAGTGCCGTACCTGACAGGTTCCCTATTATCGCTAAGTACACATGAAGACAGATGGCGTTAATTGCTGTGTCATCTGGTAAATATTCAACCCAATGTCAACATAGGTGTGATGTAATTCATGTTACATCACACGCCACGCCCACTGCAGTCGTACTCGTGCTCTAGTAGGGGAAGTAGGGGCATGTCCGCACACTTAAGGTGAAACAAGCTATAGATAATGCACTGTGACTAAGATGGTGATATTCAGCAATCATATTACTTTGTTGTTAGTTAGTTAAGAAATCGCATATCCCATCAGATATTAAAATATTTGGTCAAATGTAGAGGCATAGCTTTGTGCGGACATGCCCCAAGGTACGGGGCATAGCCGCACACTGTGTGCGGTTATGCTCCAGGAATGGCGAAACAACAGCTGGTCTCACTGAGCTGACCATTAACTACAATAATAATATGTATTGGTATGTGTACGCTACTGACACGTACATTACTATAAAAAAAAAACCAGAGAACACAAATCAACGGTTTCAGGTTTTCATATATACGTAAAGTTTAGAAAATACAGTGGCCTTGAATCAAAGTCCACGTTTATTCCTCCTGGAGAGTCAAAGCATACAACAGCATGATTTTGTAACGGGGAAAGTCAAAGTTTGCAACCCAGCTTGTTTGAAGCCTTCTAGCTAAAACAGCATAGTTTCATAAAGCGCAAAGTCAAACTAAAAACTCAGTTTGTCGGTTGTGCGAGCATGGCTTTGTATGGACTAACGTATACGGGCAAAGTTCTATATTATAGATTATATATCATTTGTCATCTTGGTTATCTTAGTCTATGAGCAATGCTCAATTAAGCTTTATGTATTTAACGGACCTAATGATACACAACATGGAAAATGTGACGTCAGCACGATATAGCCTATTACACATTGACGAATCGATGAATGATATAATAAGTTTGATAATATTAAATAATTATATAATAATCATCATATACTATCTCACATCAAAGTTTCCTATGATATTTGTGGTAAGCAACTGAAGTATCTAAATATGCATCTAAGTAGACTACATAATAGTATAGGTACCGATGCACGAAATACGTCTGCACATCGGGTGGGGCATGACCGCACAGGCCTGTGCGCACATGCCCCAAGCATCCAACACGTGAATAATTCTGAATTGCGCGAAAATGCTACTTATGAATGTATCCTTTATTTCACACATCATAAAACATTTAAATGCAATTTGGAATTATGAAAGAAAATGTATATATGCACGTCTTACAACTAAAGTAATACACATAACAGCATATGAGTAAAATTACATAAGTGTTTATGAAAATAAAAGTTTATGTCATAACTTTTTAATTATTCACTTCTATCAAAAAGTATATGCAAATGGTTGATTTGGTGGTTAGACGGTGCCGCTTAGCATGATTCCACTAACCAGATGTTACGCGATGCGCAAATAATAGGGTGTGCAGACATGCCTCAGTATGCGGATATGGCCCTACTTCCCCTATAACATAATTATAACAACCGAACCTGAACAGCAACGCGTCGAAACAGCGATTCCACCAGCGAACATGATGAACACGTGAGGCACATGAAATGCAAAGATAACCAGTAATTATTTAACTAATTAATGTCAGTACACCAGTACTAATATTTGGTTAATGCTATGGTAGGCTTCTAGATGAATAGTTACCAAGACTAAAAAGACAGATATAAGATTTATATACAGATAGATATAAGATTTCATATTCTTACCTTGGAATGTGGTTGCGCCGACCGTGGAGTACTGCGTAAACCACTGCACAACATACTTGTGGTTACGCTAACGTTTTATGACGTCACAGGTCTATATAGAGCATGTTACAGCCGTGCAAAAGACGCCCCTGCAGCAATGTTATTTCTTCGAAGGTTGTGTGCTTTCAACGTTGATGTAACATTTCTTCTCCGTCTCTACTGTAGCACAATTGAACAATAGTATATAAGGATCCTATCATTATATGCTTGGCGCGGCGCGGCGCGGTGGATTTCCTCCGGTGGGAGGTCAATGGTCAAGGTTAAGGTCAATATTTAGGTCAAACGTCAAGGTCAAAGGTCATGTAGCCCCCCTGGTGGATTGGTTAACTACAAACGATGTCAAATAACAAGTGGAGCCACCTGACGGATAGGTTGTGAGTTAATACCCCAAAATACGTGTGTCCTAATTTTAAACAAAAACTAAAACTAATCAAAAGGTCAAGAGGCGATCCTAGCGAGAGCGGCGCGGGGCGGAGGAAGGGTGGAAGGTCAAAGTTGAAAGACCAACGTTAAGGCCCATTATCGTCATCGCGTTCTGCACGTAGACCACTTGGTTTACTTTCCTCACGTTCCTCTTGTCGGTCACCTACAAATCATAGCGCATGCGCAGTGTTATTGTTTTCCATCTATCTTACATAACAGTGGGCTAATGCCACTGGAAACGGGGGAAGGTGAAAGGTTATAATTTTTTTAAACTATACCAACCAGGTCTTAACGCAGTTAGGTAGTTAGGTTGTCAACTACAAACATACATTCAATAAAGCAACAATTTCTGTCTTCCGGAAACGATCATCCCATTAGGTCATTGCGCCATGCTATAATTTGTAACTTTGGTTTCTTTCCCACTTATGCGACTAACATACCTAAATATCTAGTTTGGTTAGTTACCTAGCTGGTCCCCCATGTCCAGTGCGGGTGCAACACGGCGCTTGTCTATCTATCGAAGCTTGCTGCGCCAAGGCAGTAGGGTGCTGTCTTATCTCTCGGAGGGACGCTGGTTCAGTCCGAATGCGTTACAGTTCGTCAGTGGATGATGTTGTAGGATTGCAAGTGGTTGGTACTTGGTACTACACTACGGCAAGTCACCGGGTCAGCTGAAGGTATAGGAGTTGTTGACCGTCGACATCCCCGTCGGCATGCAAGACATAAGCGATGAGGACGAGGCAACCAGTCTTCCGATCGATCGATCGATCGGCTCCCACCTCGATCCACCGCTAGCTGCACCGGATCGAGAGATTGTCGACATCGACACCCTGGAGCGGAAGGCGATAAAGGGTGACACGGCCGTCGTCGTGAGCGGTCTTGTTATTGAGAAAGTACGCACTGATGTTTCCTTCTACTACGCCGGATATGCGTATTGCATGAAGCGAATGATTGTCGACGACCATGGCAATCTTCGGCGCGAAAGACACGAATGTGTGAACTGCAACACTTACTTTCTCGTCAGAGTATGCTTCGTCGAGTGGGCCACGGGTCGTTCTACATGGTTGACCTTATTCTACCAGTGTATGGCCGGTCTGCTAAAGACGTCGATGCAAAAGACTTCTCTTATGAACGAAACCATGCAGATCTATTTTATATAACAGTAGGCTAATGCAACTGGAGCGGAGGAAGGGAGGAAGGGAGGAAGGAAGGGAGGGAGGAAGGAAGGAAGGAAGGGAGGGAGGGAGGAAGGGAGGAAGGGAGGAAGGGAGGAAGGGAGGAAGGGAGGAAGGGAGGAAGGGAGGAAGGGGGGAAGGAAGGGACGAAGGGACGAAGGGACGAAGGGTGGAAGGGTGGAAGAGTGGAAGGTCAAAGATCAAAGGTCAAAGTTAAGGTCAATTATCATCATCACGTAGATCACTTGGGTTACTTTCTTTATAGTTCCTCGTGTAGGTCACCTACACATCATAGCGCATGCGCAATGTTATTGTTTTCTATCTATCTTATATAACAGTGCTCTAATGAAACTGAAGCGGAGGAAGGGAGGAAGGGTGGAAGGCCAAAGTTCAAAGATCAACGTTGAGGTCAATTATCATCATTCTGCACGTAGACAACTTGGGTCACTTTCTTCCCATTACTCATGTAGATCACCTACACGTCATAGCACATGCGCAATGTTATTGTTTTCTATCTATTGATCTATCTATCTATCTATCTGTCTGTCTGTCTGTCTGTCTGTCTATCTATCTATCTATCTATCTATCTATCTATCTATCTATCTATCTATCTATCTATCTATCTATCTATCTATCTATCTATCTATCTATCTATCTATCTATCTATCTATCTATCTATCTATCTATCTATCTATCTATCTATCTATCTATCTATCTATCTATCTATCTATCTATCTATCTATCTATCTATCTATCTATCTATCTATCTATCTATCTATCTATCTTATATAACAGTGGGCTAATGCAACTGGAGCGAAGGAAGGGTGAAAGGTCAAAGATCAAAGGTCAACGTTCAGGTCAATTATTATCATCACGTTCTGCACGTCCGACCGCGCGACTACTACCACTTATTCTTCTGCATGTAAGGCGAACATTACCATTGACTAGCCTGTTAACGAAATGAAGAAAACGCTTGCACGTCACAT
>OZ024862.1:37656174-37668674 GCA_964017155.1 Oasisia sp. SBJ-2009 | reverse complement strand
ATACGCGTAACAAAACAACCAATTAGGTCAATACGTACTTAATTCTAGAGTATGATAACAACAACAACAACAAAATATGATGTACTACTAAACAAACAAGTAGCCATATATATAGCGAGCATACTGCTTATGATAGATCTTAATACTACACGATGCAGAATAACTTAATGGCAGGCGCTTCTCTTACAGTGCGAGTACTGAAACAAAAACCCAAACAGATATTAAGCAATAATGTGTGTGTGTGTGTGTGTGTGTGTGTGTGTGTGTGTGTGTGTGTGTGTGTGTGTGTGTGTGTGTGTGAGTGAGTGAGTGAGTGAGTGAGTGCGTGCGTGCGTGCGTGCGTGCGTGCGTGCGTGCGTGCGTGCGTGTGTGTGTGTGTCTGTGTGTGTGTGTTTGTGTGAGTGAGTGAGTGAGTGAGTGCGTGTGTGCGTGCGTGCGTGCGTGCGTGCGCGTGTGTGTGTGCGTACGTGCGTGTTTTTCATAGCACATTTGAGATCATGCTGTGAGCGTGACATGGTCACCATCGTTTACTACTATACTAATTACTATTTGTCAGATTTCGACTTCCGGATTATGAAATAATACTTGCTTCAACAACCGCTCTCAGACACTTTAGAAAATAATGTATAGAGGTCCTCTTACCACTTGATAAAAATAAATAGAATGTTATATTCAAAGCCTTATCCATTCATTGTCTTCGTCTTGAGAAATGTTCACCACACCTTGTAGCCAGTGACACGGTTGAGTAACCATAAATAAATAGCTCACGAGATGTAGGCTAGAAGGCGGAGTTATGTAATAATACAACGGATATTAACGGATCGAGAGAAAGTCATTCTGATTCTCCTCCTGACGATAAAATCTAGAAGCACTATACAGTTTGCGCTATCACAAATAGCCGTAGTTTTATTTCATTTTATAAATATGTGATAGACCCATCATCATGTGACATGGTGCCTAGCGCCAAACTTGTAAAATTCGTAAGGCACTTGTGACTTTGGTGAGTTCTGCACAGTAATATGTGTTGACATTCTAGACCAACATGTTCCTTTTGCGTAAAACAAGGCAGTAGTTTAATTGAGAACCATAGGTCATGTAACTTGTGAGTGAATTATCAAAGCTAGCCGATAGGGAGAAATTATAAATTTGATTATGACGTCACTTGCCGTATCCTTCAGGTCGCCTTCCCCGTCCGTGTCTTCAAGTTGTTGGGGGTAAAAACCCTGATCGTGACGAATGCTGCTGGCGCCATCAACAGGACGTACAATGTGGGCGATCTGATGGTCATCTGCGACCACATTAACCTCGTCGGACTCGCTGGTCTAAACCCGTTAGTCGGGGTCAACGACTCGAGGTAAGCAACGCCAGGGTATGGCTTAGCCAGCGCTAACACACTGCCACAGCGACATTGGCGTAGAGGTTCAATTAAAGCTGCATTATTAAAGACACTGACTGAAATTTGCACACGTTGATATCTACGTACGTCACGGCAATCTAAATAATTCAACGGCCTGGATAATCTTGTAGAAGTTTTGTTATAGATAATGTTATAATTATACATAAAGGTGGTGTCACACGTACGAGTGCCTCGTACGAGTCACTCGTACGAGTGCCTCGTACGAGTCACTCGTACGAGTCACTCGTACGAGTCACTCGTACGAGTCACTCGTACGAGAACATGTCACACGTAGTCGTGGCTAAACAATCGAGTCGGGAGAGTTGCGTAAATGACGTCATATGGTGAAGGCCATTACAGGCGCACACGTGCTTCTTTACGGCAATGGCTGACAGTTGAAGCAGCAGCAGTGAAGAAGAATATGCAATTTTGCTCGGTGCGTTGGCTGTGCTGCAGCATATTAATGACGAAGAAGAGAAAGAAAAGCTGAAGAAAACAGAAGCATTGCGCGGCGCCATCAGTAGACGCGATCGTGGCATGCGGATGCTACGCGTAACGTGGTTGAAACAATATGGCGGCACAGTCACTGTACGTAACAATAGGGAAGGCAATATGGCGGCCGTGCTTCACGTCAAGTAGATATTGTAACATTACGCTGACTATTCATATATATATATATATATATATATATATATATATATATATATATATATATATATATATATATATATATATATATGTATATGTTTTTAAAAAACGACACTTTAATCCGAGATCGAAATTGTACAACTGAACAGAGTTGAGGTTTCTTTGCCACGGACCAGCATAAATTATGATGTAACTAGTAATAATTATAACGAAGGCTAACTGCTGCAATTATACAGTCTACGTCTAACATATGCTGTAAAAGAAACGTAAAGTATGGTCCTGCATATCATATGACGATATTATCGTACGACTTGATAACATATAAACGGAATTAATATTAATGTTCACATCTATGTTGGCTGGGAGATGACACGTGGAAACATTAAAAAATATACAGCCACCTTACGTAAAAGATTAACAAGAGAAGAATAAATGAAAGCTGTAACTATAAGAACCACTTGTATGTTATAGGTCTTAGGCAAATTCAAAGAAAACTGACGTTTCGTTCATAGGTGCTTGTACAATAATTAATGAAGTGGTGTGTGCGTGCAGGTTCGGTCCCCGGTTTCTAGCAATGTCGTCGGCCTACGACAAAGGGCTGCGTAGCCTGGGTCTGAAGTTGGCCGAAGAACTTGGCATGAAGGAGTTCGTCCGCGAAGGCGTCTACTCCTTCCTGTGTGGACCATCCTTTGAGACAGTCGGCGAGAGTCGTCTGCTAAGTGTACTGGGCGCTGACGTCGCTGGTGAGATTACTAGCTTTCTAGTTATATAAACGAGGAGATGGTGGTGGTGGTGGTGGTGGTGGTGGTGGTGGTGGTGGTGGTGGTGGTGGTGGTGGAGTGGTGGTGGTGGTGGTGGTGGTGGTGGTGGTGGTGGTGGTGGTGGTGGTGGTGGTGGTGGTGGTGGTGGTTGTGGTGGTGGTGGCGGTGGCGGTGGCGGTGGCGGTGGCGGTGGCGGTGGCGGTGGCGGTGGCGGTGGCGGTGGCGGTGGCGGTGGCGATAGCGGTAGCGGTAGCGGTAGCAGTAGTAGTGGTAATGTCGGGTTTTATCTAAAATACCCGTTGATATTACTTTTATTAATGTAAGAAGCTCATATATTAATGCGATGTTGGGATTGTTGTTACGACAAACGACGTTGTGTTTGAATAACAGAAAGAATGGCAACATAATAAATGGTTAATTGAGATATACCTCAATGGAGTTAATCATAATACCTCAATGGAGTTAATACAATAACCAAATTGTTTTAATAGTAAGAACTTATTGCATTAAGAATGTCACTCTTGATGAGTTGATTATGTATTGTTGTAAAACAAATCATCGTGCAAAATGGTAGCAATTAAACGGACTGCTGAAAGTTCAATGAAAAATAGTTTAATGTCACTCCATAAACTGGCCAAACGTATGCACAATGGTGTCTACGTATGGTATGTTTCTTTTGAGTTTCTGCATTAGAATCCTGGTTATCATACCGTGTGTCCATCTTTGCAGGTATGAGTACAGTACCGGAAGTGCTGGTCGCCAGGCATTGTGGGATACGGGTGTTCGGTGTGTCGGTGGTGACAAACCGGTGCGTGATGGAATTAGACACTGGAGAGGAACTCAGCCATGAGGAGGTGTTGACCATGGGGGAGAATGGAAGTGCCAACATGCAACGGCTAATCTCAAAATTCGTAGACAAGATAGACTAATGCATGATTAATATCTCAGTGAACTTCTACTGCGTTGTCGACAGGCCGCGCGACTTGCATGCGAGTTTTGACGAGGTAGTACGTTCATCTTTAGAAACTGTTGAGTTTCTGGCAGCATGACTATAATAGATATCTCGTAACTCAGGAAGTCGTACAATGTGGATGTGAATGTTGCAATACGTAAGACATACAGTGTCCCTGTAGGCCTATCGCCGCACAATCATTGCACCTGTGCCCGAGTGCATTCAATAAGTACCGCTGTAATGTCTTCAAGTGACTAACCACCTAACAAACTGGACCACTGCAACAGTATCCAACACGACAGCGACTGCGACTTGAAACGGCAGTAGCAGTTCACAGCGTAGAGTAATGTTGAATTCTTTGCGTGCTCGTTTGGGATAAACTACATAGACATAGACTTCACACGCTTACTACTTATTGGCAGGCACATTAGTTTCTCGTGTTATTTGGCTATATTTTCTGTTGAATTAATTATTCTTTCTTACCTTCTTCTTTTCTTTCTTCTCTCCTTACTTTCTTTCTACATTCCTTCCATCCACTCATTTTCGTCCGTTCATTCCTTCCTTAGATCCTTCCGTCGTTCCTTCCTATCTTCCTCCTCCTTCTTTCCCTCCTCCTTACAGTCATGCATTTTGGATTCGCTCAGTCGTTCGTTCGTTCGTTCGTTCGTTCGTTCATGCATTTATTCATTCGTTAGTTCATACATTCATTCATTTTGGATCATCATAGAACCTTGATGTCCAATATCGGCCGAAATGACTTTCGTTTGCAGGAGGGTCTTAGAGGCAGTTTGTCTGGCGTCAGACATTGCTGTTTTTATATTGATACCAACATACATATATGTTTAAGTTCAATCTGAGTAGGTTCTAAGGATGGGGAGCTGATACCAGATGAGAGTGAATGAACTTACGCGTGACTACATACTGCGGATCTTTAAGCTCAGATGATGTGCTATTAGAAAATATTAAATATTTTGATTGTCATGAAATGCATTATGATGCATATGGTGCGTGCGTGCGTGCGTGCGTGCGTGCGTGCGTGCGTGTGTGTGTGTGTGTGTGTGTGTGTGTGTGTGTGTGTGTGTGTGTGTGTGTGTGTGTGTGTGTGTGTGTGTGTGTGTGTGCTTGCAAGCACTGTGCACCAAGCACAACATTAAGAATATTGACTACTGAGAGAAGAGATTGTATATGTCACTTTTGCATATGATGTTATTTGATAAATTATGCCTGTACAAAATTACAAGTTGAACTATTAAACGTGTAATAAGCGGATGTGTACATAGAAATGTGTTTGTTTATTTATTTACAATCGCAGACAACCACCATTATTCCTTCCACATACAAATATAAACAAATATAAACAATTCAAAGGCAACTCCGGCATGTCAGGGACCAAGCGCGATCATGAGGAAATGGAGTGTTGAAAGTAAACGTTCTTTTACATCCACGTGTCATGGTGGATAGTGGCACAAGCACACACGCGAGCAAAATCAACTAGCCAGCAGAACTGTGCATGGATGACTGTAACGAAAACTAACCAAGTACTGCTTGCCGCTTTTGGCCAACCGACTACGATCTTAGAGAACGATTCGACCTATGGTTTGAAATTTCGCTCGCCCACACACGAATTTGTTGAGTGGCTCTGTTCAATTATCTCCGAGAAAAATAGGTCACAATGGCTGCCCAGGACGCTACAGATGCATTCACATCCTCGTGTCATCAGATACACTGAACGTAAATTATGAGGCCATCACCTCATGCAAACTTGTCTTAATGTTACGTGATGTGTAATGTAAGTGGTGTGTGTTACACGCTTTAACAACCATTATCCAAGCATAAATACACACCATTTATAGGATATAATGACCACGATTTGATAACCACGGAACCAAAATATGTTTTGGATATTTATTCAAACTAGGACATGGCCTTCCAGGCGCCGCTATTACTCACAAGCAGCATTTGGTGTTACTAGCTCCAATCTAATTAATATAGACGTATGGTTTCGAATTATTTTTATTTACATTATTAACAGACATTTCTGCGCGAAAATAAGGACACAGTACCGTATTGTATAGGCGTTGCAGATACCAACAAATGATTTGTATGCGTGTTTGAAAAAAAGTTTAATTAAATTACAACGATTTATAACCATTAGTTATTAGACGGTGCTTTTCATAGTACAATAGCAATAACTATGGGTTATAATATGAATTGTGATAATTTAGGCCGTGTTCGAAAGCACCTTTTGCTGTGTCTACCTTTGGAGAAAACACTGCTGACGTTTTCTGAACAGTCTACATTGCTTATCCAAAACCCATATCGTTCTTTTTATGTAAGTTGCGTCCAAGTTCTGTGGTGCGTTATGCAAATGTTCATTTAAGTTACTGAACGGTGTTAATCCAATATGTTTACTGAACCAACATTCAAAACTTCCTACTATACATATAGTCAGACTTTCGAAACATATCGTCTTGTCAAAGTTTAATGACAACGTCAAAATATGGTTAGTTTTGTGAGCTTAACTTGAAAACACGAGGGAGTGATTGGAATTTAACGAAGTTGCTTTGCCGCTTAATATAAGGACATGCAACATAATAATCGTAAATCTTATTACGAGTGTGATAAAAAAAGGGAAGTACTTGATAAATAACCGTAAATCTTAATACGAGTGTGATAAAAATGGGAAGTACTTGATAAGTGAATGGGGAAATACTTAATAAAAATTATGAATGGGGAAGTACTTCTACAGCGAAGTATCCAGTCCTTACCGCGACCTTACGACTGCTCGTGAAAAGAGCTTTGCTCTCTATATTTTGACAGACGTATTCATTCGAACACCAACTCGATTTCTCCTTAACGCCTTCAGCCAGGCTGCATTCGCCGCGTGGTGATTTTCTGCCCAGACTGAACCCGTCTACCCAGTCGCCTTCGCCGAGCCTGCCGCTCCTGCGAACGGCCCAGGTCCGGGGCCGGCCGACTTGAGGCGTCGGTAGATATCCGCGTTGTCCATCGTAAGCCACATGTCGTGTGAGATTACGTTCTGTTGTTGCTGTTGCTGTAGCTGTTGCTGTCGTTGCTGCTGCCGTCGTTGCGTGATGCTCCGTATGATGTCGTCCATGGTCTTGGCTCCCCTTGCCCCGCCCGCTGTTCCCGAGGCTGTCGTCGTCGCGTCGCTGTCCTCCTTGCCCCGCCTCGTCGTCGGCGCCTCGGCGGCCGTCGACGCCTCCTTCGACGCCAGCCACTGCTCGTACGACTTGTCCTGGATCTCCTTCTGTCGCTTGCTGCCGACACAACGCAACACCACAGGGTGTCAGAACACGACACTACACACATCGCACGTGTACATCACGTGCACACACCGTCACACACACACACGCACGCACGCACGCACACACACACACAAACACACACACACAGTCACATACACATAGTCACACAGTTACACACACACACACACACGCTCGCACGAACACACACGCACGCACGCACGCACGCACGCACACACACACACACACACACACACACACACACACACTGCAAGAATTTACAATACTTTGAAACAGTGTTATTCGAAACCCGCTTCGGTCTAGCCGATACGCGGACTTTTGTCACTGACACTGTGACATCAGTACACGACAAATGTCCACAGAGGACGTGAGCGGTGTCGTATGACAAAATTATGGCGAGAAATGTAGAAATGATGTGACCGTTTCTCATACATATTTACAGCAGAAGTATTTTTAAATGTCGATTTCAGCTCACCTATCCTCTTCCTCCAGTGCCTTCTTTTCTTTGATCAGTCGTTTCACTTCCCGTCGGGCCGCTTCTATGGCCTCTTTTTGTGCCAACCACTCGTCAAACGATAGCGCCGGGCCACCCTTGCCTCTGCCCCTAGGAAACAGTATCAATCGTCACGTGATCAGTTGCTTAACAAAAACTCCGTAAAAACTTCTATCAAACACACGCGCTTCGGTGTATTTTCTGTTGACATTCTTGTTTCAGAGAGTTTTCTTTATGACAAAAGCATATGGGAAACTTGCCAGAGTGTTACATGTGTGCAGCAATGTTCACAACATTCACTGTTGGCAAAGGCAAGGCTTGACTGAAGTGACGCGCATAGTTATGATTGTGACGTTGGCAATCGTTTCTATCAAAAAAAACTTTTAATCGTACATGTGTAAGAGGAGAGAATTCTTACACTAACATCCACTGCGGCTATAAAAAAAAGTTTCTATAACTGCATGAGTGAATCTGGAAACCTAGATGACCGAACTTGCCCATAACTCGAAACAGGATTGAAGCCTTCGTTCACATGGTGTATAAGTGGTCCAAAGTGCAGGTTAAGAGGACTAGTTTAGGCATTATATTATGATTAACAAGATTTTAGAACATCCACTTTCACTGTTTTACACCATCCGCTCGTCTTGGTGGGTCCCGCAATATGTTGTCCAACTACGCAGCAGTCGACACAATCACGCGCAAGAAAACGTGGTGTCTTCAGTTTAAACAACAACAACAATTGACACCCCAGTGAAAGGACGGGTGTCGTGTGTACTGAGCAAGGTGTGTGTGACTGGGCATGGACGAACTCCACCCTTCAGGCACTACATGACGAAACGATAGAAGTTACACTTCAAGGACCAGGCGACACCTCATTCTTGGCACGGTGTCCGTGTGTTTGTTGTTAGCAGTTACGACGTTGGAAATGCATTGCTCAACCGATTGTCTCATGCGTACACAACGACTGCACAGAATGCAAGAACGGGCGACTGTCCTCTTCGATAGCGCCATGAAATTCTACTGTTACCACCGGCAACCTATAGAACGGTACGAGATGCGACATACTGCAATATGTCCACTGACTGGGCATCCGGAACAGCTAGGATATAGCTATTCTAGTGTTCCATCATTCAGCAGGGATCTATTACCTGAATAGTATGCGTATAGTGTTGTTACAACGTTGTGATCGTATGGCGTCTCTGAACTAGTCAGTCTTCTGAAAGAAATTCAGAACATTTATGCCAAGCCGACCTTTCTAAGCTGGTATTGGGAGTTGTCACTGCCAGAGAGCTTGTAAACACCTGGAAACCTCAACGGTTCGTCTATGTCCAATTTGAGCAGACGGAACCGACATTAACGTGATTCTCAAAATCACGAGGGATTCACAGTACCCAATATTGAGAGCCAAGATTTTACATCAAATGTACCATGCCTACCATGACCGGGTATTGAACCCGGGCCCCCGGCGTGCCAGGCAGGTGTGCTAACCGTTATTACACTATCCGCGCCTCTCAAGCAAACATCATGAACAACCGCTGCCAATTGACCTAACCAGGATATTTCTTATAACCTAGCAGCATTTTGACACTTGATTTTTGAAAGATTAACGGAGCTTTTGTTAGGTAACGGGTCACGTGATTTATACGGCAACTGGTCGCCCAAGCGAACGAAACTTATAAATGTGCTCGGAGACTTATCTCGCGTGTGTCAGTCCAGGGTTCTCGATACTAGAGAACTCGTTACCATGACATATAACGACAACACCAACAATAGCGGCCATTTGTAATGCTAACCTAGAACATTATGTGCGGTGCAATGGGCAAGTCTTGGAATTACGTCATAAACATGTAAGTGTTTTACTAGAAGTACATCAGGGAGGTTTATGCCGCGCACAGAGCGACTGGCTGACTACATCTATGTTCGGGAAAAACATATACCACGTATGCTCTGTTTGATAGACTTCGTAAGTCATGCATATTGAATCAGCATATGCAGCGTTGTTCTTAAGGTATACTGGAGTGCTTTCTAGATTTCGTTGGTGTTCAAATAAGTCTTACCTCATGGCTTCGTCGTTGGTCATGGACGATATGACCGAATTGGACCTAGTCGGTGGTGTAGGACACTCCTCTTTTATCGTTGACATCACACCATCACGGCCTACACACAAAGGTACAGTTATTTATGTTGTGTTCTTCTTCTTTGACAACATTTGTTAGAATGCTAAATCAAGAGCTTTAACGCTGAAACCGAAGTAATAATTTATTATTGTAGGGGCAGTTTGTTTGCAATATTCTGAATACTATTCAGATTATCTAAAATGTGATATATCGTGTTAATCCTTTCCCCGTTTTCTCGAGAGAGAGAGAAAAATTAATTGGGCTGTTACTGTGTTTAGTGTCATAAAAAAACATCGCACAGGACTTCCACTACTATAACGATTTCTTCAATACCGGAAAATGTTGTCGCACTTACTCGTTGCCGTGAGGTTGATCGCACGAGTACTTCGTTTCCTTCCGCCGTCTGCGGGTTCGCCATAAGACGTCTTCTCATGCGAGTGACCCTTGTGCAACGACTCGCTGCTCATGTGCGTCCTTTCCCTCCTGCGTGGTGCAGAGAAGGACGTCCCCTCGAATTCGGAAGCGGGTAGGATCTGCATGAAGTACAACTGGGATTGCTCGCCGGTGAGCCAGACGGGGAGGGCCGAGTCGTAGTACTGGTGGGCGAACATCTCGTGTTGCGTACGTGGCTTCGTCTCCTTCGCTCGCTGCTGCCACCGGAAGAGGAACAGGTGGCGCTCGCTGTCCTTGTGGTCGAAGTAGGTGGCGGTCGACAGGGCTGTCTCGCCAAAGTTGTCTTCTGCGTCTATGTCCGCGCCTGGAGAAAACGTAAGATAGTCTGTGAAAATACAGAACGTCTGCACTTAACTATGCTCAGTTACTTTTGTGTGTGACAACTACACCCTATCATATATCGGTGTGTATGTGTGTGTGTGTGTGTGTGTGTGTGTGTGTGTGTGTGTGTGTGTGTGTGTGTGTGTGTGTGCGTGTGCGTGTGGTGTGGTGTGGTGTGGTGTGGTGTGTGTGTGTGTGCATGTGGTGTGGTGTGCGTGCGTGCGTGCGTGCGTGCGTGCGTGCGTGCGTAGTGTATTACCTAAAAGATCCATGCTGAGCTCCAACAAACAGAAGCGCCAGGTAAAATGTCAGAATATTTATACATAATCATATAATTCTCCAATCAAATGACACGATGGACAGCAGGCAACAGGTTCAATGAGAGCATATTACAACTCAAATGTGGAGCGATATTTGCATGGTCAGTCACAGTGAATCAGGATTGCAGAAATCAGTAAATGGAGACGTTGTTTTATGAGCATGTAAGAGACATAAATGGTCTTCTCTGTTTACCAGCAGTCTCGTATTTCCTCGGAATCTCGAATGAAGAATGTAAAGACACGGGAAAAAGTCATGGGAAAATATCACAGCAAGGGCATAATGTTACACTTTAATTTTAAGAGTTATTTGCATTAGTAATAGAAGTGGAAATATTATTATTTAATTTTTTAGTCTTCCTTTTTTATAATCAAAACCCACTTAATGACAAAAATAAATTCAGTAACTACATATTACAATTAAGTTTAATGAATTGTGCTCAAATGTCTATGGAAATGTGCAAGACCACATCAGCACCTCTTCAGAAATATTCATAGTAGTCATTCTACTGTCAAAAAGTGATAAATTGGATATTTTACGTTCCTAAAATAATGAGTTCAAGATCACTGTTTGTGTTCCTGTGTTGAATACCTTTCTCAAGGAGTAGATCTATCACTTTTCCGTGGCCCTGTGATGCGGCAATCTGCAGAACAGTCCTGCCCTCTGGTGTGCGTCCATTCACGTTTGCGCCTGACACATGGAAACACTCATCAAGTTAACATACAATTTCTACTTTCATTTAAAATGTGGCTGTGCATAATTTATTTTATATAAACGTTTACGATTTGTTGCCACTTTAACTGTTATACATAACGACAATGAATTTGAAATATTAGAATATAATAACTCTTGTACATGTGAACAACCAGATTGGAGACTTCAGCCAGAATTTGCCAAACCTGTAAATGGTTCAGATGCAGCATGCAAAATTCGCTAAATATTGTTCAGATTTTTGTTTAATAAAAACATGAATGCTGGCACAAGGATAAATTAGGGACACTGAACATTTTCAGCTGTGGAAACATTTTCAAAGGGAACTGTTACAATGATATGTAATTATGACATGCTCAAAAAAAAAACAATCACAGTACATCAACTGAATGATATGATATAATATTAAATTGTTGAATGACAGAATAGCTAAGAAGATATGTTGCACTATTTTTTTACATTCAGATACATCTTTTCGCAACTGTTGCTAAGTAACTGTTTTTTCTTTAGCATGCATTTTACATTAATGAAAACAATAAAAATATAGTAAAGGTTCTCATGTCATTCGGTCTCCACAATTGTGTTTCACTCTTCTATCTTTATATTTTAGTTCATTTTACTTTATTTTACTTACTCTACTATGTCCCTTATAACTAGCACCTTGAGGAGGTATTTTACCAGGATATAAATTTGAAGAGCAGCTATACTCTACGCTATTCATAATATTGATAAGTGTGTTATTTATGCACATAAATGAAATGCATAATTTTTTAATTTTATTTCAATATGTTAAAATTCCTACAAAATATATTTTGATTTATAAAGATTTGCTTATTGTGTTTGGCTGGCTCTACAAAAAAAGTTATTATTAAATCTTATGAAAATACACATACCCATTTCAATTAACCTCTGGCACAGTCGGTGGTGCCCTCTATGAGAAGCGACGTACAAGGCAACAAATGCCCGCTCGGCCATCCACCCACTCCTTGCTGTGGGTGACATGTAGTTGGAAGCTGGCGACTTGAAATTATTCTCTTCTGATA
>OZ024862.1:37508674-37651174 GCA_964017155.1 Oasisia sp. SBJ-2009 | reverse complement strand
TGGCTATCCGTATTTTTGACCTAAAATTATGTAAGAATCCGTATTAATCCGTATCACTAATCAAATCTTCTAGTTAACTGGCCTAAGTTATTAAGGCCTTTCCAAAACGTATGCGTATGTGTTTGGAATGTAATTTTGCATCACTCCCGCTAAAAAGAAGTAAGATATATTTTTTATTGTTTTTTTTTATCAATGTAATGCCGTCGTGTCTACGCAAACAAGCCGATGTCACAAGGCGCGAGCAGTTAAATTAGCGCAGCTCAGACACATCGGGGCCTCAAACCCCGGTTTTATCAAAGGCGATGTCTAGCGTGTGCATTGCGGAATCAAAAAAAAAAACAATTAGCCATATTTTATAAAATGTATGCTTAAAACAAATATATCTGCATTACATAGAATAAATAAAAAGTTAATGATGTAGCCTTAGTTTTGGGGACATATTCGCAAATCGCAAGACATCGGCTTTGCGGTTGTGATACCCCCAGAGACATCGGCTTATTTAAATCGTCTCGACAACATTAAATAGATATAAAACACAATTAAAAAAAATTATACCCGACTTCGTTTTAGCGGGTGTGATGCAGAATGACATTCCAAACACATCGAAAAAATGTGGTGAAACCGTTTTGAAAAGGCCTTAATAATTTAGGCAAGTTAACTGCGAAATTACTGACATTTTAGTTCACTTCAGCACGTTTACTGCATACCGCAAAACAGATAGTGTCATCAAATAATAACAATTTATCTCAGCAGTTCGCGCGTATATATAAGTTTCACTGGCAAGCGTCAACATCTTGAAATCAGAAATACAGGCGATTTCGTTGAATAGAATAGGGCGTGTAAGTCTCGCGCGCGAAAACGAGGCTGGGGGCAGTTGGGGGCAGAAGGTCCATATTCTCCATGTTAAAGTATAGGACTTCGTTTTGTTTTTGGTTGTAATAATCGAATTGTTCCAGTCTAACCATTTCAGTTATACAGTCCGAAAGATTATTACAAGCAAAAGCAGTGGAACACTTTGCCGGTGACAGTGAGCACGGAAATCATGAATTTGAATCGATTATAATGGTGGTTGCCATGGCAACATCGGCAAGTACTGGCGTTTGGCGATCTTGACTAATATTGAAAAGTGCCATTTTTCGCAGAGTACAACCTGTTTGGACCAAACGTATACATGTGTTATGATTATGTGCATTTAGACAATGTGTCAGATATAAGTGCTTATCGAAACCACAACGTACAGCTATGTAAAATGCAAAATCCGTAAAAAAACACATACGGCTAACATTTGTGGGGAGTGTCTATTATCTGCACTACATAAATCGCTATGTCTATGATACTGTGGTAAACTCAATATTAAATCGGACATTTAAGATAAGATAGGTATAACACAAGATATTTATGTCCTGATTTTGCTAATATTCATCAGTCGGAAGTTACAACTGTCATCCATCGAATATTATTCTAATGACCAGTCCCCAAATCAGCTCCAATCGCGCGGAGTCACGCCATTTATCGTGACACACTTACGCGCCCTATTCGGCGTCGAGCTCCATTTCCTGTATTGCTTTTCATAATCGTCACGCGTCTGCCACGCGCCACGTTCACACCCGTTGAGCCACCTGCCGCAGTTTTCAAAACAAATTTACCAGCGCGCCATCTAATTACGCGCTACAATAAACTAATCGGTGGTTTAGTTCATTCGTTTCGAATCGAATTACTTAGTCACTAACAGTAAACGATTATTCCATTGTGCTGTAGTTGTATGACCCATACAAGGACATAATGACTAATGGGGTTAAAAATAATGTCTCCGTAAATTTAGTTAAAATCCGTATCAAATGGAGTACGGCCGTATCACTCAAAAAACGGCCAAAATCCGTTTCGGATACGGGTAATTCGTATCATGTGGCATGTCTGAATTTCAGTTCGGTTTTTGTCATGGAGATAATAACCTGAAACCAACATTTCAACACAATATATACATTGAAAAGCACGTGTTTCATCACTTTGAGTCTTGTCGAAAAAACGTGAAATTATGGGAAATAAGTTAAAAATAAATAAATAGTTATAACTAATCTCATGAAGAAAAAACTGGGTTTTCTATAACCAACAAATATTTATGGCTTATGACATTGCCCAAGAGAACGCTCTATTGTCTGCTAGCGTTTATGAGTTGCTTCTTTTGCCCAAAGGCCAATCAGTAATCATTGCCCCTATCGACTGAATTATGACATTTTGTGTGATAAATTTAGTTATGGAACAACACTCCGGTTCAAAGTACTCCCTTTAACCAGTAATACATGAATATTTACATTATAGTTCTGTTACGACGTTTAACGGTAAAAATGTCATCAAAACGAAATGTATTTTAACCAGTAAAACTGCAGTGGAGATCCACTGCGCCGGTGCAACGGTTTCTGCGGGACTAACGTGCTTACAAGGACGTTCGGAGGAAAGATGTTGTCTTCGGCTGTCAAATTCGCTGTTTCTGCAACAGTACGTTGGATGCGTGTATTAACACGTTTACATTTATTTTCTTTGTTTTTTAATCAATTTGCCAACATTGCATTTCCGTCGGTATTTGTGTTGCCGATTTGGAAGCACTTGCCGGCACCGGATGCACATTCATCGTTCGTTGTTCAAAAGACCTCGGTCACCGATGCAATTACAGTTTCCCGCACTCAAAAGCACGATTAAATGCAGTTAATTCAGTATGATATATCATAGATAGTAAGACTGTAAGATCGACTTCTTTGTATTAGTCCCATCAATGCAACTGACACACAGTATGCATGTCCAATCCAATTCCCTGACCTCCACGCTAGTCTAGTCTGAGACTGAGTCTCCCGACTCCACTGTCTCCAGACTCCAGCCCCAGCCCAGGGCAGAGCAGTAGCAGCAATAGATGGGACACAAGGGCTGGTAGCCTGGTACCGGGCTGCAGTCCTGAAGATCCACAACCAATTATGGCACTTATGTACAAGTCGGACCCACCTCAATTTTGCCATTATAACTATTTTTGCCAATATTTGATTTTGTTAATTCAATCAATTATAATCATCTTGCGCATATTTATGTTTTATAAACAGTGCATCTTGGCATACTTTTGAGGTCGAAAAGACAGCGCGATTTGTGCCAATTGCAAGCGCAGCGGTGCATGTTACTGCGCTGGGCACATGGAATGAGCGATAAACAGTTTGTTTATGTCGACCGCGCTGTCTTTTCGACCTCAAATGTCTGCTAAGACGCGCTGTTTATAAAACATAAATATGCGTAAGATGATTATAATTGAGTGAATTAACAAAATCAAGAATCAAATGTTGGCAAAAATACAGTTATAATGGCAAAAGTGAGGTGGGTCCGACTTGTACATAATGCCCCAATTCTAAATAATTGTTATGCACTTATATAGAATTTGGACCCACCTAAATTTTGCCATTATATTTGCTTATATTGGATACCTCACACAAACTGCAAGATTTCCTAAACTTGATCAATCAGCAATCCCAGGTATATTTATGTATAACAGATATTGCATTTTGAGACCCAAATAGCGCTTCAATTCCAAGCGCAGCAGTGCATGTGTCACTGCACCGTGCACATGGAATGAACGATAAACAGTTTGTTTATGCCGACTGCACTGGCTTTTCGACCTCAAAAGTCTGCTAAGACGGGCTGTTTATAAAACAAATATGCGCGAGATGATGTTAAATTAATGAATTAACAAAATCAAGTATCAAATGTTGGCAAAGATACAGTTATAATGGTAAAATTAAGGTGGGTCTGAATTCTGCATAAGTCCCCAATTGTTATATTTTTACGTTAACACCAGGCCTTTTTGCAGAATAAAATTTTGGTTACTTCTCAATTTTCTGGTAGATACATATATAGCATGTTAACTACACATATACAAGTCAGTCGAGATGTGTATTTTGACCTTAAATTAACATGTGAGTGATGTGACACCCATTTTCAGAACATAATTGACAATATCTATGATTTCTTAAAACCGTTTTTGCTCCCGTATCTTTTATACATCCAGTGATATTTCTACGTACACGTACAAATGATGAGTGGGTGGGTCTCTACATAAAGCTATGGTTCACACGTATTGAATGGAAGAGAAACAGTCTGAACTGGAAGATATCTGTAATTGTATATTAAGTATTACATTCAGTTTCAGTCACCATTACATTTGCTGCAGAATGTACAATTTATAGTTACACTAATACGTTACATACTTGAATTGTTTCAGTCCCGCACTATAAGATGTTTACATGGATCCGCTGCGGTCTGCAGTGACAAGCTATTTGTTGTGAGTATAGAGTAATTAATGGCTACCTCAGGATATCATCATATGGTGTTTGCAGAACATTACAAAAAATGCATGGAAACAGTTACAAATAGTAGTCGCTGCTTCAAGTTATATGATACATAGTTGTTTTTACTCGTGTGTTATGTTCAAAATTTAAAATCTTGCAAATAATCTTATCACAATTACATACAATAACAAGTAGATTAGTTGAGATGGCACAATGAAGTGTAGTTTTAAATTATTGTTTGTGTTTACTGTGTTATTGATGCAAACATGACTTGGGATATCTGACATGCAGTGAATAAAACCATGTTTATGCACAGTAAAACTTCTTAATTCTTTTATATATTATAACATTTATTGGTGTTAGTTCATGAGAGATTATCATTTGATTGTAATTTAAAATACCCATGTTTCGCATCCAGGAATTTACTCTGAATGTTAAATGTCCAATACGCTGCATTTTGTATCGTACACATATATTTGATATTATATTGATCATGTTTTCAGCACCGCGACACACCAGAGAATAATGCATCACTTCCATTTGAATTTAGTGCAGAAAATAAAAAGGTGAGTTTCTGAATAAGTGTCATCAGCCTAACAAAGCAGTAGATAATCACTGCAACATTGACACAATATAGACAACTCTATGCCACATACTAATTTTATTGCACCTGACATGTCTTTCCCACACATTATACTTTACTACTCTTTGCTTTGATGACATAAAAACAAATTTCAAATGTAGATACAATTTTTTATAATATAAAGCTAAGGTAACAAACTTTGCATTAATAAACTTCAAAATTTGTGTTGAAAATGCATCTTTTCAAATAACAATATCATCAACGAATTTTTTTTAAACGATGGCCGAATTTCAATTGTTTCATGGATGAACTGTTCAGTAAGTGTATCACGGTATGCGATGTCATCAGAGGTATTGTTGTTCTGTTTCAGCGAGCGGAGCTCATCATTGGGCATTATCCAAAAGGGCATCAAGCAGCAGCTACGATCCCACTGCTGGACATTGCCCAGCGACAGAGTGGTCAGTGTTACGATACAGTTGAATGTCACCGGGTACATCCTGTGCATACAAATGATTTATTGATATATATGTATATATATATATATATATATATATATATATATATATATATATATAATTATATATATATTACACCTACCACATATAATAGGGCATGATGTTCTTGTTTTTGGCCAGAAATGAATGTCAATGAAGTAAGCCAAATCATTTGGAGCCTTACATTCATTAAATAGGAACTTGAGAGTTGGCAGTAACCAATGCCAAAGATGTCAACATTTGAAAAATCGTTGAAAATATACTATAGGTCCATGTTCATCAAATCATGGTCACATATCCTCTAAATGGTATGTTCTTATGTTTGGGCAATGGTTCAAACATTTCAGTCCCCCCTTTAATGGAATTACATTAAATTGTCACTTTGTTTATTTTGATTGTGAAATAATGGTTAACTTAACGTAAAGATGTATCTATTCCATACAGGAGGTTGGCTGCCCATCTCTGCGATGAACTATGTCGCAGACCTGCTCAAGATGCCGCGTATTCGCATCTACGAAGTCGCTACCTTCTATACCATGTTTAACAGGTATTTAAAAGTGTATTACGTTTTTATTTTGTCCTTAGTAGTGCTTATAAGTGTCTACAAAGCTGTTATGACAAAACAGTTTTATAAATAAAACATTTTTGGTACTGTGTATGGAATGCTCACTACCGTTTATACAAAATGTTGGCCAGGTGTTGATTTGTACAGAGTAGTAAGCGAAAGGATTTGTTATCAAAATGTTAGTTGTGTTTTTTATTTATTGATGTTTAGTTTAGTTTAGTATTATGACACTGTATGTTTATTTTAGTAGGCAGGTATAATAACACTGCAGTACTGTGACGATTGATGTGATGTAACTGGTGTTGTTGTGATGTAGAGAACCAGTTGGCAAGTACCGCGTACAGGTGTGCTCTACCACGCCCTGTGTGCTGGGAGGATGTGGCTGCGGGGTCATCATTGATGCACTCCAAAAGAAACTGGGTGAGTGGTGAACTCCACCTACAGGGTCAAGTCACAAAGCCTTAAACTACTAAGTCATACACTGCAAAGTATTAAACCGCACATCATCAAATATTAAGCCAGATATCCTCAAAGTATTAAACCATACAACCTCAAAATGTTAAACCGCATCTCATCAAAGTATTATACCATACACCCCTCGAAGTATTAAACTACACATTGTCATTGGCACATCATAAAACATAAAGCCATATATCCTCAAAGTATTAAACCATACAACCTCAAAATCTTAAACCGCATCTCATCAAAGTATTAAACCATACACCCCTCGAAGTATTAAACTACACATTGTCATTGGCACATCATAAAATATAAAGCCATATATCCTCAAAGTATTAAACCATACAACCTCAAAATATTAAACCGCATCTCGTCAAAGTATTAAACTATAAACCCCTCGAAGTATTAAACTACGCATTGTCAAAATTATTAAACCGCACATATGCTGTCACAAAGTTCAGTATTATTGTCACAGTACAGTAAATACTATGGATTGGTTGCAGGAATTAGCGTCGGCGAGACGACGAAGGACAAAATGTTCACCCTGGGCGAGGTGGAATGTCTGGGGGCGTGTGTCAACGCCCCAGTCGTCAGCATCAACGACAGTTATTATGTGAGTATGGCACAGAACTTCCAGTAACATGAAGTATTTCTTTGTTGCTTTTCTTTTCTGTCCATAATAGTCTCATCATTCAAGGCATGTGCAAAAACCTTTTTATTACAGGTAGGCAAAATCGGGGCAAAGTGGATTTAATGAGATAATGTGATCACAGGAATATGATGCATTTGCGCGAATGGTTTAAAACATTAGATCACAGCATTATAACTAATTGCTATCCACTCGCTCGTCCGATCAGTTACATTCATGTTACTGGTAGCCTGGTCCTCTATATTAAAGTGTATTTGATACTTCCGCTTCAAGGAAACAGCAGGCGTGAGATTATTGCCTCAGTGGCTCAGTCATTAGAGCATCAAGCTCTCATTTGAAAGAGCCGGGTTCAAATCCTGAACGTGAGGCCAGTTTAATTACCCTATGTTGCACCAGTTAACTCAGCTTTGTGAAAGAGTACTTAGCTATAGACATTGGTGGATATTTATGTAAAAATTATCTTTGTGCATTAATTGCACCATGGCGGAATGCTTCCAAGATGGTGTTCGAACATTTTATGCTCTAGGTGTTCAAACTGTGAACACAGTTTGAGGCTTATTAATATTAAGCACAGTGTTTGGCCGGCAGTGTACCTTCAGCACGGTTATTCTAGTATTAAGAACATTATGATAAGAATAATAAGTCCAAGGGGCCTTAGTTTAATTTGATAAATTAAAATATTGCAAGAAATATATGTCTGTTTTTGTTTATGCAGGAGGATCTGACTCCCAAAGACATAGATACTATCATTGATGAGCTGAAAGCAGGCAAATCACCCAAGGCCGGACCACGGTGAGATAAAACAGTTCTTCTAATATAGACTCTTGTCCTTGATTACACTTGCATTCAGTGTGCTGTATACCGGACTGAGTTGTCTGTCCGGTTATAATGAAGCAACATTTTTTGACATCTGACATACTCATTGCATTCAACTGATATTTTGTGAAAGTGAAGGGTCCATTTACTTGCCTTAAAATATATTATTTTTTGATCTCAAGATCTTTACTTTAATTTTACAATATCTCGTTGAAAGTCTCGACTTTGCATACGTCCAAACTCCAAACGTCTGAGGAAGAAGTAAAAACGGCAGAATAATGAGAGAAAATGTGTGTAATGTGTGAGGGGGCAATCACAATGTTATTATGAGCGATCCACCATGGAAAAGATTAAAAAGTCTTTCTATACTGTATATATGCATACAAATATGGATTTAGAACTTTCTAGGTTAACGGTAGTTTTGTGATCCAGGACCACAACATAATTGACATTATTCTTGTCAGGAAGATGAGACAAATTAAAGGAAGGAATCAGAAAATGTTCTGGTTGTTAAGTTCTGCATATTTCAATGCATTCAATGCTAGCCTATAGAAATATTTGTATGTCACATGGCTAACTACGATGCCGAATCTTGGGGTTCAGAAATGAACAAGTCATGGTAAAATTCTGTGTGGATGTTGTTTTTATATCTGACATATCGGGTAGATCCACTCATCAGCGTTGGTTATTTCTGTTATGTTTTAGGAGCGGCCGATTCACAGCTGAACCAGCGTCTGGGTTAACGACACTGACTGAGCCACCGAAACCAGCAGGCTTTGGTGTACGCAGTGACTTGTAAATTATAGACAGTGGAGGTGTTGTCGTAGCATACTGCACGCACAGGAAGAGTGCCATGCAAAACGTAGAAATCTTACAGCCGTTGTACGATACTGAACTGATCGAATGGACGTCTTTAAGTGACCATATTTAGGTTTCATTTTCTGGCATATAAGTAAACGAAGTATTGAAAGAAGTTGGTGTTTCTTATTGCTTAGAAATAATGTCATTGTGTGCCATTCTCACTGATTTGTGAAGATGTGTCGATGCACACAATCTTAGACTGAGGTTTGTGTTAAAAAACTATGAGAAACCAAGAAACAATTAATTGCCCATCAACAGCTATATTTAATTGGTCTTACTGATCATAATGGCTTGTTAACATTCTGTTTTTAAAGATTCCTTGAAGGTCTAGTATTGTATGCTTCTGTAAATTTAAGTTTTGAATTGATTCCTGCTTATTTAAAAAAATTGCCACTATTTTAGTACTTTCAAAGGTTTCCGTAATTTTTATATCAGTTGTCGAATAATACATGTAGCAAGTATTTTGTTGAAGAAACTTGAAATTGGATGTTAGTTTCCACACAAATATTGGATGAATATGGTGCCTAATGGTTTTTAATGACATTCTGAAACAAATTCTTGCCCCAAACGACTTTTGTGTAACAGAAACGTAGAGCAAAACCACTGAATATAGGAATGATTGTTTTCAGCAGAAGTAGGGCCACCTTAGTAATGTAATGCACTTATATAATCGTTATCAACATTGATGGCAAAGCAACACTTGACATCGTGTGTTTTACCCACAACCCCTGACGATATCCGGTTCTGTGACTGACTGATCCATTCCGACTACCAAGGTCAAGATGAGCGACAAAAGTTGTTGGGTTGATTGCGATATTGGCAAAGTTACAGGCAAACCATTACATGATTGATCAATTAATTTAAGTTTTGCTATGTTTTCACTTGCAAATATTTACATCTTAAAAACTATTGGAATATGGAGGAAGCACACTTTGAATATATTGATCAAAATCGCCATTCCAGCTTGAGATGGGAAATAGTGCAAGAAAAGTGAGAAAAAACAAAACACAATTTATGACCGGATTCGTGGACATGTACCCTCACCGCCTGGCAACAGCGATCCAGGAGAACGGAAAACTACAATATGCACTGTGTGTGTGTGTGGGGGTTGTGACTTGTGTGGGGGTGTGGTGTGGTGTGGTGTGGTATGGTGTGAGTGTGTGATATTTAAGATTTTCTAACCCATACTACAATGAAAGTGATTAAACAAAATTTAATGAGAAAGAGAAATGCCCCGATTTCGGCTACCTGTAATTAAAAAAGGTGTTTGCACACGCCTTTTTTAAGAATGATGAGAATGTTGTGGACAGAAAAGAAAAGAAAAGCAACGAAGAAATACTTCATAGCCAAAGGACAACTAACTACAAAAGTAGCCAATATATGGGGAACATCATGAGAAAGAAAAAGTTACAAAATCGAGTAACAACTGGAAAGATAAGATCAATCTGTATGTTACTGGCAAAATATCATGGGGACACATCACGCCAGTGCGCATGGCGGGTCGTTTGACTTAATTGTTAAAATGTTGGATTACATTTTTTTGAAATGAGTAGTGATTTCCTTGAGACAGTGTTTGGGGGCAGAGAAGCTATAAGATTCTTGATGGCACCTAGAAGAAGTGCTGCCCCCTACTGGGTATCATGGCGTGGTCGCCGGAAGCGAGACGAGGTCGCCGGTTACTTCCGTTCATGGCTGCGCTGTCAAACAAATCGAGTTTGTGCAAGTAGTCGATCGCGTATTTAACAGTTTAAGTTATTTAGTAGTTATTTACCATGCCACGAATCGACACAGATATTAAACTCGACTTCAAAGATGTGCTGTTCCGGCCGAAACGAAGCACAATTCGTAGTCGAGCTGATGTAAGTTATACAATATTCACTATCCAGCACGAGTGCTATCGCTATCACACAGGTCACCTGACAGGTGTTGTTTGTGTTTATATAACGAAATATTATAGTTTACGCAGAAGGCAAAAAATAGTGGTATGAATGCATATATTTCGAACAACTGTGTTAACCCCAATAGCGTGTGGGTACCTTTCATCGACAGGGTCCCTAATGATCGACCGTTTCATAAATGCAATAAATTCGGTGATTTGGTGTTGACTGTTACTGTACTAACGTAGGCCTAATTGTTTATGTGTAAACAAATACGCGAACTGATGTCATGAGCGAATAAAATCATTGTTGACACATCATTACTCAAGTTTATGTGCTGAACTGTGAACGGTCGATCATTAGGGACCCCCCTGTGACCTATTGGGTGAGAAGGTAATCAGTGCCGGTATTTTGTCACCAAATTGTATCAAACTATTTTTTTGTGTTTGTAGAAATCGTCAATGAATATGCTTTGAATAGAGAATAATTTAAATTGCGTAACTTTACATCAAAGGCGAATAAAACGCGGAAAACTACGCAAAAACGGTCGATCATAGGTACCCCGACGCTAAGTTGATATATAGTTACTGGTAGTCTATTTGTTGTATCACATGAACACAAAAATCCAATTTGATGACATAATTCATAAATGACCCGACAGCTAGTGTAAGAGGCAGTACACTGTACAACATATAGAGTTCTGTAAGTCAGAAAAGGCCTTGTAAGCACCTGTTAGTTTAGAACCTGAAGTTGAACCCATCACAATTTACCATTTATGACTAGTCATGTTTGCCTATAAAAATTGCCAATTATTAACTCTGCAAGCTTTCCATCATTTCAGTTATACAGTACAATTATTAATTTATATAATATTTTACTCTCTTGATATACAAATAGCGATCCGATTAGTACACGTTTGCAATACTGTTGACAAACACACTTGAGTTGAAATGGTTACCCGGAGATGGGGGTAATATGACAGTGTTTCTTAATTGTATATCTGAGTTTATTTAGGCCTCAGAAATGCCGTTATACTGTATGTGCAATGTTTTGACACCTGTAGAGCACGTTACAAATGTGGAAAAGATGAGGTTGGCTTAACGTTTGCATAGGCGCATAAATACAACAAAAACTCCACTCTGTTTTATTGTGATCGATAGTGTTGTCCCACGTAAATTATTTATGAAACAAAATAATCAGGTGTTTGCTTGTTGGGAATTTGACTTCAGAAGCACGTCTATGAGAAACAAGAGATACCTCCCACATCATCTCTGTCATGCAGGCTCCTTGTATTCCAACACAAAGTAAAGTAAAGGCAGTTCTTATATAGCGCAATATCCAATCCTCAGGACCGTTCAAAGCGCTTTACACTTTACTTCCCTGACAGACCTGTTCACTCAGACACCATCTCGGCTTCTCTGGGAAGCATCCAGCCATATGCTACAATTAATGCGGGAAGGCTGCTCATACACATATCCACCACTGTCTATAGCCAGATACTCATTTAATTCAGCTGAGTGAACTGGAGCAATGTAGAGTGAAAAAACTTGCCCAAGGTTATAACGCCGCAGCCAGGATTCGAACCCGGGTTCTCGTAGTCGAGAGTCCGAAGCTCTACCCCTGAACCACTGCGCTCTACAGTAAAGTTTGCTTTGCCTTGGCTTCTCTTGTAATGTAGAGTAAAACAATGCTGGTAATAGTAAACAGTATAGCCAAAATAATCTTTGAATTACTGTTCTACTTGTAATTACAGTACTGTATTGCACACTGTGGTGTTTTTTGTTTGACTGTAGGTGAAGTTGCACAGAGAGTATGAGTTCCGTAACTCGAAGCAGACATACGATGGCATTCCCGTAATGGCCTCCAACATGGATACGGTTGGCACGTTTGAAATGGCCAAAGTGCTTGGAAAGGTTAGATCATTATATAATTATATTCAGAAAACAATGGACCACACTTCATCTACATAACAGTTTTTTAAATAGTAGAGAGTTTGTTTTCCATTAGATGCTTTGTTGATGTCAATTATTACTTTAGATTGAATTTAGCTTTTGTTCGCTCATTACGATTTGTATTAGATTGACGATGTTTCCAAGCCAGTATATTATATACCAACTACCAATCTACCATTGTCTTTTTTTTACCAAAAAGTATTGAAACAGGTATAGTTTACAGCATTAATTTACTCTTAAATTTATGTTTTAATTTTTCTATACCACAGATTTATAGCTAAAATTCCATTCTACAGATTAATTTTAGACCCCAGACCATCCACTGTGGGTATGTGTTGTCGTGATGCAAAGATAATGAAGTGACTCTTGTGGTTTCAGCAAGACCTCTTCACTGTCATACACAAACACTACTCAGTTGACGCATGGAAACAGTTTGCAAGTGAAAACAAAAGTCTGGTGAAGGTATGAACTGACCTGTAGACCAATATAGTTGTATCTGTGCACTATCGCATTATTTTCAAGTTTTGTACAGTTGCCTATCTACACAACCAACATATCTGAATTTGATGTTCACTCCATGAAGAAATCCCAGTCACCTGCGATCAACCAGTAGTAACCTTCTTTGCTTTCCTTGGGTGAAAACGAAAGATGGAACCTGAGCTTTCTCAGTTGCTGCTCCAACTGTGTTGAATTCACTTCCTGCCAGTGTTAAATTAGCACAAAATATAGTTTCATTTTACCGGTGACTAAAAACCTATTTCATTAATACTGCTTAGCCTCCGTCGTCCATCCGTCGACCACTCGCGCATTGTTTACCATAACAAGATTGTTTAATCCCTTGATTTTGTCACACCACTCTGTTTGAGCTTCGAAAATATTGGCATATAAGAAGTTTTTAATTATTATTTTCTTGACTGTTCAGGGTAGTAACTGGCTATGAGAACTTTTCAAAGTGTTTGTCAGGTATAACCCCAAACAAAAACACATGATGTGATGAAAGACACGTCTCCTCCCACCATGTATGATAGTCACAATGGTCGCTGAATTGAAAGCAGCTATCATTATCACTAATTATAATCAGTATTTTGACCTCACCTAAGCAGCATTTAAGTATACCACCTGCTTGAGATAATTACTTGATCGTTTGATGTTTTGTCTTGTAGCATGTGGCTGCCAGCGCTGGCATGGCACGTGGAGACCTCGACATGCTGCGTGGTATCCTCACTGCTGTGCCAGAGGTCATGTTCATCTGTCTCGATGTCGCAAATGGGTACTCAGAGCATTTTGTCGAATTTGTAAAAGAAGTACGAGCAGCATTTCCGAGCCATACGATAATGGTACGTGAAACTGCATCTAAAGGCCTCATTGTCTGGCACAGATGAATGTGGTGTGTTATTCAGCAATAATAAACATCATAAGATACAAGAAGCTTTATTTAATGTCGGTTTACATGTGAATTTGATAACATTAGCTCATCTGAGCTATTTTCCGACAAACAAGTGTAAAGCAACAAGACATAAAACATAAAAAGCATACAGAGTATTTAAATTGACAGCAATAAAACATATACTATACTGGTAATGAGTACAAAATAGATATAATAATACATGCATGTATAATAATAATAATAATTTTTTATATTTTTTATTATGGGTAGATAAAACATGCAAAGTATATTTGTTAAAATAGATTGAAATAATATATAATTTTAGACATTAGCATAAATATAAATTAAATTGTAGAGAATATATGATATGTATATATAAAACTAATTTAAATAATTTAAGACATTAAAACCTATTTTCTGTGATTATTTGATTGAACTTATTAAAAAATAATAAATACTTTAAAACAGTAGTGTTGTCAGTGCGGGGTGTCCATGTTTTGGCAGGCGGGGAACGTGGTGACGGGAGAGATGGTGGAGGAACTTCTCCTGGCGGGCGCTGACATCATCAAGGTGGGCATCGGGCCCGGGTCTGTGTGTACGACCCGCAAGAAGACTGGCGTGGGATACCCACAACTGAGCGCTGTCATCGAATGCTCGGATGCGGCTCATGGCCTGGGCGGACACATCATCTCTGTGAGTGACGTGGACCATGTCATGTGGGTCTGGCGATTTATATTGTTTTCAAACCGTGTAAACGTTATTCCAAACAAATTTCATAATTACACAACTGGCAATGTTCTACTTACTTCTATGTTTCGACCACCATCGGCGGCCTTCTTCAGGAACTGAATGGTCAGTGGTCACTGCTCGCTAATTGGCTACAAGGGGGGCTACAGACTAACTTACGTGTGGGACAGTCTGCTCGCCGTGCCATCTAGCGGACAGTGACCACTGAACATTCAGTTCCTGAAGAAGGCTGCCGATGGTGGTCGAAACGTAGAAATAAGTAGAACATTGCTAGTTGTGTAATTATGAAATTTGTTTGGAATAATATACTGCCAACTTGATGAAAATCTTTACAAATGTGTAATAGTTCACTGCGACTGTGGGTGATGACTTCAAAGAGACAAGGACTGATCATAATTACAAGAAGGTGGTCATTTGACATTGAGTTACCGGTGGAAAGACCAAACGTTTTGCTGTGTAGATGGGAGAAACAAAGTTATAACTAGTGTTACTGTACACATAGATAAATTGCCTTTGTTACGAGTAGACGTGGTCAGGAAGATTAATAACCATGAAAAAGTAATGTAACAAACTATTTTGGGTCAGAAATTATTCCATAGCCAAAATTATGTTATTATTGTGTTTACTGCATTTGTTTAGCTACTAAATTGGAAACATTGTTGCTGACTAGAGGTCAAATGGACAAATGACAGCAAACGTGCCACTTAACCTCACAGTATGTAACACATTATATATGACGTGCTAAGAATGTACTAAAGTAGCTTGACTGAATAGATCTGTCAAGTGTAATGTGCCTTGATCATTCGTAAGGATTGGTGGATATACAGCAGTACCTCCGTTCAACGGACCCTCTGATGAGTGGACACCTGCTATGTCGGGACACTATCTCAATGTACGGACTACTCTACCATGTTAATGTCCCTCTGATGAGTGGACACCTGCTGGACGCGGACAGCGGACAAGATATTTTGGTTTTCATTCCCTGCTAAGGCGGACATCAAGCACTAATTAACAACAAATCGGTCGAAATATTTTATTTACAAAATGGCGGCGGACACCCGGCGGACAGAGCATCAAATCTTCCCATTTTCAATGAACCAACAACAAACAAATTCTGTCTAATTTACCCAACTGGGAGTGGATAACTGGTTTTATTTATGGCTGGCTATTGTCTTGTGTGTTTTTCTGTGTCACCGGACAATGGGAAAGCCTGTTAACTAATTGCAATCGAGTCTGCAGGCTGAGCTCACAGACACTGGCGCCGGCAGCGCCGACAACAAACTAAACAATGCCCTGAATTGGAGTTATTTAAATCACTTCTTACTTAGATGACTGAGCATTGAAAGCAGTCTAATAAATACCTACCCTAGGTGCAATGCATACCCCTTCCCTTGCCTGTCGTTAACATTGTTTATAAGCTTTATTGGAGCTCCCGCGAACAGCTTCGATACCCTATTATCGCCCATCGCATACGTTCCAATCTTGTAGAACGAAGTGCAATCCATTCACATCTATCCAAATAATGTCCATCCACGCATCTACACTACATCTGTATGTTTTTTAATGTATGTACTTTTTGGCTAAGCATTATTATTTGAGTATATTAGACATGTAAATGAAAAACATGTTCTTGTTATTATCAACAGATGAACGCATGCTGATTTAAATATCTCCCATCATACCTCTGTCACCATGGCTTAGTTTGGCTCATAAAAAATAAATGCTGTGTTCAAGTTTTACATGTAAAGATTATGTTAGTTGTGTAATAAAATATCATATAGATGCTGCTGCTTTTCATGCAAGATATTCTTTGCAACGTATGATAGTTATCAGAAGTTGAAAAAAAAAAATATGCTAATGTTATATCTAGAACTCAAGTAAATTACTGAACATTATTTAGTGATCTATAACCATGTCTTCTTTTTAAAACAACAAACTGGAACATACATTTTTATATGAGATTAACATGGATTTTGTTTGTTAATGTCTTTTTCCTTTTTTGTAACATTATTCACATTTATGGTTTAAAACTTCTCTGTCATAAGTCATAAATTGTGTGCACACACCGCAAAATTGGCGTCTAGAGCCAAAAACAGCGACTCAAGAATTCTGTCCCTCTGATGAGGGGACACCTGCAATGTAGGGACACTTTTGCTTGGATACAGGAGTGTCCGCTAAAGAGAGGGACTGCTGTAATGCTATATAAGAACTTGCCTTTTACAGGGTCCATATAGGGCCTTTTAAAGTTTTGAAAAGCCTTGAATGTGATTGGACCAAATTCAAGGCCTTGAAATCCTTGAATTTTACAAAGTAGTCTTGAAAACTCTTGAATTTAATTGTGGTCAATGGTTATGATAAATATAAGCTGGAAAAGGAAAAGCCTACGCACAAAAATAACATGTGCGCAATGGGTAATCACCATTTCATTGTGGTCAGTGCCATTTTTTTCTTAGTAAAGTAATTATTTTTAAATTTTATATTAATTCACTGTGCTTAAAAGTACACATGGTGTTAAAACAGTCTTGAATTTCTTTTTGAAATAGCCTTGAAAAGTCTTGAATAGCCTTGGAATTCAAATGTCCAGATGTGTACGGACCCTGCTTTTACTGCCCATGTGCTTCAGGACGGGGGCTGCACGTGTCCTGGCGATGTGGCGAAGGCGTTTGGTGCTGGAGCAGACTTTGTGATGGTGGGAGGGATGCTGGCCGGCCACGACGAGTCAGGAGGAGAGGTGATCGAACGCAACGGCAAGAAACTGAAACTCTTCTACGGCATGGCGTCTGCCACAGCCATGAAGATGTACGCAGGTGGCGTCGCAGACTACAGGTATGTGGTAGTAACAGGGTTGCCACTGGTCAGGGAAAAGTCAGGGAATTTTGTACTGGGTCAGGGAAATTTGAGATTTTGAGAAAAGTCAGGGAAATACCAGAAAATTCATTGAAAGTCAGGGAAATTGGACTTTCTCATGTCATGCGCGTAACGCCGCGATGCCGCGAACTCGAATTCATTACGCGTAACGATCCCGTGAAACAATGTTGATACCACAAACATATGCTTTTAAAAATGTGGATACCATACGTTCTTCAGTTGACTGGTGTAATAATGCCATAACTGGCAATCTGAGTGGGCATCGAACATTGATTATATTTTGTTAGTTAATTGCTCATTATATGTACATCGCGCATAACGTTTCATGATTATTCAGTCAGCATGGTCAGGGAAAATGAATCTTTGAGTCTTTGAGGAAAAGTCAGGGAATTTTGAAAGCTTCCATGAGTGGCAACCCTGAGTAATGTACTCTGTTGATGTATCAAAGTACTTGACGTACAGTACTTTGGTACATCGAGAGAGTACATTATTAAAATACTACCAGCTGGTGGCAGATTACATATTTTACATGTAACAAGTTACAATGAAGTTTACTTTTCTAGATGATACAAAGTTGCTGGTATTTCTCTAATTTTAGATTATAGGTGGTTATTTCCAATGTACGATTTATGTTGGCAAAGCAACCAGTCATATTTTCCAACTAGCTGATTCCCTGGCATGAATATGCATGATCACTAGAAGTGTGTGTGTCTTTGGGAGGTGCATGGAACTATTTTTGGCCATTAGATATAAAAAAATCTAACAAAACCATATCTATGCTTACTTCATGTGCAATTTTTTGACTGTACTTCAAGTAATTTTTGTAAAGAGTACTTGTCCTTACATTTTATTAGCTGTGCAGAAAAGACATTTGCGAATGACAGGTACTACTTTAGTTTAAATCAGACAAGAACGACTCACTGAGCATGGAAGAAATGTAACTGAATACACAAAGTTACCCCACTGAAACATGATCATCTTGCAGGGCGTCGGAGGGCAAGTCGGTGGAGATCCCATACCGCGGTCCCGTCTATAACACCGCCCAGGACATTCTCGGAGGCCTGCGCTCCACGTGCACGTATGTCGGGGCTCTCAAGTTGAAGGAACTCAGTAAACGCACAACGTTCATCCGAGTCACTCAGCAGCTCAACGAAGTCTTCGCTGGGTCTGCAGAGCCCCGCTGATGGCCACACGAGTCACCCCAACCAACCAAAGTCACCCCAACCTCACTGTCACTTGTCATAGGTTGTCTGTAGTGTCCGTACTCTTGCTGTGGGGATGCAGTGAAGACAACACTTCACCACTTTACACAGACCCTAGTTTGGAATTCAGATAACTTAGTAGAACTGGTCTGGTGATTTAGTTAGGTGCTATCCAAAGACATGACTAACGTTATTTAATCTCGCTACAATACAAATTCTTTGAATGACACCCACTTTGGTGCAACTTTTTATTGTAGATCTTCCAAACAGCAAACATCATGCCCGGTTTCCCAAACACAATTCGGAGGGTTCGACATAGTTATAATAATCTTAAGAACATAGTAATTACTAATTACTAAATGAAAATGTAATAACAGGTGGCCTCCTTTTGTGTGCGAGCCATAAGCTGCAGGGTAGTGAGAAGTATATTGTAAGACAACAGCAGTATGTATAACGAGTAGACGTTCTACACGTGATGATGTGTATACATGTTGGACACAGGCCCCACTGCTGTGATTCTTTGAGCTGCTGATGAAACTTCCATATCTAATTGTCTCTTGAAAGGGAGATAACTTAGTTGCTTCATGGCCACATACTTCAGGCACATATAGGATTGTTTTTAAGTTGTATGTTTAAGGGAATTTTGTTTGAACCAAACTATTTATTTACTGGGTCTTACTTAGTAAAAAAAAATTGCTTCTGTCAAACCTGTTTTATTAAAGTAAAATTTTTTTTTTGGACAACTAATGCATATTTTTCAAACTTTTTATGACTAGTGTTCTACCATTGCAATGAATGCAAGAAATATGGCTTTGAGAAACTGCCAATCAGAGACTGTATAATGGTGTTGGTCACTTAATACTGGCATGCTTTGAAGAAGTGATTTAAAGGTATGCAGTCGTTATAAAATTATTATACATCAAACTATCATAATCTGGCAGAACTGTTTTTATTGTTTACCTGGAATGTGTGGCCACACGATACTGGCTCCAGTGGTCACTGCTTGTAGGGGACATATCATTGTTAACTGTTCACTAGATCGCACAAACCAGTCTCATGAGACGGGTATGCTGGTGGACAAAAGTTCACAGAATAAAAGTAGCATGAACCCATGGCTAATTACGACGTCGTATTGGTTCAGTTGTACGACTGTAAACATGCTAAGGAATTATAATAACAGGTTTTCGTTTATTCAGATTTCATGCCAGAAACAACAAACTATCTGAAGGAGTCACAAAGGAAACCCGCCATGTGTCATATGCATTGTGGAAGTAGTTTTATACTGACTTTTCGTAAAATACCAGTGTTCATAAAAGCAGCATGTTTAATTGAATAACTAGTTGCCTAATTATCCAGATGTCCACCACCACACCCTTTATTACTCTCTGACAACTATTGTACTGTGGAAGCTTGCTATTAGAAACATGTTGGCATACGATTGTCTTGTTCTGTATAATTACATTAAACGAACCTTGCATCCATGGATAACTAGCATGGTGCACACAGTACAAGTGTCTACCATAATACTGTGTATTTATACTACAACCAGTTGAATATTCATTGATTAACACAGAAACTGACCAGTTATGGTGATGCCAAGGAAATGAGAATGACGTCAAGTTGTTTGTATATAAAAGAATCGTTATACAATTTTACAGGTTCTAAGTCAAGGAGTCATAGTTTTTAAAAGTTCATGTTACAGATGTAGGTTGCGTAACTGAGTGTTCATTTCTAATATATTTACAATCTGATGCTGATGTCTTGGTTGATTTTACAAGGGATGTGATATTTAGTATCAACAGAATTCTTTGTTATGTAAAGAAACAGAAATGATACTACTGCCTTCATCTTTACAGTCACCAAGTTAGATGTTGTACCTTTACTTGTGGCAAAGATAGATAGATAACATTTGAAAAAAATCTATCTAGCAGACATACTCCAAACTACAATTAGTTGCCACAATTTTTGTGTGGGAATTCTTCAGAAACAAATTCAGATAGCATTAGTAGGCCCTTTAACACTCTAAATGCACACCATTTTTAATACGCCAAATATAAAATGATGAGTCTGGGATAGAAAATAATAATAATACCAAATAACAGTATTTGTCTATGCCATATCTCTACATTTTACAGGAATATACAGATTACCTTAAAATAAAAAATCTCTAAATAATAAATGATATATCAAACCAGGATATTGCAGGGAATGCAGTTTACTCTGTGTGTGCTTGTAGTGCTCTTTTTATGACAATTTTAAGCAACCAATTGTTATATGATATGGTTGAGACTGAACTAAAGATCTTTATAACGTATCTGAATCTCCACCCTAGACATTAGTATGTGAATTATTTAGATTCTCTGGGAGTGTTTTTATTTTGCAGGTTGTATCTTGTGTGAAACCATTTTATACAATATTTAATTGTGTGTAATTATTTACTCCAGTTTTGTTGGATGTATACCAGGATGAGGTTATAATAAATTGTTTGTGTTTTATTGTTTGTGTTGGGTTTTGTGTGTGTGCGTGCGTGCGTGAGTGCGTGCGTGCGTGCGTGCGTGCGTGTGTTTATGTGATTTTGAGCTGTTTACAATTAATTTTTGACTGTTGCTCCTAATCCCCATACCAGTGGAGTGGTAGTAATTGTACTTTGTAAATTGTGTACATGTAGTCCACTTCTTATATGGCCAAACTTTCAGCAAACCCAAAGTGACCTTGTAAGGCAGATGGCCTCTGGTGAGGGGAACCATCGATAAATGCCCCTGTTTCAAGGCAAACTGGCCGGTCCTTTTTAAGCACACACGCATACGTTGTCAACATTTGAGACATCTAGCATTGAAACAATACCGTCTATATGATGTTTTGCCAAGAATGACGAGTGTGTATGGTAGGCCTTCTGACTTGTGATTAAAGATTGCATTTTTTGACTAGCGATTGGCTGAAGAGGGGATGATTCTTCTTCCAACCCTGATCATTGGCTACGTTAGCAGGGTTGCCGCTAGTGAGATGTAGTTTGTATTAGAAAATACTATGAAAATGTGGCCTTATAATGCGGGTGGCCGATAGCGAGGGGGGCCGTATAAGAAGGGGACTACTGTATATGCGTCCAGTTGCAGTGTATAAAGTTTCTGCAAAGTTCAATATGTACACATCGCTTTGTGTATTCATATATGTGTGCGTGTGAGTGTGCGTGCGTGCGTGCGTGAATAGATGCGAACAGCCGAAACAAGAGATAAGTTGCTGCGCCGATCGAAACGACATCGGTCGCTGGCGCTCCAGTACATATTGCGTAATTTTTGACCGGGCGACGTTCGTGGGGCGTGGCAAAGACTGGCTGTCCACGCACGTGTGACTGTCTGTCGAACCATCATGGGATGTGCCGATTAATTTGCGCGGAGCAAGTCAAACTCAAAGAAGCGCATTTAACATGTTCTAAGCTGATACAGTTCTAAGCAATGATCTTACTAATAACATTGAAAGTCGTCGAAAAGGCATCGATTGATGGCTTGTCTCTCCGACTAGATTACCCGGATGTGAACCAGCACCATGACATTTAAGGTGGGTAAAGGCGGAGCAGAACTACATGCCAATGCATTGCTAAGAAGGTCCACTTGGCTCTATGCTCTTTAATTAATTGCAGAACTTGTTTAACAAATAGAGATTATATTTTAGTTGTAATATCTACAATGTTAAGACCTCTGTCAGCAAATGTGTTTAATATATGTAGTGATCGATTCTCTTTTCCAAGCTTCGGGTTTACTGGTCCAAAGAAATGGATCAGCCATTTTTTCCACCTTGTTTGTTAGTGAGGTAAGACTCCTTATGTACCAAATGGAGCTGCACAGGACTGATTGCAGGGTGATACTTGATAAGTTGACACATTTTTTTGAGGAATGGATACTGCGCTATATATATATATATATATATATATATATATATATATATATATATATATATATATATGAAGTTACCTTTACCTTTTTAAATGAACACTCAGGCCAACGTCCAAGCCACACCCAAAAAGTTTTTCCTTTTTGAGATTGGCGAACTGTTAACCCCACATATGGCCCCATCCAGGTAGGCAAAACTGTCTCTGCTTAAGCTTCTTCCCATCCAGGTGTATTTACAGCTCTTTCCTTCTATATCCCACCCACATTACCCCTGTCTTCACCAAGCGTACTCTCAGTCCATGTCTGCTGAAAATATCTTTCCGCTCTATCAACTGTTCTTGGAGATTTGCTTCCCCATTCGCTACTACTGCCAGACCACCTGCGAATACTAGTTTCTGGAGTATGACTTTTATATCTTTCTGCTTATCAGTTCCACCACAGCGACAAACAACAGTGGGACCAAAGCGCTCCCTTGTGTCAGGCCAACATTAACATTGGACTCTCCTGACAGCTCCCTGCTCTTCGTGTCCCCTCCACCAATCTGACCTCCCTCTCTGGGACCCCCATCCACATAAGTGTTCCCATTGTCATTTATCTTGGGATTGTAGCATATAGGCTTTCTCTAGGTCTATGCATCTAATTGCCATATCCTCCTGTCTTTTCAGGTTCTTCTCAACTAGCGACCTCAGGACAAATATCCCATCCGTTGTTCCTCTTCCTTGTCTAAATTCCAGCTGTTCTTCAACGATTCCCCCTTACGCTACAGTTCTTATTCTCCCATCCACGATTCTTTCCAGAAACTTCTACGTATGGCTTAGCAACGTAATGCTTCTAATTTTCCCGGGCCATGCACATCTCCCTTTCTTGTCTATATTCGGACAATTAGCCCCATTCTTCATTCCTCTGTAAACTTCCCCTCTCTCTTGCAGGTGTTCAGCAATTGTTTTGTCGATCATATTCCAACTCGTTCAGCCACCGCCAGCATCTCTACTCGCACTTCATCACGGCCTGTTTATCTTTCCGACTAGGCCTACACGACCCGGGCTGTGACAAGTTTCATAAAGCTTACAGTACCTCCCACCACTGTAAACCGTTTACTGCGAATCATGTCCCTTGGGAAGATGTAATATTTATTTATTTTCAACCACAACAATTATGAATTACACATCACAGTGTTGGTGGAAAGGGGTATATTTCAACGCACGCAACGCACGCACGCACGCACGCACGCACGCACGCACACACACAGAATACCACTGTGATTATTATTTAAACAGTTCCTTGTGCATTTTAGCAAAATTTAATAGATGAAAGAAATGCATAATAATAAATCAGTGGCGTTGCAATCCTTTATCGTTCTGATGCGCAATGTGTCAAGAGTGAACAAGTTGGTTGTTTGTCTCTCTTTGTCTGTCTCCCTGCTGATTTACCCCTCCCCCCATCCCTTCCTTTAAACATACTAAACATTTTCTATTTCCCTTCTTCCCTGCCTGGCCGCTCCTCTCCCTCTCCCACTCCCTCACTTTCGTTATCCTCTACTATTTCCTTTATCACTGTCCCTATACACCAATCGTCTTCCATACTTTCACCCACCATCCTTTTCACCCCTCCCGTCATTCTAATTAAGCCACAATTCAGTATGGTCATGGGTATTTGCACAGTCGACAAGAAGAGTCAAGTGAAACTACTTGTGCAAGGCAACCTGGTTTTGTCCGTCGGTAATCCCTGTCGTGTTTCATTGTCAATTAACACAAACAATGCAAAGCTTCACTGCCGTGGACATTCTTAGCCTGACGTGCGGCGTCGACAATGGCATGTTCTTGGTCCCGCGCAAGAACGCACGCATTGACAACGTATGGTTAGTAATTAGTTGCACCTGAGAGTTGCTACAAACAAATGACTTAAACGTACGATCGAAAGCATGAATTCTTCGAAGTGCAGTTGTAGTCGAAATGCAGTTCTTCTGGTTTTCAGTGCAAGACCAACTTTACGGGTTTATGGATGGTTCGTGTTGGGTCGGGTGCAGCGTATCGTATGAGTCAGCAAACGATACACATTTGACACTTTGACAGTTGTTCTCGAATGAGCTGCACATGTTGCAGTTTGGGAGTCATCGAACATTGGGATATACAACCAGATGCCCAAAAAGAGCGACGACTGCTACAGACAATTGCTTTAAGGTAGACTATGTGTGTAATTTTGTTGTATTTAGAACGGCAATATGCAACTGTGGTAGTGTCGACATTCTATATTGCTAACCAGCACGCATACGGAAGACCACAATTATTATCATTATGCATAAATGTTAGCGTCCCTTTACTGGGAATATAATTACGCAGTTAACCCATTTCTCGTTAATCAAAGCATTACTCAGGAACATATTTGATATGTAATGAATAGATACACTTGCTGATTTGCGTCGATATAAATCGTAGGTAAGCATTGTATTTATTTAAAAATTAAATAACTAATAGATTTTAATCCACCTTTGTTTATTATCTTAAATTATGATTTATCGTATATCAATGCGAATTATATTATTCACTGTAGGATATACTGTATTATGTATCTGCATTTAAAAATAATGCCTTGTTTAATTTTATGAAGGAGAAAACATCGGCGATGTGTGCGCCATATTGTTGCCCAACTTCCGCTATAGAACCATGAATTTGAATAAGTCAACATTAATATTTATAGTTATGCAGGTTAACGTGTTTGATGTATCATATGATATAGCATGACATATAAGCGAAGTTTTAATGTAATGCTACAACATAAATAACGTCATAGATATCAGCTTACGTGTCTTACAAGTTGACACCACAATTTCACCAGCTAAGGCTCGACATGGGTTTATAAGCAAATAAAATGGCTACCTTCATTGCAACTGAGTGTTTCGACCGCACGTGGCGGAAGGGGATACCAGTGACGCTCATCCTATGGAGGTCACAACCGGTGTGGCGAACCGGGGTTTGGGCCAGGTATTTCCCTCCCATAGGAACACTTCCGGCGGAAGTCGGTCAGTTGTGAGGGAGTAAGGATTGTGACCAACCGTGCCAGGGAACGTTATGAGGTGCAACCGATGAGGTATCTCTGGCCGAACTAGTTACATTAGATTGTACTACAGGCTATGTACCCAGTGTCACCCACTTCCTTATTCCCTCTTTTTTTTCTTTTTCAAACAGACACATTGACTGTTATTTTAAAGGTGTATTGAATATTAACTAAATTCAAGGCTTGTATTCTATTCAAGTGCTTTAACAGCTTTTAATGTTTAACTTTAACATATTTTCTGTTGTTTTAATCGTACTCAACTCAGGTTCACGGTAAGCTTTAGTTAATTTGTTGCACGTACGGAAAACTATATTATTAATAAAAGTTACAAAACTGCTGGAACTATTTTAAATTGTGAAAGAGTTAATAGCATGCATTAAATCATAACTATTTTATTCATAGTAAATAGCTAAGATACTACTGTCTTTAATCGTCAATAAGTAAATCTTAACTATAATATATTAATAATAATACATTCAATGTATGAATAAATAACTGCGATCATTTAATGTTGTTACTTGTTAATATTTGTTTGCGTTTATTTATACATGTATATGTTATCTAGAGTAACCTTTGGTTATAATCTTTTCAATGAGATATTCATTAATGTTAAATTAATATTTTTCTTAATAATTAAACACAATAAATACAAATACTACTACCCAATTAGTATAATCGCGTACATTACCACCCTTTCACACGTGACAAAGTATCAGTAAAACAACTATCAAAACACTATGGCACAACAAAAATATCGAACATATCTTGAACTTACATATCTCCCTTTTGATTATATAAGAATTTGTTTTTATTTGACCATTATTTCAAAACAACATGTAAACAATACTCAGAACAATGCAAACATAAAAATAGTGTTTTAACGCAAATTCACTGTCAAGGGTTTCTCTAAAAAAAAATTTCACTTGTATAGTTTAGGATAATGTCGGTTCAGTGGTGTGTGTGGCAGGTTCATAACCTGCTGGTGTTCCTTATGCAAACACTACATGTGTGCACACATATTAATTCCATTTCATAAGTTTAACTGGTTTTGTGATATTTTATATATTATATATATACTCCTAAAGGCAGCTTATGTCGACCGATTATGCATATAGGACCGGCTTATGTAGACCGCTGTTTTATGTAGACCAAAACTGGTCTACTTAAAGATTCGACGTGTTAGTTCACAACTAACACAATTGAATTGATCAGTACCATTGCTTGTGCACACAGTTCATATGACAGTGAAGTACTGTGCGTAATGAATTTTTAAATGAAAAACATCTTAAGTGATTTTGAGCATATTTTTGAGTATATTGTGTGCTGGGTTATGTGTACCGGGTCAAAGTTCTTATAAATCTATATTTATGGTATATACCGAACGTAGGGTTGGAGTTTCGTGTTCAGAGTATGATATGCTTCATACTGATGCAAAAGGCTATATTATTATGTGTAAATTAGTAAAACTTGCATTTTGTCTTTAAAAAATGTTGGTCTTTGTTGTTATCGCATCGATACATTCCGTGATCAAACATAACTTGAGCTTCGACTTAGTTTACATTTCTCAACACTGTTTTATTGTTTACTAGATTTGGCGTCTACCGCAAAAAGGCTAACTAAATATATGCAGCTTCCGGCGTTGCTCCGGTCTACATAAATCGGCATCTATGCATACACGGTTTTATGCAGACAGATTTTTTTGCATATACTTAATTTATTGAAATATTTTGATGAACTTTCATTATGTGTTAAAAAAATATTATTATATATATGTATATAAGCAAGAATATGAATTGTTTCTTTGTAAAAGTTGTGCATCTTGATTGCCAAACAAAGAGGGATTAATATCTAACTCACACAAGTATGACTAATACCTATACATATGGGCTGTAGAAGAAGGCAGATAACCTATTTCTCACTGGCAACATCATATGTTACACAACAATCATAACTCTTGTAAAGGTTAGCATAGACTATGTTGAGGACTGCAGTGGCGATATCAAAGTATGGTAGTTACAAGAAGTCAAGGATGTAAGTAAGGCCAATATGCCAGTGGTGGACCATGTGCTGAAGAAACCTCATGTATCAAACTGCTGCTATAGGAGAGGAGAGAGACAGGAGAGTGACAGACAGACAGACAGACAGACAGACAGACAGACAGACAGACAGACAGACAGACAGACAGACAGACAGACAGACAGACAGACAGACAGACAGACAGACAGACAGACAGACAGACAGACAGACAGACAGACAACAGAAGAGAGTACACTGGGTGAGTGTTGCTGGAGAGAGAGAGAGAGAGAGAGAGAGAGAGAGAGAGGGGGGGATAGTGTACACTGAAAAGTGACGGATAACGTGGCTGAAGAAAGAGAGAGGGAGAGGTGGCAACCACAACAGAAGAGAGTAAAGTGGGTGAGAGTGGCTGATGTGAGCGAGACAGTGAGCGAAAGAGACGGGGATGGTGTACATGTCGGAAGAGTGACGTTGAACATGGCTGAAGAAAGAGGGACAGAAACAGAAAGCGAGAGAGAGAGAGAGAGAGAGAGAGAGAGAGAGAGAGAGAGAAAGAGAGAGAGAGCAAGAGAACGGGATGGTGTACATGTCTGAAGAGTGTCGGTGAACATGGCTGAAGAGAGAGAGGGAGAGAGATAAAGAGGAGAGAGCCAGAGAATGAGGTAGAGAGATAGATAGGTAATGAATGTTGGTGACGAGAAAGAGTTGAAGAATATACCTGAAAAGAAAGAGATGGTGAACACATCTAAAGTGAAATATGTTGTGAACGCGACAGTGATGGCACAGATTATGAATATGGATTCTATTAACTTGGCTTAAACCATCTGCTGACAAATTTGTGAAACCGTGCATATGCATGAAACTGTTAGTATGTATCGTTTTCTCAGTGTGTATGTACACTGCTTTGTGCTACTAAGGCTTTATAACAATGTGGCATTGTTGTATGCATTAATCAATTTTTTTGTACCTATAAAGTACTTAGTTTGCCATTTATGAAATGTTTTGACAATTATGTTCCAGTCAATTTGAATCTTTCTTCCAAGGGAATGGAAATATTTGTGTAAATAGCACGTCAACATTCACAGCAGAGTTTACAGAATAAATATAAAACTACATAGTAATATGTTACGGTTGATCTAATTTCTTAGTTACTCTATGTTACATATAAATAACAAATATGCTTGGTGGATATGAATATATATATATATATATATATAAAAGGATGTAATATAATATGAATTCAACCAATAGGTGTTGCTATTCCTTTTAATTGGAACATCTACAAAGGTGATACATTAATACTACAGGTGTACCTATAACAAATTAACATTATAATTAAATAGGAAACAAACTGAAACAAGTTTGTAATTAAACTTATTACTATTATGAAATAACCCACTGAAAACAAACATTTACAGACACTTGGGCTTTTGCGCCATTCCTGTAGTTTTCTATAGAAAAAAATGGTATGACAACTGTTGAGGACAGTTAGATAGTTATTGATGGTGGCCACGGTGAAGTCATTCAACTTTTGGGCGGGTGATTTTTATGAGTGTTTCGGGAGATCGATAAAGAAAGATAAGTTTAGCAAAGAGCTCTTCTTCTAAGGCCATGTCCCCGTTCTCGCGCACCAAGTAGATGTCCTGACACAGACGCATGATGCGGCCTACGTATGGCATCTCAGTGTAAATGACAGTGTGTGACAAGTCTCCTGTCATCATCCGCACCAACTTGCCCACCATGAATACTAGTGACACATACAGGCCAACCACACTGCAACAACAACACCAGTGACATGTAGAGGCCAACCACACTGCAACAACAACACCAGTGACATGTAGAGGCCAACCACACTGCAACAACACCAGTGACATGTAGAGGCCAACCACACTGCAACAACAACACCAGTGACATGTAGAGGCCAACCACACTGCAACAACAACACCAGTGACATGTTTAGACCAACCACACTGCAACAACAACACCAGTGACATGTAGAGGCCAACCACACTGCAACAACAACACCAGTGAGATGTAGAGGCCAACCACACTGCAACAACAACACCAGTGACATGTAGAGGCCAACCACACTGCAACAACAACACCAGTGACATGTAGTGGCCAACCACACTGCAACAACAACACCAGTGACATGTAGAGGCCAACTACACTGAAACAACAACACCAGTGACATGTAGTGGCCAACCACACCGCAACAACAACACCAGTGACATGTAGAGGCCAACCACACTTCAACAGCAACACCAGTGACATATACAGGCCAACCACACTGTAACAACAACACCAGTGACACATACAGGCCAACCACACTGTAACAACAACACCAGTGACACATACAGGCCAACCACGCTGCAACAACAACACTAGTGACACATACAGGCCAACCACACTGCAACAACAACACCAGTGACAGATAGAGGCCAACCACACTGCAACAACAACACCAGTGACAGATAGAGGCCAACCACACTACAACAACAACACCAGTGACACATAAGGACTATACACTGCAACAACAACACCAGCAACACTGACATGTCCAACACACCGCAACAAAGACACCACCACCATATACTCATACACTGGTCCACCACACTGCAACAACAACACCAGTGACACATAAGGACTATACACTGCAACAACAACACCAGCAACACTGACATGTCCAACACACCGCAACAAAGACACCACCACCATATACTCATACACTGGTCCATCACACGGCAGCAACAACACCAGCGACATGAGTCCAGCACTCTGCAACGACACTAGTGACACAGACATACCCAGAACAATGCAACAAAAAACACCAGCATCATGTACAATCCCACAACGTTGAAACAACACCAGCCACATGTACCTGTCTGACACATTACAACAGGTTAGTCCACAATACTTGCAAGAGATAACCAACTGAAATACGCCACCAGAACTGAACCAAGCAACCACTCACTAGTTCGAGTAATCAACAGGCAAATGACCTGCAACTAACTCTACTTGCATACAGACATGTAAGACTGATCAAGTCAACTGACCCGTAGCTGGTGACAGTGGCGAGGATGCTAGGAGCCACCCTCTCGTTGAAGGTGACAATGCGGATGGTGCTGTTCCACGTATATGTGTTGCTCGCACTGTCTGGCTCGAATATGTTTGGTTTGCGATACTCATTCACTTGCCACCAGGCCGAGGAGTTATCCATGTGATTAATTTGAAGCGTCAGATTGAGGTAGTCTACAACAACCGATAGCACACCGTAGACTAACACACCGTAGACTAACACACCGTAGACTAACACACCGTAGACTAACACACCGTAGACTAACACACCGTAGACTAACACACCGTAGACTAACACACCGTAGACTAACTTACGCTAAAGAATCGGTATACTTTCTGTTGCATATTCAGACATCAAAGTAAACCACACACGTGGTTCTTGAGGATAGCACTCAACTGAACTTTATTTGCATATCCGTGTATCACTACTCACAGCTACGTCACGGCTATTACGTGTATTACTACGCATGACTACTGGCGTATAGTCCACAACATAGACACACATATTTAACACTTTCATTAACTGATGCAGTCTGTGTAAACTACAACACGTCTACACACACATTACATATTCACAGCAAGCACACCAGCCCTAGTGGTATTGCTCATCAGTAACTATAGTATACGGAGTTATGTAGCAAATACATGTTCTGTGATTTTTTTATATAGATTTTAAATAATTGTGATTTTTCACTTATATTGACCCTAAAGAACAGGAAAAAAACTGTTTCCATTTTTGTCGTCCATTGTTTCGTGGAAAAATTCAACATGGCTGCCACCGCTCACCGAAAGTCTTAAAATCGCTATATCTTTGGCAATAAACGGTATAGAAACTTGAACTCGAGTCGTTTTCTATGTATTGAAGTATGAGGAATCCAATGCAACTATTATCTTGGTGAAAGAAATTAAAAAATAAAGCTATACTAGCCAAAAACCGCGTTAAAATGACCGTAACATGTATATAGTATACACAATTATATAGCAAATAAACGTCCTGGGATTGTTTCATGTAAATTATAAATAATTGTGTTTTTGACATATATCGACCCTAAAGGACTGAATAAAAACTGTTTCCATTTGTTTCGTCCACTTTTTCATGGGGAAATTCAAGATGGCCGCCACCGGTCACCGAAAGTCTTAGAATTGCTATCTTTGGCAACAATTGGTATAGAAACTTGAATTCGGAGTAATTTTATATGTTTAGAAGTATGAGGAATCGAATGCAACTATTATTTTGATGAAAGAAATGAAAATAAAGTTATACCAACCATATATGTATTAAAATGATCGTAAAATGGGTATACGGAGAGCAAATGTTGGATGTAAAACATACTTTCCTCTCACATTTAGAAAGATAATTAAAAGGCAAGTCCAACAGGACCAAAATATATTTAATATATTCATTTTTGATGGAGATATGAACACTGTACTAATCGGTTGTGTTATATTTTACATTCTGCTGTTTGTTTTCAATGTAGTTTTTCATTTTCGGTATAAGCACTTTACAGCCATTTTACATACTGTCTCCACATACACGTGTACCAAGAGTACTGCTGTGGGAGAACATTCAACAGAATGTTGCTAACGTACATTTCACAGCGCCAACACATAGGAACAAAACCATGCTCATACACTCTATGGAGGCACAACATAAAGCTATAGGAGAGGTAACCAGCAATGGCAATCTGCGCAAGGCAATTAAGGAGGCATAGAAAGAACCGTGGGTTTACAATGGATCACTAGATGATGTTGGAGAAGCTGTAGTTCCACACGAACTCCACAATGTGACATTGTGGATTCTGAAATGGGTACACATTGTCAAAACGGAAGCACGCATGCACGCTCTGCATCGATCAGCATCATTCATATCTCGACAAATCATGCAGACTGACATATCTGATCGCCAAGCATTGTATTTGCCCAAGTCAGTAGATGCACCTGGTTTCCGATCAACTGTCGAAACTCCCCTAATGCTTGGCATGTCACAGTACTGTGACCAGTGGAGAAGCCAGAAACTAGCAAAAGTCCTCTCTACGTCTGGAGTTGGCATACCATACAAAGAGTCAAACAATGCGTAACTCAAACTGCCGAGGAAAAGCAACAGAACATAGAGGAACACGCTGGGAACAATGCGCACTCAGGTCTTCATCGGTAAAAAAGGTAGACACACCTGAGGGTAAGAATTTGTTTCATGCGACAGCAATGTCAGTGTACCAAAGACAACCTACGATGGATGTTAGGGCATACCTGACTGAGGCACAGCATCTGGACAGTTACCTGCCACCTACCATCATCATCGATGGCATATGGCTGTTGTGCATGAATTGAATGTTCACAAAAGTCACGTAGTAATTGTCAAGACCATTCAGCATTCCTTATTCACGCAATTGACAACAAGTCTTTCGGCTACTGCGAGGCATACTTACTCTTTAATGACTACAGCACAGTTCGCTGAAAGATCATACGAGACAACCAAGAACAGTTGGCAGATCTTCTGACCTGGGCAATAAGGTCAATGATATCACACCCACAAAGAGCCTGACTTTTCAGCAGAATGCCTACAGTCTCTCAGACACACAAAGATGTCTTTGCAGCCCATTCATCTGCAGAATATGCAGTACACAGAAGTAAGTAGGTACATTGATGACACTGTATCCAGTTGTAGCATTGGGTGATCTAGGTATCATTGTACACATTTATTTCAGTGATACAGATGCATTTGTGTTGGCGTTGCGCAGACTTCCAGAACTCAGCGCAGAGAGCGTTGTATTGATGGGCACAGGAGCTAAGTGACGCCCTGTCAAACTCAAGCTTATCTACGATGCTCTGGGTCCTGACAAGGCAACCTCTACCAGGGTTTCATGCATTTACTGGTGCAAACATCACAGGACACAGGAAAAACGAAAACCTACGTACATCAATATGTTCCTGAAACATATTTTGGATCTTACGTTTTATGGCTATTTTAATACCAATATGGCTAGTATAACTTCATTTTATTTTCATCAAAATCATGGTTGCATTGGAGTCATCATTCTTAAAAACATCTAAAGCGACTCCGAGTTCAAGTTTCTATACCGTTTATTGCCAAAGATATAGCGATTTTAAGACTTTTGTTGACCGGTGGCGGCCATCTTGAATTTTCACACGAAAAAGTGGACGGAAAAAATGGAAACAGTTTTTATTCAGTCCTTTAGGGTCAATGTATGTGAAAAAATACAATTATTTAAAATTTACATGAAAAAATCACAGGACGTATATTTGCTACATAATTGCGTATGCTATATACATTTTACGGTCATTTTAACGCATTTGTGGCTAGTATAGCTTTATTTTCATTTCTTTCACCAAGATAATGGTTGCATTGGATTCCTCATACATCAATACATATAAAACGACTCCGAGTTCAAGTTTTTATACCAATTATTGCCAAAGATATACCGATTATATGAATTTTGGTGTACAGTGGCGGCCATCTAGAATTTTGTCACAAAAAAGTGGACGAAAAAAATGGAAAAAGTTTTTTCCCAGTCCTTTAGGGTCAATATAAGTGAAAAATCACAATTATTTAAAATCTATATGAAAAAGTCACAGAATGACACACACTACTACAATTTACATACAAACATTAAGATATCTGCCTGTTTATAGCCACCTTCAAGACAGGCCTAAAGACACATTTCTTTCTGACTGTTCTCGCGGTTTAGTTTAATGTTTGTGTACTTTTACCGATATTGTATTTAACATATTTATAGATTTATTATACATATATACATTTAGTCAGCTTCACTAAGTTGTGTTATTATATTTTAATTGTTTTTATAATTGTTTATATATGTTACTCATATATTTATGTGTTTTTCTTCTGGTGTGTATTTGTATTTTAGGATTTTAATGTATGTAAAGCATCACAAACAATTCAAAACTGGATGTGGCACTATATTAAATAAATATTTTTATTATTATTACTATCCAACATTTGTAAGCATATTACATCTCCAGCAACCACCAGTACCAGTATTAACCGTTTCAGTTCCACCTAGCCAATTCTGCCAATCTTTTGCACTGCTGTTAAATCTTTGAATGCAGCAAATGTTTACCGTCCAATCTGGTGAGGTGTTTCACTCCTTTCACCGCCACATACAAGTAGCGCGGGCATATGTGGGGTATTGAACTGTAAGCAAAAGTAACTTATTCTAAAACAACATTATAATATAATTCATTACACAACAAACATATAAACTATACTGGTGGCACATGGAACGGAGAGAATTATATATAGTGGCAGTTGAAACTGACTACCTTGAAGCGTAATGGCTCAGGGGTAGAACTTCGGGCTCTCGACTACGAGAACCCGGGTTCGAATCCTGTGCTGCGGTGCTAAAACCGTAGGCAATTTTTTTCACTCTACATTGCTCCAGTTTATTCAGCTGTATAAATGAGTACCTGGCTATATACAGTGGTGGATATGTTTACAAGCAGCCTTCGTGCATTAATTGTAGCATATGGCTGGATGCTTCCCAGAGAAGCCGAGATGGTGTCTGATTGAACAGGTCTGTGAGGGAAGTAAAGTGTAAAGCGCTTTGAACGGTGCTGAGGACTGGATACTGCGCCATATAAGAACTTGCCTTTGCCTTTACATTGACATGACTAGTAGTATTTGCAATCGAGGACATCATATCTGCACTGTCAGGAAAGAGAGGCGCTTGTGCAGTGACACAGTTTTGTATAAATGTATAAAACTGTGAGTTTGGAGAAGCAGCACCACCTGTGAACGGTGGGTGAACTAATCTACAGACATACTCACATTGCCCTCGAGGGGAGGACTTGCCTACTGAAGTTGTGGCTACTGGGCATAATCATCTGTGCCAGTTTCACCCTGCTTTGCCTCCCCTGCGCTGTGCTGGTCAGGTTGTAGTGGAAGTTGTAGACGTATGTCTCACTACTGCAACGTCCAACCAACAACACAGGTCTTACAGACAAACTCACACCTCAAACATCAGTGGTAATAACCGACGTATCAGTCAATCTTTCTGCCAAGCAATGATGCCCAACAAGCTTACTACAAAGGCTGCTGCAAATGTGAAGTTGTCAGATATCACAGACTGCTGTATTTGTATTGAAACCCCCAAACTAATTCATTAACTTGATGCACCTTTAAGCAGTTTTCTCCTTTGGGGAAGGGTGGGTTCCCACAAAGGAAGAAACTGTTTAAAGGTGCCTAATTTTAATTATTAGTTTGCTCCATTTCAAACACATTTTGCCCAAACCAAATAGCAAACCATCCTAATATGCACTATGAAACATGCACTGGCTGTTTTGTGCAAGTGTCATATGTTTTGATTGATAGCATCATCAGACAAAATATGACTTAATTCTTGCCTACCAGTCAGTGCAAATGATTTTTTTTTTCTGAACCAGACTAATTATTTATTAATGAGTCTGATAATAATTAACTGAAAATTGTCACTGAATGGTGATGCTGCAGTGGTAACAGCTAGGACATGGCCGATGACACTTATCTGGTATGGTGACAATGACCTAATGACACTGACCTGATGACAATTGGGATGACGACACTGACACGGTGACAGTGAGGATGATGACATTGACCTGCTGACAGGGGATGCTGGCACTGTCCTGGTGACAGTGGGGACAGTGACACTGAACTGGTGACAATGGGGATGGTGACAATGAACTGGAGACAGTTGGGTTGATGGCACTGACTTGGTGACAGTGGGGATGGTCACACTGAACTGGTGACAGTGGGGATGGTCACACTGAACTGGTGACAGTGGGGATGGTGACATTGACTTGGTGACAGTGGGGATGGTCACACTGAACTGGTGACAGTGGGGTTGATGACACTGACTTTGTGACAGTGGGGATGGTCACACTGAACTGGTGACAGTGGGGATGGTGACATTGACTTGGTGACAGTGGGGATGGTGACATTGACTTGGTGACAGTGGGGATGGTCACACTGAACTGGTGACAGTGGGGATGGTGACATTGACTTGGTGACAGTGGGGATGGTCACACTGAACTGGTGACAGTGGGGATGGTGACATTGACTTGGTGACAGTGGGGATGGTCACACTGAACTGGTGACAGTGGGGATGGTCACACTGAACTGGTGACAGTGGGGATGGTGACATTGACTTGGTGACAGTGGGGATGGTCACACTGAACTGGTGACAGTGGGGTTGATGACACTGACTTTGTGACAGTGGGGATGGTCACACTGAACTGGTGACAGTGGGGATGGTGACATTGACTTGGTGACAGTGGGGATGGTCACACTGAACTGGTGACAGTGGGGATGGTGACATTGACTTGGTGACAGTGGGGATGGTCACACTGAACTGGTGACAGTGGGGATGGTGACATTGACTTGGTGACAGTGGGGATGGTCACACTAAACTGGTGACAGTGGGGTTGATGACACTGACTTGGTGACAGTGGGGATGGTCACACTGAACTGGTGACAGTGGGGTTGATGACACTGCCTTGGTGACAGTGGGGATGGTCACACTGAACTGGTGACAGTGGGGATGGTGACATTGACTTGGTGACAGTGGGGATTGTCACACTGAACTGGTGACAGTGGGAATGGTCACACTGAACTGGTGACAGTGGGGATGGTCACACTGACCTGGTGACAGTGGGGATGGTGACATTGAACTGGTGACAGTGGGGATGGTGACACTGACTTGGTGACAGTGGGGATGGTCACACTGAACTGGTGACAGTGGGGTTGATGACACTGCCTTGGTGACAGTGGGGATGGTCACACTGAACTGGTGACAGTGGGGATGGTGACATTGACTTGGTGACAGTGGGTATTGTCACACTGAACTGGTGACAGTGGGGATGGTGACATTGAACTGGTGATAGTGGGGATGGTCACACTGAACTGGTGACAGTGGGGACAGTGACACTGACCTTGTGGAACTTGGTATGGACACAGTGATGTAGATGATGAATGTTCTGTTTCCCATGAGATGGTTGTAGAGTCCGCGAGTGTTTGGTGGTGTGCTGGCCCACAAAGTGGCAGCCTTCCCATTGATGTCAGCTATGTACACATCACTGTTGGTGAACAGTGACAGGAACGCAGTGGCCGACTGAAACATTCAGTAGACCACCAAGAACACATACAAGTGTTAAAATTATTAATTTTTTATGTATTATTTACATAAAAACAAACACCCATGGTATGGACACAGAAACATATATTCCCAAAGTATTTGTACTGACTGATGAAAAAACGTTACCAATTTTATTTTATATACCACAAGTTAGATAAAATGTCATCCACTGACTAGAAAATACATATAATATTGTGAACAATCAATTAACAATTTAATTTATTTTGGGGGTTTAAAGTATAAACCCCCAAAAAACAATAATCACTTTTAAATAGGAACAAAGGTAGGGCACTACAATTTGATAATTTAGTTATTTAATTTGCATCACACTTTTCCTTAAATGTTTTCGTGAATAATGCATCATACATGGCAAGGGTTATATAAAAAGCCACACACTTGGTTAGACAGGAATTGTTTTTTGAGGAGCTTGTAGTCTCTGGAGCCGATTTCGTACAGTTGGTGCTGCTGGACATCCATCTCAAAGACTGTCTGTGAAACACACAAAGTCACATCATGACGACATTTTTATCTTTCACAAATATAGCTGACTCATTCAAACAAACACCATCTCAATTTGTCTAGGAAACATTTAGACACGCTGGAATTAATGCATTAAAACTTCAGTTGACAAACACATTTTTCTGTTAACCGTGTCAGTGTTACAGCCCTGAGATGCTGTGATCACTGAATGCTGCATTCCCTGTGATTTCACATGGACAACTACATCATTTCAACTCAAGATCTCCGCTGCAGTAACGCATTTTATCAAAAGGCACAGCATATATATTCTGAAAGTTGAACACTCAACAAGTAATGTATTTAGGATACATTTTAACTTCATCTTTTAACTTAATAAACCTGACATATTCGTCATACACAATTAGCACAATGACTGAATATATTGCTGTTGTTCGAAGATTCAAAAGACTTTATTGCCATCGGTAATGTTACAAAGTCCATTATCGCTGGCATTATTTACTTTTTACGATCACCACCAGCTATATTTGACAAAATACATCACTAATATTATAAAAGCAATCCATCCAAATGAGTTGTTTCTTGGTAAATCACCATCGATGACATGGAGACAGTTACACAACAAAATGGCACAAATCTTGAACAAATTCAGCAGGGCGATAATTCATGATTAGCGCTTTTGCAATGCTAAAGGTGATACACTGAATATAACATGTTGCCTCTATGTAGCAGATAATTGTGCATAAAAACGATCTGAATTGCAGATGTTGTTAATGCCGCAATAGCCGCCTGTCGTATTCAAGTGTCACACACCAGGTGGGTGCAATACTAGACTATCATACTGAAATGACTATACAGTCACCCTTTTTGTCTGCTACCAGCTGACTGACTAGAAATGTAACTGAAGATTAACTGTGTAAATGTAACCAGGATGGTGTTGTTCTCTTCTGTTGCATGTTGCCGTGGTTATGTAATGTAATGTAAATTATAGAAAACACTGTTCATGGATCCAAGGTTCAATTAAATGCCCCAGCGTTGAAATCTTTACTATGTGTAATAATAATACAATTTATTTGCATAGCGACCGAATCAATAGTATTGCTCTCAGGCGCTTTACATAAATATACAAATAGTAGCTAAAATTGGATGATAAATTATTCTTAAAATAAAATATATATATTATGTATATATATATATATATATTATATATATATATTATATATATATATATAAACATTATAAATATAAGCCTATACATGAGACAGTAAAATAAAATAACACAGTCGTTACATTACTTATTATTCCTCAGGATGCTAAAATAAAAATTTAAATAAAAAGTATATGATTAAACAAAAAATAAACATAGCTAATCTAGTATACAATTATCATACTAAAATGCTAATAATGATACTAATTGCGTAATAATTATGTGATATGAATTGTATAATTGATGGGTAAATGTATGTAATTAAAGTCGACATAATCATGCCACAGAAACACTAATCTAAAAAGGTGTGTACCTTGTAAGAGTCGAGCGTGATGGCGAGTCTGCAGCCGAGGGGAGCCTTCGACACAAACACAGTGCCGCCGAAGGAGAAGAGCAGCATGGGAAACCAGATGATGAGGAAGAGTAGGAAGAGAAGAATGCCGCCGAGACCGTACTTGATGATGGGGGACCGCTTGGTGGCACGCGGCGTCACATACCGCTGTCACATGCACATAGTTCTGATACTAACGACAATACATCTCATATTGCGATAATTATATTTGGTTATTGTCATACGTGGTTATTTTGTCTCCCACCCACCTCCCTGTGCCACACTTAATGGACACTATAGTGGCTTTGACGCTTTTCCCTGATGCCAAATATGTACATGAGGTTTTGCCTAGGTTTTTTCCTCTAAGTGCAGGGTTTTTAGGGCGGTAAATAAAGTAGGTGGTTTTACAGGAAGTGGCGGAGTGACCCCCACCGATACGGTGTAGATAGTAAATATTGTATTAATACCTGTCATTGGTAATGTGTTTAGAATTTGTTGGTATTGCTTAGCAAGACCATTGGGGCCGGCGCATGCTTGCTGTGTAGATGTATTGATGTAGTGATTGTATGTACAGGTGTATATATATATATATGTGGGCCATCACATGATTTATCTATTAGAATAAAGCAATGTCATTGAATTGGCCTATTTCAATCATCACTTGTCTTGCGTTGCTGCTTTGCATAAGAGGCTGTATGTGCAGCGGGTACAAACATTAATTTATAATACCTAAATATGTGAGCATGCATGTGATGGGGATCCTCACATCAGAAATGAGTTGCAGGTCATGAAAGAACTCACATGGGTTTGTGTATCAGATAGTCTATGAATGTATATTTACACAATACATCTATACCCTCTGACGACATAGGTCTGGATGACGTCACTTACATCTTCACCAGCGAGGAAACATGCGACAATAAAGACATTGTTGTAGATGTCTTCCATCTGGACCCAGCTGTAGAGCCCGAGGGCCGTGTCAGTCCACATCCAGTCCATCAAGTAGCGGATCTCCAGCATGAATGGTGTGATCTGGAAGCTGAGTCCACAACCTTGACACAACCCACACCAGCGCAGAAACCACCGTGGTCAGTAGAACCTTTATATTTGTATGGTTGGTGGTCAGTAGAACCTTTATATTTGTATGGTTGGTGGTCAGTGGAACCTTTACATTTGTATGGTTGGTGGTCAGTAGAACCTTTACATTTGTATGGTTGGTGGTCAGTAGAACCTTTACATTTCTATGGTTGGTGGACAGTAGAACCTTTATATTTGTATGGTTGGTGGTCAGTAGAACCTTTACATTTGTATGGTTGGTGGTCAGTGGAACCTTTATATTTGTATGGTTGGTGGTCATTAGAACCTTTAAATTTCTATGGTTGGTGGTCAGTAGAACCTTTATATTTGTATGTTTGCTGGTCAGTAGAACCTTTATATTTATATGGTTGGTGGTCAGTAGAACCTTTATATTTGTATGGTTGGTGGTCAGTAGAACCTTTACATTTCTATGGTTGGTGGTCAGTAGAACCTTTATATTTGTATGGTTGGTGGTCAGTAGAACCTTTACATTTGTATGGTTGGTGGCCAGTAGAACCTTTACATTTGTATGGTTGGTGGTCAGTAGAACCTTTACATTTGTATGGTTGGTGGTCAGTAGAACCTTTAAATTTCTATGGTTGGTGGTCAGTAGAACCTTTATATTTGTATGGTTGCTGGTCAGTAGAACCTTTATATTTGTATGGTTGGTGGTCAGTAGAACCTTTACATTTCTATGGTTGGTGGTCAGTAGAAGCTTTACATGTGTATGGTTGGTGGTCATTAAAACCTTTACATTTCTATGGTTGGTGGTCAGTAGAACCTTTATATTTGTATGGTTGGTGGTCAGTAGAACCTTTACATTTCTATGGTTGGTGGTCAGTAGAAGCTTTACCTTTCTATGGTTGGTGGTCAGTAGAAGCTTTACATTTCTATGGTTGGTGGTCAGTAGAAGCTTTACATTTCTATGGTTGGTGGTCAGTAGAAGCTTTACATTTCTATGATTGGTGGTCAGTAGAACCTTTACATTTCTATGGTTGGCGGTCAGTAGAACCTTTACATTTCTATGGTTGGTGGTGAGTAGAACCTTTACATTTGTATGGTTGGTGGTGAGTAGAACCTTTACATTTGTATGGTTGGTGGTCAGTAGAACCTTTACATTTGTATGGTTGGTGGTGAGTAGAACATTTACATTTGTATGGTTGGTGGTGAGTAGAACCTTTACATTTGTATGGTTGGTGGTCAGTAGAACCTTTACATTTGTATGGTTGGTGGTGAGTAGAACCTTTACATTTGTATGGTTGGTGGTGAGTAGAACCTTTACATTTGTATGGTTGGTGGTGAGTAGAACCTTTACATTTGTATGGTTGGTGGTCAGTAGAACCTTTACATTTGTATGGTTGGTGGTGAGTAGAACCTTTACATTTGTATGGTTGGTGGTGAGTAGAACCTTTACATTTGTATGGTTGGTGGTCAGTAGAACCTTTACATTTGTATGGTTGGTGGTCAGTAGAACCTTTACATTTGTATGGTTGGTGGTGAGTAGAACCTTTACATTTGTATGGTTGGTGGTGAGTAGAACCTTTACATTTGTATGGTTGGTGGTGAGTAGAACCTTTACATTTGTATGGTTGGTGGTGAGTAGAACCTTTACATTTGTATGGTTGGTGGTGAGTAGAACATTTACATTTGTATGGTTGGTGGTGAGTAGAACCTTTACATTTGTATGGTTGGTGGTGAGTAGAACCTTTACATTTGTATGGTTGGTGGTCAGTAGAACCTTTACATTTGTATGGTTGGTGGTGAGTAGAACCTTTACATGTGTATGGTTGGTGGTGAGTAGAACCTTTACATTTGTATGGTTGGTGGTCAGTAGAACCTTTACATTTGTATGGTTGGTGGTGAGTAGAACCTTTACATTTGTATGGTTGGTGGTGAGTAGAACCTTTACATTTGTATGGTTGGTGGTGAGTAGAACCTTTACATTTGTATGGTTGGTGGTGAGTAGAACCTTTACATTTGTATGGTTGGTGGTGAGTAGAACCTTTACATTTGTATGGTTGGTGGTCAGTAGAACCTTTACATTTGTATGGTTGGTGGTGAGTAGAACCTTTATATTTGTATGGTTGGTGGTCAGTAGAACCTTTACATTTGTATGGTTGGTGGTCAGTAGAACCTTTACATTTGTATGGTTGGTGGTCAGTAGAATCTTTACATTTGTATGGTTGGTGGTGAGTAAAACCTTTACATTTGTATGGTTGGTGGTGAGTAGAACCTTTACATTTGTATGGTTGGTGGTCAGTAGAACCTTTACATTTCTATGGTTGGTGGTGAGTAGAACCTTTACATTTGTATGGTTGGTGGTGAGTAGAACCTTTACATTTGTATGGTTGGTGGTGAGTAGAACTTTTACATTTGTATGGTTGGTGGTGAGTAGAACCTTTACATTTGTATGGTTGGTGGTGAGTAGAACCTTTACATTTGTATGGTTGGTGGTGAGTAGAACCTTTACATTTGTATGGTTGGTGGTGAGTAGAACCTTTACATTTCTATTGTTGGTGGTCAGTGGAACCTTTACATTTCTATGGTTGGTGGTCAGTGGAACCTTTACATTTCTATGGTTGGTGGTCAGTGGAACCTTTACATTTCTATGGTTGGTGGTCAGTGGAACCTTTACATTTGCATGGTTGGTGGTCAGTGGAAGCTTTACATTTCTATGGTTGGTGGTCAGTGGAACCTTTACATTTCTATGGTTGGTGGTCAGTAGAACCTTTACATTTGTATGGTTGGTGGTCAGTAGAACCTTTACATTTGTATGGTTGGTGGTCAGTAGAACCTTTACATTTCTATGGTTGGTGCATGGTCAGTAGAACCTTTACATGTGTATGGTTGGTGGTCATTAAAACCTTTACATTTCTATGGTTGGTGGTCAGTAGAACCTATACATTTCTATGGTTGGTGGTCAGTAGAACCTTTACATTTGTATGGTTGGTGGTCAGTAGAACCTTTACATTTCTATGGTTGGTGGTCAGTAGAAGCTTTACCTTTCTATGGTTGGTGGTCAGTAGAAGCTTTACATTTCTATGGTTGGTGGTCAGTAGAAGCTTTACATTTGTATGGTTGGTGGTGAGTAGAAGCTTTACATTTGTATGGTTGGTGGTGAGTAGAACCTTTACATTTGTATGGTTGGTGGTCAGTAGAACCTTTACATTTGTATGGTTGGTGGTCAGTAGAACCTTTACATTTGTATGGTTGGTGGTGAGTAGAACCTTTACATTTGTATGGTTGGTGGTCAGTAGAACCTTTACATTTGTATGGTTGGTGGTGAGTAGAACCTTTACATTTGTATGGTTGGTGGTCAGTAGAACCTTTACATTTGTATGGTTGGTGGTGAGTAGAACCTTTACATTTGTATGGTTGGTGGTGAGTAGAACCTTTACATTTGTATGGTTGGTGGTCAGTAGAACCTTTACATTTGTATGGTTGGTGGTGAGTAGAACCTTTACATTTGTATGGTTGGTGGTCAGTAGAACCTTTACATTTGTATGGTTGTGGTGAGTAGAACCTTTACATTTGTATGGTTGGTGGTGAGTAGAACCTTTACATTTGTATGGTTGGTGGTGAGTAGAACCTTTACATTTGTATGGTTGGTGGTGAGTAGAACCTTTACATTTGTATGGTTGGTGGTCAGTAGAACCTTTACATTTCTATGGTTGGTGGTGAGTAGAACCTTTACATTTGTATGGTTGGTGGTCAGTAGAACCTTTACATTTGTATGGTTGGTGGTCAGTAGAACCTTTACATTTGTATGGTTGGTGGTGAGTAGAACCTTTACATTTGTATGGTTGGTGGTGAGTAGAACCTTTACATTTGTATGGTTGGTGGTGAGTAGAACCTTTACATTTGTATGGTTGGTGGTGAGTAGAACCTTTACATTTCTATTGTTGGTGGTCAGTGGAACCTTTACATTTCTATGGTTGGTGGTCAGTGGAACCTTTACATTTCTATGGTTGGTGGTCAGTGGAACCTTTACATTTCTATGGTTGGTGGTCAGTGGAACCTTTACATTTGCATGGTTGGTGGTCAGTGGAAGCTTTACATTTCTATGGTTGGTGGTCAGTGGAACCTTTACATTTCTATGGTTGGTGGTCAGTAGAACCTTTACATTTCTATGGTTGGTGGTCAGTAGAACCTTTACATTTGTATGGTTGGTGGTCAGTAGAACCTTTACATTTCTATGGTTGGTGGTCAGTAGAACCTTTATATTTGTATGGTTGGTGGTCAGTAGAACCTTTACATTCCTTTACATTTCTATGGTTGGTGGTCAGTAGAACCTATACATTTCTATGGTTGGTGGTCAGTAGAACCTTTACATTTCTATGGTTGGTGGTCAGTAGAACCTTTACATTTGTATGGTTGGTGGTCAGTAGAATTAACCTTGGTCAGCAGGACTTCCAACCTTGTGGTCAGCAGAACCATGGTGGTGCCACTTAAAAGGATTGATTTATATATTGACATAAAACGAAAATATCTGTGCGTCACCTTTGGAAGAGCTACTTTTGTTAATTTCTAAAACAATATGAGTTATGTACATTGGCTTTTTTTAGAGTTGTCAGTCCAACTGCATAGTACACATTAGTCCTGGACCTGCCCTATAGGCCCGTAGACATTTCGGAGGTATCGAAGTTTGACTGTTGATTTGGGTAATATATACATATGGCTTTAATATTCTACTAGGTGGAAATTTCAAAAACTGGGCATAACATTGCGACGGCCATTTTTCAAAATGGCTGCCAAATTCAATATCCCCGTATCTTAATAAATACGGCATGCAGAGCAATAATTGTGGTATGCCAATGTATGTTTCAGGGGACTCCAATTTCAAATATACAATTACTTGACTCCTATGGCATTTATTTCCGCCATTTTTAAAGATGGCGGTCATCAATACAAATGTCCCAATATCTCAAAAACTACGTCACCTAGAGCAGTTTTATTGACGTTGTTGGATAGCTTGGTGGATAGCAATACCAAACATGTTATTTGTTACCTTCAATAACATAACAATTCGCGCCAGTTTTAAAGATGGCGTCTGTCAAAGCCCATTATGTCCGTATTTAAGAAATACGGTATTTAGATCCATCTTTCACCACATCTTAAGTGCTTCATGTCGTTGAAGGGTGTAGCAGATATACAGTGGAGACCTGTTTGACCCACTGTTAACATTAGTTATCAGTTTGAGACGAGTTCAACGCCGTATATGATATGTTCCCTATTATCGCTCAGTATACATGAGATCATATGGCGAGACCATTAATTGATGTGTCATCTGTATATAACCAAATGCCAATATAATTCTGAATTTCATGTATGTTTGAAAAGTGTCATCACCAGAACACATCACAGATGGAAAGATGCATGTGAAAAACATGTTTATAGGTTAAAGCCTGCATCACTCAGGCCAGGACTACCATCGATCTATATAGATTAGCAGGTACTGAGCATTCAAATTATGTTTTAAACCTGGTGGAATTGCCTACGAGATATATCCCACTGTTATAACTATCCCAAAAGAGAAGTAGTAATGAGGTATTTGTTTACAATAAGCCAAGGTTGCCTCATTGATTGAAGACATTTCTATTATATACCAACACACAAGTACATTACTCTAGCTATTATTATTTCAAACTTTTTTGTTTCTTGTGTTGCCATATTTCAGATAATTGAAAACAAACGTGGCCATGGGCAAAAATACATAATAACTTGAGATATTTCACCTTCGGATTTTCAAGTCTGCTCCTGCCTCTCCTGAACTTAATGTATTATTTACATATTGGGCAAGACCGTCGAGCTACTTTATTGTGGGGAGACTAGCAGGAAACGTGTCAGTAACGTAGCAGAGCTCAACAATGACATTGTTGACAAAATAATAATAAAGATTATCGGACCTGACTGCATTCAAGTATCACAATACCCATACATATGTTATAAACGATAAACTGGTATACGCAGTCTCCGGCCTATTTAGGAGGAACCCAGGGTAACTGGTGAGATAAACAAACTATACGAAGCAACCAACAATAGTTACACACGTAGCACAAGCTCTCCCCTACCAGGATCCGTGTTTATCCGGAATACACTGATTGTACCATATGTGGGAGTGATAGGATTCGAGAACAAACGAAAAAAGTGAGGGAAAAGTTCAGAATGTGTAAATACGAAAGCGCAGTGAAGTTTCTAGATGCAATTAGATTTTTTTAATGACGCATTTGTTAGATGCACATACGCCTGAAAGTGTATTTGCTGCTGACAGTCAGAAACAAAATATGGTCCTCCTCAAACTAAATCGTGCAGGCTTTGTCTCATTTATATCCTTTGTACAAAGATGGCTATGGGTTGACAGTTACTGAAATTAAGGATTTCATGTTCAGTTTAGCAGTTAGTTATTATACTGAGTTATACAATAAAGATGTAAACACAAATTTATTGGACAACTATAGTGAAATGACTGAGCTATGTCCTAGTTATCGAGTCGTAGAAAAGAGACATTCTCAGAGAGGCTTTTGAAGGAAGTTGATTTCAAGATAGGTGAAAAATGGAGTGATGATTATGATGTGAAATAATCATGGGAAAACGTCAGATCAGTTGCTGACTTTCTTTGCCTCGCTCTTTGGCATTAAAAGATCTTGTATGTTTAAAATTGAAACGATGAGTATGATGCTTGATGGTGATGACGATGAAGTGACGCATGGTGACGACGTTGACCACAAAGAGAATACTACATACATAGACTGGATCGTTATTAACACGCAAACTCAACTCAGTTGCCTCTACCACATATTGCGCTATCAAATATTCAAGGGTGCAAAAAGACGCCTGTCAACATCTGATAATCTCCACACACGACTTAACAACATTCATTTCTCTCATCTTTGTTGCAGTACGTTTTACGCTAATATCGGATGAAAAGCATATTCCATGGGCACATTGAATTGATAACTAGGACAGAACTGAATTGTATCATTATAGTTGTCCAATACACGCATCTTAGAATATCTGTTGTATAACGCATAATCATAATTCTCTGCTAAACTGGACACGAAATCCTTAATTTCAGTAATTGTCAACCCATAGCCGTCTTTGATCAGTGGATCTAAATATGACAAAGCTTCCACGAACAAATCATGTTTAGGTTTAGTTTGAGGAGGACCCTTATTTTGTTTGTATATGTATGTATGTATGTATATATATATATATATATATATATATATATCAGCAAATACACTTTCAGATGTACTCAAGTATGCACATCTAGCAAATACGTTATCTCATTGCATCCAGAAAGTTTACATCACTTTCGTGATTAACAAGTAAGAACTTATCCCTCACTCTTTTCCTTTTTAACCGAACCCTATCACTCCCACGTACATTGATTGTAGTATGGTGCAATGTATGGTACAGTCAATGTAGTCCAGAAAAACACGGATTCTGGTCTATGAGAGCTTGTGCTGCGTGTGTAAGGATTATGGATTGCTTCTTGTAGTTTATTTATCTCAACAGTTACCTCCGGTTCCTCCAAATTTAACATGAGATTCCGTATATCATTGTATCGTTTATAACATGCAAACGTATTGTGATACTTGAATGCACAGTCATGTCCGTGAATCCCTAATACTGTGTTAACAATGTCATCTTTGAGCTCAGCTACGTGACTGACACGTTTCCTGCTTGTCTCCCCACCATAAAGTGGTTCGACTGTCTTGCCCAATATGCAAATAATACTTCAAGTTCAGAAGATGCAAGAGCAGACTTGAAAATTCGAATGTAAATATCTCAAGTTATTATGTATTTTTGTCTATGGCCACGTTTATTTTCAATCATCTGAAATATGGCAAGACAAGAAACAAAAAAGTTTGAAATAATAATAGCTAGAGTAATGTACTTGTGTGTTGGTATATAATAGAAATGTCTTCAATCAATGAGGCAACTTTGGCTTATTGTAAACAAATACCTCATTACTACTTCTCTTTTGGTGTAGTTATAACAGTGGGATATATCTCGTAGGCAATTCCACCAGGTTTAAAACATAATTTGAATGCTCAGTACCTGCTAATCTATATAGATCGATGGTAGTCCTGGCCTGAGTGATGCAGGCTTTAACCTATAAACATGTTTTTCACATGCATCTTTCCATCTGTAATGTGTTCTGGTGATGACACTTTTCAAACATACATGAAATTCAGAATTATATTGGCATTTGGTTATATACAGATGACACATCGATTAATGGTCTCTCCATATGATCTCATGTATACTGAGCGATAATAGGGAACATATCATATACGGCGTTGAACTCGTCTCAAACTGATAACTAATGTTAACAGTGGGTCAAACAGGTCTCCACTGTATATCTGCTACACCCTTCAACGACATGAAGCACTTAAGATGTGGTGAAAGATGGATCAAAATACCGTATTTCTTAAATACGGACATAATGGGCTTTGACAGACGCCATCTTTAAAAATGGCACGAATTGTTATGTTATTGAAGATAACAAATAACATGTTTGATATCGCTATCTACCAAACTATCCAACAACGTCAATAAAACTGCTCTAGGTGACGTAATTTTTGAGATATTGGGACATTTGTATTGACGACCGCCATCTTTAAAAATGGCGGAAATAAATGCCATAGGAGCCAAGTAATTGTATATTTGAAATTGGAGTCTCCTGGAACATACATTGGCATACCACAATTATTGCTCTGCATGCCGTATTTATTAAGATACGGGGATATTGAATTTGGCAGCCATTTTGAAAAATGGCCGTCGCCACGTTATGCCCAGTTTTTGAAATTTCCACCTAGTAGAATATTAAAGACATATGTATATATTACCCAAATCAACAGTCAAACTTCGATACCTCCAAAATGTCTACGGGCCTATAGGGCAGGTCCTGGACTACATCTTGAGTCTCCAGATGGGCACTGCTGGCTCACTCCACTAGTTTGATTAATAAACAGTGTACAGACTGGTTTGTTTGAAAGATTCACAGTTTTATTATAACAATTTGTACAATGCCATGAGACATGCGTATAGTAACAATAGACATCTTATAATTTTATGATTTAAAGGAAAACGTTTGAAAGGCAAGCTAATTCTGCGAAGCATACACAGGACAGATGGCCCAGGGTCCGTATTCTCGAAGAAAATTAATTTGTAAGTAAGAATTTTCGTAAATATGGCGGATTTTTACGTAGCTGCGAAAATTCGTAAGTTCGTATTCTCGAAAGCGTTAAGAATTTTCGCAGCTACGAATTTCGTATCTTACGTACGGAAATCTCGCGAGGGTTTGTTTGCGTTGCAACGGGCACAATCACAGATTTCTTGGATGTTTTACCGTTTTAGTTCTGCTCACATGTTCTGGCAGTGAATGAAAAAAAGGACAACACGGATAATTATCCAAGGAAAACTGGTGATTAGCCAGTGTAGATGCGATGCATAACACAATGATGCTGAGCCACTGAGAAATATTCATGCACATAAAATAACAGGCATCACACAAGCGAAGCATTTGATCGGAAAATAAAGAAACAGAACGCAAGCAAGGACACACTCGGCTGTCAGTGTCAAACAGAATGCTGAGTTGACAGTCAATGGAATGTCAAGGTTTACAGTTGCAGTGATTACGAATTTGCTGCTACCCGAGGACTAACTACGTTAACATAGCTTGCCTACAGGTTAGTGTGAGTACAATTATACGATAAAACGTTCGTACGTGTGTAATGTCGGTTATCTAAGACTCGGCGACAAATCAACGAAATGCGAGATTTAAATAATAAGACTAATCACTGAGTCAGTGCCTCAGTGTAATTTGTTACGCCAGGACTAGGACCTAGGTGTCGCATTGTCTGAATAACCGTTCTAGGTACACAGGGAAAATTATGACACAGGTGTGCGTCGTAGGGTTTCAACATGACCTTGTTAATTATATCTTAGTATTTATTCATTTAAAGCAACATGTTCGCGCTAGAAGTAGAAACTGGGACAAATTCATAAATATAAACTGTGTCAGATGGTATTTTAATGTATGAGACTAACTCTAATATATTGGTGAAGTATAAAGATTATCTCAAAGTCAAAGATCAGTAGTCCATATACACTGTACATATATGTTTTAGTGATATATAATTATTAAAAAAAATAAAAATACATTGTCACTTTAAATAATATAATTATAATTACATGTACAATTTTGCATTGCATGCTGTCAACTATAATATATTCTGTATACTTACAGAACACAGCCCAGCATAATCTACCAAATACCAAGATGACACACTCAGACTGCAAACTGGTACGAATAACAGGTGAGTTACAATATGTTGTCATTGTGTGATGGTATGTGCATCTTGGCACATACCCATAATTTGACAGATCACCTAAACCACCCTATCCTACTTATGTGCAGTACTGATATATAATCAAATGGCATAATGCCTTGTATTATGTCTTCTTTTGTCAGCATGCTGCTTACAACTCAGTTAACATATTGATGGTATAACAATAAAGAAAACTGTTTCTAAGAAATAATTACTAATGAGTGACCATTTAAAATAGGTCTCCACCTCTGAAAATTGTCTTTACCCAAAATGTGTGCATAAACAAGCTATGTTATATGTTGCACCTGTTTACAACTTAGATATTGCATACCATACACAGTTTTAACAATGATGTAATGTATTGTCTGTATTTGCCTCTGAGCTTCGTTGATGACAATATGTTATCTTATTCTTATGACTTAAATTACTCATAAAGTTATACTACCCTCTGTGGGGTAGGTAGTATCCATCTAACCCGTCTCATAAATTAATATATGTATATATGTAAACATCCCTGCATTGTGTGTGTAAAAAATATGTTTGTTTCTCAGCTATAATATAATAAAAAAATTGACTAGAATGGCTTGTATTGATTAACAAGTGAAATATAAATTACTTATGATGTGTTATATAAATCACATAATATGTATATTTTCAGAGAGACAGTGGATGAGAATGACTGTTGCACCTTGCATTTTGAAATATGCAGATTACAACTGACCTTGCTGCAGCACCAAGATGACAGTTTAGCTACATACCATTCTGAGGTTGTCAACAGTTCTATCAATAATGCACAATGTGTGCTACACCATGGGGTTGTGCAGCAATGACATCAACATTTTATTACATTCACTTGGTTCTCCATTGCCAGCAATGCTATCTGTGGATGTGGCACATTTCGTCCCAGTGCAATGTTTTTGGAAATACACTGAAACTTGAACATGCTATGAACACTAGACATACTACATGTATATTGAATTATTGTGTATGTGAATACTATATTGATTTAGTGTGTCTATTCCTATCAGTGGTGGTTTTGTGTGGATAATTTGAAATTATAATATTACAGTGTTCTAAAATGTTAATAATGGTACTTATATATTTTGTTTCAAAGAAAACAAGGATTTCTAGGATGCACATAAATCATATGTAAAATTATTCAAATATTTTACATGGTATTTTAAGAATCTACTGGTAGCAACAGTATGTTAATAATCTTCTTTATATTGATAAGAATTACAAGTGCTGATCTGTAAAATATAAGATCAAAATATATATATTTGTGTCACTGTCACTTGTTTTGGAGAGAAAATTAATGCGATTACTGGCACCCCTTACAAAAAATGCCATTGAATGGTACTAGGGGTTATTATGGCCAAGGGTATTTGAATGGTATCTGAATGTTTTTTAAAGATATTTTGGATTCCTTGTTCAATGGTATTTTAAATTACCTTTGAGAGAACCACTGAATCCTAAAATATCATTGAATGGTTCAATGGTACAGAATGATACTGAATGGTATTCAAATGTAATCAGTGGCATACCATTGACTTTTTTGTAAGGGACCTTCAAATGAATAATTGCACATCATACATCATGCTCATTTTGTTGAAAAAGGTAGGTGTATTTGCATAACTACAGTACTGTTATTGTTTGACAAATTATGTTTTAATAAAATATGCAATCAATAAATACGTGTTGGCACAATATTCGTGCACTCTAAATGTGCTGGTAGTACTGATTGAATACCATTTATATTTTATACCTTGCTAAATAAAACCACCCCACAGATGTCAGATGGGAAAGTTTTACCTTTTAATGTACTGGAAATGTTCATATTGTGTAATAATATTTATTTGTTAATCATATACCCAGGATGTTTGAATTTGTTTTATAAAAAAATAGTGTAATTATATGTTGGAGAATAAATGATATATATGAACACGTCATTGCATTCAATTCAATATAGTGCAATACAGAGGTATTATAAAACGGAAAGGTTCATGTGTAGCTAAACGTGCCTACACAAATAATAACTGTAGAGTACGCTGTCTGCAAATAATGCGGCGAATTACTAATCCGTCCCGCTTAATGGCTGGTCCCGGTTATTGATATTTTTACTGTGGCTTTTTGCATTGACGCAATGGATCTATGCGGAATCTGCTTTCAAAGACGGTATTTATGCAATTACAACGGCCAATAAAATAGAGACACACACACATAAGTGTCAATGAAGCATACACTATTTATTGAATATATGTTGGCGATGTTGTAATACAATAATAACTGAGAAATGTATGCCTGAATGAACTAATACAACAGTTACGAAAAAGTTACGGCACCTATCTCGATTTCGTAAGTTACGGTGAAAAATACGCCATATTTACGAATTTTCTTATCTTAACTGTTTCGAGAATAGCATTTACGAAAATTCGTAACTTACGAAATTTCGACGCCATATTTACGAATATTCTTATCTTAACTGTTTCGAGAATAGCATTTACGAAAAATCGTAACTTATGGCAGTTTCGACGCCATATTTGCGAAAAGATGGCGCTAAGAAATTCGTAAGTCGTTCGAGAATACGGGCCCAGGTACATTAGCAAAGACCTGCGTTTAGAGACTTACATTTTGAAGAAGAACAAGTTGGTGTAGTTGTACTGCTTGGTGAGGAAGTTGCCAAGGATGCGGGCGGGGTAGCGGCAGCGGATCTGGTAGGCAGACAGGCCAAAGTACAGACACTTGAAGAAGTACCACAACTGAGCTGTGACGTTCATAGAGAATGGCCTGCAACAACACAACAAGTCATTCTTTCTATATGGCCAGCTTTACAACAGGCCAAAAGCATCATATGGGAAGTATTACCATACTCATTTATCCAGTACAGATCTGTCATGCATCTTTTCATAACAACTTGCCAATTGCTTTCTAGAGGGGGATCGATATATATTGATCAATAGATGAATAGCTTAGGCATTGCATGCAGCAGTAATTTTTAGAGGATTGTGATTGTTTTGTTTTCTAAATAAACTATCAACAATGTGTCTGACCTGAAGTAGAAGCAATGCTTGTGGATTCACAAAAAGTACTTAGGATTAGTATCACATAACAATTACTTGTGTGTGGACAGCAGTTATAATGGCACAGCAATACGAGAAAAAACACTTATTAGAAAAGAACATTTATTCACATTTTCAGTGTAAAGCCACCTCTAGATGAACGAGTTTATAATGATGCCCATGGATAGCCTGCATCTATAAGAACAAGCTGCCATTGGGGAAGCCATCAAACACGTTGTAGCGCTTACATTTTTCCGGCATTACAAACGTTCCAATTGTTGTTGCTGCGCATGCGCGATATATGTAAAATCATCAATGTGCAGCGAAAAGACAAAGCATTTATGGTATAAATACTACGGGATGTTCGCTACGATGTATATAACCTCTCAGCAAAGTTATTTGTCACAAATTAACATGAGGCAAACAAGTTTTGAGGCATATTTTGATGGCAAGCGTAAATCACGCGACAGTAGTGCATCATAATCCGTGAGTGATTTATAAAAAACGTAATACTTTATTGCATTGAACAACATTTTAAGAAACTCTTCACACACAGTAATCATCACAGGACAGTTAATGAACAGCCCGTGGCATTTATACAGAAAATGCTTCGTTGTTTCGCTGGACATTGATGATTTTACATTTATTGCGCATGCGCCGAAATGTCAATTGGAACGTCTTTAACGACCGGAAAAATGTACGCGCAACAACGTGAGAAAACTTGTGCAGGTGTGTTCACAAGACCGACCTGTTGGTGACGGACGGCAGGATGAAGAACATCCACATGTGTGCCCCAATCACCAGCATCACCTGCAGCACGAGTTTGCCAAAGACGAGTCGCCGCAGGTAGATCACCCGGTCCACCAGCATGAAGATGAACAGTGACAGGAGCATGACGAGAAAAGCTGATGGAACCTGTTCACATGCACAATGTGACATCAGTGTTTTAACATAGCAGCAGTCGCACGAATATCACACTCCAACCATTTGTCTACCAGTAATGACAAACTTGTTTTGTCAATTTGAAACGTTTTAGCAATATCAATCGATCGATCGATCGATCGATCGACCGACCGACCGACCGACCGACCGACCGACCGACCGACCGACCGACCGACCGACCGACCGACCGACCGACCGACCGACCGACCGACCGACCGACCGACCGACCGACCGACCGACCGACCGATCCATCCATCAACCAATTTAAAGACGCACAGCATGAAAAACACAAGTGTCTACCCTTCATGGCTAGAATGTCAACAGTTTTTTTTTCATCTTTATCTTTTGTGATGCCAAACCATGTATTAGACATTTTCCATAAGTATGCATATTGCTATGTATAGTATTGTACCACTCTAAGGCTGGATCAATTTACAGATATGATGATGGTATTTAGAAACTCAAGCAAATGTACATATTTGTTGACATGTTTATGTGACCTGAATACTAGTGCCTGGTTATACAGCCAGCAGAGGCCAACTTTTAAGTACCCAACATTATGAGCAATACAAAAACTTCGTCTTTTTAAATTCTGCTTAGAAGAAAAAAACTTATAATAAAGGTAAACATACAAGCAAATAAACACTTGTATCAATACATTTAACACATTCATGTTTTACTTAACGTATTGCAAAATGTATAAAACATAATTTAACAACACAGACAATGTCTGGGAGAGTGAGGATACTCACCCGGTTCTCCTTAATAGCACTTGTTACATCACGAATGTTATGACTCTCCGTCTGAAACCATGGGAGGGGTCAAAGGTCATACATAATAATGACATCCGCATTGTGTATTAGTGTTTATAGTTAACCTGTATATTCCAGTTCAACTAACTATAAATGAGCAGTAAATTATTGCCACTGCTGTTTCATCTATAAATATGATTACTTTGAGTCATGTTAAGTGTATCTCCTCCCAGGCGCCAAGCATCCTCACAAGCCAGAGGTTGTTGAGCTACATTCCTACGCCTGGCCAATCGTCTTCTTAAAGCTGGCGATTGCAACTGACTTCCCCAGTTGCTACTGCATCAGCCGTGGGAACAGTGCAAATACCTGCCCCCATTTGTAGACAGATGCATAACTGGTGAAAATCCCAATATAATGACCCATTCAAACCCTAAACACTGCATGTAACATGAGCAGCATGTGGCTGAAATCACCCAAAATATTATATCACATGATCGGAGACCGACCACACTCCTTGCTGGCGAATTCATTGGCTCACATTAAGAAATTTTTGAAAGGGATGTGCCAGGGGTAGAGAAGAGGTGGTACTCACATAATCAGCTGCTGCAACCCTTGGGACACGAGAATGGGGCCAAATACCGTTTCCTTTAACTTTTGATCACCAGCAGGGGATGTTGTCATTTTGTAGTATCTATTATTTCAGTAGCTCAAGTGAAGGGTGTTATTTCCACAACTGTCATTATATTCGTCACACCAGAAAATTACCATTGGCAATGCCATAAAAATATATAACAGATCAACGAGAATGAATAAAATACTGCAATGATGACAACGTCTGTCTTTAAAGTGTTGCTCTGTGTGTGGTCTGTTTAAGGAACTGTGTACATTCAGATTTGTCACAAACTGTGTTGAGACTTACAACCGGCGCGAAGCTCTTGTAGCTGAAGGAGACAATGATGAAGCCAATGACGTCACAGAGAAACATCCAGGCGTAGACGTCTGTGACAATGTTGTATGGTCCCTCTGTGATGTGAGTGTAAAACTCGTTGAAGGGATGCTTTATCCGTGACCAACTGCAAGGACAACAACACCACTGATGTCTCTATCGGACAGCTGCATTTATCATGTAGATGTGTATTATGTTGAACAGGTTTATACAGTATATGGGCACAACATAGATAACAATCTGTCAATTTAGTTATTCTAGGAGAAATTCATAGTTCAATGCCCAATTTATTTTTCATGATAAATAATCAAAGACTAATAAAAATTTTGTGACAGATTTTTAAACAACAAAATCTGTGAGTCAGAGTGACCTAACTTACGTATGACAGGAACGCATCATAATGATGAGATCTTCCAGTTCTAAGGTATATACACTGAGCCAGACAAACACACACAGGTGCATGAATAAATATGACCATTGGGCAGTCACAAGTTGACCAGACATGCACAAGGACTGACCGAGACTGTTGTGACCAAACCGAGTCGTCTGCGTTGTAGTCAAAGGAAGTTATTGAGTCATCAGATACCATAAATACAGGTCGCCTTGTATCTTTATTAGGCGGCTGGATGTCCTACAAACATTCACAGTGCATTTATTCAGTTCTGTATTATTACAAAATTCCAATTTCTAACATCAGTGCACCAAAGTATTCAATGTATACATATATATACTTCTGAGCTTGTTTTCTAAGGATTTGGGTGCAATAGAAGTTATATATATATATATAATGTACTCTTCTTTCCAGTTTTTGAAAACTTACTTGTGTGTGTGTGAGTGTGTGTGCGCGTGCGTGTGCATGCGTACGTGCGTGCATGCACCCACACGTGCACTTATGTAGGTGGGCACTTATTCATGTTTATATCAAACTGACTGTTTGTTCTGGTATGTAAAAAATGTAAAACGGAACCTTTAACCATGCTCCAGGTAGACACCCAAACCTACCCCTGTACATGGCTGCTCCAGGTAGACACCCAAACCTACCCCTGTAGATGGCTGCTCCAGGTAGACACCCAAACCTACCCCTGTAGATGGCTGCTCCAGGTAGACACCCAACCCTACCCCTGTAGATGGCTGCTCCAGGTAGACACCCAAACCTACCCCTGTAGATGGCTGCTCCAGGTAGACACCCAAACCTACCCCTGTAGATGGCTGCTCCAGGTAGACACCCAAACCTACCCCTGTAGATGGCTGCTCCAGGTAGACACCCAAACCTACCCCTGTAGATGGCTGCTCCAGGTAGACACCCAAACCTACCCCTGTAGATGGCTGCTCCAGGTAGACACCCAAACCTACCCCTGTAGATGGCTGCTCCAGGTAGACACCCAAACCTACCCCTGTAGATGGCTGCTCCAGGTAGACACCCAAACCTACCCCTGTAGATGGCTGCTCCAGGTAGACACCCAAACCTACCCCTGTAGATGGCTGCTCCAGGTAGACACCCAACCTTACCCCTGTAGATGGCTGCTCCAGGTAGACACCCAACCTTACCCCTGAAGATGGCTGCTCCAGGTAGACACCCAACCTTACCCCTGAAGATGGCTGCTCCAGGTAGACACCCAACCTTACCCCTGTAGATGGCTGCTCCAGGTAGACACCCAACCTTACCCCTGTAGATGGCTGCTCCAGGTAGACACCCAACCTTACCCCTGAAGATGGCTGCTCCAGGTAGACACCCAACCTTACCCCTGAAGATGGCTGCTCCAGGTAGACACCCAACCTTACCCCTGAAGATGGCTGCTCCAGGTAGACACCCAACCTTACCCCTGAAGATGGCTGCTCCAGGTAGACACCCAACCTTACCCCTGAAGATGGCTGCTCCAGGTAGACACCCAACCTTACCCCTGAAGATGGCTGCTCCAGGTAGACACCCAACCTTACCCCTGTAGATGGCTGCTCCAGGTAGACACCCAACCTTACCCCTGTAGATGGCTGCTCCAGGTAGACACCCAACCTTACCCCTGAAGATGGCTGCTCCAGGTAGACACCCAACCTTACCCCTGAAGATGGCTGCTCCAGGTAGACACCCAACCTTACCCCTGAAGATGGCTGCTCCAGGTAGACACCCAACCTTACCCCTGAAGATGGCTGCTCCAGGTAGACACCCAACCTTACCCCTGAAGATGGCTGCTCCAGGTAGACACCCAACCTTACCCCTGTAGATGGCTGCTCCAGGTAGACACCCAACCTTACCCCTGAAGATGGCTGCTCCAGGTAGACACCCAACCTTACCCCTGAAGATGGCTGCTCCAGGTAGACACCCAACCTTACCCCTGTAGATGGCTGCTCCAGGTAGACACCCAACCTTACCCCTGAAGATGGCTGCTCCAGGTAGACACCCAACCTTACCCCTGAAGATGGCTGCTCCATGTAGACACCCAACCTTACCCCTGAAGATGGCTGCTCCAGGTAGACACCCAACCTTACCCCTGAAGATGGCTGCTCCATGTAGACACCCAACCTTACCCCTGAAGATGGCTGCTCCATGTAGACACCCAACCTTACCCCTGAAGATGGCTGCTCCATGTAGACACCCAACCTTACCCCTGAAGATGGCTGCTCCAGGTAGACACCCAACCTTACCCCTGAAGATGGCTGCTCCATGTAGACACCCAACCTTACCCCTGAAGATGGCTGCTCCAGGTAGACACCCAACCTTACCCCTGAAGATGGCTGCTCCAGGTAGACACCCAACCTTACCCCTGAAGATGGCTGCTCCAGGTAGACACCCAACCTTACCCCTGAAGATGGCTGCACCAGGTAGACACCCAACCTTACCCCTGAAGATGGCTGCTCCAGGTAGACACCCAACCTTACCCCTGAAGATGGCTGCTCCATGTAGACACCCAACCTTACCCCTGAAGATGGCTGCTCCATGTAGACACCCAACCTTACCCCTGAAGATGGCTGCTCCATGTAGACACCCAACCTTACCCCTGTAGATGGCTGCTCCATGTAGACACCCAACCTTACCCCTGAAGATGGCTGCTCCATGTAGACACCCAACCTTACCCCTGAAGATGGCTGCTCCATGTAGACACCCAACCTTACCCCTGAAGATGGCTGCTCCATGTAGACACCCAACCTTACCCCTGAAGATGGCTGCTCCATGTAGACACCCAACCTTACCCCTGAAGATGGCTGCTCCATGTAGACACCCAACCTTACCCCTGTAGATGGCTGCTCCATGTAGACACCCAACCTTACCCCTGAAGATGGCTGCTCCATGTAGACACCCAACCTTACCCCTGAAGATGGCTGCTCCATGTAGACACCCAACCCTACCCCTGTAGATGGCTGCTCCAGGTAGACACCCAACCTTACCCCTGAAGATGGCTGCTCCACGTCGTCCTCCATGATGTGGTTAGCCTGCTCCAGGATCTCAGCAGCCTTCTGTGCCGTGTGCCATATGCCTCTACTCTGTAACATATGCCTCTACTCTGTAACATATGCCTCTACTCTGTAACATATGCCTCTACTCTGTAACATATGCCTCTACTCTGTAACATATGCCTCTACTCTGTAACATATGCCTCTACTCTGTAACATATGCCTCTACTCTGTAACATATGCTTCTACTCTGTAACACGTGCAATCAGACCACAGCCACGGCTTGACTCGTGTTAGTAAAGTTACTCTGGATTACTCAACTGATGAATCTGTTCTATATTATATATAATGTTCATGGCTCCAAGAATGGTTTATTGTAGTATAATTTAACTTACTTTTGAGCTTAATTGTCGAAGATGAGTATGACGTTTCTACCCGTCATCAACCAACAGGAGTAGGATACCATTGTCGGGCCACAGGACACTCAGAACACTATAGTACTGACCCGTGAATCCAACTGGCATAAAAGAAAAGTGAAGGAGGCTATATACATCAAACAAAGAGCCCCTACCATGAACAGAGACCAGGGATACCATCTGCCTGCCATCTACAACCAAATTATCCCTCCGAAATCTGAGGCAACACACGTGACACCAGTACATGAACAAGGCCCGTAGATGACGGGTCGAAATGTCATACTCATCTTTGACAATTAAGCTCCAAAGTAAGTTAAATTATACTATAATTAATGAATCTGTTCTGCCACCACCAACATTTTGCAGAAGCCAATTTTTTTAAAGTATGTGTATTCATGGCAAGCTTTTAACAACAGACACAATGTAATATATTTCAGTTTAATTCAATCAAGTTTAATCAGTCTTATGCAATGCTGTGCATACATTCTACCCACCCCAACTGAACATGTGGTTTATCTAGCTCATCACATTCTAAGACACCAAAGGTAAACAACTAATATTCATCTTACATCTGATAAAAACTGTACCTGGTATGAACCTTTAACTTCTATGAAATATCAAAGAATAAAAGCATGTTCTTAGGGTGATTTTCCATAGATATTTGGATAGTTGCCACCTCACAAAATAAAACAAATAAAAAGTACGACAAATTTAGAAACATGCAGATACATATATGCTAGCTTGATTGTAATGAGAATTAACATTGTTGAAGTCTGCTAAGACATTGGACGGCACAGACCTTGAGCAGGGAGCGGTGGAAGAAGAGCACGAAGAGGAGGATCATGTCGATGGTCTCGTACGAGTACCGTCTGTCAATACCAATGATGCGTGGCAGGAAGAGAGGGTCGTTGGAGTGCCACTTGCCCGTGTTCCAATAGAAGAACCCAAAGCGAAAGAAATACTTCACCAACAGTACAGTCTGCAAGCAGAGTCACGCTCTCAGCCAATCACAAGTGCCATATATTCGTTCTGTTAAATGTACACCCGACTAAAACCATTTGTGAAATCCATCATTTACTGCAACTAATTGCGACTGCGAGTGACACAGCGGGGCCACTATTCTGTCGTTTTCACACTGCTGTGAGAAACAAATGTTGGTGTAACCTCTTAACGATTTGTGTAAGCATACTGTAAACATAACAGAATGAACATGATAAAGTTTATCAATCTTCATAATTACTACATCAAATACTAGCAGAAGAGATATCATATAACCTGTTATAGATTGTTCTGCCTTTTTTAAGTTGCTATTGTTGCTACCCTACACTACTGCTGTGTTCTGTCATTACCCTACATTGCTGCTGTGTTCTGTCACGACCCTACATTGCTGCTGTGTTCTGTCACGACCCTACACTACTGCTGTGTTCTGTCATTACCCTACATTGCTGCTGTGTTCTGTCACGACCCTACACTACTGCTGTGTTCTGTCATTACCCTACACTGCTGCTGTGTTCTGTCATTACCCTACACTACTGCTGTGTTCTGTCATTACCCTACACTGCTGCTGTGTTCTGTCATTACCCTACACTACTGCTGTGTTCTGTCATTACCCTACACTACTGCTGTGTTCTGTCATTACCCTACACTGCTGCTGTGTTCTGTCCAGAGCTGTAACAAGTACATTTATTTTGTACTTGAGTAAAAGTAACCCTGGAAAAAGCTACTCAAGTAAAAGTACTTCTAAAATAATGTACTTGAATTACAAGTAAAAAATATGTACTTGAAGTAAAAACAAAAGTACTTTTCTCCTGAAACTAGTTCTCACTGTTGTGAATAAAACAAAACATTCACAATTATAATTTAGTGTGTACACGCTATGCATAAAATATATTTAATACTATGAACTATAATGATGCAAACAACACTGCGTAGGCCAACTAGGCCTACAAGCTGTAAATACACCATGCTTTATTAATAATAGGTCCACAGCAACCATTGTATTCATAAGTTGAACTAGAAGTAATTCACGTTGTCATAGGGGGTGTTACATCTTTCTTAAAATGTTCTTTTCATCGTGGGTTATAGATGGACGTATGATGAATTTTATCCTATGTTACACGAAGGAGGCATTCAGTCTAGATGAATGCTTATGAAAACGTGTCTTTTGAAATATGTCTTCATTTGTAATAATTACTAATTGTAACATTTATAAAATACTTTAGTTAAATTAAACAGTTACAAACACTGATCTATATTAAAAATAGAAATTATAAAGATGTGGTTCCACAAGACCGGCAGGTTAGCGGTGGGCGATAACGGGGAGCCTTCGATATCTACAGCATGTGCAATCAACATCTAAAGCTAATAATCTGTGTCAACAATATGCAAGACACAAGGTGACAAATAACGCAACTGTTTTTCATGTCTACTCAATGCAAGGTCTTAAATGACCTCAGGGTCACTGCCATTCATGGGCACTGTTGTCTTAGAGGCCCAGTCAGGAAGTCTTGTAACACCCAGTTCAGGCTCAGCAGCACCAGAGCCAGACCTCAGATTGCAATTATCTCACTGGCTTCATCAGGTGACAAAGCAAATCGTTTGTACAACTGATCTGGCCAGTCCAGGACACTTAACATGTCTGTTTGTTGTACATTCCGGCTGATATTTGTAAATAAATCTATGCTAACTGCTGACATTACCTTGCTTCCGACAGGTGCTTTTAGGACATTTGCAAATTTAACAAATTATGAGTACTTCTCTACATTTAGATAAAGTACACATATTTGTACTTTGTTACAAGTAAAAGTACTTCCAAAAAAATGTACTTCGTTACTCAAGAAAAGTAAACTTTTCTACTTAAGTAAAGTAACAAAGTAAAAGTACTTCGTTACATTACGGCTCTGGTTCTGACACTACCCTACATTACTGCTGTGTTCTGTCAATAGCCTACATTACTGCTGTGTTCTGTCAATACCCTACATTACTGCTGTGTTCTGTCACTACCCTACGTTACTGTGTTCTGTCACTACCCTACACTACTTCTGGCTACTACTACCAATTCCCATCCCTACCTCAGTGTAGACAATCATAGTGATCCAGTAGACCGTGTCAGGTCTGGGCACAGACAGCATGGCCCAGAGGAAGACAGAGATGGGAAAGGGCAGCGAGAGGATGCTGGCATTGAACAAGGGATTCAGAATCATGACAAAGTAGCAGAGGAACTCTGACAGTGACAGCAGTGCATCCTTGACGGCAGCTAAGAACTTCAGTAGTCGAGGTGGAATCCTGCAACAGAGGGTGGCTGTTTTGGTGGCTGTCTAATTCATCATAATTAACATGTCAATCATGGATATCGGTGGATTTCTTGACAGGTGCATTCACAGAATGTCCATCAATTTGTGGCTTATTTAGGATCATAGGAAATACAGGAATTCAGGAGAGAGAAAGAGAGACAGTGAGAGAGAGATAGCTAGAGAGATAGAGAGAGAGAGGTTGCGTTCGCAATAGAAGAAAGTAAAGTGGATGAGCGTGGCTGATGAGAGAGAGAGAGAGAGAGAGGGGGAGAGGGGGAGAGGGGGAGAGGGGGAGAGAGAGAGAGAGGGAGAGGGGGAGAGAGGGAGAGAGGGAGAGGGGGAGAGGGGGAGAGGGGGAGAGAGAGAGAGAGCGTAATAGTGTAATTAAGGGGAATTTTGTTAACATCATACTTTGTTTTTTCTTTTTCCTTTTCCTCTGCGTTCCTTGTCTGTAGGCTGAAAAAGGCACAACACCAAATTAAAGGCATTGAAATATTTTTGAGAAATCAAACGAAACGTTTCAAAATAATGTGAAATTGTTGTGACTAATTCTTTTTTTCAGATTACTTGCATACATTTTGTGACCGCGAAACCACGGTTGCCGTAAACAAATTGGAAATATACAAACTTAGAAATAAAAACATAGTAAAACATAAACAAAGCAGGTGTCAGGTTGTGAGTAATGAAAATTAGTAACTGTTGACCAAATGAACTGATCAACACATGATGTGACATATGTCACGCTACAATCTGACCTCCTGTACAGGTGTTCACCACAATGTAGATTTCTACAGGAACAAAACTGTTTTGTAATGTTGAATAGCATGAAACTGAATGTCCACAGTTATCCATCCTAGCAAGATTGTGCTATCTGCCATGTAAACTAGGTGATCCCCTAGGAAAACTGCCGCAGGTAGCTAAGTCAATGTAGTTGTTAACTTTGCCAGCCGCAACTGCTCTAGCCGTGAGAACCATGCAAATAGCTGCCCCAATTTGAAGATGGTTACACAGCTGGCGAGAATCCCAATAACCTGTTCGCATCCTAAACGTCAGTCTGCTCATTCTCTACCTCTTCTCTATCACACTACTCTGCAACATGTGCTGGGGCGATGGAGAGATGGTGACAGGGACACCCCTGTACATGACTGTAGACACTGCAATAGCTGCAGAAGCAACACTAACAACTCTTAAGTCAAGTTAAGTTACTCACCCGTGAACCATCGTTGCCTTGTCACAAGGCTGAACTATCCAAGGCAGTGCTTGCATCTACAAGAAAACAACATAGTTTCAAGGGATAGTTATTCACCAGAAATGAGTGAGTGACGCAAATAGTCTATATCATCCTAATCACTCAAAACCATATGGATTTTTGTTTTTTAAATGTCTGAGTCCTGTAACAAAACAAAACAATAACCGGAAATTATGCAGCTTATGTTGTTGGCAGTGATCTTTATCAGCCGTGCTACTTGGCACTCAAAGTCATAGCTTTTAAAAAAAAATTATTATTGACAACATTATTACTGGCCAAATTAGTATTCCAAGAAAAACAGAACATTTTCTTAAATTTAAAAATGTACAGACTTTGTGCTGGAAACTAGACAATTTAACACAAAAACTAGAATTATTTTCAAAGCTCCAACAATTGTATTTACATAATACCATTCCAATTTGCTTCAAATGTGACTGGAATACCTCTATGATTTATGGATCAGGAAGTATTAAAAAAAAATCAAAACTTGATCATCAACAGTGACAATAAAATGTCTTTTTAAATTTCACTAAATAGCTTAGAGTTTTAAGTTTTCTTGAATTGCACAGGTGATACATATACAAAATCAATTGGAAACATTACACATTAATCACCCTATTTTGTACAAACAACCATTTGTATCTCAATAAAATAGGGATTTAATCCAGCATGTTTGTTTTCCTGCATAATAACCACATAATTCCCTCCTACATGATTGCATTTTTTCTTCGAATACAGTTTATTAAAGTTGGATGAATAAATTAAATGAAGTAATAAGTTTAATTTAAAGTTGCGATTGGAAGACATTTCCAAAAAGTTTCACCTTTAATTTCTGCTTTTCGATTCTCTTTTCCTTTTCAAGAATCATAGCAACCTTACGATAGTCTGCCACAATTAGGTCAAGTCGGGCAGTGATGGCGTCAATGAATCGTACCCAAAGCTCCCAGTAAACGCGTAGATGTGACCACGTGGAGCCTAGCAACACAACACAACACAACATAACACAACACACCGTCCACTTGCACCATCTTCTCCCAAGTTACTAACCTAATGCAACATTGTTTGTTTCATTATCTGCATTTTTTTATGATAGTAATTGTTAGTCTGAGGTTTGTTCAAGCAGCGGCCAATGTGCAGTTAGAAATTAATGAAGCATTCAACTTCAAAGGTACTTGTGGGTTGGGACAACAGCTCCGGGAATACGTAGCAGTAATTACTCAAGTCAACATGTGGCATATTCTGTTTGCAGTGTGAATATTTCACTAACGCAACATTCAAGCTGCTTAATGGGTAATATGGCTTAAAGATAAAGACTAATATCACCCTTCCAACAGAAGCCATTTATTAAAAATGTACTATTACAAAGTCAGGTTTAATTAGATTTGGGTGACATAAGTGACATAAGGTACTTTTTGTCATTGTTTGAGTGTCTTGTAATAATACTTATTATTTAGTTTATACTTCTCAGGATGCATTATAATTTTTGACAATTCTTGGTTCACCTTCCTGAATATTTCGATGTTGGTTTCTGAAAAAAGCCACTCACTCTTCATTTTGCCCTGGTTCTTTTTTGCTGAGATGATCTGGAGCCATTTGTTCGCGTACTTGCGAGCTGCGTTCTGGGCACTTAAAGGCTGTCAGATAAATAAAACCATCATTCATCAACAATAAGCCAACAAAACAACGTAACGCATAAATACACAAACTTTAATTATGTCAAGGCATTGTCCTGCTTCAAATGTATACAGTGCTCCAGCGATATGAGAATACAGTGAAATGAATGTATATATTTGGACACCATAAAATACTTAAATTCTCATCTTTCCGAAAACATCCAGTACAAAAAGGAATTACATGTGGTTTCTGAATTACTCCAATTATGTACTCTGTATACGTGCACAGAAAGTTAAGACTTTTTTATAGTGTCCAAATTCATGCACATGTACTATGTTCAAATACAGTAGTAATCAAGGTTTCTAAAAGTTAAGTTTCTAATTTCAGTTGCATAGATGTGTTTGCTTATCTGGCAACAACAGTTACAAAACCAGTGCTGTAACAAGTACTCCAGAAAAGTAACTAAGTAAAAGTAAAAGTAACTTCCCAAAAAACGACTTAAGTAAAAGTACTCCCGAAAAAAACTACTTAAGTAAAAGTACCGCTCCACAAAACTACTTAAGTAAAAGTACAAAAGTATTCGGTCAGTGCCAATATATATATATATATATATATATTGGCACTGACCGAATACTTTTATATATATATATGCATATATATATATATATATATATGCATATATGTATATATATATATATATATATATATATATATATATATATATACGATGATGAAAATATTATATATACACTGTAAATATATAAAATTATATATAATCATATATATTTATATATAATATTTTCATCATCATATTCATCATATATACATTCATTCATATTCATCATATATACACATATGCATATATATATATATATATACATATATATATACATATACAAAATTTTATAAGATCTTCTGATGCTACCGGTTCAATTATGTTGTTGATGTTTGTCGACATAATTATCTTAGCTTAAGACAATGACTAAATTTAAGGTGTTTTGATATATAAATGTAGCGTTCATATTTGCTACAATTCAATTCTGTATCTACTACCAACGGCATTTCAAAGAAGACCAATGCAGCCACTGCCCCACAAACCTCGTAGAACTGGAAAGTACTGCGTGTCGACCGCGCAGCCTATGCGATGTTACACACTGTTGAATTGTAACTTTTTACAAACTGCAACAGTGTTACACACTGTTGAATGTTGAACTAAATAAAGTTAACGAAATTGTAAAGTTTTGAAATAAATTATGCACCAACAGACCATGGTGTGTGGAGATGGACGATAATATGAGATCTAAAATAATAACCTGGTTATCAGTCGCTGAACACGCATAAAGGTTCAAAACTAAAATAAATACGCTCATTATGGACCAAACTTCCTTCCTCTTTAAAATACAGCAGACCCTCCCTTTACCGGACCCTCTGATAAGTGGACACCTGCTACCATGTTAATGTCCCTCTGATGAGGGGACACCTGGTGGACGCGGACAGCGGACAAGATATTTTGGTTTTCATTCCCTGCTAAGGCGGACATCAAGCACTAATTAACAACAAATCGGTCGAAATATTTTATATACAAAATGGCGGCGGACAGAGCCGCAAATCTCCCCGTTTTCAATTAACTAAACATAAAAAATTCTACCTAATTTACCCAACTGGGAGTGGATAACTGGTTTTATTTATGGCTGGCTATTCTTGGGTGTTTTTCTGTGTCACCGGACAATGGGATTGCCTGTTAACTAATTGCAATCGCGTCTGCAGGCTGAGCTAATGCTCACAGACACCAGCAGCGCTGACAACAAACTGAACAATGCCCTGAATTGGAGTTATTTCAATCACTTCTTATTTAGATGACTGATTATTAGAAGCGGTCTAATCAATACCTACGTACAATGCATACCCCTTGCCTGTCGTTGAAATTGTTTATAAGCTTTATTGGAGCGAACCGCTTCGATACCCTATTATCGCCCATTGCATACGTTCCAATCTTGTAGAACAAAGTGCAATCCATTCACATCTTTACAAATAATGTCCATCCACGCATCTACACTACATCTGTATGTTTTTAAATGTATGTACTCTTTGGCTAAGCATTATTATTTGAGTATATTAGACATGTAAATGAAAAACATTCTTGTTATTATCAACAGACGAAAGCATGCTGAATGCTGATTTAAATATCTCCCATCATGCCTCAATCACCATGGCTAAGTTTGGCTCACAACAAATAAATGCCATGTTCAAGTGTAAAGATTATGTTACTTGTGTAATGAAATATCATATAGATGCTGCTGCTTTTCATGCTTACTGAACATTATTTATTGATCTATTGATATTGATTTATTGATCTATAACCATGTCTTCTTTTTACAACAACAAAGTGGAACAAACATTTTTGTATCAAATTAACATGGATATTTTTTTATTTGGGGTATTAAAACTGGTTTTTGTTAATGTCTTTTTTTCCTTTTTTAACATTCTTCACATTTATGGTTAACAACTTCTCTGTCATAAATGATGCGCACAATTAGGGTTTAGAGGCAAAAACAGCGACTCAAAAATTCTGTCCCTCCGATGAGAGGACACCTGCAATGTAGGGACACTTTGTTTGGATACAGAAGTGTCCGCTGAAGAGAGGGACTGCTGTACCGATTTATAACGCGCATTTACCATGCCAAAACGACTGCAACTCCCCATTTTATAGGCGGTTGATGAATTCATAAGTGTATGCATCAGTAGCATGTTTTGGGTGGTGAAGTGTTACGCCTAATATTTGCGACGCAATTCATCATGACATTTCAGTCTAGCATTATACTGATCTTTTCACATGAGATGCAACCTATTTATCGGATTTCTAAACAAGAAGTATCAATGAATCTCGATTGCAATTTTCAAGCCATTGACTCGCGGCATGGTCGATGAGCCGGTCTTACTACTTAAACACCGATATGCGAAGCCAGGAAATGCGACTGATCATTGATGTCGGCACAAAACAAACAATGCCTTGCTTCACATTGACTCTTTAATTGACCTTAATCATACAAACTCTTCATAGGGGTGGACAGAGGCTGCTGGAAGGGCTGTGTATTCAATTCTTGAAAGACGACCTAGGTGAGGTCTTCATAGGTTTTAACACACGCTGGGACGTCTCGGAAACCAGGCGCCAGTTGTATAATAGATCAGAGTGAAACACAATTGATGTCATGATGTCGGTCCGAGCGCAAAGCAAACAACGACTACACAATCAGGGTTCGAGGGTAATAAAAAATTGGTGGTAGACTATAGTATCGCAAAATTTAGAAGTAAAAAGTAAGAAAGTAAACAAAAAAGTACTTCGTTACAAGTAAAAGTAATTCCCCCAAAATGTACTTTGTTACAAGTAGATTTGAAAATAAACTACTTAAGTTATGTAACGAAGTAAATGTACTTCGTTACATCCCACCACTGTACAAAAGTAAGAGGTTGCCAGCAATGAACTCTAGTGAACAGTGTTTTCTTTGAATGAATGCAGGCTGGGAGAGGAGAGAAATAGTGATTGACATCAACCTTCAATCTTATACTTTCCGGTAACTTACCAAACAATCTGTTTACCTAACACTCATTCAACATCATTTATGTTTTTTTGCATACCGGTATCCAGTAGTTATCACAAATATAAATACGTGAAACACACATTTCTGGAGGTTGAGATGATGCAAGAAAATGACAGGAAAAGGAAAACATACACACCAAGGACTAGCATAATGACCTGTCTCTTAGGAACTTCAAGGAGTAAAAAAGTTCTTATATTGTGCAGTATCCAGTCCTCAGAATCGTTCAAAGCGCTTTACACTTTACTTCTGTTCAGACCTGTTCACTCAGACACCATCTCGGCTTCTCTGGGAAGCATCCAGCCATATGCTACAATTAATGCGCGAAGGCTGCTCGTACATATATCCACCACTGTCTATAGCCAGGTACTCATTTATACAGGTGAGTGAACTGGAGCAATGTAGAGTAAAAAAACTTGCCCATGGTTTTAAAACCGCAGCACAGGATTCGAACCCGGGTTCTCATAGTCGAGAGTCCGAAGCTCTACCCCTTAGCCATTGCGCTCTACACAAAGGAGAGCAACAAGGAGCTGACCTACCTGGCCGTATCGCCTCATAACAGCGAGTGTCTGCTCGGCACCCATCTGCATGTAAAGGTTCATCAGCTGCAAACAGGAAACAAGACGTGTAAACCAGCAGTGAGCACTTGTAGCTGCCGAGACCACTCAATGGTCTTGTTATCAATGTATTGTCGATATAGGTAGCATTACCGGTACATTTAATAAAATAAATATTTGGGGAGCTGAATATGGGATGCTTAACATCAGAGGTTGTGGTAAATAAATTCAGCTCACCTGAGCAATACTGCCATTAAAGCCTGTTTTTAACTAAATGTTTTGATAGAGCATCCCATTGGTGATATGAAACATTTCATGAACATTCAAATATGACCTTTAGTATTTTGATTGTAGCCAGAGGGGCAGGTGTCCCTCTGCATAAGGTTTTCATATCTTGCCAATGCATACAAATGGAAAGCACTTCAGAACCACTTTCAATTTTACATATATCAAAAACAGCTTTTTTCGTCTTTCATTGAAACGTCTTGTATCTCAAAGTTTTTAATTGATTGATTGATCCACACAAATTTATTTTTAATAATCTATGAGATGGACCAATATGACATAAATGTAGCCGAACTATAAACCAATAAATCACTCAAATGTTAGCTAACCGAGAAAAGCAGTGTTGGAAAGTATAAAAAACTAGAGACCTGTAGTGGAGCAAGACTATTCTTCTCTTTCTCTGACAATTCTTCACCCTCACTGTCTTCCTCCTCTGGCTCTTCTTCATCTTTAAACATGTAGTAGTCCCCAGACCGGATCACTGCAAATGTCATACAAGAGTCCCTGTCAAACATGTAGTAGTCCCCAGACCGGATCACTGCAAATGTCATACAAGAGTCCCTGTCAAACATGTAGTAGTCCCCAGACCGGATCACTGCAAATGTCATACAAGAGTCCCTGTCAAACATGTAGTAGTCCCCAGACCGGATCACTGCAAATGTCATACAAGAGTCCCTGTCAAACATGTAGTAGTCCCCAGACCGGATCACTGCAAATGTCATACAAGAGTCCCTGTCAAACATGTAGTAGTCCCCAGACAGGATCACTGCAAATGTCATACAAGAGTCCCTGTCAAACATGTAGTAGTCCCCAGACAGGATCACTGCAAATGTCATACAAGAGTCCCTGTCAAACATGTAGTAGTCCCCAGACCGGATCACTGCAAATGTCATACAAGAGTCCCTGTCAAACATGTAGTAGTCCCCAGACAGGATCACTGCAAATGTCATACAAGAGTCCCTGTCAAACATGTAGTAGTCCCCAGACCGGATCACTGCAAATGTCATACAAGAGTCCCTGTCAAACATGTAGTAGTCCCCAGACCGGATCACTGCAAATGTCATACAAGAGTCCCTGTCAAACATGTAGTAGTCCCCAAACCGGATCACTGCAAATGTCATACAAGAGTCCCTGTCAAACATGTAATAGTCCCCAGACCAGATCATGTCAAATGAGAATGTATGTAATGGCCTGCCTTTGTAGTGGTCGGTGGAGATGAAGAGTGACTTCTCCCGAGTGTGTTCCTGCTTCTTTTTAATGCCCTGCATCTTTGACTTGATCTTGAGCAGCACCTGCTGCTCCTGGAACTTACGCTGCTTCACTCGCTGCAGCAGGTGGAAGTTGATCAAGTCACCACCTCTGTAACATGTCGTAAACCAATGTAACATGTCATAAACCAATGTAACATGTCGTAAACCAATGTAACATGTCATAAACCAATGTAACATGTCATAAACCAATGTAACATGTCGTAAACCAGTGTAACATGTCGTAAACCAGTGTAACATGTCGTAAACCAGTGTAACATGTCGTAAACCAGTGTAACATGGCGTGAACCAGTGTAACATGGCGTGAACCAGTGTAACATGTCGTGAACCAGTGTAACATGTCGTGAACCAGTGTAACACGTCGTACACCAGTGTAACACGTCGTAAACCAGTGTAACACGTCGTAAACCAGTGTAACACGTCGTAAACCAGTGTAACATGTCGTGAACCAGTGTAACATGTCGTAAACCAGTGTAACATGTCGTAAACCAGTGCAACATGTCGTAAACCAGTATAACATGTCGTAAACCAGTGTAACATGTCGTACACCAGGGCAACATATCGTAAACCAGTGTAACATGTCGTAAACCAATGTAACAATGTCGTAAACCAATGTAACATGTCGTAAACCAATGTAACATGTCGTACACCAGGGCAACATATCGTAAACCAGTGCAACATGTCGTAAACCAGTGTAACATGTCGTAAACCAATGTAACAACGTTGTAAACCAATGTAACATGTCGTAAACCAATGTAACATGTCGTAAACCAGTGTAACAAGTCGTAAACCAGTGTAACATGTCGTAAACCAATGTAACATGTCGTAAACCAATGTAACATGTCGTAAGCCAATGTAACATGTCGTAAACCAGTGTAATATGTTGTAGACCAATGTAACATGTCGTAAACCAATGTAACATGTTGTAAACCAGTGTAACATGTTGTATACCAATGTAACATGTCGTAAACCAGTGTAACATTTCGTAAACAAAACTAACATGTTGTAAACCAGTGTAACATGTTGTAAACCAATGTAACATGTCGTAAACCAATGTAACATGTCGCAAACCAATGTACCATGTCGTAAACCAATGTAACATGTCGCAAACCAATGTAACATGTCATAAACCAATGTAAAATGTCATAAACCAATGTTGTAAGTCAATGTAACATTTAACAGCCTTTATGATCAGTATTGTTCCGAGCTGTCGTGCCTTATCGATCACCATGCACCACTTGTGCAGCGTACGGTAAACGAACGACCACACACTCCTTGGTGGTGTAGGAAACTCGATGACATGAAACGTCGGGTCCGTCTGTCTGAGCGCAAATGGCGCCAAAACAGAACCGACAACTACCGTAATTGTTACATCGAGTTGCGTGATCAATACTGCAGAACGCTGGCTTCAACTAAAGCCGCATTTTACAGTAAAGTGATTGAAACTGCCTCGAACGACGCTAGAGCAATGTTTCGCATTACGAACCGCTTGCTTGGACGAAAATGCGGAAACACTCTACCGAATGAGATTGGTGGCCCTGCTATTCTTGCCGATCTTTTCGCGAGTCACTTCACCGACAAGATCGACTCGATCCGCTGCCAAATCCCGATGCCATCAGCGAACGTCTATAACGCGCATACACGTGTTATTTTGTCGCCACTGCTGGCGTTTCAGCCGGCTTCGCTCGAAGAAGTAACGTCATTTATTCAAAATGGCAAGATAAAGACGTCCAATATCGATCCACTGCCTTCCGCTATCCTGAAAGCTAATACCTCCATTTTGGCGCCGATTCTCAGGAGTATCATCAACCTATCTTACGAATCATCCACTGTTCCGGCAAGCATGAAACACGCTGTCATCACGCCTCTTCTAAAACGCTCAGGTCTTTCCGCCGACGACTACTCCAGCTACCGACTTATCTCTAACCTTCCTTATGCATCCAAATTACTCGAACGTCACGTCTCCGCCCAACTGCATCTACATCTGCAAAGCAACGACCTCGAAGATCCATTTCAGAGTGCCTACCGCCGGGCACACAGTGTCGAAACCGCGATTGTGTGCATTCAAGACGACATTCTGCGATCTCTGGATATGCATAAGCACGTAGTACTTGTACTGCTGGACCTCAGCGCTGCGTTTGACACTATCGACCATGACATACTGTTAATAGATCTACATTGAATCGGGGTACGAGGCGACGCACTCTGCTGGCTCGCATCGTATCTTACCGACCGCACACAATGCGTCAGTGTCGACGGTCACTTGTCTCACAGAACCCGACTGCGACACGGAGTTCCACAGGGCAGTGTGTTGGGCCCTCTACTTTTCACTGTTTACTGCGCTGGCCTGTCATATATCTTCGAAACGCATGGTGTTCGTTACCATGTGTACGCTGACGACACACAACTCTACGTTGACTTTCCACCTAACGATTCGGCGTCTCCAGCCGACCAGATATCCCGGTGTGTCATCGACGTGAAAGCTTGGCTAGGGTGGCGCTACCTACTTTTGAACGAAGCAAAAACAGAGACAATTCTCTTTACCACACCGAACCACCGCACTCCGCAGCCACGTCCTCTTGTCATCGACATCTGTGGACGCAACGTTACCACTTCGGCCAGCATTCGCGACCTTGGCGTGCACCTCGATTCAACTTTGTCGATGACCGCACACGTAAGCCGTACCTGCCGGACTGCCTACGCCCAACTTCGTTGTATAGCGCAAATACGATCTGCGCTAACTCTTCGAGCATGCAAGACACTTGTTCATGCGTTAGTCACGTCTCGACTTGATTTTGGTAATGCTGCCCTGTACGGCATTACTGGAACGCTGTTGTATAGACTTGAAATGGTCCAGCGTTCAGCAGCGCGCGTCATCCTACGTTTACATCGCCGTGACCAACACAGCATGACGGAGGCTCTGCGAGGGTTGCACTGGCTACCCATGACACAGCGTATTGATTTCAAACTGCTGACTTTTATGCACAGCGCCGTGCATGCTAACATTCCACGCTATCTGGCTGATCGAATCATGCCGTACGTTCCCCATCGCAGTCTGCGTTCGGCTGACCAGGCTCTCGTCTGCGTTCCAAGGGTCAACCTAAAACGTTTCGGGCGACGAGCCTTTTCATGTGCGGGACCTACACTCTGGAACTCGCTTCCCTTTTATCTCAGGAAACAACAAGATTCCGGACATTTTAAGAAAGACCTAAAAACGTTTTTCTTTAAACAGGCATCTTCGTAATTTATTCTAGACATTTTAGAAAGAACATGAACACTTTATATTTTAAATGGGCGTATATTTACTTTTTTTACTTTTTGTGTGCATTATTTTATCAAAATGTGTACTTATAATTTGCTGAACTGTTGTAATGTATTTATTTTTAAAGCTATTTTACTTGTACACACCCCTGAATTTACTATGTAAAGAAATGAGGTGTTTAAATAAAATTATTATTATTATTATTATTAACATGTCGTAAACCAATGTAACATGTCGTAAAACAATGTAGCATGTCATAAACCAATGTAACATGTTGTAAACCAATGTAACATGTCATAAACCAATGTCACATGTCGTAAACCAATGTATTATGTTGTAGACCAATGTAACATGTCATAGACCAGTGTAGCATGTTGCAGATCAATGTGACATGTTGTAGACCATTGTAACATGTTGTAAACCAATAAATGTATCATGTAGTAGACCAATGTAACAAGGCGTAAACCAATATAGCATGTTGTAGACCAATGTAACATGTTGTAGACCAATGTAACATGTTGTAAACCAATCCTATGTAACACACTGTAAACTAGGGTATCATATTGCTAACCAATGTAACATGTCATAGATGCAATGTAACATCACAACATGTAGAACCAATGTTTGGGTCATTGAACCAGTGTCATAAAACTGATATCAGAACAAATGTAACATGTCACAAAACCAATGTCACAAGATGTGGAACCAATGTAACAGGCAAACACAGGTCAAGTGCTGGAAGTTAAGTCAAATGTGAGACAGCAGGTCCTGAACATACACATCAAGTAAGTCCTGGAAGTGTAAGTGTTAAGTCACCTGTGAGAGAGCAGGTCCTGCACGTACAGGTCAAGTACAACGTGTTGGAAGTAGTAAGTGTTAAGTCACCTGTGAGAGAGCAGGTCCTGCACGTACAGGTCAAGTACAACATGTTGGAAGTAGTAAGTGTTAAGTCACCTGTGAGAGAGCAGGTCCTGCACGTACAGGTCAAGTACAACGTGTTGGAAGTAGTAAGTGTTAAGTCACCTGTGAGAGAGCAGGTCCTGCACGTACAGGTCAAGTACAACGTGTTGGAAGTAGTAAGTGTTAAGTCATCTGTGAGACAGCAGGTCCTGCACGTACAAGTCAAGTACAACATGTTGGAAGTAGTAAGTGTTAAGTCACCTGTGAGACAGCAGGTCCTGCACGTACAGGTCAAGTACAACGTGTTGGAAGTAGTAAGTGTTAAGTCACCTGTGAGAGAGCAGGTCCTGCACGTACAGGTCAAGTACAACGTGTTGGAAGTAGTAAGTGTTAAGTCACCTGTGAGAGAGCAGGTCCTGCACGTACAGGTCAAGTACAACGTGTTGGAAGTAGTAAGTGTTAAGTCATCTGTGAGACAGCAGGTCCTGCACGTACAAGTCAAGTACAACATGTTGGAAGTAGTAAGTGTTAAGTCACCTGTGAGACGAGGTCCTGCACGTACAAGTCAAATACAACGTGTTGGAAGTAGTAAGTGTTAAGTCACCTGTGAGACAGCAGGTCCTGCACGTACAAGTCAAGTACAACATGTTGGAAGTAGTAAGTGTTAAGTCACCTGTGAGACAGCAGGTCCTGCACGTACAAGTCAAGTACAACGTGTTGGAAGTAGTAAGTGTTAAGTCACCTGTGAGACAGCAGGTCCTGCACGTACAGGTCAAGTACAACGTGTTGGAAGTAGTAAGTGTTAAGTCACCTGTGAGACAGCAGGTCCTGCACGTACAGGTCAAGTACAACATGTTGGAAGTAGTAAGTGTTAAGTCACCTGTGAGACAGCAGGTCCTGCACGTACAGGTCAAGTACAACATGTTGGAAGTAGTAAGTGTTAAGTCACCTGTGAGACAGCAGGTCCTGCACGTACAAGTCAAGTACAACGTGTTGGAAGTAGTAAGTGTTAAGTCACCTGTGAGACAGCAGGTCCTGCACGTACAGGTCAAGTACAACGTGTTGGAAGTAGTAAGTGTTAAGTCACCTGTGAGACAGCAGGTCCTGCACGTACAAGTCAAGTACAACGTGTTGGAAGTAGTAAGTGTTAAGTCACCTGTGAGACAGCAGGTCCTGCACGTACAGGTCAAGTACAACGTGTTGGAAGTAGTAAGTGTTAAGTCACCTGTGAGACAGCAGGTCCTGCACGTACAAGTCAAGTACAACGTGTTGGAAGTAGTAAGTGTTAAGTCACCTGTGAGACAGCAGGTCCTGCACGTACAGGTCAAGTACAACGTGTTGGAAGTAGTAAGTGTTAAGTCACCTGTGAGACAGCAGGTCCTGCACGTACAAGTCAAGTACAACGTGTTGGAAGTAGTAAGTGTTAAGTCACCTGTGAGACAGCAGGTCCTGCACGTACAAGTCAAGTACAACGTGTTGGAAGTAGTAAGTGTTAAGTCACCTGTGAGACAGCAGGTCCTGCACGTACAGGTCAAGTACAACGTGTTGGAAGTAGTAAGTGTTAAGTCACCTGTGAGACAGCAGGTCCTGCACGTACAGGTCAAGTACAACATGTTGGAAGTAGTAAGTGTTAAGTCACCTGTGAGACAGCAGGTCCTGCACGTACAGGTCAAGTACAACATGTTGGAAGTAGTAAGTGTTAAGTCACCTGTGAGACAGCAGGTCCTGCACGTACAGGTCAAGTACAACGTGTTGGAAGTAGTAAGTGTTAAGTCACCTGTGAGACAGCAGGTCCTGCACGTACAGGTCAAGTACGACGTGTTGGAAGTAGTAAGTGTTAAGTCACCTGTGAGACAGCAGGTCCTGCACGTACAGGTCAAGTACAACGTGTTGGAAGTAGTAAGTGTTAAGTCACCTGTGAGACAGCAGGTCCTGCACGTACAAGTCAAGTACAACATGTTGGAAGTAGTAAGTGTTAAGTCACCTGTGAGACAGCAGGTCCTGCACGTACAGGTCAAGGACAACGTGTTGGAAGTAGTAAGTGTGAAAGATGCGTAGCTGGATGAGTAGACATATAAAGCTGAGGACGTCCCAGATGTTGGAGCTCTCCCCATGCTCCAGAAAACAGTTTCCATCCACAGTGTGGTTACCTACAACGTAGCGAAATAGAAATGAACCTGTTTGGAGATAAAATCTGCAGACATTCTCTCTAACAGAACTGCTAACTTCCTTTGAAATTATTATCTTTACCATTTTATCATGCATTTTAAATGATATAAAAACACCTTTGCATTGAATTCTTATTACATATCTTATTATATATATTTCCACGTCCACCAAGCCAAACAATCACCCCAAAATGAAATGAATTAGAAGTACCACATTTTATGTTCTGCAACTACCATTTTTGTACCTGCATAATTTTGCCAGGCTTTCAAGATGCTGCGACGTGAACGTTGTATACTGTGCATGGACCGCACAACCCACACAAATATTCTGCGCTGTATTAATCACCATCCACACAATTGCTCTTACATTAATTGAACAAAACCCACCAAGTCTGTTTCCACTAATCTTGCCATGCATATGTAGAAGGCAGCATATTCTTGTGCAAGACGAAGCAAGATATTAATTATGCAGGTTTTCGATACGCAGAATTACAGATGTGACCATAAATGTTGTGTTTGTGAATGTGTAAGCTGAACTGACGTACCATTACCATACCCAGTGTGTGTGCAAGAAATGTGGAAGAGTTGTACGACCCAGCAGTGGTCTGCTTCGAGAGAAACAATGTGAGGGCAAGCGGCAACCTGGAAAACACAAACTTCTACCATAAATTAATATAACATAGTATAAACCACTACAGTCTGGCCACCAAATGTGTTTGACTGAAATATATATTTTTTATTTCATATATAAGTGAACTGATTCAGTTGAACTTGTGGGATGTTTAGATTTAAACAGTTTAAAAAGTAAGTGTGTATTCAATAGCCCAAAGTCAGGCCAGTGGCAAGTTCACAGTTCATCTCCAGGACATAACATTGTCAGATTCTACTGTTATTTATTTTAATAATTTCTGTCCTTACAGCCCCGGTCTGCTGTGACCACTGAGTACGACATTACCAGTGAATGCGCAGCAAAGTTGACAATCTCATTTCAAGTCAAGATTTGAGGTTCAAAGATGCATTTTATGAATAGGAATATTAATATGTTTTCAGAATGTACAATATTCATTGAGTAAAATTAACTGTACTATATTACGCTGACAACACTGTACACTCCACATCCTCCAATCTCACGCTGTAACCTTTATCATCACTGATATCCAAGTATCAATAGAAAATGCTCCCACTGTCACTGTCAGTTTTGGTGCTAAGTTTGCCAACATCATCGTAGTTTCGAATGTCATCCCATCTGATACAGTTTCTTCACCCAAACTATCAAATAAACCATCCCAAACATGTGATGGCTAATCACTGGTTGAAATACTGCCTGATCCACCATTGTAGCCACCACAGGCTTGGAAAATCCATCGCTATATGGCCATGCCATATGGAAATGGTTAAAAGATCAATGATCTGTTGAATATAAAACTGAATTTCACAATACTGACTACTGTGGCAGGTCACATCATGCCTCCCCCTAAATGTTATATAGCTTACGTGTCTAATGCAGCTAAGCATGATGACAGCAAAACTGTAGGCAAGTAGCACACTCCAGCTGCAAGCAATGTCAAAGGAAGCATGAATGTCCTGTCGAATCATATGCACACACAAACATACATTAATGTAAAAACCATGTTTCTTCCAACAGTTAGGCTTGAGATGCAGAGGTTTGGCTGAGCACTTAGTGACTAAGTAAAATAGATGCCAATGCTTGAACTTTGAGAACCATTTAAACATCTGGCTTCTGCCCATGATATAAAAACCAGATGCTTCTTTAAACACTTGGTGGCTCTCCGATGCAGTTTGACGAGTTCTAAGCAAAATGTCATTCACATGTACTGCTCCTGCAAGTCTGATATTGCTCTGTAATTTCTGTTCTTGCTAAATTCACAAAGAACCACATCAGTCAAGGAACATTTGGATCACAACTCATACAAGCCATCACATATAGTTAAACACACACACACACGCACGCACGCGCGTGCGAGCACACACACACAATCACACATACACATGCATACAGTTAAATACACACATACACATGTGCGCAGGTAAATGTGGCTGGACTCACAGGTTTTGGAGCCGTCGCGTGGATCGGATGAAGCAGTACGGTCCAACCCACAGCCAGATGAAGCAGCCGAAGTAGAGACCAACATTGAGCAGACTCACCTCAGACGCCCCAGACAGGAACACACAGCACATGCTCACCCAGAACATGTTCTTGAACACGTACAGCTGAATGTAGTCCAACATGGTGCTGTGGATAGGAAACACAATCACGTATAGAGACACCCTAAGTAATAAGTAACTACTTCAAATAGAGTTGGATGTAGTTCAACATTGTGGTATGGACAATGAACTCAATCACTTGTAGAGGCTAGAGAGCCTAACTGGAGTGACAGGCAACTATACTGTCTACAGTTGGAAGTAATCCAAAGTTGTGCTGTGGACAATAAACAGAATCACTTGTACAGAGACATAACTAATAAGTAACAAAATCATGTATAGTTGGGTGTAGTCCAAAATCGTACTAGGACATAACCACCCATAGACACCCTAACTAATAAGTAACTATGCCATCTACATAAATAAACTGGATGTAGACCAACATGGTGCTACGAAAACTTAAAATATAAATATTTCTTGAAATACAACATAAATAAAATAAAACATACAACCGGAGGTATTCCTGCAGGGTGCTACATACTGCAGATTCAGCTACTTACAGAAAAGCCCCAAGTTTACAATATATCAATGTATATTGTCTAGCAGTGCTGTGAATAACAGCAAATGCAGGGATGTGAATTCAGTATTGTACTCAAACATTCACAAACTCTGCACATATAAATAAAGCCTGACAGAGACAGTGGGCATTGAATTGCAAAACAACCAATGCTACAGCAACTGTGCAACACATTTTTTATTATATTTAGATATAATAATTTTTATTATAGAGGAAAATTAACCAGATATTGAAATATGAAATTATAAGCTTTGCAAATCAATACCAAGTTCATTGTGGCACAACACAAATATGCATTGCACATATAAATATTCAATGAACTGAAGACCATGTGAGAACAACTACTCTAGGTTACTTACGATTGGTTGGACATGAAGTCTACGACAGGGTTCACTTTTTTCACCAGTGCATTATGTATGCAAATATTGACATTACTTCCACCGCCACAGCTACCCAACAGTTGTGGGTTTGCCTCTATCATGAAGACATACAAATGCTGGCACAAACATAGCAGATAAATATAATCTCCTACAACAGACGATGGATCGTATCAACTGCTCTGTAGCGAATCACCGCAATGGTTAAATTGTCACTTAAATAAAGAATTGAAAGTTTAAATATCTAGCATATTATCCAATACACAACTTTCAAAGCACTTTAAAACTACACATTTCAGTGTTGATGTTGCAACAATCCTTGCTCTGTTGAAAACACCTTAATTAACAAGTTGAAAGCTAATTGTGAACCGACTAACTTGCTTTGACAACTAGCATATTTAAAGATTATTCTTTCAACCGTTTTAAAACAAGTACAAATGCTATATAATTTAACCATTTGCATATATTACTATTCACATGTTGCATGTTTTGCCATTGGTGAATAAATAGTAGATTCGCAGTGGGCTAATAGTGGAGGAAACAACACAAGCTGTAGTAATGATCTGTTCCCAAATTCCAGAAATTCTTACATATCATCACAACCTCATGTGTGGATATGACTCTTCATTCACAGCATAACAAGACATCATTACCTATAAGGTAGTTCTTATTAGTAGGACGGGCATAGTCGTCTAAGTAACGTCTCACCAGGCCAGTATAAGAAAACTCTGAAACAAAATCATAGTGCATAATTCCTACTGGAATGTCGCAATTACACAATCTACATTGTTAAAAAAACAGGTATAAAATTCTAGGCAAACCCTCTTTATACCATGGTGCATGCATGTAGGTGTACTATACTTAAGAAGTTTATTACCAAGTAACATAAGTTTGTGCATACCAACTAATACATGTTGATATTTGTAATTATAAACCTATATGCATTGGGCTACACTAGAACAAGTCTTGTGTGTTTCGGGGTGAAACGTTTTCAAATATTTCCAAATGACTTAAACGTTGTTAAATGTTTCTAGACGACTTAATTGTGTATGTGAAACCGTACCAAAGCAGTGTTGAGGTGGCAGCTCCAGTACAGCAATGCACTGCAGGATGAGAGTGCCAATGAACAGACCGATGTGGATCGGCCACACGTAGGCACTGCGCTTTCTGTTCATACACAGCAGTGTGCCGACAGTGACCCCATAGACGACTGAGTAGTAGTCCAGATGACACACCATGTTGATGGCTGCCACAGAGTAGCAGATCTGAAAGTGAAAGTGGACAACGTGGCAAGCCTAGAAGCAGGCACCGGCCATAGACCACTATGGAGTTATTGAATATATTGTTCGTAGTTCCAAGAACGGTTTATTGTAGTATAATTGATCTTACTTTGGAGCTTAATGTCGAAGATGAGTACGACGTTTTGAACCATCATCTACGGGCCTTGTTCATGCACTGGTGTCACGTGTGTTGCCTCATATTTTGGCGGCAGTGTGACACCGACAGCAGCCACACATACATAGGTGAAACCAAGAGAACACTCAGCCAGAGATTCAAAGAACACACAAACCTGGATAAACCAACAGGAGTAGGATATCATTGCCAGACCACAGGACACTCAGTGTCCATGAAGAACAAAAAAATACTGCCCCATGAATCCAACTGGTACAAGAGAAAAGTGAAGGAGGCCATATATATATATATATAAAACAGAGAGCACCTACCATGAACAGAGACCAGGCATACCATCTGCCTGCCATCTACAACCAAATTATCCCGCCGAAATCTGAGGCAACACATGTGACACCAGTGCGTGAACAAGGTCCGTAGATGACGGGTCAAAACGTTGTGCTCATCTTCGACATTAAGCTCCAAAGTAAGTTAAATTATACTACACTATGGAGTTGTCGTCTTTTACAGCTCAATCCTCAAGCCTACATTTTGCCATATGCTATGTAAAATTCATATGCATGCACATTATATCCACCAACTTCCTAGCCAAAAAACTTTAGATATTATATGACATAATATGCTATGAGATAAGTGACGCACTCGTAGCATCCATACATCACGTGCTCCCTTTATCTTTGCATATTTGTCCTTCAAAATACCAAACTCAGCAATATTGATGAATTTGGGTATTTTGTAATGGTGCGTTTGATTGGTTGATACATGTCAAGGTGAATAAACTTCAAATTTATATTGTGTGATAACAATAACTACCACAAGTTAATGAGGATGAGTCCCACATCACTACATCGTTCAACTCACCTCGAGTCCAAATTTGTAGAAACCATAATTAACAAAAAACTTGAGGCAGTGCATGACATCTCTGTCGGCTGCTCTGCGATTCACATATGGGAAGACAATTCCCACAGGAGGGACCTCATTGGACGTCTCGTCATAAAACTGGGCCTGATGAACTATGACGACTGATTCAAACAGTAACATCAGCAACACGCCGAAATCAACCTACAACACAGTCAGTGCACAGGATGGTGTCGTTATCCACCCAGCAAACAAGGAACCATTTCTGAACCAGTTGGGGTGTGTCATACTGGTTCATAATCGGTACCACTCCACCAGTAAGTGTTTTCATGTGTATTCATGTGAATACACATGTTCTGCCTGTTGTCACGAGTTTGACACGAGCTGTCCTGGGTCAGAACTGGTACAGTTTCAATGGTACGTGTCATCACGTGAAAACCTCGTGATTTCATGGTAAACATTTATCGACACACTAATTTTGTTCACAGAATCTGGTGAATTCACGTGTATTGAGCCAATTGAACTCGTGAATTCACTTTCAGAACATGTGAAATCACGGGTCCTTGTTTGCTGGGTAAGCACAATTAGATTTGATTTTGATAATGTAGAGACTATAATTATGATGTGTTGCACAGGGAAAACTGTTTGAAGCCCTTGAAATATTGAATATCAGTTGAGACCAATGTAGACACACTTGCAATATGAAGCATTAACTTCTATGTCATTGTCTGCATCAAGTATAATCATATATCATTCACGTCATTAATGAAAAGGTAACTCCTTATCAATCATTCTGGAGACATTTTGTTCTTTAGCTGGCATTAATGTTGTACATACCTGAATCTTGTGGCATTGTAATTATAATTTGAAGAAAGGCAATCTATCCCCCTGCTTGGAATTAGCCAACAGTCAAAGTAATAGTTTGTAACAGGAAGTCTGCTATGTTAAAAATCAAAGGCACTAGCAGTCGACCGTAGCTCAGCCCACCCTAGCAATAGTACCAATAAAGCTTGCCTTGAAACTGGATGTTTGATATACCGTTTGAACTAGTAGTGAGGCCAATACTTTCAATTTATGAGCTGTTACAAACCTATTAAACAATTTGACATACAGTATAACTAGAACATATTCGTTATGGTATTAAGAGCATTACATTAATTAATAAATGAAGAACTGCTTCCTTTTAATGCACGTCCCCCCGGGCCAACATAATAGTCACCATCTGGCAGGACAAGTTGACCATGGTCAGCAGATCTTCACCAAACCAAAGGACACTATAGTTGTACAATGACGATGATGTTTGTTTGTCATATAATTTTTTTTTTTTATAATTATATAAATTTTTATTTTTTATTAAAATCTGCCTGCTAAATAGCATTTAATAAGCCCAAAACAGGGTTCAGCATTAACAATGTTCTCATGTGACAACCACCTGCTAATGATTACCCTACTGCCAGTGATTCCAGGCACTGTGACATGCAATCTCACTTCAAACAATGCATTTTGCTATCATTATATTTACGCTGGCTTTGTTCGTGTACCTACCATGATGTATGAAAATATATTAGAAACTTTCACAAATCCTGTGTAAGCTGCGAGAAAATTTGCTACCTCTGCATCTGTTGCATTTATACCTAGAGTCTGCAGAATGGACAAGAGACATGTGCTATATATCAACGAATTCAATATGAACATATCAAACAAATCTACACAGCACATCGCATCTACATTAAACAGATATCACTCTTTCCAAACTACAACTGCGACAATCTATCAAGACAACATGATTGTGCTACTACATTAACCTCAAGTGAACTTTGCCAATCTGGTACATAATATTTCACTTAAGATAATATTGTATTCATTCACCTAAGACAATGTCACATTCACACAAATTCAGATATACCGATAAAATCAGTACACATCCTTCATAACGTAGAGCATTGTGACAGTCAGCTGTTTTCAAATAAATGTAGCAAAGGTATCTAAAATTATAAAGTGCTACACCATTGCAGGTTTATATGCATACCCATGAAATAACAAAGTTGAATAATTATAAAAATATATACAAATACCTATGGCACGCATCTCAAATATAAGTAAATGTGTATATTAGTTGATCAATAGTCTAGATAAAAAGAAGGTCGAACATTGTGTGTGTTGGTCAAAGAGTATATTATACAAATACGTACAGTATCCACAGAGCCACAAAGAAAGAATCCTTCAGGAATAATCTGCAGCTGGTACACCGTTTTGGCGAGTATGAGAGAAGCCACCAAAATGAAACAAACATGTGACGTGATTCTCTGCAGGTGGTGGAACGGCAGGTCAAACATGACCAGGACCAGCACAATGATGGTGTGACTGGCAGACACCTGCACAAACAACAGCTCAGCTGAGTACACAACACAGCACATCACTGTGGTACAGCTTAGTTCTTAGGTGGTTTCCTCCAAACAGCCCAAACTTGGGCTAACGCAGGAGTTCTTCTCTAGAATTAGTGAGTCCACTACAGGTTACACATTTACCCCCTGTGTGGGATCTTTTACTTCCCCTGGCATAGACACCAGATAGAAGAGACCACTGGCTTTTAGTGTCTCTTCCGAAAGACACAGGCAAATGTGGGGTAAACGAAATTGCCCAAGTTTCGAAACGGCAGTAGGTGGGATCGAATCATCGTCCCCTCGATTGACAGTCCGGCGCTCTTATGCGCGACCACCGCTCCCACAGATACCTTTGTTACAGCTCAGTGGAACTTAGCACATCACTACAGTACAGCTGAATACACAATACAGCATATCATTATGGTACAGCTCAGCAGAACTACACATCACTACAGTACAGCTGAATACACAATACAGCACATCATTATGGTACAGCTCAGTAGAACTACACATCACTAGAGTACAGCTGAATACACAATACAGCACATCATTATGGTACAGCTCAGTAGAACTACACATCACTACAGTACAGCTGAATACACAATACAGCACATCATTATGGTACAGCTCAGTAGAACTACACATCACTACAGTACAGCTGAATACACAATACAGCACATCATTATGGTACAGCTCAGTAGAACTACACATCACTAGAGTACAGCTAAATACACAATACAGCACATCATTATGGTACAGCTCAGTAGAACTACACATCACTACAGTACAGCTGAATACACAATACAGCACATCATTATGGTACAGCTCAGTAGAACTACACATCACTACAGTACAGCTGAATACACAATACAGCACATCATTATGGTACAGCTCAGTAGAACTACACATCACTACAGTACAACTGAATACACAATACAGCACATCATTATGGTACAGCTCAGCAGAACTACACATCACTACAGTACAGCTGAATACACAATGCAGCACATCATTATGGTACAGCTCAGTAGAACTACACATCACTACAGTACAGCTAAGTACACAATACAGCACATCACTGTGGTACAGCTCAATACACAATACAGCACATCACTGTGGTACAGCTCAGCATAACTACACATCACTACAGTACAGTTCAGTAGAACTACACATCACTACAGTACAGCTGACTGCAGTAGTGCAACACAGCTCAGCAGAACAAAACTTCACAGTAGTACAGCTGGATGCAATAACGCAACACACCAATACTAGTGGGCCAGCCAAACATTGAAAAGTGCTTTAGAATTATTTTCATTGGCATTGTTTGTTAATAATAATAAGGTTTATTTCAGACAAGACGTCCATATATGTATACATAAAATACAATTAAAAAAAATTGAAAAGTTCAATACATATAATACAATCAAAGCAATGAGATCAACGTAAAAATATAAGTGTAAAATTAAAAAAGTGATGTCTAAATATATGAGGAAATGAATTAAATAAGTTGTAAAAATAAATATAAAAAAATTGATTAAAAAATAAATACAATACTAATGACATGTGTACAATAACGACCTCCAGTATGAGTACATATGGCTCTTAAAATGAATATCGGTATGAAGGTAATTAATAAAAAGGATATTATCTGACTGATGAAGACGACATAAGACTGAATATTGATGAACGAATGCGTTCGTTGAAGGATTTAATATAGTTGGTGGCAAACATAAAACTTGCACTACATCTTGAGGGTAAGTTTAGTAAAATTCTGAGGCTATTATTGTATGCGACAGTAATGCTTTTGAGGCTATATTTTTTTAATTTGCACCAAAGACTAGAAGTATACATAGGAGCGCAGTATGCTTGAAATAAAATAATTTTGGTGGAAATATTACAAAGATAAAATTTTCGAGCTAATACATTGGCTTGGGCATAAAGGCATCTTTTTTGTCTGGCTATGTCGTCATCATCAGTCAGGTTATTGTTGATTACATGACCAAGATATTTACATTTTGTAGTATAAGGTAATGGATGGTTATCGAGATGGATACAATGAAAATGTTTCCTGTCCTGGGGTTTGTTGTCAATAACCATACAAAAGGACTTCTTGGCATTATAAGTAATATTGAACAATTCGCCATACTTGGCACAACAATCAGTAAGTTTTCTCAAACCAGCAACACTGGGAGAAAAAATACAGAGGTCATCAGCATACATCAAGTGGTTGATAAAGGTGCCAGCATAAAGACAACCAATATATAATTTGTTTAGATTAACACTTAAGTCGTCCATGTACACATTGAAAAGGTGGGGGGGCATCCATGCTAGATGAGTCACCCACGGTATGCGGAAAATGACTAGGGTGGATGTCACGCCCCATTTTGAATTTAAAGGTAATTTTGAAGGTCACAAAGTCAACTGGGGTCAAAATGTCGGTTTTTATTTTCGTGATGATTCGAACTCTATGTGAGTAGATCTTTACAAACCAGTAACGATTTTACGGTTACACCAAGTATTGGCGGAGATATAAGGTGTTAAACTTTGCATTTACACAGAGATGTATAGGATAATTCAACACAAAAATGTGATTATCTCGAAATGTTGTTTTCTTGTATGTAAAAGTTGTTTTCATACCCATTATTGCAAAGTTATCCTGTTTTCAAAACCAAACACGTATTGTGTGTATGTCAGTATACATAACATCATTCCTTGGCATGATTTGGGATTCAATCAAACTTGCCAATATATGGGACATTTTTTTAAGAAGTGAGGTGACAACCGCAGAATAGAACTCTGCTTCGCAAGTGGCCAACTATGCCATGTTCTATCGATCGATAGTATTCAAATCAACAAAAACAAATTTTGCTACGTTGATCGTTCGTAAGATAACAAAACCGTGTGCGGTGTTACCATCCATTATTTTGAACATGAAAGTCATTTTGAAGGTCACAAAGTCAACTGGGGTCAAAATGTCGGTTTTTATTTTCGTGATGATTTGAACTCTATGTGAGTACATCTTTACAAATCAGTAAAGATTTTACGTTTATACCAAGTTTTGGCAGAGATAAGGTGTTAAAGTTTGCATTTACACAGAGATGTATAGGATAATTCAACACAAAAATGTGATTATCTCGAAATGTTGTTTTCTTGTATGTAAAAGTTATTATTGCAAAGTGATCCTGTTTTTAAAACCAAACACGTATTGTGTGTATGTCAGTATACATAACATGTTGCCATGGCTGACAATCTATGACCACACAAAGTATGCCCGATGGGGACCTGTGTATCTTGCGGATATGAAACTGCTTGAAATGACAGCACCAGAGGTCTACGCAGAGTTCATGCAGAGGACGATTCAACCAAGTTCCCGCTGACCAGGCAACTGAGTGGATAAACAAACCATGCAAGATGCAGAATGGCATCATAGGCATTACAAGAAATGACCAAACTAGGGACAAGCTTTGTGTCACCTGGACCGAACGCTCACGAATCTCCCAGGACATGCGATACCTCTTCAACCTGGAAGATGAGGAGGAAGAGACCACTTTCACCCGCAGTGACAACCTTCCTTCCCAGATGAAGCGTGATGCTGATGACGTGAAGAAGCTTATCATACAGCTTACACGTTTGGACGTATTCAGAGTAAACACTGCTTTGAGAGAAGAAGAAGATGGAGACATGGATTCGATAAGTGGCGACATACCCTTGTTATCTTTGGCATCCAAAGATTCTGCCCCGACTGACGTGGTCAGTGATCTCCTAAGAGCTGAAGAACGGGGGAAACTGCATGTTATCACCAACCTGAAGCAACGCCTAATTGAGAAAACTGTGGGGTTTCATGATGTGCTTAAGAAGCATCGCTAGAAAACCTTTGCCACTCTGTACAAAGCAACTGTGTCTACCAAACACAATGTACAGAAGACTGTCAAAGCCGACAGAAAACATCTGCAGCGATTACTCAATGCTGTCACCGCGTGTCGAACAGTTGAAATGGGGAGTATCCTGAAGCATAAGCTGTCCCCAGTCCCACTGTCTCTGGCCAAGCATGGAGGCGACATGAACTCGACACAGAAGTCAGTGCTAATCAATGTCCTGGCGGATGGCATTCCTATATCCTCGGCAATTCCAGAAGCCAACATGAAGACGTGTGTGAAGATTGACGGTCATGGCCTGATCCAAGCTCTTGGAAAACCTCATGGGTGTCAGACGTTTGGCGACTATGCCGACGTATTCTTGAACAATGTCACAAGTCACATCAGATATCACACAACAAGAGTTGATGTAGTGTTTGCCGCTACACCGGGCAACAATCGATCAAGGCAGTGACAAGGTCAAACCGAGTAGGGAAGAAGAGGCCAATTTGTAAGGTCATCGAAGGACGAAATGTCCCACTTCCACAGGTATGGAGCAACTTTATTGCATCTGCTGAGAACAAGGCCGATCTCGCCAGGTTCTTGACCGAGATCATCTTGACAAAGGGTACTGATCTACCACAACAATGTGAGCTTGCAACAGGAGGCAGATTCTCTTGTGCTACACATGCGAGGTCAACAAGGAAAGCGAAGTCAAACTTCAAGGAAACCATGAAGAGGCGGACACCAGGCTGGTACTCCATTCGTGTGACGCAGTCAACCAGGGATACAAAAGAGTGTTGGTCATCTGCAGAGATACGGATGTCATGCTGCTTCTAGTCCACTTTATACCAGCACAAACAATAGAAGTGTGGATGATCTCTGGAACAGCAAAGAAGAGGAAATGCTATCCAATACATCCACTGTCTGAGAGACTTGTAAAACTTCTGAGGGATAACCTGCTGGGCTTCCACGCGTTCACAGGTTGTGACACAACGTCTGCGTTTAGTGGCCATGGCAAGCAGTCTTGCTGGAAAACTTTTCAGAATCATCCACATTTCGTGCAGGGGATTGGTCGTGATGGAGAACTCGCACCAATTGAACAATTTGTATGTCACTTATACGGCACACATGAGCCACAAACCGTCGACAATGCCAGACTCCAACTCTTCGATAAGGGCAACCTTGGTCTGGAGATGTTACCCCCAACCAGAGACGCCCTGGAACTTCACACCGCACGCGCCAACTATGAAGCAAAGATCTGGCTGCAGGCAGACCAGGAGCATATAGACATCCCTTCTCCCACCGACATATCTGCATGGATGATGGAGTCAGACTGCTTGAAAGCTGTATGGACAAGACTGCCTCCCATTCCAGATGCGTGTCTAGAGCTAGTCACTTGTGAATGCAAGGCTAAGTGCAGAACGGCCCGATGCAGTTGCTTCAAAATGCCCTCAACTGCACGTATGCTTGCGGGTGTGATGGGGTGGACTGCTGCAACCCAGCTGGCCAACAAACATGGGAGGAAGTGAATGTGACACGTTATTGGACATCATAGTGCATATGGGAACATTAGAGTAAAACGACCAAGTGTTCAACACAGTTCTTAATTAAAAACCGTGTTTTTGAGAAAAACGTACTTTTGTGTTTTGTTATCATATACTTTAACATTGTAAAGTCAATGTTTACTTGTCAATTACACTAGTTAGATGCAAGTATGTGATCATAAAAATTATTTCATTTCATTAGATCTATTGATTATGGTCGAAATTAATACAAAAAACTAAAATACCAATTTTGACCTTTCTTGTCCTTGAAAATGACCTTCAAATTCAAAATCAATCCACCCACACCTTTTCCCACATGCTATGAGTGATCTATCTACCATAGTTTCATGCTATTAAAAAAAAATGCCGATGAAAGTTTTATATCACATATTGGCTGGTCCACTATACAGTACAGCTCAGTAGAACTTATCACATGTTTGTGGAACAAAACATCACTACAGTACAGCTCAGTAGAACTTATCACATGTTTGTGGAACAAAACATCACTACATTACAGCCGAGTGCTGTTATACAACACATCACTACAGTGTATTACAATTGTGTTGTCATGTTTTATTTATAACATCAACTGTCATAGTTTACATTTAAATGGTAGTGTTCTAATAAATGGTGTCAAACTTACCTCATAAACGGCAAAGCCAATGAAGGCAATCAACATGACAGCCTTGTGTATGTGGACCTGTGTGAATCGCCACGCAATTTCACTGTATGTATGCTGCACATCGACGATTATAGTTGCCATGGTAGCAAGTGGGCGCAGTAATGGCAATACTGAATAAGCTGAAAACAAAACCACAGTGAATTACTTCTCCTCATATATCTCATCCACCTGGCAGCTTCGATACCTGGACTGAGCAGGCATGTCATATCTGGTGTAAAAACCCTGTTCTTAACGTTGATGTCAGCCCCATCTCAATTTAGAACCTAGACAAACTACTGAGGCCAGCCAGCATCCTGGCAGTAACCACCCGCAGTGCCCGCATAGATAGATGACTTTGGCATAAATCTCCAGGAAAAGGTTAACTAGTTGAATGAGATTTTATAAGAACATTACATTGTAAACACAATATATACAGACTAATCAGTGAATAAAATTTTGCTGGAAACAACTGGAACTATAGCTACAATTAACGACCAGTTATCGAAAGAATTTTCTATGAGAACAGTGCTGGCTGGTTGTACCCGTGTTCTTTCTGATGATCACGTCATCGAGATTACCCATCTCACTATTGTATAAGTTTGAGCTTGTGGAACGTTCGTGTATCTCATTCACAGGTTGATCCGTTGCCGTGTCCGTTGCCGTGTCAACGCACTTTTCCACTTCAATGATAGTTACGTCTAGGATGCGACATACACGTGACATTATTGATGTCATACTGTCCTTGTCATGTCTGTCAAGCACACAATACACACATGTTTACCTGAAAGCATTTAGTGTCTATCAAATTCCATTTAATATGCCTGAATTGTTTACAATCATTCAAATTTAGCCTGTGAAATATAAAACTTGTGTAAACAGAACATCCAATGTGTATCAGTAAAGTCTTAGATGAAGCAGACATTTTGTAGTGATTAAAAGGCAAAAAAGGCAAGTTCTTATATAGCACAGTATCCAGTCCTCAGGACCGTTCAAAGCGCTTTACACTTTACTTCCCTGACAGACCTGTTCCTCAGACACCATCTCGGCTTCTCTGGGAAGCATCCAGCCATGTTACAATTAATGCGCGAAGGCTGCTCATACCCATAACCACCACTGTCTATAGCCAGGTACTCATTTATACAGCTGAGTGAACTGGAGCAATGTAGAGTGAAAAAACTTGCGCAAGGTTTTTACACCGCAGCACAGGATTCAAACCCGGGTTCTCATAGTGGAGAGTCTGAAGCTCTACCCCTGAGCCACTGTGCTCTATGTACATCGCAGCAAAGCCAGTGTTTCAACGTACGTGCCAGGCCTGGGCTGTATGAGCTCCAGCAGTGGTGTGTGGAGGTAGTGTACTTGGATGTTGCAGGCAATGAGGAAGAGTGTGGGAGTGAGCAGTCTCAGGTATAACGTGGCCGTGTCGTACTGCTCCAGACCAATGTCATAGAGTCTGAACATACACACACAATGACAACTCTCAATAACAATATATTTATACATAATTATTATGACACGTACACAATAATAACATAACAAATATGCAAGGTCGGGAGACTGTTAACATATAATATAATGTGCTATCACTCACTGTTACAGAAGCCACCATATACACTATGACAACATTTGCATCATTACATACATACACACACACGCACGCACGCACACACACCCACACACACACCCACACACACACCCACACACACACCCACACACACACCCATACACACACCTGTACATACACACACACACCTGTACATACACACACACACCTGTACATACACACACACACCTGTACATACATACACACACATACACCTGTACATACACACACACACCTGTACATACACACACACACCTGTACATACATACACACACATGCACACACACACACACCCACACACACACCCACACACATACTCACACACACACCCACACACACACCCACACACACACCTGTACATACACACACACACCTGTACATACATACACACACATACACACACACCTGTACATACACACACACACCTGTACATACACACACACACACACCTGTACATACATACACACACATGCACACACACACACACACACACACACACACACACACACACACACACACACACACACACACCTGTACATACATACACACACCTGTACATACATATAGATACACACATACAGTGTACTTATTACATACACGCATGACCCATTGACAGACTTTTACAAATTTTTGTATACATTTCAGTACATACTATGAATTAAAAAAATGGCAATTTATAATAGAACAGGAATCACAATCTAAAATGAAGTAGTTTTTGTGTATGTCAAAAAGCCATACATAAATCAATAATTTTAAATGAAGTTTTTTTTGTCAAACAGCCGTATAGACTGTGGGCATAATTATGATACATGTACATTCTTTCCTGTCTCTACTCTCTATTGTTGTCTTAGCAATTTGTTGACAGATTTACATCTGATTCTGGACAAGTACAGATTATGTCTTTCATGTGTGTACATACTGCCGATGACAGTCAACCAATTATAGTTATAGTTAGATGAAGTAACTTACACAGGAGCTGAGAGTCGTAGTTAGATGAAGTGACTTACACAGGAGCCAACAGTCGTAGTTAGATGAAGCGACTTACACTGGAGCCAACAGTCGTAGTTAGATGAAGCGACTTACACAGGAGCCGACAGTCGTAGTTAGATGAAGCGACTTACACTGGAGCCAACAGTCGTAGTTAGATGAAGCGACTTACACAGGAGCTGAGAGTCATAGTTAGATGAAGCGACTTACACAGGAGCCAACAGTCGTAGTTAGATGAAGCGACTTACACAGGAGCTGAGAGTCATAGTTAGATGAAGCGACTTACACTGGAGCCAACAGTCGTAGTTAGATGAAGCGACTTACACAGGAGCTGAGAGTCGTAGTTAGATGAAGCGACTTACACAGGAGCCGACAGTCGTAGTTATAGATGAATTCTTAAGTGACTTACACAGGAGCTGAGAGTCATAGTTAGATGAAGCGACTTACACAGGAGCCAACAGTGGTAGTTAGATGAAGCGACTTACACAGGAGCTGACAGTCATAGTTATAGATGAAGTGACTTACACAGGAGCTGACAGTCATAGTTATAGATGAAGCGACTTACATAGGAGCCGACAGTCATAGTTATAGATGAAGTGACTTACACAGGAGCTGACAGTCATAGTTGTAGATGAAGTGACTTACACAGGAGCCGACAGTCGTAGTTATAGATGAAGCGACTTACACAGGAGCTGACAGTCATAGTTATAGATGAAATGACTTACACAGGAGCTGACAGTCATAGTTATAGATGAAGCGACTTACACAGGAGCTGACACTCGTAATTAGATGAAGTGACTTACACAGGAGCCGACAGTCGTAGTTATAGATGAAGTGACTTACACAGGAGCTGACACTCCCAGGACGTCGAGGTTGCGGAACTGGTATATGTAGGTGGCACACAGGATTACCATTGTGTAGACAATGACGACCCACCAGAAGCCAAGACTAATGACACACCACAAGGAGAAACGCATCTGTCAACAATCAAACCAAGTCATCATGAAGATATCTGCTGTATGTAGGATGCCTTATGTTTATGTAGCTGAAGACATGTATTTAAAAAACACGCTGCACTGTGCTGCGCTGTGCTGTATGGTGCTGTGCTGTATGATGCTGTACTGTGCTGTATGGTGCTGTGCTGTATGATGCTGTGCTGTGCTGTATGGTGCTGTGCTGTGCTGTATGGTGCTGTGCTGTATGGTGCTGTACTGTGCTGTATGGTGCTGTGCTGTGCTGTACTGTGCTATATGATGCTGTGCCGTATGGTGCTGTGCTGTACTGTGCTGTATGGTGCAGTGCTGTATGGTGCTGTACTGTGCTGTATGGTGCTGTACTGGGCTGTATGGTGCTGTGCTGTGCTGTATGATGCTGTGCCGTATGGTGCTGTACTGTGCTGTACGGTGCTGTGCTGTATGGTGCTGTACTGTGCTGTGCTGTATGGTGCTGTACTGTGCTGTTCTATACCATGTTGCCTACCTGTCTGCCTGTCTTATATAGTTAAAGAGTTTCAGAGCAAAATGCAATAAACACAATTTTTTAAGCATTAAAATACGTGTTGAGCTTGGATACAATTTAATATGTAGCAAAATGGTGCTAAATCTATAATATTAAGTGATGTGCATAACAGGGAATGTGTCCTTTTATGCAATCAATCATCATCATTATCTGTGGATCAATCATGAACAACACAGCTATCGATTCAAGAAACATATTGTAATGACATTCAACAATAACAAATTCCTTCATAGCACTGGTTATATCTGAATTTAAACGATGAACTACGTTACAAAATATCATTTGAAAGACACAACGGTACCTGAAAACAAATGACGTATCCAAGAAAGAACATCATGTAGATGCTTCGGAAAAACGACACTCGTCCGTTGACAGCAATGACAAAGAGGATTGCCAGACAAACATATATCCAGTAGTGCACAGCCAAGGTCCACACCATCTTCACTGAAACACAGTATGTGCAAACGTCTAACACGGAAGTCTCTAATGTAAAGTCTCTACGTCACTGTTATATCAATAATTAAGGACCATCTTAGGATGACCTTAAGTGTGAGATGACTGGTTTATCGAGGTGACCTTAATGCGAAGTTCGACTGTGTACTCTGCATGAACATGAAAATTACAATACCATTATGGGGATGAACTTCAGCTATATCCATAACCGTCAAGTTTTACACGTGTCCCCCATATGGCTGCATACAACTGATGTTGATCTGTTCTATTGAAAAAGCTATTCAATTAATATAAATCCAAGTCCTGGTTGGCACTAATATAAATAGCTCACTATGGTCATGCATGTTTAACTATGGTAGCACTGCAAAAGATGACCTGCCTTTCAAAGTATGGATTTATATATCACTAAACTGCTGATCTCATGCAACCACATTCCAATTTCAATTTATTTATATACATTTATTATATTTCTTGTAGAGTGCATTGATCTGCCATGCGGGAATTAGTGCTATAAAAAAACATTATTATTATTACCATGCAAAAGAACTATTTTACAAAACATCTATAATTTGACAGAGATTGTGAATCAATTTAAGTTGGCTAACAAAAGATACCTTTCATAAGTTGCTCCTTTGTACAGTAGAACACATGCCTTCTGTCTAAAGCAATTGGTTGACCTAAACATTCAACAAACCAAAGTTATATATATATATACATATATATATATAGTACGTATTATACGATATAACAACACTTTTGCATTACACACAGAAACAAATATATACATTTGTATATGGTACCTATCTCACGAGCAAGAAGCATACATACACACACTCTATCTAAAGTTAATTGATGTTGGCAATTAATAACAGTTTAAATAAACGACCTTATATTGCCATATCATTGCTCCTTTTTACTTCTAATGTATATATACAAATATATACAAATGGACTACATTTGATTTTTGTTCACATATTTTGTGAAATACGTTATGTATAATTTATCATTAATTACGTAAAATTTCTAATGTGCAGTGTAATGAATTATAATTTTTTTTTTCAAAAGACTGCTAAGGTAGCCACTCACCACTGCTTGTGCGACTGCAATGTAAGACATTTCCTTGTGGTACAATCTCTATAGTGTTCTCATCAAACACTTCTTCTTCACCCACATCCACATGACGACTATACAAGGAATGTAATGCTACATGACTTCTTTTGGACATCTCTTCTGTGGTTTTCTGGTCAAACTTCTCTTTGTTTCGCTCTCGCAATGTCATCCAGAATACCAGCATGAGACCCAGCTGCAAACACATTTAACAGCATCTAACAATTTAAAACCCATGATTTCTACACCATACACTTAATGCCAATTTATAATCACTGGCTTTGTGCAGTACATTGGATTGCCATAGATATAACTACCGGTAATTGTCTTGTGCTCAGACAGATTCGGTCGCTGTTTCTATAAATAACTCTATTTTACAACATGAAAAATGCATAATAACATAAGGCTAAGCTATAACATGTCATAGAAATGTCAATGTATTCAATCGTGTGCATATCAATTGGCTAAATGAAGTCTTCCAGTGACATCTATAAAGTCTTGTCTTTCGATCACCCGCATCTATCTAATTTACTTGCAATACAATTCACAGCCCAACGTTTACACTGTGTACAATAATCCGTTAAACCACGCAAGTCCAGAGTGATTTGTTCCTTTGAGGCTTTGATAAAATGAAGTAATTCTGCAATTTCACTATACAGCTTCAAACTGACAGTTCACCTGTTTTCAGAACAGGTCCTGTGTTGAATGTGCTATGTCATGACTTTGTGAAGGTTGATCAGAGATGAGTGCTGTAATTTCTCAAACTTACTCAGCATTCCAGCTTGCTCGGGACCTGTCACTTTCCATTCTTGATTGACAACAGTGTTTTCGATTTTAAAGGAAGTAGTCCAGTTATTACGTGAAGTACTGGGTATGATATAAACAAATCGCCAGAGCTCACTGAGCTTTAAATTGTTGTATTTCATGATTATAGCAGGTAATTCAATAATTGTTCAACATAAATAAACATTGTATGTGACTTAGACACATGTGCTTCACGTATGGAAGTATGTAGGATTCAGTAATCTTTTATTGTAAATTATATTAAAACTATAAAAGTAGGTTGTTTTCAAACTGTTGTGGCCTTTTTTAATTTATCAGTTAATTATTTAATAGAAATTATGTTTTTTTTTAAATATGCAATTTTATATAATCAAGCACAGTAAAAGTTGACATTTGGTGGGAATGGAATGATAACATTATCTGGCTTTAGTCTGACTCTGCACCCCCACCCACAGCCTAGCACATTAGCCTTGATAATGCAGGCTCCATTTTGTTACTGTTTGGTGGTGCGGTAGCACTTACATTTTTCCGGCGGTGTTTTAAATGTTCCGATTTACTTTTCTGCGCATGTGCAATACTGTAAATGTAAAATCATCAATGTGCAGCAAAATAAGGACAAAGCATTTATGGTATAAATACGACGGGTTGTTAGTTAGTATGTATATAATCTCTCTGCAATGTTATTTGTCGCAAATTTACATGAGGAAAACAAGTTTTGAGGCATGTTTTGATAGCAAGCGTAAATCATGTGACTGTAGTGTGCCATAATCCGTGAGTGATTTAAAAAAAAATATTTTATTGCATTGAACATTTTAAGAAACTCATTTCGCTGGACATTGATGATTTTACATTTATTGCGCATTCGCAGAAATGTCAATCGGAACATTTGTAACGACCGGAAAAATGTAAACCACGACAGCGCCATTATTTGGTGCAGTCTCGTTAATCCTTTGCTGCCGCATACCTGCACCGCCAATGCCTGCACGGGAATCCTCCTCCGCACTATACCAAACTCAACCAGGTTGTACGTGCGGATGCTGGTGGGTAACTCGTACTCCAGCAGCTGCAGGCTGTAGACGTAGTTAGAGAGGAAGATGAGGAGGGCGTAGATGAGGAAGTAAGGTGACAGCTTGAGGACTACGTGGCGCTTCTTCGGAGTCACCCAGATGATGCAGGACACCAGTAGGAAGACGAGCGTTATCCAGTTGTGGAAGGCGATGCTCCAAACCTGTAGTACACATTACACACTCACACACTCGGGTGGTAACGGTCAGGGAAAATTTCAATAAATATTTTATGAGGTCATAAACACTTTTGCTCTTTAAAATCAGGTTCGCTCCTAGGCATTATTTTGTATATTGAAAGAGATCAACACCGTGATAGTCTGGCAATTGCACGTGTCACAGAAATGGTACAGCATCTGGTGTCAGCTATTTGCATTTTTTACATCTCTTCAAATTTAACATGGACTAGATTAATGATGCAATTTCATGAGCTCATTATTCTGGCAAAGTGATCCCTAGGCCCATAACCAAACAATCTTCACAAATACAATTTTGTTTAGATACATTATACATTTTATACAAATTCACAGAGCACAATAAAATAGGTAATATAAAACTATACGGCATAGAACCATAGATTTGGAAAATGGTTAGACCAATAGTGAAACAACATCCGGTGAATAAGAAATTATTCATGAGTGGCTGTCAGAGGAATGTGATCAAGCAGCACTGACTGACAGACTGACAACTGGATTTAACAGAACTAGTACAATGTGTATAAATATTTTAATTCTTCATAGAAATCCTGTGTCTACACAAACTGTGTTTGAAGTCCTCACTGATTGTTGGGTAATTTAAGTATGTAAATAACATATCCTTAGACCCACTGTAGATCAGTGAAGCCATCTGGAAGGTAAACCCAGCTGATCTCTGTGTGTACAGCTCAGATTTTTGCATACAGGTAAATAAACCGAGCCAGAGTGAGTGAAACTGTCCAAACTTTAAAACACTAGCAATAGGGCTTAAATTGTGAGTGAGGCTGATGTTCTACCTACCAGGATGCCACACCCACAGTATTTTCTCACTCACCATCATGACAATGAGAGTGCACACATAGCTCTGTCTGGAGATGTACAGCAAGATGGCCTTTGTGATACCTGGCTTAATCTTGTCATTCTTCAGATCAATGTCCTCCAAACTTGAGATGTCCTGTCACAACAACTCAACATGATGTGTAACACATCATCCCCACTGGATCATTCCTGTCACAACAACTCAACATGATGTGTAACACATCATCCCCACTGGATCATTCCTGTCACAACAACTCAACATGATGTGTAACACATCATCCCCACTGGATCATTCCTGTCACAACAACTCAACATGATGTGTAACACATCATCCCCACTGGATCATTCCTGTCACAACAACTCAACATGATGTGTAACACATCATCCCCACTGGATCATTCCTGTCACAACAACTCAACATGATGTGTAACACATCATCCCCACTGGATCATTCCTGTCACAACAACTCAACATGATGTGTAACACATCATCCCCACTGGATCATTCCTGTCACAACAACTCAACATGATGTGTAACACATCATCCCCACTGGATCATTCCTGTCACAACAACTCAACATGATGTGTAACACATCATCCCCACTGGATCATTCCTGTCACAACAACTCAACATGATGTGTAACACATCATCCCCACTGGATCATTCCTGTCACAACAACTCAACATGATGTGTAACACATCATCCCCACTGGATCATTCCTGTCACAACAACTCAACATGATGTGTAACACATCATCCCCACTGGATCATTCCTGTCACAACAACTCAACATGATGTGTAACACATCATCCCCACTGGATCATTCCTGTCACAACAACTCAACATAATGTGAAAGACATCATCCCCACTGGATCATTCCTGTCACAACAACTCAACATGATGTATAACACATCATCCCCATTGGATCATTCCTGTCACAACAACTCGACATGATGTATAACAAATCTTCCCCACTAGATCATTCCTGTCACAACAACTCAACATGATGTATAACACATCATCCCCACTGGATCATTCCTGTCACAACAACTCAACATGATGTATAACACATCATCCCCACTAGATCATTCCTGTCACAACTCAACATGATGTATAACACATCATCCCCACTGGATCATTCCTGTCACAACAACTCAACATGATGTATAACACATCATCCCGACTAGATCGCTCCTATCACAACAACTCAGCATGATGTATAACACATCATCCCAACTGGATCATTCCTGTCACAATAACTCAACATGATGTGTAAGACATCATCCTCATTGGATCATTCCTGTCACAACAACTCAACATGATGTATAACACATCATCCCCACTGGATCATTCCTGTCACAACAACTCAACATGATGTATAACACATCATCCCCACTGGATTATTCCTGTCACAACTCAACATGATGTAACACATCATCCCCACTGGATAATTCCTGTCACAACAACTCAACATGATGTATAACACATCATCCCCACTAGATCATTCCTGTCACAACTCAACATGATGTATAACACATCATCCCCACTGGATCATTCCTGTCACAACAACTCAACATGATGTGTAACACATCATCCCCACCAGATAATTCCTGTCACAACAACTCAACATGATGTGTAACACATCATCCCCACTGGATCATTCCTGTCACAACAACTCAACATGATGTATAACACATCATCCCCACTGGATCATTCCTGTTACAACTCAACATGATGTGTAACACATCATCCCCACTGGATCATTCCTGTCACAACAACTCAACATAATGTGCAAGACATCATCCCCACTGGATCATTCCTGTCACAACTCAACATGATGTATAACACATCATCCCCATTGGATCATTCCTGTCACAACAACTCAACATGATGTATAACACATCATCCCGACTAGATCGCTCCTGTCACAACAACTCAGCATGATGTATAACACATCATCCCCACTGGATCATTCCTGTCACAATAACTCAACATGATGTGTAAGACATCATCCCCATTGGATCATTCCTGTCACAACAACTCAACATGATGTATAACACATCATCCCCACTGGATCATTCCTGTCACAACAACTTAACATGATGTATAACACATCATCCCCACTGGATTATTCCTGTCACAACTCAACATGATGTAACACATCATCCCCACTGGATAATTCCTGTCACAACAACTCAACATGATGTATAACACATCATCCCCACTAGATCATTCCTGTCACAACTCAACATGATGTATAACACATCATCCCCACTGGATCATTCCTGTCACAACAACTCAACATGATGTGTAACACATCATCCCCACCAGATAATTCCTGTCACAACAACTCAACATGATGTGTAACACATCATCCCCACTGGATCATTCCTGTCACAACAACTCAACATGATGTGTAACACATCATCCACACTGGATCATTCCTGTCACAACAACTCAACATAATGTGCAAGACATCATCCCCACTGGATCATTCCTGTCACAACTCAACATGATGTATAACACATCATCCCCATTGGATCATTCCTGTCACAACAACTCAACATGATGTATAACAAATCATCCCCACTAGATCATTCCTGTTACAACAACTCAACATGATGTATAACACATCATCCCCACTAGATCATTCCTGTCACAACTCAACATGATGTATAACACATCATCCCCACTGGATCATTCCTGTCACAACAACTCAACATGATGTATAACACATCATCCCCACTAGATCGTTCCTGTCACAACAACTCAGCATGATGTATAACACATCATCCCCACTGGATCATTCCTGTCACAACAACTCAACATGATGTGTAAGACATCATCCCCATTGGATCATTCCTGTCACAACAACTCAACATGATGTATAACACATCATCCCCACTGGATTATTCCTGTCACAACTCAACATGATGTATAACACATCATCCCCACTGGATTATTGCTGTCACAACTCAACATAATCTGTAAGACATCATCCCCATTGGATCATTCTTGTCACAACAACTCAACATGATGTAACACATCATCCCCACTGGATCATTCCTGTCACAACAACTCAACATGATGTATAACACATCATCCCCACTGGATCATTCCTGTCACAACAACTCAACATGATGTATAACACACCATCCCCACTGGATCATTCCTGCCACAACAACTCAACATGATGTATAACACATCATCCCCACCAGATAATTCCTGTTACAACAACTCAATATGATGTATAACACATCATCCCCACTGGATCATTCCTGTCACAACAACTCAACATGATGTATAAAACATCATCCCCACTGGATCATTCCTGTCACAACAACTCAACATGATGTATAACACATCATCCCCACTGGATTATTCCTGTCACATCAACTCAATATGACGTGTAACACATCATCCCCGCTAGATCATTCCTGTCAGAACAACTCAACATGATGTATAACACATCATCCCCACTGGATCATTCCTGTCATAACTGAATATGGTAAATAAAACACCATTCCCACTAATTTCATCCTATCATAACTGAACGTGGTGCAAAAAACACCTTCCCTACCAATTTCATTCGATCATAACTCAACATGGTATATAAAAACCATCCCCACCAGACTGTTAGTGTTTTGATATAATCACCATAAAGTTTTTGTAAAGTGGGTAAATGTTCTAGGCAACAGTTTTAGTGTATGCAATGGTGTTTGTCGAGGTGGTATTGTCTCCATACTTATTTTAATATTTATATGGATTCCATACAATAGGCAACTTCTGACAGTTGCCGTGTACACACATACTCACTGATACATAACACAGTCCAGGCCGGTGTCATATAGAATATGGACCACGTGGAAAATGGACCCCGGGTCCATATTCCCTAAAGAACATGGATGTAACTTATAAACTGAGCCATACCTGTGATTCCAATGGAGTTGATATTTAGCGTCTCAAACAAGCTCTTAGTAGTTTGTGTGTGCACTGTTGAAAGGGAGGCTGATCAGTTAACTCACTTAGTTTCAAAACATGAACTGGTCTTACATGAAACATAAAACAAATTCTCTGTATTTTGTTGAGATGACAATATATGAATAAGTAAATATTACTCTTTGTTATATTTATTCAACCATCGCACAATACATTACGATTGAAACATTTTGGTGACAGGATTCAGTGTTAACAGTCAAAGATGACTGGCATTGTAATGGCATTGGGGGCTAAAATGTAAAAATAATAAAAACTGTTTTACAGAAGTGTTATAAATGATGACTGTGATATTCTAGTTACAATCTATGGACTGCATTACACTATTTTATCAATTTGTCCAGCTTTTTAAAAGTGGGTCCAAATTCTACATTACCCGTAATAGAATATGGTCCCCGGGTCTGTTTTCTATGCGGGTTCATATTCTATCTGACACTGGAACTGACACCCAGGTTAAGTTCAAAGGTGAGGGGTATCTCAATACGACTTTATTCAGAATATGAGCATTTAAAATCAAAAATAAAATTTCAAAAATAAATTCTGAGTACAGCACTAATCACGTGGTATTGTTGAATGTAGTTGCAAATGGTTGGTTCTGGTTAACTTTTAGGTATACAGCCCCAAGCGATTGCTTATATGAAAACTTTATTTACAGACCCGTTCACCCATCATTTGGACAGGAAAATTTCACTGGATACGCTAAATTGAGCAAGAAAGGTCTAGCTCATAGATATTGTCAGTTACGCTTTGAAAATGGGTGTCACGCATGTGTTTGGATTTGCTTTTAGGTCATAATCATACAGCTCCACGGGCTCATGTGTTTGTGGATTAACATGCACGTGTCTACGAAAACATTTGTGCCTGGCAAAACCTTTGTCCTGCCACACACATGCACATGTAATATACTTACATTTGACCAGACAGTTGCCTCGGAAACATTTGACTGTTTCCATCTCAGCTTTTCTACAAGACCTCGTGCTGCATCCCTATGCTTTTGCATAAACCCTTGTGCAGTCAGATTTGGTACAAACAGTTCTGATGCAAATCTCCTCTCTATCAAAGCCTGCAAATAGGTTGCATAGACATGACTACATAGGAATAAATTTATTCAAAGGTTTATTTCCATACCCCATAATAAAAAACATGGTGCATGTAAATATAGTGGATATATATATATTATTTATATATATATATATCTATATATATATATATATATATATATATGCGGGACAACGCTACCATCTAAATTTGTGACACAGAGACATGGCTAGTTTGCTGAAAACACAAGTCAGATATATGTTTGTATGTGAGCTTAAAAGAAAGCCAACTCTTTATGTTTAACTAGCACAAAATAATTCCAATACACTAGTACACAATGTCAACACCGTTATAACAAACACATAGATTGACAGCAAAGGTGGGGGAACCGACCATATCAATTATTCAAACAAAGAATGAATGTTATAGGTTATGGCCAAGGGGAAAGCGTTAGAAACATGAGCACATGTCCTCGCCCTAAAACCCCTTGAAAGTACACTCATATTAGACAAGTATATAACATAAATCGAATTAGACAAGTATATAACATAAATCGACAATGTAAGATATAATATACAAGACAGTGCGATCCTAATGTCAAAAGTACAAGACAATAACATTATAGACACTTGGTAACAATATACTATAGACTATTTATAGACTATAGTGTATTTGCAAATATGTACAAATAAAACAAAACACAGCATATATCAACACCAGTTTGAAATACCCAGGTGACGATGGGGTAGGAGGGTGGGAAATTTGCGACGACATAGTACTGAACAACAGAATGATAAATGTCGCAATAAACGGAACCTCGTAACATAATTGTTTAACAACAATCGAGAGCAAATCAATATTTACCCTTTCAAACTCGAGAACTATCGAGAGGCTGGACACTGAGCTTGTCAGCGTCCTAATTTGTTTACCGTACACCCGAATATAAGCTCTGTTTTTTTCATTCAAAAGGTATTTATATATATATATATATATATATATATATATATATATAATATCCACTCGTTTTAGAACTAATGAGTCACATAAACTCCCATCCACCATTAACAGAGCCAGTTGCTCTTATATCCTCGTCTTTCCATAACCACCTTAACAATCAACCTCCAGTGACCTAGTTCAAACAGTTTTATTAAATCTAGGAACAAAAAGAATTAATCTGTCTTGCATACAACAATTATGCACCTCCGCATATTCCGAACAACAAAAGATGCCTGAAATATTTTTCACTATTACACATTTTTGCTCACGAAAAGCAAATAAAACAAATAAATCACAAACAACTTCACTGGCCTTATAATCATACATGCCAACCTTTACTGATCCACACCTGTAAGACTCTGGACAAAATTCCATAAGAAATCCATAAGCAAGCAGCAAAAGGAGGGGGAACTGATTTTAAATTCACGGCTACATACAAATGAAATGGGATAGACCCTGGGATAGATCATGTGCGACTTACATTAGTCAGGGATGAGAGTGGGAGAAGGGAAAAGTCTGAAAATATGAAGTAACGAGCGTAGCGAGTCCTTTGTAGCTGGGGGCATGGGGGAAAGTTTTTGAATTTTGTGCAATTTTAGGGTCACTTAAAGGCAAACTATTTTGCATTACAGTAGAACCTGTCTTGTAGGGACACCTGTCCGGCCAAGCAAAAGTGTCCCTACATTGCAGGTGTCCCCTTATCAGAGGGACAGGAATTTGCGGCATTTTTATCCCAAACATACAATTTTTATTTACATCCACATTACAACATACATAAATACTTTTTTGCCCACAGTTATAATATCCATACAAATGAAGTGTAATAATATCTCATTTAAAGGGAAAACAAAGGCAACGGTTTGGTGATATGGGCCTAATAGAGCTAAGAAAAACTAACAATTTCCAACCTCAATCACATTTTTAACGTCAGCGGTTTAGCAGAAAAAAATTGTAGAACATATATCTATAGAAAGTCTATGGAAAACGCCATTTTAGAAAAACAGTGACGTATGAGACTCGCCGCCACTGATAGGCGGTTGTCGTACTACTTCTTGGCAACTCCGACGGGTGGCTCTGTGACTTTGCGCTCACAAAAGAGCGTAAATAATAACATGGATTTTCTGATTCTTCGTCTGACGGAAATAGCACGGATTCAGAAGTGGCTGGATATAGATTTCAGCCACAAAGACAAAGGCTTGTGTTGTCAGACAGACCAGATGTGCGTGGTGGTGAAGACCCAAGGGAAATTGAAATGACGAGTAGAGAAACAACCAGTCCAGAGGCAGACACGGCATCGACTGGTGTCAACAATGACATGTACTGTCCGACCTAACCATGAAAACGACCGCCAGCAGCCGCCAAACTTCTCATCACTTGTCTTACATACATATACATACACTATGTTATAAAATAAAATCACTTGCATTCCTCTAACGAAGAAAATTCACAAAAGTAACTCGATCGCAGATCCCGACGGCAACTCAGGCTCTTCGGTTACCGTAACATCGCTATCAAAGTTAGATTTACACAAAATAACGTTAGGCGGCGCGGTGGTGCGCGCGAATATTTATAAACTTATTTACTGCATTAGCACATGCGAAATAGTTTAATTAATCAAGTAATAACTAATTATTATCATTACAAAGATCTTCAGAAAATGTTAAGTTTTCTTATAATATAATTATAATATTTCTTTTCTTATAGCGCCAAATCCATAATTGTTTGTGGCGCTTCACAATATGATGTTATTAAAATATATGCAATAAGAAGAATGCTACCCACAGGTAATATTAAAAAAATTAAAAAATGCATGTGTTTGCATAAAATTATGTGTTGTTCGATGATGTCACATTGTTAATTTTCAGAATATTTCTATAAACATCCCGCGTGTACTGCAAGCATGCAATCTTATATTATATAAACGATGTTTTTAACAATGATAACGAAACAATAACATATTATGATTTTTGAATGCTCCAAAACCTTCTTTTTCTACCACCATATATTTCCCATATTATATTCATATTCTGTTTAAATTTCAGTGATTTATTGTCCCGATAATTAATAGTGTTTTGTCCAAAAATAATTATTATTACATATCTGGTGGTGGAAATATAATTCATGAGTAGAAAAATGTATAGCTTCAATAATATTTTCTTATGCATACTGTGTGTATGTGCTGAATGAAAATTATTGTTACGTCGTAATTATTTTACCATCTTAATTATTTATTACCTTTACATTAATTTACCACTATTGTTGTTATGGAATTTGTATGGGTTCTTTTTAATACTGATAGGTCACTTAGTTAATTACATAGACACACATATTTTCATTATTTATTTTGAAATATTATCTGTGGGTAGTATTCTTCTTATTGTATTTTTAATAGCAGTATGTTGTGAAGTGCCACAACCAATTATGGATGTAACGCTATATAAATAAAATACTATATTATAATAAAACTTATAATTTCCTGCAAATCATAGTGATGATAATAATTAATTATTACTATATTATTTACAATTAATTAAACTATTTTGCACGTGCGAAGGCAGTTAGTAAAGTTTATCAATATTCGCGCGCACAAACGTGTCGTCTAATGGCATTTTGTGTAAGGCTAACTTATTTTTGCGATTTTACGGTACCGGCCAGCGGTCATCGAAATTGCCGTCGACATCAGCGCGTTTGTTTTATGGATTTTCTTCGTTAGAGGAATGCAAGTGATTTTATTTTATAACGTAGTGTATGTATATGTATGTAACATACGTTAGGATAAGTTTGGCGGCTGTTGGTGGTCGTTTCGATGGTTAGGTCAATCAAATTGGGCGTCTTGGATCGGCGCTGTGTCTGTGACTGTCCCAACGAATCCACCGAAACACTGTTTCAGTTCTGCTCGATTCAAAGGTTAACAAGAAGACATCTTAGTGATACTGTCTTTCACTGTACTGTTACCATAAGCGTATGAGGAACAGTGTGGCATATTGCTGTCGCGATTTCGTGGTAAACCGACGTAAGGCAACTTTTAGCGTACCGCTTGGCTCTCTGTTATGACAGCTGAACCAGCAGACGACTCTCTGACGTATTACTTTTCCAAACTGCTGGGTTGTGATTGGTTGCAAGGTCCAAGATGGGCCGGTTCATGGTGTCGGTGATTTAGCTAGATTTTCCCACTTTAAGACCACTTTCTGAGGTAACCACTAAGGTGAAAAATTGGATTGTAGATGCAAATGATTAGCTAGTGTAAACTCTTTTAGGTGCATAACACTAAACTGTTGCCTTTTTTTCACTTTAATATTTCAGTAGAACTCCTCATTTAAGACCGTTTGGGATTAATTCATAGTAATTAATGTCCATAATAGCAGGAATGCTTTTGAAAACAAACTAAGTATTAAAATGCACAAAATATAAATTAGAAAAGAAAAAAATGAGTCGACACATTAACAACAACATTTTCATTTATTTTATGTGTGACATGTTTCTTTATAAGTTTAATTTTGAATAGTCTTTACAATATAATAAATTATTATTATCTGATTGTGATTTCAAATTTGGTCTGAGGGGCTAAAAAGTGCTGCCACATCACGGCGTCTGGGTAATCACGCAGCGGTCGCCATTTTGTTTACCGCCTTCCGTGACGAATATATCTCAAGTTACCGCGTCTTACGGCGCCTATGTTTCGACAAGACAACTGACAGTATTCAAGAATGTGTCTATTATACTACACATGTAGTTCAAATAGTTGACTTTTGATGCTTTTTGGTGTGAAAATTCGACCATTTATCAGCGCAACATCTCACCGTTCGTGACGCGGGTTTGCGCCGGTGGTAAATGTAGCAGCAATCGGCCGGCCTAAAATGGCCTACCGCGAAGTCGAAAATAATTCGTAAAAATAAAAGTTCTCAACGGATTTGATTAATTTTTGTTTTATTTGGGAGCTAATATGTAAATAGCAAATGTGTCCGCTCAGTAATTATTTAGGAACGGGATAGTGCGTTTATTTTTTTCATATTGTTTTGGATGACGTTCAGCAAATAATATCACCGTGATTGTCTGACATAATAGAGATAGTATAATTTTATTATAATAAAGAATTCATTTGGCAGTAAAATGATATGCTGGCCGGTCGCAGGGTTAAGTAAAGTAACGAAGTAAATGTACTTCGTTACATTACGGCTCTGGTGCACATGTATCCGCTAGGTGGCAGCTTTCATCCAAACTGAATACAACAAAATGGCCGTTTTCCGATTCACGAAAAGATAACGAAAAGCACGAAGGATTGCTTATTTAGATGATTACGACTCATGCAAATTATTATATTAAAAAATAAATAAAAACCTGACAATACGTATTACCCGTAAGGAATTAGTCCTACGCTCGTAAGACCGCCAAATGCTAAAAAATCTGTAAGTCTTACGGGTAATCCGTAAGAGTTGGCATCTATGCTTATAATGAATGCTGGCTGGTATGAATACTTTTATAAGCAGCTAGTCAGGATATTTCCACACACCTCATAAAAGCAATTCAGCAAATATCCTGCTAATAATTACAACGAAGATTAATCTGAAGTCAGAGATGACAACCAACCTTTGAGGTTACATGTTTGAATGTTGAGTAGATATCATTATGGACCTCTAGTGCACAACTACTATACACTGTATATTCTTACATGGATACACAAAACAACTGATTTCTAAAACCATTTGTCAAGGACAATTTGTAGACCTAACAGTGTTGGTAAATGATGCATTTCAAGGTAAAACATGGGTTACCTCATCAACGTCTACGAAAGTAGTCGATGGTTGTGGAGTATAGAAGAAGAGTTGAGGCTTGCCATGTTCACCCAAGCCTCCTGTGTCATCAACATCAGTGCCTGAGCATGCATCCCTTTTGTTGTTCTCACTGAAATTGTTCTGAGTGAAGTTCTCCTCTCTTTCTTCTGGCAGTTCTCTGACAGTGGAAAACTGCTGCAATAGTTTCTGCAAGAGCGTTAATCCGCACACAAACATATGTTAGTTAACAAGAACATTTGTAAACCATACTAAGCCAACATACTATTTTTTTGTCAATGTGTAACATTAGCAAATTACAATTCTGTCAATTTTTTCTGGAGAATCGCGTGTTCCATATTATGTCAAATGAATCACTTTTTCTTACTTTTATACATTTAAATTTTTATTACATTAAGCACAATTATTGTCTCATAACAAAGCATAAATACTGCATACAATAACATATCTAGGTCAGGTATTACTGAAAAGTATTGGTTACTAACACCCAGGAAATATTATGATGAGATAATGATGCTCAAAGGGATAAAGGCACCTGATTGTACCAAACTATTTTAACGTTCTGCAATAAGTATAGGATGGTGTAAGAAATGTTTAACGAGATACATTTTCTGAGTATCTGAAGTAAGTCACATTGTGATGTGTCAGCTTATTTTAACCAGATTTCTAACATTTGATGTGCCACTTGCTGTTATAACTTCTTTACCAGCAGTCTGTGTTAATACAATAACACAAGACTATATTTGAAACTTTTCCAGAGATGGCTCTCTGAAAACAATGTAGCAACCATTCTACACAAGTAATAATTCCAATTCGATCAGCAATATGCAATGGACAATGGCTAAGCTAAATTTTGAAACTCAAATAAAGTAAGCCATACATGTATACATTACCTTCTTCGAGATGTCGATGTAACTGACAACAGCAACGTAATAGAGCATATAAATAAATGCCGGGTTGACATACATAGGCCAGGTTGCTTCTGTATTCAGTTTCATTCCCCAAGGCACGAAAGAACAGTCCATTAAGACAAGGGCTGTCAATCCCAGCAACCTGTCATTGTAACACCAACCAGAATTAACAGATGCGACTAACAAGAGAACCTTACTCCACAGCAACTAGTGCTTTTAGATATGCTGACTGTGTTCACAGTCAACAACATATGTGTTCACAGTCCACAATATGTATTCACATTCCACAATATGTGTTCCCAGTCCACAATGTGTGTTCACAGTCCACAATATGTGGTCACAGTCTACAGCAAGAAGAGCTGAATGATCCGTTTATGGTATTCAGTCTAAAGCAGAAGTGCTATTGGATCTGCTGACCATGTTCACAGTCAACATCAACTAAACTGGATCTGCTAATTGCGTTCACAGTCCACTGCAACAAGAGCTGATGGGCCTGCTGGGTTCACAGTAGGTCTGCATCCATCCACAGCAATCAGAGCTGTGGGACCTGACACCCTCCAGACTCCAGAGCAACAGTTGGGGAACTCTTGTTTTAGCGCTTATTAGTAAACCGAATGTAACTAACATGATTGAATGATTAAGATAACACAAAATGGGTGTAAAATGACAGATGAATGGCACAGTCCGTTACTTTTCACCATTTATTCAGCTAGTATATATATAGTATATATGTATATATATATGTATATATATGTATATATATGTATATATATATATTATATATGGAATAATAATGTAATATATATATATATATATATATATATATATATACAACCGTGTATGTGTATGTATATGTATGTGTGTGCGTGCACCATATATTTGACCAATTTATTATAATTTAACTAATCACTTTAGCAGCTATATATAATTACCTGGACAGCAATGTTTCTCGTGGAAGTATGCGTTGCGCTAAATGGAACTGGTACAGGTACAGAACAATAAGGTGCATAGCAGTGTAGGTGCTCAGGAAAGCCGATATCCTCCTGACATGTCTGCGCCTCGGCAGGCTGACAAGATACGACCACGACGTCATGATGCACAAGAAGAGCACCAGGTAGACAGCGTTGAGACACGATGGGTGGATGACGCTGCACATCGACAGGAAGAGTGTGACAAGTACGATGCTGACCTCGCTGGTGCCGGCGACCATGTAGATGGTTCTCACAGTGGGCACTTGGAATGCCTCCCATGACATGTAGCGATATGGCAGATGCTTTCTGTAGATGAGTCGATTCATGAGGAAGATACAGAAGACGGCAATGTCGGGGCCGAGCTGGTGCACTATGTGAGACATGTGGGCCAAAGATACCCTGCACAAACACTGTGACATTTTAATGTCAAACATTATGGCCAAAACACTATGCACATCATAATAATATATTTGTTAAATCTCCAGAATAACTTTATTAACGTTTTAATATAAATTTTGTTTTTATATTAACTATTTTAAGAGCATACACCCCCCCCCCTCCATGCACACAAGCTTCAATTGGACTTTTAATGCCTGGAAAGGGCCCAATCCAGTATATGGAAGAAGAAGAAACACGTGGCATTTACTATTTAACAAATTCTCCAAAACCATTCTACATATACACATAAGATGGCTTAAAGTTGCATTCTGACAGAATTTCCCCTTTTTAACGCATCTTAGAAAAGTCAATGTACACCATGACCGATATTTGCTTATTAGTATACTTCCTACCACATGTCTCACTTTGTGGTTTTATACGTTATTTGATCAAATATAAGTTTGCAACAAACAACGGCTCTGGAGTTTCCCAAAAGTCGATCTATTTTTACCATCGGAACTCTCCGGTCAACGTAAGTAAACAATGGGGCAAACTAAAAGGCGGGCCATAATGGGGTTCCACAAATCCACGTTAGTCGCTAGAGATGCCACTAGGCAACTAGACCCTAGTTGTTTAAATCATCCTCAATTAGCCATTGACCGTACAGGCGCATAGCCAGCGATAGTTTGTATGTCGGCAACTGTGCATGCCGTAAATATAGAGCGTATCGAGCGGTGGTATCTTTGTGAATATGGTATGCCATTTCCGTGCGGTCTGCCAATTGTGGTCCGCCTTTTAGTGTGGCCCCCTCCTGACAGCGCTTTTCACTGGAATTCCGTTCGTCGAGGTCTAAACCAATCAGTGAATTCTAACTGGCGAGGCTCGCCAGGATATTTTTTCCGTCTTTTGCTCCTTTTTATGTTAAAATGGCATATTATGTGAAAATAAGTTGATAGGTAGTTGAGGAAAACAATATATAGTGTACGGGGAATGCTGGTTTAACCCATTTTATCCAGAATACGATTCTAGTCGTAGTTACCCTTTTTATCCGGAATACGATTCTGGTCGTAGTTTGCACTTGGCACGGCTTCCCCGCACTCTGACGTTTTGGAATCCCATTGGCTGGTTAACACCGAATGACGTCAGTATATGGGGATCTCTAGGAAACCCATATTTTACAACCAATCAGTGCCGTTCTTTGGGTATTTGCCGTACAAAGTCGGCACCCCCAAGCCAAAGTGAAATCAAAGATGGCGTCGAGTCACAAAGATCGTTAAATGTTGACGTATTTCGAAGGATAACTCCATTAATTTACTTCATACTGTTGATGACAAGAAGGCAGACAAGTGGATAGCCGATATAAGATGGACGGTTATGGTATTTGATGTGATATTTGTCCGTGAAGACATACTTTGAAGCCATCGAAGTGGGGTCGACCGACAACGGCATCCATTTTCGCCCACCGCGCACCATGCCGTTTTTTTGGCGCCAAACAAAGTTAAGATTATTTCCAACGATGGTAACTACTTCATCAATAAAGTGACGTTGAAATGTTGACCAACGTTGTTATTTTAGAGTACTTATTTATTAGTTATAAGAAATAAGCCACACAATTACACATCGTTGACAGAAAATATTTCACAAATTTGCATAATTCCGCTCAGCGGCGCCACACGTTGGCAATTCAATCGACTGACAAGGGGGTTATTACAAAAAAATTTACATTATGAGATTATTATGCAAGATATGTGGACAAGTTGTATACCTTTGTTTTCAGCAGAGAGTAATGCATAAAATAAAGTCAACTTGCTCATTGACATGTTGTCTCCTTCTTGGCGAAAATGTCAGGTGAAAAGTAATGTGACAAATCTCAACATAGGTTTGAATTTATTGGGCATGTTTTGTCATATGCCACATAAAATATATATGATAAGACTATGAGTTTGTCAATGCGACTTGATAGTTTATTTTATCTACTTTCTAAAGGTATATCACATTTAAAAATTGATTGAGAAATAATAAAGTTATGTCCATTTTAAATGAAAGCCTGTCATTTTTTAATGCTGACAGATTGATTTGAGGAAATGATCAGGAACTGGCTGCAACTCGTCTGCACTAGCTTCAGGATAAAATGGGTTAATGGAAAATTTTATTTTAAACATAACGGAAGTCAGAATGCAACTTTAAGGGTCCCCAGACTACTGTCAAAGTGACTGGTAATTTATATGATGTTCCTACATGCTGCTGGTAAATGCTTCAATATCATTAGGATGATTAACAATTAAAATATCTCACCTCTGAAGTCCAATTTGCCTGAGGGTCTCTTCCTTTGTTGAACCTGTTGATGTGAATGACAGAGGAGGTGGTAGAACTCAGTCAAACTGTCATGAGCAACCAAACAGTGGCACAAAGCCTCAAGTGCTGGGTATTTACAGTTGGGACTATTTTCTAAGTTCATAAGTATATACCAGCAATGTTTTTGTATAAAATATGGTTTAGATTGCATTGAAAAGTATTGGAGAATGGGTAGCACAACTGCATAAGATGCTGGAGTGCTCCATGAGAATGATTTTAAAATATATCCATTATCCACTAGCATAAGTATGACTTTATCTAGAAAAAATATTTCTTATGTAAATGGTGTCAACTCAGCTGGTCATATTACAAAAACAATATTCACATTAAAAACATATGCGATCCAGTGATGCAAATGTAGCCATGTTAGTTTAGGCAAGCATGCATCCAATTTGGATGGATTCTTTTCAAATTACACATTTTCTCAATGAAACATGCATGTGAGAGGAGGCAACTCACTTCCGAGAAGCATGCATCTATCTGAGGAAGAGATGGATAAAAGACTGTTTTGTTACACATACTGTGGAACAAATACGTTATGTTTGTTCCATTTTATAGTAAGATTAACTTGTTTTTATTTCCAAAAAGAACACTTACAGTTTCCAAGTACAGCACCATAAGGTTCGTCCATGACAACAGCTTGTCCCACCAGATAGCTCTGGAAGGTAATCTGACACAGCACCAGTGTGCCACTAGTCGCCAACACTATATTCAAGTATCTACCTGTCAATCCTATAACACAAAAGAGCTTCATTCATGACACGGATGGAGTAATTGCACTCAGTAATCATGGTCTGTTTTTTATCAATCATGCTTACATTCAATCACACCATTCTACAACGCAAGGTAACCATAATTGTACTTCATAACTTTAATTCAATTGCCACATTTTCATAACACTAATCATAATTATTATTATCATGTTCTTGTGTGCATTTAAATTACCCATGTCCCAACAATACAATATACTACTTCAAAGCAAATTCTATCAATCAGATTTGTTTACATTTTTCTAAGATTTTAGCGTGTTTTTCCTTATATAAGTGATTGCTACCAATCAAGATTGTTTATCCAAATGAATGCTTTTAGGGTAAAATGCAATAAATGCTACATTTCTTACAGGGCAGAGTTTAAAGATTGAAATGTACAAAAAACATTTTGGTCCTTACTAACAGTAACAATTTGTTTATTTATGCTCTAAGAACACAGATCAGTGGATTTTTGGCAAAAACATTTTGATTGCTGTACATCCCAAAACCCTTCAAATAATACTCTTATTTAATGCAAAAGTAACCATAATGAACTATATTAATTTGATAAGAAATCATACTATACACTTCCCAGCAAACAACGACCCATGTTCTGTAAGTGAAATCACGATTTCAACGGGCTCAATACACATGAATTCACCGGATTCTGTGAACAAATTTGGTGTGTCGATATATGTTTACCGTGAAATAATGAGTTTTTCACATGATGACACGTGCCAGTGAAACCGTACCAGTTCTGATCCAGTATGACTTGTGTCAAACTCGTGACAACAGGCAGAACACATGTATTCACGTGAATCCACATGAACATGTGTACTGATGGAGCGGTACCAATTATGAACCAGAATGACATGTGCCAACTGGTTCAGAAATGGTTCCTTGTTTGCTGGGTTATCTGTTACCGCACTCAAATATATTTGTTATATACAGGTAATCACCCTACACCTGCTTCATGAAAGTTGTTGAGTCATGTATTTCGAAATAACATACTTCATCGGCTCACCTGACATAGTGTAAAGTGTGGGGTTGGGCACAACTGGGGCAAAAAACAGCAATATCCCATATGCCATTGAAAATAAATTGAATCTGACGACACATGCTGAAATCAGAAGACAACTATCATGCAAAGACGTGTTCTAACAAATTACATATTAGTCAATCCTTTCTTTGAAAATTATAATCTGCTAGCAAATGCACTGCACTTTATAGTGGGGCAGATGTGGAAAATATCAGAGGGATTGTGGGTTTGGTGGTAAAAGCACCAAAATTGGCATAGTTGATGTTAAAGAGGTACTAAACGATTTTAGATATAGTGCCAAACTCAATTTTTCCCCTGGTGTCCATAAAATGACCAAATCCAAGATGGCCACCAATCAAAGTGTGAAAATTTAGAAAAGGCTTTATCTTCATTAATAATTGACATAAAAAGATGAATGAAGTGTCTATTTCTATGTTTTCAGGTATGGGGATTCCAACGGAACCATCATTTGAATGGTAAAATGTAAAAAAAATTACATTTACAAGATAAATGTGTAAAATATGGTCGTAAAAATGCAAAACGACAAGAAAATTTGGGTGCAATAAATGGATTTTTTTTATTGCCAATCATGTTGGTACAATAGCATGGAATCATATTTTCAACTGTTCATACATATTTATATTGAATAGTCTTGGAAGGTTTTCGCTCCAACTGGCTTCAGCATGTTGATGATAGCAGCTCCATCCAGTATGATGACGTCGATGACTGGAGCTTCGCCTTTGGATGTGCACAGCTTCTCCAGGCAATCTGTGAGATCTGCCTTTGTACCGAACCGCAATTTTCCCAGCTGCGACAAGGATGGTGGGTATGCATGATTTTCATGCTTGAAGAAATTGTCCAAGTCTCCGTCTTGTGTCTGGCATGCAATGTACAGCCTGGAAAATAGTGCACAGTCGCTCTTGAGGGATGTTATTATCTGTGTAGCTTTGGATGGTGTCCTTTTGGATGGTCTGTTGAAAAGTGGCATACTGTTCTTAGAGATGGTGTCTGATACAGGTGATGTACGCTCAACCAACCGATCCGTTACAAAGCTGTCATACTGATCATGCCCCTTCTTCTCTATCCCTCGCACAGTTGTCACTACGGCTAGATCTGCGATGTCTCTGGTATCAAAAACCAGAAGATCTCCACTCTCCTCCATGAACGGATTCCCAAGGTCTTCGATCACTTCCACGAGAGCCTGAACTTCGCTTGCAAAGGTGACTTGTACAGCCATTGTGTGTTCGTGGTGCCTGCCGTTGTCCCTGCCAGTGTGGTTATCCAGGCATGCTGTTTCAAAGCCGTCGATGGTCCTCCCAATTTCTGGTCCAGCTACCATCCATCGCAGTAGAGCTCTAAGGGTTTGCGTCAAGCCGACTGCTCCACCATCACCTTTGACGACTGCGTTGTTTTGCTCATGCGCGTGGTCGATAGCTATGGCTGAGAAGGGACGGGTCGACTTGGGCACTACGAAGCTGCCTCGATCAAACTCTTTCGCTACATCAGGGAGTCGTTCGTGCAGTGTTGTCATATCACGTATATGTACGGGAACCCAGCGAAAATAATGTGTGTGGTCCAGGGCAATGAACCATGGAGCCAGTGCTCTCAATGCAGTGATGTAGAGTGGGAAGTTTCCTTCGTGAATTGATCGCACAAAGACCAGCATAAGGCATTCCATGTGCATGACCATGCACCAGTAGTGGAACTGTGGAGAAGCCTCAACCTGCTTCACACACCAATCATCAAACGGTAGTGGTTCACTTGTGTCCAAGCAATATGCATCATATGCTGTACGAAGCATAATTGACAATGCACTGGAGCTGACTTGTGTGCTTGGTTCGTTTGACATGTGCGCCCTTGAGAAAGGAGTCGGCCGTTCCTGGAGTCGCAATACCTGCCTGAGTGAGAACATTTGTCCAGCCACTTCCGTCGAGCAAATCTCCGAGGGTCGCCAAGGTTGCCATCTCTATATGTAGCCCGCCAAGTAGAACTACAAACTTGTCTTCTCCGTATGATTCTGGCCAATCCCACTGGATGATCTTCGCAATCGCAAACAAAGGTTGATATATATTTTAATGTATGCAAAACATGGACTACATAGTACTGTATGTGGTCATAGCACCCGAGCCCATTGAGTATCATTAATTATTCATTGTAATATCAGTATTCCATTCATGTGTACGTTCTTTATTTACATCGAAATGGGTGCTAAGTTAGGTATTCATCAAACATATTATGAGCATCACCATGTATCCTGTGTATGTCTGGCCCATGTAGCTCATATGACAAAAAGTCAAATTGGCACTATGTTAAATAATAGAGGATAAAAGTATACTGATATATAACATCCATTTCTGAGAATAATCTATCCATTTTGCCTTGGCCGCACCCATTTTAACATCAATATCATCATAATATGAATTTAAATGCATTGTATCGACAAACAGGTGGTGGCATTTGATTCCTTATGTCAGAAAACATACACAACGACACTTCATTCATGTTTATACAATATTTATTCAGGAAGATATGACGAGAATTAGAATTTCGCGACTCGGGTGGCGGCCATCTTGGATTTTTCCAATTTTAGGGCCCCATGGGAAAAATTTTGCTTGGCACTATATCTGAAATCAATTAGCACCTTCTTAGCATCAACTATGCCAATTTTGGTGCTTTTACCACCAAACCCACAATCAAATCACATATCTGCCCCACTACTACAACCCCAAGTAAGCCAAAAAATAAACTGCAAATGTTTTTATATTTAATATAAGTTATGTCCTGTCAATGTCATAGCATGTTGTGACATACGGAAAACCATGATATGTTCTTGTAACTATGTAACAATTAATAATAAAATAATAACTCAATATGAATAGTTGGATATGTAAAACACATATAGAGGCTAAGGCCTAGAAAAATAAATACCTTGTTTCCGATTTCCCGACCGACCCTACATAATGCATGCGACCCAATAACTTTTTATGGGTTGACTAAAATAAAAATAAAAAGCTCCGACCGACCCTGACTAAGACATTTATATCTTTTTATTTTTAAAAACTTATGTCACCTTTCGGCTTCCGTAGTTTCAATCGCAATTGGGTTAATTCGAGATATTCATTTGCTACAAAGACGCTCATTGGTTGTGAGCGTGGCCGCGTCACGAATGACATGATTTCATGCACTAAGCGTGGAAAATGGCTGCACGTATTTTGGCCATGAGATTTAGTTTGTGCCCGCACATTCCGGCTAAAAAAACATCTCGTCCTTCGGTGGTACGCTGCAAGAACTGTTCCAGACATACCATCCACCTCTGGACCCAGATAATTATGTGCAAACGGCACATAATTCTTCATTCGGCGAGATTTCTCTTGGCATCAACACGGTGGAGTTTCGTTGTCAGGCCAAAGACTTCGATCGATTTAGGTTTTTTAAAAAACTACAAAATCCCTACCTACCCTATTTTGAAGAGCATAATTTATAAAAAAAACTTTAAAATGCCGACCTACCCTATTTTGAAGAGCATAAAAAGTTAAGATAAAAAAAAACATTGCCCGACCTACCGACCCTATTTTTTCCAAGCATGAAATCGGAAACAAGGTATTTATTTTCCTAGGCCTAAGTGATATCTACTCTCTAGCAACATTTATTTTGTACTTTTTTAATATACTTTGTCTAATGACTACTTGCCTGCAGCCATGGTAATGAGGCCCAACTTCTGGAGGAAGAAGTAAAACAAATGTTCCGCTTTCATTTTGACACAATACCTGGCTAAAAATGAAATACATACATTGTTATTACTCACACCGTGGTAATTAGGCAACATAGCAGTCACAGGTTTTTTCTACTCACCATAAATTATATTTGTGGCTGTAGTAATATACTAACATTATGCAACACAGCTCTATCACTAGCTGACTTTAAGCAGAATTACCCTACTCAATAATCCCAGTATTGTCTTCCAATATATGTGTATTACAATTTCTTCAAAGAAAATTAGGTGTTATTTGAACTATAATAATAAACTATGTACCATCTTAAAAATTATAGGAAAATTAAGATCCAACAAAACCCACCATTGTAAAAAAACAACACAATGACTACGTATAACTATGTTTTAACAACTTACCTTTTATCTCTACTTAACAAAGACATTCATCTACTCGTATCAGATATGCATGGTGGCAGCTCTAAAACCATGTCCATGACACTGTGAAAGACAAGAAAGAGTCATATGAGATTGGAGCAAGGCTCGAGATCAAGTAATACATTACAGTTCAATTCAACACTAAAATGAATGATCTGATAAAATGTATTTCAAATAAGCATCTTCCTCTATTTCTATGTGGTTAATCAGCAGTGACCATGATTTGAGTCTAGGTTTTGACCCCGCTGTATGTGTGTGTCTGCATGTGCATGCATGCATGCATGCATCCGTGGTAGGTACATCAGAATCCGCTAGATGGCGTATTGAAATCTCGCGGTCATTTCTGTTCCAAAAGTTGTGACCGAGATATCTTCCTGTGTTTGATGTTTTCTTTACTTGCGCGAAATAAACACATAACACTTACTAGCTAGTCTACGAAAGGTGGTAGCTAGTCTAGTACGATATATTAGCTTTAAAATGATATACGTAGCATTATTGTGCGTACTTGGCCAGCGCCACAGCGCAATGGGGAACTTTGCCACCCTTTGGGGCTCTGTGCGTATATTGATATGGTAGGGCTTATTATAAATTGTTAGGTTGTGAATTAGTTAGTGAGTAGGTGTTTATACTAGAGATGAGATAAGGAGTGTTTATACCAGAGAGAGAGAGAGAGTAGGGTTGTCAGTTGTTATCTTTAAATATGCTTGGCAGTTGGTGGGAAACCACATTTTTATATTTATCAGTAGCAGAGTCCGTGTCTTTGTTTTTGTGTATGCTGGGCGGGAATTATGAATTTCATTGGTTAGTTTGAATGTGTTTGAATGTGTAGTCAGGCTAGCTATGTCTTTGTATGCTGGGAGACACCCATTGGTTAGTTTGAATGAGTTTGAATGTGTAGTAGAGATATCAGAGAGTGTAAGGGAAAAGTAAGGGGAGTTGGTTGGCAGGAGCTGAGCCTGCAGGGTGCCTATCTGTGTGTGGTCACACCCTGTGTCGTAACTGGCTGGACATCTATGTAGATGTGAGTAGTTCATTGGGTCTTAATTTGAGGATGTAATAAAGTGGATTGTAGTAAGTTAATCTTGTTTGGACTTGTTTGTTAATTGGTACCTTCCCCTTTATCTAGCAGAACCGCTACGATATTACCAACAGCATACGCGTCAGTAGGCACTTCCTAGCATTAATTATTGTTATTGTTCACATGTTTTTCTAGATCACATAACTTTTTATTTCACCCCAATATCTTCAGTAGAAGCAATTATATTACCGTTTTCTTGTGACCAGCTTCCTGGTCACAACAAATGGACAGAATTCAATACCAAAAATCGCCCTTTTTCTGAGCACAAAAAGTGGAATTACGTCAGAAATAATAAAGATATCAAATAAATTCAAAAAGTGTCGTAAAATGCACACCAAACTCTATCTTGTGGTATAATTTGAATGACATTGGAGGTATTTGAATTTTTTCTGATGTACCTGTCCGTGGTGTTGTGGCAAGCGTAGTAGTGACAAAAAGTATATACAAAGTGCAACCAAAGCATGAACGAAGTGCGAATAAAACATAAACCACGACTTTGAAGCGAGAAACAACCGTAACCCTGAATGCATGGGTCATGCCCATGGATGGTAGGAGCTACTAACCGGTGCCGTGACAACAGCCAAAACACAATTCCGCGGAGCGACGCTTCGGGGGAGGGCGTTACACCAGAATGTGGAAGAAGGAATCACTTAAACATTACTTCTATAAACAATTCAACGAAACTAAATGTGCATACTTTTTCATTGTTTCTATCTGAAATGATTAAAATGAATGTTTCCACAGCAATATCTTTCATAAATTCTCATGCAGACCCATCACTCAAATCCGTTAGCAACTGCCAATTGATGCATTTGGTGATTTGCGACAGTCACAGTGCGTCTGACTCTGAATCACTCGTTTTGTAATGCCACAGACCAGTGGTACGACCACAAAAATATGTGTTTCGTCAACAAATCTACGTAACATACGTTTAAATGATCACCTCATTACAGAAGACATGATTACTACAGTAAACCACCTACAACAATAAAATGCTTTCGAGTGGCATGGCACTTGTAAATCGACGCCGGACGAATTCATCACAGAAACGAGGCTAGTCAGAGGCAGGGTTATCCTCAATTAACCAGACTCCGTGAGGTGGCAGCACTTTTCAGCCCCTCTTCATCTTCAGACTGTGGTTTTCACTTTCATCAGCAAGTTTGTGCAGCATGTGTCGTAGTTCGTGTATTTAAATATTACGCATATAGGACTAAGAGTATATATCGTCTGCGATACGAATAAATTATGATTTAGAATCTACTTATGTTCGTATTGCGTTACGCTGCGATACACGATAGATGTAGGCAATGCAGTATTTCTCCATCTGATGACTTCGCTTTGGCACGGGTCTTCCTGTACATTATTTCAGGTTCTGGAAGGGGAGCGATGAAACAGAACGATATGAGCATTTCAGTGATTAGAGCGGCTACAGGAAAAGTATCCCTGTCAGAACATTTACCACATGAACAATGTCAGTGAAAACATTCACATGTTAGATGCAGTAACTTTTGAAAAAGACCTTGGAGTAACCATTGACCAACAACTCAAGTTTTCTGACCACATTGAGAATGCTGTTAAGAAAGCCAACCGTGTTCTTGGATGTCTAGCAAGAACATTCCGACATCTCAACAAGGACAGATTTCTAATGCTCTACAAAGCAATGGTTAGACCTGGAGTATGCGTCATGTGTCTGGTGCCCTCATCTGAAAAAAGACAGAAACCTCATTGAGCAATTTCAGCGGCGGGGAACAGGTCTTCTGCTGGAAACAAATGGATTACCATATAACAACAGACTAAAAGAAAAACTTTCAACCCAGAGAATATATATATATATATATATATATATATATATATATATATATATATATATATATATATATATATATATATATATATAATTTAAACTGGCTACTTTTACATACCGTATTCTATCTATTCAACAACCGACAGTTAAATTAAATATGCTACATTTCTCTGATATCTCTAGGACCCTTTGATCATCCGTTTCCAAAATAACTGTGGTTCCAAAAACTAAGCTGAATATTGGCAAACGTGCTTTCTCTTTGACTGCGCCAATAATTTGGAATCAATTCCCTATTACGATTAATTCTTTAGAAACTATAGACACCTTTCTTAAACACTTAAGAGTTATTTGTTTGAAATTGCTTTTCCACCATAAATTGTCGGCAGTTCCATACTCCAATCACAATTTTTGCCTGTTCCCGTGTATGACTAGCCAAATGATTTTGTTTGTTGCGCCTCCGAGCTTGAATGTTTTAAGATATAGGCGCTATAGAAGTTTTACAATTATTATTATTATTAAATAAATAAAATGAGACTAATATAACAATATATATCAACCAAATCAATTAAATTAAACGTGATAAAATTAAAATCTAAACACATGACAATTTTTTAAAAATAACATGTTATTAAAATTATACTTATTAAAATCATATAATAGTGTAATAATAAACACCCAAATAACTAGGCATTAAAACAGATTTGATATGCTCGATGAATCATCGGCTGTACTGTGCAAGATCTTTAATTCTATCCGCCCCTTTCACACCGTACACAACTCCAACACCAGACTCGGTTCAACTTGGCCGCCAGACGGTCTAATAGGCAGTGAGGTCGCGGCATTTGTTCTACAAGAGTAGTTGCACCAGACCGTTACAAATAAAGCATTAATTAGTTGATCCGAGGAGAGCCGTGATGCGTCATGTCAGGACCTGCATTGGTACGATGTAGGTCGATTTCTACCATGGATACGTAATTTAGGTAGTTGATCTCTAAGCACATATTACGTTTTGCACGTCAAAGGTGAGTGCAAAACAGGATGACCATAAGGGGGAGTTTCAATTGTTCAACATAAACCACATTGTTTATAATAGCATTCGAAATAGTGAAACCAACTTGTGATAAATGTGTTGTAATGCTGGTAATGTAACGTTTCGTCTAACCTTGGCAGTACAGGGCCTATGTGTATGATATGTATACTTAAACGCACCAAACGTCTGCAAGCGCAAGTGTTATTTAACAGCTTACAATTTATGTTGTACTAAGGTTATTACAAAGTTACAGGGATTTTGTTAATATAAACCTGCAATCTATTTTGACAATAATTTGTAAATATTATTGAATAATTGTATCAACGTAATACGATGACATCACTCAATGATATCGACAATTAATTAATATGCATCCTAAACACAGAAATTGGTTTGTATTGCCTAAACGACCAACGCGCTACAAACAATATTCAATAACATTAATGAACATGTGTTTCATAGAGAGCCTTGTAAAACAAATATTTAACAGGATTTAGCGGAATTGTCAAACTATTCAATTTACAGTTGGCGATCGAATGGTGAAGGTACGACGCCTAGCCTGTGGATTACCGAGTGTCCTACATGTGAAGTTGATGAAGCTCTACAGAGCTACCTACAGCATTCATTAGAACTACACGTCAGTCTATGGCTACACAGTATGCATTCAGTATCGAATATGCCGTCCCAAATGAAGAGTCTACCAAATATATAACGTATGTTTTATGTGTAGTCTAATCTTGCAATTAAAGTATAGGATCCATTTTTTTCCAGCAGTATGCCGCGTTCACACGTCATGGCGTGTGTGACCAGCGGGCAGAGGACGTGTCTGTTGTTAGCAGCCGCCATGATGGCGCTTCTTGTCGACTCGGTGGCATCAGGTGATATTTCTTATCATTAATGTAATGACATGAGTGAGTGGGTAAGTGCATGGGTGAGTGGGTGAGTGGGTGAGTGGGTGAGTGGGTGAGTGGGTGAGTGGGTGAGTGGGTGAGTGGGTGAGTGGGTGAGTGGGTGAGAGGGTGAGTGGGTGAGTGGGTGAGTGGGTGAGTGGGTGAGTGGGTGAGTGGGTGGGTGAGTGTGTGTGTGTGTGTGTGTGTGTGTGTGTGTGTGTGTGTGTGTGTGTGTGTGTGTGTGTGTGTGTGTGTGTGTGTGTGTGTTCTGATTTCGTCGTTTGTCAGTGACCATTGTTCTTGTAGCTCGCTGCAGCGGCCAGACACTTTTAACGACTGCTGAAGGTTCTTTTGGTGTGGAAAATTATGGCAACGGAATGTCGTGTAGCTGGCTCATCGAGCTCCCGGACACAGGTGTAAGTACTCGAAGAATCGATGTATTTACATTCAAGAACACACACACACACACACACACACACACACACACACACACACACACACACACACACACACACACACACACACACACACACACACACACATACACGCTACCATTTTCTTTGACGACATTTATTATAAGCATGTTGAATTTTCTCACAACCTAGTCTTTGGTCATCGTCAACCAGATGTTTTTAAAGAAAACAACCCCTTCACATATCACGAACAAATAATTACAAAACCGCCGACTCATAGATATGCAAATAGAGAGAATGCAACCGCAGTTATTCTTCAGCGGGTGGTGCTTCACTTTGAGAAGTTCGACGTGGAGAGTGCCGACGGTGAATGTCCCTTTGACAAAGTCGCCGTGTTGGATGGAAGCGAGTCCACGGCGCCGTCGCTGGCCGAACTGTGCGGCAACGAACTGCCGGCAGACATCCTCGCTCGTGGCAGCTCCATCCTGGTTGTCTTCTCCTCGGACTCGACACGCACTGGGCCCGGCTTCTGGGCGACCTACACAACCAAACCAGGAGGTGGGTCGTCTTACAATGACATATGTACCACGGGCGGGCGATGGCTCATCATATGTGTGACTAGGCAGAAATATAAAAATGTGTCGTGACCCAATAGATCCAATGGACCCGACTTATAAAGTTCCCTAACATCACTTGCTCTGGTAATGGAGTAAGCACCGCAGACGCCCTTACTATTATTATTAATACTTTTATTATTCTTTTTATTATCATTATTACTATTATTATTGCATTAATATTATTATTTATTCTTTTTATTATCATTATTATTATTGCATTAGTATTATTAATATTATTAAAGAAAATGCCTTTATGTAGGACTGTGTACACAAGTAACGCTTCACCTGTGTCACATTGATTACGCGTTAACTTTGTTTTCTTCTTGGAAGCTGAGGCATTGTTACGCCGATGACCATGCAGGAGATGTAGAGCGGTGCATCAGAGATATTTAGACCGGTATGCAAGGCAAGAAATTCTAAGTGAACAACTTCAAGTCTAAATACATTTTATTTGTACTTTGCAACAACTAGCAAAATGCACCAAACAGGAATTAACAGTGGGGGCAACAATATATATGCACTGAATTGCGTACGAACATTGTGCACTTATTTTGATTATCACCGGTCTAAGGGCGTACACGTCTAGTCCAAATGTCGCAACTGTATACTATTTAAGAATACGACTCAGGTTTTTGTTAACCGATATGTCGTTGTATGATATTAAACACTTCCTTAGACTGGTATGTCGGCCTATATAACATTCTGACTCGTGGATGGAAGTCCACAACAGGAAGATCCCGCAGGTTGTCGTTCGTTTTCCCAGGTCATCGTCTTTAGCGTATTTACTGAAGCAACTCATACCTGGACCATCCAATAGAATATCGGTGAATATCGATATCGCATATCGATGGAAGTTACCCCACAATTAGCATCAAATGTCCACTAGAATAAGCTTACACATATTTTCTTATAACGGGACCTCTCCAGCAAGGCCTTTACTGCTATCGTTACGCAGAAGACCCAGTGTCAGAATTAAACTGGTGGACACCCATCAACGGCAAAAGGAGAAACAAGTATGCAGATATGGGAACACGTTGAAGCTGAAGTGGCTGAACTTCCTTACTTCCTATCTACTATATAGCTCCCTGGTGTATCAATCAATCTGATGACAACTGGAATCATTTATTGATTCTGAGATCGATTAATCTTTTTAATTGATGCGCCTCTGAGCTTAGTTTGTAATAATTTAGGCGCAATAGATGTTACCTAATTATTATTATTAACTAATCTACCAACGTGGAAACGGCACGACACCATTTCGGTCCCGGTCCATCAATGATAACAAAGACGAACACGAAAAGCTCGATCAGATACAGTGTATTTTAATAAACTATTGTCTGTGTAGATAATCACTCACGCTGAGAAAATGTACCAACGTCAACAGCAACAGTCTTGTTTTGTTTCTTGTAGTTCTCTGCAGCGGTCGGACGGTACTAACGGCCGCTGAAGACTCCTTCGGTGTCGATAACTACGCCAATGACATGTCTTGTGAGTGGCTCATCAACCTCCGGGTCGAAGGCGTAAGTATCCCGAGAACTCTCACACATGCTATCGACCTGTTTATTAACGGATTGCTGATCTTCTCCCCCGAAAAAAAATGCAAAAGAGACCGAATTTAAAATAAAAGCATTGTAATGGTGTTACATATTCATTGCTTTTTGCTCAACGGTTTTGCAAACGGGCAAGACGAGGGTTCAACAGAGTTTTGTTCTGTTCTTCAGCGGGTGGTGCTTCACTTTGAGAAGTTTGACTTGGAGAGTGCCGACGGAGAGTGTCCCCTTGACAAAGTCACCATCTTCGATGGTAGCGATTCCACCGATCGGACGCTGGCCACATTGTGCGGCAATAAACTTCCGGCTGATGTCGTCTCCAGCTACAGCACTCTTTTGGTCGTCTTCTCCTCGGACTCGACTCGCACGGCTCCCGGCTTCTGGGCGACCTACACAACCAAACCGGAAGGTATGTCTCTGATATATCCGATGTCCGTGTATCCCGCATCAGGAAAAGGCTACGACTGAACGTATGTCTGTTATATTACCATTTAATTACAGTGCTCCATAATATCATTAAACTATATTATCCCACGGAGGAATTAATTTCGAGTGCTTGCCTGTCAGTACGTAAAATTAATGTATGCCATGCAATGTAGTAAAAAATAAAAAACGTTATTTATGAATTTTATTACAATATTATTTATACTTTATAATTTACAATACTTTAAAGATTTATAGCCAACCTACTTTCAGGAGAAGCAGCGTTAAAATACATACATCCACAAAAAATAAAACACGCAAACAATAAAATTACTAGTAAATTTACTACCACAGTATGAGTACAAATATTGTGATATGATATGAAAAATATGCACAACTGATGTTTATGTAGAGTGCACTGGTTAAGTTGACTAAACTATGTGTCTATGACTACACGTATGTCACATGTGCGTGTGGCTTTGTACATTCATCAGTGAATAAAACGTGCTTAACGCATCAACATGCATCAACATTGTTAGACACGTTAGTTGTAGGCATGGAGTGATTATAATATATACTGATTACAATTGATGGCCCTCAGTGGTTGGGTGGCAAAGCCCTGCATGGATTGTAAATTAGGGGAAAAGGATCGAATCCACCTTCAGCGAGCCGATCGAAACTTGGGCAATTTCGATCATCCTACTGTGACTGCGTTTTTCCGTCAGTCCGCTTTACGCGGTGTCATTATTTCGGCCTCAAGCTTGGTCAGATATTTGAATAAACTGAATAAATCATTGTCTCTGTCAATGATCACGTAGACAGAGAAAATATGTCAACGTCGACGCATCCAGCGACAGTCTTGTTTTGTGTCCTGTAGTTCTCTGCAGCGGTCTGACGGTACTAACGACCCCTGAAGCCTCCTTCGGTGTTGACAACTACATCAACGATATGTCTTGTGAGTGGCTCATCCAACTACCAGTCGATGGCGTAAGTATTTTTATAACTCTCACACACAATCGAATTGTGTAATGATACTAACATTGTTTCTACAAGAAGACATGTATTACGGCCTTTATTTATAAATAAAAATACGAACGTTTGCTTATGTACAAGAAACTACCGCACTGGCGTCGGAACGAAATTAATATTGGGGACTGAGCCGGAACATCATTTGTCTGCCTGTCGGTTCTGTTAGGTACGTGACATTGACGTGAAATTGGAAGATGTAGGGGTGGGCGCTGCCGGTGATTTCTTTCCAGGAGCTTCAGCGCTTCAGTGCCACTACGTTGTCTTGAATGGGTTGGAAGATTGCGGGCGAGGCGTGCTGTTTACCACATTTTTGGCGATGTTCAATATTTTTCCAAGTAGTTCAGGCTGTTTAAAAAGTCACCATACCATAATATTAGCCTAATTCTCTTCATTATCTCCAGCCCCACTTCAATTATTTCGGGAGTTCAGTTAATGTATCTGCTTTGAGTTGTCATTAATATATATTAAAACGCTAACTTTGAGGTAAGTCTCAAATTATCGCCCTCAATATGTCCTAGTTCACTCGCATCTTTCTACATTCATTCGCTTCCTTTGTTCACCACCCCTTATAGATCCATTGGCGGTATGTTACAAATCTGTTGCTGACCGTCTGATGCTACACAGAGCGAATTTCAAATCAAAACATGGTAACGTTGATACGCTGTGCACTGTTCTCTTTGGCTGCTCGGTTGGGCGTAGGCATATACTAGTCAGAATAACAATCACCGGCAGACATATTGCAAAACGGATATGAACGTAAGGATTCAGCAGAGTTTTGTTCTTCAGCGCGTGCAGCTTCACTTTGAGAAGTTTGCTGTCGAAGATGTCGTCGAGAGATGTCCATTTGACAAAGTCACCGTGTTCGACGGCAGCAACACCACGGCCCCGATGTTGGCGAGACTGTGCGGCAACGAGCTGCCCGGAGACATCGTCTCCAGTCGGCAGTCGCTACTCGTGTTGTTCTCCACCGACTCGTCGCGCACGTCGGCCGGGTTCTGGGCCAGCTACGCAGTCATACGCAACGGTAATGGGTCGTACATGGCCAGCCCATGAGTTAGTGGTTCTAAATGTCGATCATTTTGAAGATTGGAAGTCATGTGTTGATATGTGACAATCTTATATGAATATAGTGATAGTGGTAGTGGTAGTGGTAGTGGTAGTAGTAATAGTAATACTAGTAGTAGTAATAGTAGTAATAGTAGTAGTAGTAATACTAATTATTATATTAATTAGTTTATTATTATGATGATGATGATTATTGTGGTTATTATTGCTATTATTAACTTTGTTGTTGTTCCTCTTCTTCCGGGGGCTGGACTGGATACTTACAGGGCGTTAACAGTCCAACGAAGCTTATGCGCTTGGGGGCGGTGTATGCTCTCTTAAAACAAACAGTTAATATTTTAAAGTTTATGTTAAAACGTTAATAACGTCAATCTACACACCACTGGCAAGTTTAAGTAATATATATATATATATATATATATATATATATATATATATATATATATATATATATATATATATATATATATATATATATATAATGTACATAGACGTCTCGTGAAGAAATTATCTGCTGGCAGATGCTGAGACACCCAGACCAGCCTTGAATGTCTCTAGGCAGTCATGTTGTTAGTGCTCGTGTTAATGTTGGTGTTAGTCTTAGTGTCAATATTGTTATTATTGTTGTTGCTATTGTTGTTACTATTATTATTATTATTATTATTATTATTAATCCAACTTTTTATCATTGTATTTTTATCATAATATATAATTAACCTATCTTAACATTTAGGCATAATGATAACTAGCACAGTACTTGTTAACCTGGTGTAAAATGTTCGCATCCGGTTTGCTATGAACTGACCTTGCAATAGCAGTGTTTGTATTTACCGCGTCATGTCTGTTCAGGGACGTGCAGTGAGCGGGTTGTGCTGAGCAACAGGACGGGTACGTTTGGTGTCGGCCGCTACGAATATGTCAACAATATGCGTTGTGAATGGCTTATCCTGGCTCCTCAAAAGAAGGTACGTTTTGCTTTGTTGACTTTATTGTTCCATTCCTTTTCTGTGCTCCTAAGGTATGCCTTGCATATCAATGCATGTCATCCTTCGTAGATATGTTATAAAATGTGTGAGTGCAAGCATACACCACACACACACACACACACACACACACACACACACACACACACACACACACACACACACACACACACACATATATATATATATATATATATATATATATATATATATATATACGCACGCACGCACGCACGCACACACACACACACACACACACACAAACACACACCACACCACACACGCACGCACGCACGCACTCACGCACACACACACCCACAAACACACACACACACACAAACACACACACAAACACACACACACACACACACACACACACACACACACACACACCTGTGATATTCTGTATTGCTACAAGTCTACCTGCTCACTGAGCACACTCCGTGTTCTAGCGAGTGACTCTACACTTCGTCATCTTTGACGTTGAAGCTGGCGGCACGGAATGCTCTAAAGATAAGGTGACCATCTTCGACGGCAGCGAGATATCGACACCCGTCCTGGGATCGTTCTGTGGCAACCAGCTGCCTCGGAACATCACCACCAAACAGAACGCGGCACTAGTTACCTTTTCTGCCGACTCCGAGATTGCAGCGTCTGGCTTCTGGGTTCAGTATTTCATCCACATTGAAGGTACTGGAGCGACATATTCACAGCTGATGTTCGCCGTCGTGATTGGGCACTGTTTCCCCTTCCATATCGGCACAACTACTTCTCTACGCAACTCTTCTGGTATCTCTTTTGCTGTGAAGCACGCATTACACAGCCTCGCAATTTCAACTTTATGCCAACTAGTCTGTTTGCTTTTGCCAATTTCACCGACCGTTCAAACACTCCTACAGCCTTTCCAGTGTTCGTCTTCTCTACATTTGTCCACCTCGTTTTCTGTCACAGTCCTCACCTCCAGCTGTCTCTTTACACAATGAAGTGTCGTTGTCTCACATTCCCCTATGGGTTTACTAGTGTCTTGTAATTCTCCTCCAAATCACCCAGTTCTTATTTTCTGTTTGTCTTAAGCTTTTCCGTGGATCAATGTCTTCCATGACTAGTGGGTTTAACCTGCCCATGGTTTGAAGGGAGAGTTTTCCTTCCCCCAAAGCCACAGACTGCTAAGACTAATGAGTTGGGTCAACCCAGATTAAAAATCTGAGTTGTCCTTATGCTAGATTAGATCCCTGGCATGTTTGCATGCAGCCGTAAGGTGACAAGTTATCGTACTATACCATAAGAGATCATGCATGTTGTGATTAGAACGTTTCAAAACTTCGCAACCTATAGTAATATGTCTTGTAACTCTTGTCAAATTTATAACGTTTCAAAACTTCGCAGCATAAATAATATGTCTGGTCAAACTTCTCTGCCTCGACTTGCAGGTTGCAGCAGTAGTCCTGTTGTCGTAGATAGTGTCGATGGCAACTTTGGTGTCAGCGATTACGAAAATGACATGAGTTGCGTTTGGCTGATCAAAACACAGAGCAACCAGGTAGGTCGCATTGTCAAACTTGTCATTGTGTTCCTTTAATGTTCCATAAGTTATCATTATTTGCTCATGTCATTGCAAGTATATTTAAACGATCACGAAGATAATACACGCACGAGTTAATAATTACTAGAATAAATATTGCATGTTTCCTATTCGTTATTATTGTCCATATCACAAAAGTAAAAGTTGGGTAATTTTATATTATGAATTAATCTTCTTCAGTCGCCAATATCCCTCACATTGTAATAGTTGTTGCTACTTGTTCTGGTCTTGTGAACTAATGTTGTTGTGCAAATGCTGTACAACTGCTCACTCCAGTTTTCGAACAGCGTTATTGTGTTATATGCAGAAAATAAGCCTCGACTTCTTGAGCTTTGATTTGGAGGACAGCCCGGGGTGCACGAATGATCGCGTGATGGTGTTCGATGGCGATAGTGCATCAGCGCCTCTGCTGCAAACTCTTTGTGGGTCGACCGTCCCCTCCGATATCGTTTCAAGTGGTGCTGCTTTGTTTGTGACATTCGAGACTAACGGCCTAGTGACAAAGACGGGCTTCTCCGTCAACACGTCAGAAGGTACGCCGAAGAAGACATTTGTGTAACACATTAGTTTAGATGATACGATGTATGATTTATTATTATTATTATATGATTTATTATTATTATTATATGACGAGAGGCATGATATATATATATATATATATATATATATATATATATATATATATATATATATATATATATATATATATATATATATATACACAAACAATAATTTATCACCATACTCGCACACGCACACGCACACGCACGCGCACACGCACGCATGCGTTCACGCACACGCACACGCACACGCACACGCACACGCACGCCAATATATATGCAGGTGAATACGCATTCATGCACACATACACACTCAAAATACACGTCCATGTATATGTATATGTATATGTATATGTATATATATATATATATCCCATAAGCGTAAAGCGCCATAGAGCACCATGTGATTATGGCGCTATATAAATATTGTATTTTATTTATTATTTATTTATCCCATCTTGTCAGAACTGCGATGCTTCGAATGCGGACAGTCGGACAGCAAGTCTCTGCGCGAGGAATCTGCAGTCGGGTTATTGCTTGAGGCAGACGTTTGGGATAACACCGTCAGTTGCCCTGAGAAAGGCGACAAGACCCACACTGTTGGCTGCAAAGGCTCTTGTTGGGTTCGTACAGCATGCATTCAATAACATGGCAGTACCTGGGTTGATTCATTATTTCATTGGACCCAAACAAGATATTCTGCATTAGGTTCTGGCTTATCTTTTATGAAAACTACGAATACCAGTCAAACATTAGTAGTGTCGTTTTAACAACCATAATGTACGTGTGACTGTAGTAGTGGCTTCGTATGAATACAACAAAATTAAACGATCGTTCGACCCATTTGTGTTGCTACAATAATAATAACGATAATCTTGATTGTTACATAAAGCCCTGTACAAAAAAGTAAAATTCAGTACAAAATATATTGCAAATATGTTGTAAATATATTATATACATTACATTATCATTTGGAATACAACAACATATTTACATATATTCCTTATGCATATACTCAAGTAGTAAATAAATCATAATTCTTGACCAAAACAGAACCACCATAAATACCCTCCTTCTAACTAGTTAATTTATAGTCAATTATAAGTGTCCCATAAAACGACATTACATGGTCGATGCTCGTATGTTTATCAAATTGTGTTTAAATAAATGTGTAATACAACTATAACAAAGCACCATGACATAATAATACATTCAAAACAGAAACGAATTGCAGACAGTTATCTTTGGGTATGTCGATCGGACCAATAACTTGGAACACTTTTATTCACAATAAGTGTTTCAAATTATTGGTCCGACATAGCCAACGATAATTGTCGGCAATTCGTTTTGCAAAACAGTATTTCATATGCCGGTTTCTGCCTTGTGTTATTCATATGCTACACTGTACAGGATAAATATGTCATGTGAATGTATTATTTACTAACGTTATACTGAGTTGTGTGGCTAGTCTCAGACTATTGCAAGTTCAAAGTGACAACAATCCAGCATGGCAACGGTGACAAACACACTGTTTAATGAGATAGCTACAGAGTGCCACCACTATATACATCTTGCTTGTAGCAACATGGCTGTTTAACGGATGCAGGTGTACCGTCGAGAACGAGGCGACCACGTGACCTTCCTCCGTGGTTGCTTCAACTCGATCGACTGCGAGAACTTCAAGTATCAGACGTGTAGACTCCGCGGCTCGACGAACGCAATGGTACGTTTCTTCTACGTCCTCTACTATTAAAGCGAATGGGAGCGTTGAGAATGATATCCTAGAATCAACGACAGATTTGGGATCTTTTACTTCCCCTAATACATACACCAGATAGACGGGACCAATGGCTCTTTTGAAATGCTCAGGCAACGTAGAATGAACAAAAACGTTTCGACACGTCGACCAAAATGAGTATCTAACCTGCCAGCACCAAGGTTCGAACCCCGTTACCCTGTCCATTCTATCACGCTGGCGGGGTACCTTGTTTAAGAACCAAGCTTTGTGGAGTTGCACATGAAGTTGGATCAATCAATACTGTGTCATTGCTGTGCGTCTAAACTGAAAGTATATGATGCTGTGGTACTCATGTCATGAAGCATAGGTAATGACAATGTCTGTAACTGAAATATCAAATCTCCTTTTGAGGTGCCTGTCGATCTTCCAATTCCCATTTCCCCAAAAAATGAAGTGTCCACATCCCACCTTCGCTTCTCCGTATCTGTTACACACCAAGAGTCCTATTGTACTACCAAGTAATATATCAATTCAAATTCGAATCTGTTTGTTGATCCACGATTTCACGATTTCTACAGTGGTAACGTTACAGTGGTGGTTTTTGTTTTATTAACAGTCATATTGTGCATGCGTCACCAGCTGTTTCTCTCTATTTTTCAGACCTGCTACAAATGTTGCACCAACAGTCTGTGCAATTCGTTTCTCCCCGGACTCAACTTGACCACAAGTGACGCGTCCATGCCACCTGTCTCAAACGTATTCGTGTTGTCACTAGTTGTTATTGCGCTATGTAACAGTAAGACGTACATGCTTTTCAACACTTAAACCTGGCCTAATCCATTCTTGAGACAAACACTCTCGGTGGAATACCGTCTAGCTCGTTGTGACGTGTACGATCCAGCAGAGAGAAATCGCAATCCTGGGTGAATCGGGCAAGTAAATAGAAACCGGTTCCCACGAGGAAGCTGTGTCAGCCACTGTGCGTTTAGATGAGCGACCCAGACATTGCTTGACTTGCGCCACTCCCGATGTTATGGATCCCGACCGGTGCATTTCTTATCGATCGCTGATTGGTTACTGCATTAAAATGGCCGCCGACTCATTGTCAAATTGGAACCTGCCCACAACCTAAGTAACCTACATATTGGGTCTTGCGAAGATGTTTATACAAGAGATTCTCTCACTACGGCAGTTTGCGACGCTCTGTCGAACTGCTAGATTGGTAGTTAGCCTGCACCAACAATGAACGTGTTTTAATATTTCTAATGTGAAGATCTTTGCTATGTTCGTATTTCATTGTATGCCATGACGTGCCTGTACTTGCTGAACGTGACGGACCACGTGACACGTAGACATTTTGAGATCAATATAAACGCGAAAAGTATGCATAATTACGTACCATAAATGCTTAGATAACCTTAATTCTTAAAATGACGCAGTGAAGTTTTGAGTATCAATTAAAACACAATGTTTAATTTGTATATGTATCATTCTTTATTATGTATCCGGTGTTACGTTTAATAACAACAATTAATCATTTTAGTGTTTGAATTAATTAGTACTGTTGTAGTTTCATCGTATTTAGATAATGTGATCAAAACAGGAATGTAGCTGTAATCCTATGCGTTTTTGCTCCCATGGCTTGCAAACGGTTCTTCCAATCTTGCGAGTGTCTTAGACTTTCTGGTCGTTGTTGTCACATCCCCAAATGTTACGATCCGCCGTTAGCTAGAAACATATCGTATTTTAGATTAAATAGAAGAGTATTTCAGATGTTTGTGCGAACTGAAGATTAGTTAAAGATTAATTGAAGTGTTTGTATGCGTGTGTGCGCGTGCGTGCGTGGATGCGTGCGTGCGTGCGTGCATGCGTGTGCATGTGTGTGTGGTTGCGTGGATTTATTGTTGATTGCAATGAAACTACGTGTATGCCCTACACGGCGATAGCAATATCGCGAGTTGACTGGCTGGTCTACGACAGCGTTAGAAATAACATGGACCAACCGTTAATCGTAGTTTCGATCCAGTCGAGGAATTTCGTCACGCGTGTGTAGATGCCCGGACGTCTGGCATTAGCGCACCCTTCTCCCCAGCTCGTGATGCCGTACAGTCTCCACGGCCCGCCGCCAGGGCGACACACGAACGGACCACCGGAGTCACCCTGCAACGAACGTTTGAGCAGTGGGCAAAGAAGAGGAGACTAAAGACCCCGATCACTAACAGGCAGTGCCGTACGAAGTGCAGCATGTCTGATGTTTGGTGACGTAAACATGTGCATATTGCCACAGCAACGCACCTGAAAGGTCACTGCCGTACGACGTTGCCTGATAGTATATCAGGGACGTAAGATGAAATCGAGTGTATTACAGGGTATGACCAAGGATAGTTCAAGTACATGCACAATGTACTTCAATACAAGTACTTTAAAATTATCCAAGTATAGGTACTGGCCTTAAAACACAGGCAAGTACAAATACTTTGTGACAAACACAAGAACAAAGTACTTCGACAATTTGTATTAAGTACAGGCAACTACATTGAATGCACTACATAATTTGGGAAAGGAAAGAATCTCTTTAACAATAATGTACGTTCGGAGCGTAACACATCAATGTATATCTTAGTGAAAATATTCATCAAGTTGGCAGTATATTATTCCAAACAAATTTCATAATTACACAACTAGCAATGTTCTACTTACTTCTACGTTTCGACCACCATCGGCGGCCTTCTTCAGGAACTGAATGATCAGTGTTCACTGCTCGCTAGATGGCATTGCGAAAGTGGTGGATAAAGAGAAGAACAGCTGTGCGCGTTGGATAAAAGAAGCCATCTGGATTAGGAAGACGGAACCAACTATGAACAGAGACGAGAGGAGGGGGCTACAGACTAAGTCACGTATGGGACAGTCTGCTCGCCACGCCATCTAGCGAGCAGTGACCACTGACCATTCAGTTCCTGAAGAAGCCCGCCGTTGGTGGTCGAAACGTAGAAGTAAGACTTAGTAAGTAGAACATTGCTAGTTGTGTAATTATGAAATTTGTTTGGAATCAATGTATGGCGTCAATCGAAACTGCCGCTGTCCAAAACGAAAGTAGTTTCGTTTGACAGCGGACATCGCCGTTCTGAGATGAATCCTCACCTGGCAGGCGTCTTTACCACCTTCGGCGAAGCCGGCACAGATCATGTTACTGGTGACGCGCCCGTCGTAGTAGCTTCTGCTGTTGCACGTGTTTTCGTCGACGACCGGCAGGCGCACCTGGTTCAGCACCTTGTCGTTGCCCGTGTCTGAACAGAGCGAACGTCGTACGAGAGTCGCTTACATTAAGCCAATCATAGTCTGCATGTAGGTGACGTACTGGCGTCATATTGTAACCTTACTATGGTAATAATCATAAGACAATTATTATGATTATAATAATTATTACTACTACTGCTGCTGCTGCTGCTGCTGCTGCTGCTGCTGCTGCTGCTGCTGCTGCTGCTGCTGCTGCTGCTGCTGCTGCTGCTGCTGCTGCTGCTGCTGCTGCTGCTGCTGCTGCTGCTGCTGCTGTGGTTTGTACGTAATGATCTGCGATCCGACGCGATGCGACGCGATGTGATGTGATGGCAAACGCTGTGAATGCTGTCACTTACCCTCAGTGTTGCCCCAGCCTGTCGCCACGCACAATGCGTCTTCGGACATGTCCTTCTGCGGAAGACAGATTGGCGACACATTACGGTTGTACCGAACGGGTGTCGACAGTTTCACTAGAGCGATGTCGTTGTTGGTCGTCGTGATGTCGTAGTCTTCGTGCACAATGATCTTCTCGATACTGTGCGTTCTCCTCGTCACCTCGGCCCGGTCCCGGTTGTGTTGGCCGACCACGGCTTGGAAGTCCTCCGCATTGCCTTCGACGCTGGACAACATACACCGTAATTACGATCAAGACTCCCCTACATCATCATCGTCGTCGTCATCATCATAACCATCATCATCCCAATCATTAACATCGTCACCGTCACCATCGTGTGCAGCCGTATTTTGTCGTGGTTGATTCACTTTGTGTGCTGTCCAGATAGTGAAGTCAATCGATTATCTCGTATTATACTTACGAGCCCTGCCCAGGTCAACTCCAGTCTTCGGATATTTTCAACCACGTCTATCACCTCTCTTATACTTATCGCTCTTTTGCTCTCTCAATATATATATATATATATATATATATATATATATATATATATATATATATATATATATATATTAATATATATATATATATATATATATATATATATATAAATTAATTGAAAAATAAGTTGTTTTACCAATTTATGTTACGATATATATATATATATATATATATATATATATATATATATATATATATATATATATCGTAACATCAATTGGTAAAACGATTTATTTTTCAGTAAAAACAATTACGAACAGAACGCTAACAATGCGGCTCACCACATCTTCATTTGCTCCCCGTAGACGTGCATACACACTTACACGCCCGTCGGGTATGCCCCCTCCCCTCACACTTACACGCCAATCGGATATGCCCCCTCCCCTCACACTTACACGCCCGTCGGATATGCCCCCTCCCCTCACACTTACATGCCCGTCGGATATGCCCCCCCCCCCTCACACTGACACGCCCGTCGGATATGCCCCCCCCCCTTCACACTTACACGCCCGACGTGCACGCCCGCTCCCCCACACTTACACGCAATGTGCCGCCGTGACGAGCCAGCGGTTCCTCAGGATGCTGCCTCCACAGAGATGCCTATCGAAGACGTCGACCAGGCTGAACTGCCACGGCCACGAGTGAGGATTGGCCTCGGTACCACCGACGATACGACGGAAGACGGGGGGAACCGCCTGGGTGCCACACTTGAACGAAGCTGCGCGACGAAAGCACGTTGTTATAGTAACTG
>OZ024862.1:37493674-37503674 GCA_964017155.1 Oasisia sp. SBJ-2009 | reverse complement strand
CAATAAATGCAAATTATCCGACAGATGCTGTCCCTCACAACTTTCTAACCGCTTTTCGTCATGCAGTGAAGACTACCATCGTGGCATTTCATAAGAAGAGCAGCAATTGTGTTTGAATATTGAAATAAAAATAAATATTACTATTATCGTTATTATTATTATTATTAGTGAAACACGCAAAAACGGCGACGTTGGTGTGTTTAAGGGCAAAACAATTGCATAGGCATAGTCGACATGCACCGAACGTTGAGGTATCGGATACAGTGTAGAATGTCACAGTGACTACTTGCATGATTAATGACGAATCATCATAGAATGACGGACAGTTATACACCACTGTTGACAAATACAAACAACTAACCTTCATGCTGTATCATAAGCTGACAACTTGACGTGTAAAATAAAAAGAACAACACCTTGCAAGCATGAATCACGAGTACTAATCTTAACAAACAAATGAGCATATTGGATACAATGATGCATCGCCTAGCCGCAGACCGGAAGTTTGTCCGCTCTACATACCTGACCCGGCTGCGCCAGAATCTTCCAACTGCACAACATATTGTTTTTATATTCGCTTTCTGATCAGCCCATTTGGTCCGGTCAGTTCAAGGGGTCTGCCACTGCACGCTGCAAGGCAACAATGTATTAACACTGGTTGTACGGTAGACAAAGGACTAAACTTGTGAAACTGATTTTTATTCACTTGACCTTGCAATAACTGTCCTAAAACTGCGCCGATAAGTACTTTTCAACTCGATATATCAAATACGTAAAAATATCGTCGAGATTCCATATTTTTGACGCTGTATATTACTATGGTTTTTATTAAGAAAATGCATATGTACTCTAATATTATTTACGTACGAACTGTCTCATTACGTAGAGTGTAGACACTAGGTTCAACAGTGAATGAAACCCGTACCGACGTGCATCCGTTTACTTAGTGTGTTCCTTTGTTGTATCTTCTGATTACATACTAAGTCAACTTTGTGGCCCGTCGGTTCTGTCAAGGTGTGCTTACATTACCTTACTTTGCCTATTTGTAGACACACGTACTGGTCTAGTACCTACCCTGGTTCCTATAAAATAAAATAAATATCTCAATATTGTTCTGTGGGTGAGTGGGTGAGTGGGTGAGTGGGTGAGTGGGTGAGTGGGTGAGTGGGTGAGTGGGTGAGTGGGTGAGTGGGTGAGTGGGTGAGTGGGTGAGTGGGTGAGTGGGTGAGTGGGTGAGTGGGTGAGTGGGTGAGTGGGTGAGTGGGTGAGTGGGTGAGTGGGTGAGTGGGTGAGTGGGTGAGTGGGTGAGTGGGTGAGTGGGTGAGTGGGTGAGTGGGTGAGTGGGTGAGTGGGTGAGTGGGTGAGTGGGTGAGTGGGTGAGTGGGTGAGTGGGTGAGTGGGTGAGTGGGTGAGTGGGTGAGTGGGTGAGTGGGTGAGTGGGTGAGTGGGTGAGTGGGTGAGTGGGTGAGTGGGTGAGTGGGTGAGTGGGTGAGTGGGTGAGTGGGTGAGTGGGTGAGTGGGTGAGTGGGTGAGTGGGTGAGTGGGTGAGTGGGTGAGTGTGTGTTTGTGTGTTTGTGTTTGTGTGTGTGTGTGTGTGTGTGTGTGTGTGTGTGTGTGTGTGTGTGTGTGTGTGTGTGTGTGTGTGTGTTTGCAGACATAAGCAGACATAAAGAGGACGAGTGGCTGAGTTAATAATCGGTTGATTGATTGAATTATTGTGTCTAGTAACCGCATGAATTACCAACCACCAAATGTAACATTGTAATGATGTTTTTATGACAATGTTTTAAATAATGGTTTGTTAAGCAAATCCAGAGTCGAACAATTTAAAGAATGCTTTTAGAAACTGTTAGCTTAACAATTCCTAAAAATTTGAGGAAACATGTTATGCGGTTTTTTAATGTTTGTTGATATTTTACGTTTAGCGTAATGTCTTATTCACCTCTTCAGATATTTTTTGGGGGAATGGTTTGCCATTACTTTGTGGTCATTATAAGATGTAAGCAAATCAATTGTTATGTTTATATGTTTGCTGTGTAAGATACGGTGACCAAAAAAGTCTTCGAAGAAATGATATGTGAATTAAAATGCATACATAGTATATGAGTAAAATAAGTAACGAGCGAATTGCATGTACAAGTTTGTACAAATGTTCGCGATTTTATCAATCATCAGCGCCATAAAATATACGACGAAGCTGCATGTTGATACGGTTATTGCAAGAACGCTGCAGAGATAGATCAACGCACCAGGCTGAGACGTAACACACAGTCGCCGTTGCGAAGACGGCCGATAGCAGCAGAATCTTCATCTTGCCTGAAGAAGAAATAACCGAGTTTAATATTGTTGGTGCATCAAATTGAAAGGATTCTTGTGGTGGTATCGTAGACGACAAGATGCATTTTATAAAGATGACATTAGATATCATATATTGATTCAGTTCCACGTCCGAGATAATAACTGTCTGTTAATGATGATGTTAAACATGTCGTTTGAAGCCTATGCGCACGCGCGAGACCTCCAATTGATTTCCTTCCGGGACATTTCGAGCCGATCTCTTCCAGCAAACGACACACTTATGTCGTTTCAGCGTTGGGTGGAATTTAGTGGCACCCCCAACCTGAACAGGAAAGTGGTTGAGAAGTACCCCAGACTAGGAACCTGAGGGAGTGGCCTACTCTTCTTCGGCCTACGATCCCTTTACATATTCCACAGTTATTAATAATGATTGTCACAAGACATTATTATCGAACATACAGCACGTGAGTGTTGATGTCCATATTAACCAGAACAAATCAGACTCTCGCACACACCAACTGATATACTATAGCGTTGAGGCGTTCGTGTACATACTTACATACATACATACATACATACATACATACATACATACATACATACATACATACATACATACATACATACATACATACATACATACATACATACATACATACATACATGATGCAATGTAAATGCGCATTATTTCCATTGTTCAAGTGAACTCCACCATATTGTGCATAACAGGTCGAAACGTCGACGATATACATGTTGGAAAAAGCCATAAACAATTGAATAATTTTTTGTGTACGTCAATGGAAATAGGATTTTTGCAATCTGGATAATTGTTCACGAATAGTCTTTTTGTATTAATATCAGCGTGGCTGAATGCTTCCCAGAGAACGATACTGGTCGATTGAACAGGTCTGCCGAGAGGTCAGTGGTAAGCGCTTTGAGCAGATCTAAGCGCTGGCTACATCGCCTTATAAGAACTTACCTTAACTTACCGATTTCGCAGTTATATAAGATTATACATTACCGATTACGCAATTACATATGATTAGACGATATGTTAAATGCAATGATGAAACATTAGTTGCAGCGAACCCACCGTTTGGGAAGAAATGCGACCGTGAGATGCAAAAAGACGTCTAAGCTGCGTCTTCTGCCAACAGACTACCAGGCGTGTCCGAAATAACGATCGTTTTATAGCACGAACAAAGATCACCGTGGCTGTAATTACAGGAGCTTGACGCATGCGTCAAAGTACCAACGTGTTATTCTTGGCGTGACGTTTTTGACATGTTCTAAAGTTTTACGTTGTTGAGCGTATTAATAGCATATCTATGAAAATCGAGACCTTTTTGATTGAAATTGTATTTGCACCTGTCGTCTCACCTCATCATTTATGTTCTATATACAACACAATATGTAAGATTTGTGTTCTTTGAAATAAATATCTAGTTTTACCTGAGCGTCACCGGTGTTTAAGTTAGCATTAGCATTTTCAACTAATGGATATATTTAATCTGATACACAATCGTCAGCAAACAGATTCAGTTGGTTGTTTATTTAAGTTAAGCCGATGCGTCATGACAACATAATCCCGTTTCTAATTTCTAGCGATTGGTATCACTGTCCAGGAAGGTCAGCGTCCAGTGAAACTTTAGATAGTTTATTTTCATACCTATATACATGTATGTATACTATATGGCAGCACAAACACACGCACGCACGCACACGCGCGCACGCATACACACACACACAAACAAACACACACACACACACACACACACACACACAAACACACACACACACACACATACACACACAAACAACCCCCCCCCCCCACACACACACACACACACACAAACACACACACACATACACATACACACACAAACACACACACACACACATACACACACACATACACACACACACACACACACACACACAAACACACAAACACACACACACACACACACACACACACACACACACACTTCCACCTGTGCTGTCTTCGCAACCTGCTAAAAGTCAAGATTTCTGACACTCAGATCGTAGAGCAGATCGGCATGTCCTTGCAGAGTCTACAAAACGCTCCGGATGTTTCAGTTCAAATTCGGCCATAATCGGATACGATCTGGACCACCTCTTGCGTCCTCTAAAAGTTGCAGAAGGCAAATAGATGGCTCGGCCGTGTTACAGTGCTCACACGCACCATACTTCCCCAACAAACATTACATATGGTGGACAACAATTGGCCAGGCTAACATAGGATAACTAAGAATGTGTGTGTGGGGGGGGGGGGGTGCGTGCGTGCGTGCGTGCGTACGTGCGGGCGTGTGTGTGCGCTCATGGTTATGATTATTATGATTATTATGATTATTGTGATTATTGCGATTATTGCGATTATTGCGATTATTGCGATTATTGCGATTATTGCGATTATTGCGATTATTGCGATTATTGCGATAATTGCGATTATTGTGATTATTGTGATTATAGTGATTATTGTGATTATTGTGATTATTGTGATTATTGTGAGTATTGTGAGTATTGTGATCATTGTGATCATTGTGATCATTGTGATCATTGTGATCATTGTGATCATTGTGATCATTGTGATCATTGTGATCATTGTGATCATTGTGATCATTGTGATCATTGTGATCATTGTGATCATTATGATGATTATGATGATTATGATGATTATGATGATTATGATGATTATTGTGATTATTGTGATTATTGTGATTATTGTGAAAATTATGATTATTATGATTATTATGAGTATTGTGATCATTAGGATCATTAGGATCATTAGGATTATTATGAGTATTATTAGTATTATTAGTATTATTTATAGTGTCATTATTAGTTTTAGTTTAGTATTATTATTAGTAGTAGTAGTAATAGTAATAGTAGTAGTAGGAGTAGTTGTAGTAGTAGTATGTAGCAGAAGTAGTAGTAGTAGTAATAGTAGAATTCGAGCAGTGCACTGTAGCGCGTTCGGCTTCTTAACTGGTGGACGCGTGACGTGAGGTATTCACGTTATACGTCCCGATGCGTCAACGAAATGACGTAGGCACAATAGATCTACGTGGCTAGCTGTAGAACTGCAATCGTAAAAAAGTTTTTCATGGCAACGTTCAGACACAGGTAAGAGTACTTTAGCCCATTTCTGTAGTTAAGTGCGTTAAATCAATCATACAACATTATCCCATGCATATTTATGTTTTATAAATGGTGTCTTAGCACACGCTTGAAGCTAAAATGACTGTATGGTCGGCATATAGATAAACAAACTCGCTCATTGCAAGAGCTCGGCATAGGTAGGTAGATCAGAATCCGCTAGATGGCGTGTTGAAATCTCGCGGTCATTTCCGTTCCAAAAGTTGCGACCAAGATGTCTTCCCGCGTCAGCCGTCGTCAGAAATCACATGGTCGCGCAATTTGCTTTGCCGCTGCATACTGATTAGGAAAACAGTGTCTTTTGACCGTGGAATCGACCAATGGATAATTGTTTTACATCTTGAGCTATGTTTTGTTTACTTCGACATCGATCGCTTTTCTGTGCATCGAAGTGAAGTTTGATGTTTTCTTTACTTGTGAAATATACACATAAATCTAACTAGGCAATCTACGAAACCTGGTAGGCAGTCTAGTATGATATATTAGCTTTAAAATGGTATATGTAGCATTATTGTGCGTGCCTGGCCGGCGACACACCGAGGTGGGGAACTTTGGCACCCTTTGCCGTTCTGTGCGTTTATTTACAACAGCCTATGTCGTAACTTGCCGGCCGTTCGCCGGCTGCACAGCCATCAGCGACGGCGTCGGTTGGCGCTTTCCAGCATTAATTAAATCCACTTTCATCACAATCATCGTGTATTGTTGCTGTTATTGTTCACTTGTGTAATTATATATGTATACATATAATTACAGTTTATATGTATACATACGTTTTGGGCTTATGTTAGAACGTCATTCTAAAATATTTGAAGGAAAATGTTTATGAACTTCGTCTTCACGTTTGCATTGACAATCGCGTTTCATAGGAGCGTTGCTAAAATCAGTGAGCATCTTAAACTTTAAAAACAAATTGATTTGCCCATATAATATTTATATATTTTAAGCAAATCTTGATTAGTTAACCAGTATTTTATAATAACAAATTTATTGTTTTTTTGAATTTTGTGTATTTCTTTTTTACAATCTTGCAAGTGATACAGTGTTGGATGTTCAAAAGCGTAGTCCAAGCATAAAACATAAAATACATAAACCGGATGAAAATAATTATACATATTTAAACTATTCAATCCCATGTACAGTTTATTAATTGACCTTTCTACTAATTATTTTCACTCGTTTTATGTAATTAATCCTAATAAATAGGTCAAATGCAAAATATAGGTCAACTAATTGGGTCATCAACAAACTTCATATTTTACAAGATGAGAATCAGTGTATTCATTCATAATTACATAATTATAAATTAAAGTAGTCAACCCCATGTATAATTGATCTCTTTGCTAATTATTTCCCCATTTTATGTACTTAATCCTAGTAATTAGGTCAAATGTTAATCATAGGTCAACTAGTTATGCCGTCAAAATTACTTATGTAATAATGTGGCATAGAAGTCCTTTTTTCATTAATTATACTCAATTTATGTTGTTATTCTGAAAAAGGTCAAATATGCAGTGAAGGTCAACTAATTAGGTCAAGGTCAAATCATATTCACATTTTTTTTGGATCAAAACTTTTTATTTCACCCCAATATCTTCAGTAGAAGCAATTATATTACCATTTTCCTATAATATACTCAAACACAGTGGTCCAGCTTCCTGGTCGCAAGAAATGGACAGAATTCAATACCAAAACTTGCCCTTTTTCTGAGCACAAAAAGTGGAATTACTTCAGAAATAATAAAGATATCAAGACAATTCAAAACGTTCTATAAACCACATAATAAATTCTATCTTGTGGTATAATTTGAATCAGATTGGACATTTTTTTTTCTGATGTACCTAGCATAGGTAACACTTGGCCACTGCACTTGCGACTAGCACGAATCGGAGTGCTATTTGGGTCTTAAAATGTTACGCAAGTACGGAAAATGCAAACCTCAATGCAGTTACGCCGGCTACGATTGGCCTAAGCAACCAAATATGTGTTTTGAGTCATTTCATACAATACTTTAGGCCACCATTCTGTACAGTTTAAATGTAAAACATGCTAAAACAGTTGTTTCCATGTTAATAAAATGGGAACGGCGAGAACATAAATATTGCAAATAAAATGCCACATTTGACACTGATTGACAGCTAATCAGCTCACTTTACTCAATAAAAATATTTAAGTAACAGTTTTTTAGTCATGTTACTATGTAGTTCGGTCGGTAACCGGACAGAATCCCTCAGTCAAAATCCCCTCCGAACAAAATCCCCTTAATTCACTTAGGTGCTGGGGTTAGGATTAGGTATTGGAGTTAGGGTTATGTGTTGGGGTTGTGGTTAGGTTTTGTCCGGAGGCGATTTTGTCCGAGGGGATTTTATTATGAATTCAGTTCATGTGCGTTTATAAAATAAATAAATAAATAAATACATGTATCAAGTCAGGTTAATATTTAATACGTTCATATATACGTATCTGTGTAGACTTAATAACTATTAGCTAGAGAAGTGTTGTTTTCAATCAATAAAATTTTATTTGTATTCTAATCTTATTGCGCCTCACAGCATCGCTGTAGTTGAAATCAAGCAAGTTGTAAATTGTTTTAAAAGTCGTCAAACATACTGACGTGTAATTTATAATGGATCTTTCTTTATGTCCCAGAAACGTGTAGATGTTACTCTGTATAGTGACATTTGAATTACCTAAACTGAATAATGTACGAAATAAGTTAGGCGTACAAAACGCGAAGTCGAACTGCACCGATTGGATTTCAAAAGCTTAAACGCAGAAAAAAAGGAAATTGACAAGTAAAGTAAAACAAAGCTACAAACGTGGGCGTTGCTCCCATCTGTACCAACTGTTGTGTGAGTGACATGTATACCAACCAGTCGAACACAAGAATAAAAACTTCTAAAAACTTATATTACAATGTAAACATACTTTCATTGACTACTTTCACATAGACTATGTGATTCAATTTGTGCAAACATAATTTTATGGCATAAAGGTAGAATTTTGGGGAAACACGGCAGTTATATTTTTGGCTGCGTTAATGATAAGGTAGAAGATCCGCGTTTTCCAAATTGCATCTAACGATCTTTCATCTGTCCGGTCTTATAGCGTATGCTCGATGTCAAGCTATGTGTCCGTACTGATCAGGTCAAATTGCGTATGCTCGATGTCGGGCTATGTGTCCGTACTCATCCGGTCAAATTGCGTATACACAAACATGAGCTATCTGTCTGTATCCGGACGAATAGTTCCCCAGGCTATTCGATCATATCCTTTCAAATAGCCACGGCTTAATTTTTATCCGAGTGAAGTTTACGTGTATACGTAAAACATAATAATTGGCGCAAGTAGATCAGGTGTTGATCAACAATATTTAATAGTCCAATATGTTTCGTTTGTTATCGAAACACGAGAGTTATAATTGAAGTAAATAATTATAATTTCAGATTTCAGAAACATAAAAGAGACATCACGTGACGTATGCATGGACAGGGAACTGTTTTAGAACATATTGAATTTTTTATGTTTGCATAAAACAAACATTTTCAAATGTATGCATATACACATCACCCAGATAAAATATAACGCCCGAATAAATGTAAGTGCGACAATCGTATTGTGTGCAAAATACACATTCCACAAGATACGCGCATGCGCAGAAACGTCACCCCTATAAAATATAATGCCCGGAAAATGTAAACGCGACACCTGGCTTATTGCGTTAAGTCCCTGATACACTATCAGGAAGTGCCGTACGAAATGCAGCATGTCTGGTGTTGACTAACTATGTCGGCTAGCCTCCTATACAGCCTCACGCCCAGACAGTGTCGAACGGAAGTGCGACTATGGGTGAAGGTCACCCTTTCACTGTTTCACCCATTGACGTAAAAAAACCTAGACCGCGCACAGCCACCTTGCGATTGGAAATCACACTCCAACTTCCGGTCAGGGCAAGACAGTCCATATTATCCATGTTAACGTATAAGGACTTCGTTTTGTCTTTGGTTGTAATAATCGAACTGTTCCAGTCTAACTATTTCAGTTATACTGCCCGAAGGATTATTAAAAGCAGAAGCAGTGGAACACTTTGCCGGTGACAATACTCACGGAAATCATGAATATTAATCGATTATTATGGTGGTTGCCATGGCAACGCCGGGTTGTACTTGTGTTTGGCGATCTTGATTAATAATGAAAAGTGCCATTTTTCGCGCAGTACAACCTGTTTGGGGCAAACGTATACATGTGTTATGATTATGTGCATTTAGACAACTTGTCAGATATAAGTGCTTATCGAAACCACAACGTACAGCTATGTAAAATACAAATCCCGTAAAAGACACATACGACCTAAAATTGTGGGGAGTATCTATTATATGCACTACATAAATCGCTATGTCTATGATTGTGTGGTAAACTCAACATTAAATCGGACATTTCAGATAACAAAGGTATAATATAAGATATTTATGTCCTGATTTTCCTAATATTCATCAGTCGAAAGTTACAACTGTCATCCATCGAA
>OZ024862.1:37488674-37491174 GCA_964017155.1 Oasisia sp. SBJ-2009 | reverse complement strand
GCTCGTGATGCCGTACAGCCTCCACGGCCCGCGGTCAGGCCGACACACGAGCGGACCACCCGAGTCACCCTGCAACGAACGTCGTTAATGTCGCTTCAGCAGAAGTCAGAGAAGAGGAGACTAAGACGAATCAACATTGCAATACAACGCAGTGCGTTGCGTTGCGTTGCGTTGCGTTGCGTTGCGTTGCGTTGCGTTGCGTTGCGTTGCGTTGCGATTTTAAATAAAGTAAACATAAAATAAATAAATAAAATAATTATATTGGTTAATTAAATAAATATATTAACTAAATTAATAATAACAATAAACGTAACGGGAGGAACAACCTACGTTTGGTGCGGTCCACGTTTAAGAACCTCATTTCGCACCTGTACCTGTCTGGTGGCCCAAGTCCCGCCTCCCACGTGTCTTTGGGACCACCTCCCATCTCCCACCTGTCCCGAGAGTCAGTCTCCGGTTTCCCATCAGCCTCAACCCCACGTACGAGACCTCCCTCCCACCAATACGTTCGACCAACGTGTAAATGTCCACAAATGTTTACGTTAATGGGCCTTTGTAAATGTACAAAATTCCAAGAATCAAAACAAATTGGATATGTGTAGGTGGGTGGAGATAAGTATATACTTCCAGAGCCCCTAATTTGAGACTCACCTGACAAGCGTCCTTGCCGCCGGTCGGGTAGCCGGCACACATCATGACGTTGGTGATGGAGCCGCCGTAGTAGCTCGAACTGTTGCACATCTGGTTGTCGATGATGGGAACTCGCACCTGGTTCAGCACCTGGTCGTCTCCTGTGTCTAAACACACCCGGAGGAGGAGATCACCAACAGGTATTTCTGTCGACAACTAACGCAGCGTAATATTATAAGAATAATATTGTTGTTATTATTGTTATTGGTATTGTTGTAGTTATTAATATTAATATTAGTATTAGTATTAACATTAGCATTAGCATTAGCATTAGCATTAGCATTAGCATTAGCACTAGCACTAGCACTAGCACTAGCACTAGCACTAGCACTAGCACTAGCATTAGCATTAGTAGTAATATTAACATTAATTTTAATATTAACACCTACCCTTACCCTTACCCTTACCCTTACCCTTACCCTTACCCTTACCCTTACACTTACACTTACACTTACACTTACACTTACACTAATATTAATATTATAAATACAAGTACTTAAGACTTTACAAGGCAATTCATGTTATCAAATTAGCATTTGGGTCGTGGAATAGTATTGGCAACCCTTGTCTCGCACGCATCTAGTACATACGAATAACATAGACGAGTTCCGATGCTTTTCGCGACCGACTTAAAAACGCATGGCGACCTAATTTGAGTCAACGTTATAGGACAAGCAGTTGTGCGGAAACAGCACAGCGAGCACACAACTGAAGCAGGCTACACGCGGGTTCTTACTCTGAGTTTTGCCCCAGCCTGTTGCCACGCAGATCGGGTCACCGAACAGGTCCTTATCCGGGAGACAGATTGGCTTCACGTTGCGGTTGAAATGAATCGGCGTCTTCAGCTTGAGTAGAGCGATGTCGTTGTTGACTCTGATCTTGTCGTACTGTTCGTGCATGTAGATCTGTTCGACGAGATGCGCTCTCTTCGATGATTCCGACTTGGCCCGGCTGTGTTGTCCAACTATAACCTCGTAGTCCTCGGCTTTGCCACCGAATCTGCAACAAGGACGGCATCACAGTGTCGACTACAATTGCAATTTGTAAACATGACAACCGAGCAACGTTAATTCGTTATAATAATAATAATAAAACTTTATTTTGACACCATCAAACCCGGGACGTATCACGGGTGTGTACATACATGTAAATAGGTAAATAAATGAATAAATACAGTTAAGCTCAAATATAATGTTCACGGGTGTGTACATACATATAAATAGGTAAATAAATAAATAGGTGTAGTTAAGCTAAAATATACTGCTCGTTGTGTAAAACTAGTTATGTAGAAAAAAAAAATTGATTGTTTCTTAAAATTGTGCTAGATTGCCGTTGTCGTGCATATTCCTAGGGAGTTTGTTCCACAGAGTGGGTCCTGCTCGGGCAAATGCACGGTGGCCGAAACGTTCTAAGTTTACTTTTTATGCAGTGTAATAACTAGACGAGTGCGACATATTGTAGTGACGCAGTGGATTAGTGGTTACTGGCTAGAGCTTCGGACTCTCGACTAAGAGAACCATTGAGTCCTGTGCTGCGTGACGAACGTTAGATTAAGTTCGGTGGTATATATTAGTGCACGGATAGTCATCGCGCATTACTTGCAGCGTGGCTGGATGCTTCCCACAGACGGTGTTCTGTTGAACATGTCTGCTAGGGAGTAAAGTGTATAGTGCCTTGACCAGTGCTGAGGACTGGACAATTGTTTGCATTGTTTTGTAAAGGAACGATTAAAGAGAACACTAAGGAAACTTATTTGCAACGATTGTAGGGAATCGCTAACATTACAACATAAACGATATCATTCGGCAGG
>OZ024862.1:37431174-37483674 GCA_964017155.1 Oasisia sp. SBJ-2009 | reverse complement strand
GAAGACGTCTAACCCACGCCCTCTGCTGACAGACTGTCGCTCGTGTCCGAAATAACCATCATTTATAGCACGCGGTGTAGCAGTTGTCATGGCTCTGTACACATGCGCATGCGCATACGCTGGTGCGTCACCCTACCGTGCAACCCTACCTGTTGATAAACAGTTACTCCAGTCTAAATCTGTATTTTTGAAAATTCAAATTCTTCCTGTAAGCGATTCAGTGAGGGTTGTTAAAGTGTGTTCTTGTTGCGAGTTTTTTCTGTGACTATTGCACCATGTTTCTTCCGTCGAATTATGTAACCTACTTTCTGTCCATGTTATTTAATCTAACAGTATCTTGTTCGAATGATCTGACTACTGGATGTAACACATGCTCACCTTTCTGCAAACAGATTATCTTTATATTAAGCGACACATATCGCATTTCATGCGTCACGGTACACAGGTGTTGTAGTGGACGTTAATCCTGTCTCAAATAGTACATGTCAATCATAATATTTGAACCCATCAAGTTCATATCTTTCTTCTTATTTACGATAGCTATACTAAGCGAACCACCAGCTCCATGGGGGTACATTCAATGAATTGTTTCACATTTCACAGAAAATATATTTCGGTTTTCATTTTTCACATTGAAAAATACCATTTCAAAATACACGTGACCCTGTGACCGACGGTGATGACGCAGAAAACTGACGTACGGAACTACGGAGATGACGCAAGGTTGTTAAGGAGGCATCTCAGATCATCTCAGATTAAAATAAATATCTACATTTGCGGTGGTACAGATATATCTTGTGAGCAGAACTCGAGCGAGTTTTTAGTCTTCTGTCGCTAATTTCACGAAAAGAAATGATACTTCACAAAAAATATATTTTTAATTATGCTTCACGCTGTTGAACCTGGTCACGAATCACAGGGCAAACATATTGTTTAAGTTCTTTGTATTGTTAGTAGGCATATAATGACACAATTTGTTGTTATTTGTATCATTATAATTACTTATTTAGGATGTATGCATTTTTACATATTCAGATTGTTAGCATGTATTCAATCGATAGATTTGTATTCATGTATTGTGTGTCATGTCATAATAATTACTTTCTAATAATATCTACAAAGGTCCTGTTCATAGTTTCGTAATTTCCACCTGTTACAAATATTTCATAAATAGTGTACCGTGCGTCTGTGCGCGTGAAGCGTGTCTTGAATAAAAATGATTTCTGAATGAGCTTGAATTCTAATCTGATAATGAGGACAGTTACCATTGACTCACTAACACTGTTTCCTTTTGAATGATGTTTTAGTAGTTTTAAAAATAAACATCGGTGCTAGTATTCTCGTTGCATTGTTCTTGACTAGATACATACCGTATATGTAAATAACATTAGTTAGAGTCTATAGCTACACAACGCGTGTTAAACAAACAAACTTATACGTTTATCCTGCATTCATTTAAGTATTAAATACTTACTGTATCGAATGATATGAAATCGTAGAACAGTAACCTTCTTTAAGTAAACTACACTGAACTGTATCGCGGACTGACCGTTATATCTATATTTATAATGTTTGTTCCACAAATATATTCTTTGTATTATGTTCCAATTTAAAGTAACGGGAAGTCCTTAAATAACGCAGTATCAAGTTTTTATAACTGCTAAAAGCACGTTACATTTTAAATCCCTGAAGGTCTGTACATGACGTAATTGGTAAACGTTCAACCATGTTGAAATTAATGCGCGGAGAATTTCGTACACAAATATCCACCACTGTCTACAGCCAGGTATTCATCCATATAGCTGATTGAACTGGAGCAACGTAGAAGGATGAACTTGCTCACGGTTCGACACGACAGGGCAGGGCCCAGTTTCATGGATCGTACTTAAGACGTCGTAGCGGGCGATAACCCGTCGAAAGCCTAAAACGTCGTAAAGTTGCACTAATTGCGTTTCATGAGTGTGCTCCATAGTTGCACGTAGCTGCACCATGTATTTAGTAGGCGTAACTTTACGCTAGTTGAAATATTTTAATGTTTACACTGGATATCCTTTACATTCATCATAGCTTCCCATTTGCTATACGGACGACAAAGGCGGCAGCTAGAAAGAAAAAGGTTGTTCAGACACAGCACAAATACAGGGATTCCCCAATTAGGTCAATTCTAAGTCGATTTAGAATACTAAATTGGTCTTATGAAACGGGCAGTAAGCTGCATTGACTATTCGCTGTTAACTGCGAGTAGTAGCCCACATAATTGCGCGTAAAGTTGCACGGCTTAATGAAACTGGGCGTCTCTAGGCACTAGACGAAACACAACCAACATCTGACATTAAAAGAATACCAAATCTAGCGTTAATAAAGCGAGGGTGCCAGCTCTTAGGTTTTATTTGTTTCATTTAATATTACCTTCTTATGACTACACCACGCATGTTGAAGGTATATTGCTTGCCTATTTTTGTAAACTTACTTTATTAAGCTCGGAACAATGTTCACAATATGAGAGATTCCACCAGCAACACGTTCAAAGAGTAAATAAAACATCTAATTTCAAAACAAAATTGATTGCCATAATGCCGAGGCGAGCAGATTTAACCGCAATACCCATTGATGTATAATTTACCCACGTTCTAAACAGCAGACTTCCCTTTTACAAGTGACTGCTCTGCCAATTCTGGGCAGAGGAACTGACACCCTCCTTTTAAGTAGTAAGCAGTTTTTGTTTTTCAAAACTTCCTACGACCGCCCGCTATTTTTTCTCCGAAATCTATACTGTATGTTATGGCTATAGGGGAAGGCAGTGGTGCTTGAGCCGTTGAGTTAGCTGAGTTACACACGTTTTCTAGAAAACGGGAGATGAAAACACTCGGATGGAGTTGGAGCCAAGTCACGAAGTTGGCAGCTGACAGAAAACACTGGCGTTCTTTGGTAGCAGCCTTAAATGTGATCCCACACGAAGAGGATTTTGTAAGTAAGTAAGTAAGTATAAACGCGAACGTTGTTTTGTTCTTCCTACTGATGTAGTATATCATTAGGCCACGCTTGACATACACTGTGTGACGATTATCGCAGCGGTCCGAACATGAAACCAAGCAGTTTGTTTTTATGTTTATTAACACTCCTGGTGATCTTGATTAGTATCTGCTAGTGCGTAAATCATCAAAGCATGCCATCACATTTAATTGTCCTTGCAATTGCACATTGTTTAACCGTGGATTGGTAAAAGGTTACGTTTTAGTTCAAAATTTCAATACAAATTCATTATAATAAGTTCATGTAATTAATCGAGACTAACATTTGAGCATGTGTTAAATAATAAATATGTGTGGTGCATTACTGGAAAATACACCATAGAGTTCATGTGTTGGTGAAATTGGGAAATTGAATAGCAACACGACATCACACATTCTGTTGAGTAGACACAATGGACATTTAATGACATCTTACTATCTTACTTAAGTGTATTGACTTATTAATTATGTGTATTGACTTGCTGGCGATCCCTGTGTATGCACTGCGTAGATATCTGTTAGTGTTAGCTCAGTTATGACGTTTTAATAGAAGACCTGCGTAAACTAAAACATTTACCTACTATGGCTCAACTTACCCCACATGTTGTGTTTGTTGAGCCACTTGACCAGTGCTCTTTGAATGAGCAATATCTAGAATCCCAAATATCTACTAATATTCATTAGAGCTGTATACCGTGTTATACGGTTTTGAAATTGATTTTGAAAAACCTGTATTCCATACAGTATCTTTAATCGCCAATGGACAATGTTGAAAGGTCTTTTTAATCTTCCATAACCATGCAGAGACGTCATAAAATTGAATGGAAAGACGACATTCAACACATCCTGGCGTTCTCTTCCGTTCGAAAAGCGCATGTCCGAAAGAGCAAATGGTAGAAGTCGAAAGCTGTGCCGCCATTGTTAAATAAACCATACTTTTCCTGCACTTAGTATCCGGAACGCCTTTCGGAAAAAACAATGTAGCGTATACCGCATATCGTATGAAATACACGCTACGCATGGCGCACTGTATAGAGAGAAATGGCACACAGCTTTAATAGTTATTGTAGTATGATTAACTTATTTTGGAGCTTCAAAGCTCAAAAGTAAGTTAATCATACTACAATAAACCATTCTTGGAGCCATGAACAATGTATTTATTATAGCTTTAATATTGTCGTTTATGTGAGTAAATTACATACAGTTTTGACTTAGCAATATAATTTTGTCGTGGATATTTAAAATAGTGACTAATGGCTTAACTTCCCTTTACGTTCAGTGGATCTCTAGGCATCGAAACTAACACCGTGAACAGTTACAGACCAATTTCGAATTTGCCGTTTGTGTCTAAGTTGCTTGCGTTGTTACTCGGAAACTGCACTAACGTTGGCGCCAAACGAAGACAAGACATGCGGTTTTTTGTTTTTAATATATTAATCTTATTCTTTCCTTATTTTACTTCTTTATTATCATAATATATTCTCTGATAATATTGATATATTTTATATTATATTGTCTGTAATTATGTGTTTATATTTTCATATATTTGTATAATAACATATTTTAATATATTAATAAACGTTTTCGTAATTCATTTATACTTGCGAAAGCGTTTCTTTAACTTACAAAGTTTGATTTATATTGTTGGGTCTCCAACAAGGTGTCACGTTGCACGGAATATTACAGGCCAGCAGCATGGTTGTCATGGGGGCGTGTTTTGGTGGAAATCGTTTTAGTGAACTCGTATGAAATGTAGTAAATTTTCGGAAGATGTGTGATGGTGGTGGGGTATTGTTGGATAGCATTTGCGGTGACGTTTCAGATTTTTGGGAGCCTTTGAGTTTTGTCGTACATAACATGTGAATACGGGGAGGAGTGCTATTGGATATATTTCGCGATCGTTCCTTCCATAGCACCCCCGGCACAATAAATCATATAGAAATGGGGATCTGGATATGCCCCTGTTCTGAACATTTACTCTCTGGGGACTTCAAATTAAGCGCTGTGTCCGAAAGAATGTTTATGACATCAAAGGATCTATTTATTATAATTATTTATTATAACTAGCATAATACCCCCTACAATAACGTATATTGCTATGCTAATTCTACTTATGAATGCGATTGTTGATGTGTAGCCATATGAGTAATAAAACATGATGTACTTACAACCTGTATACATTACTGTACCATAATAATTACATTTCACAGAGATACATATAATCAGTTATGCATAGAACAAAACATTACTAAACTATTTCAATCTGCTTAGTGTATACGCTAAATTATATTGTGAATGTTTTATTTTATTCGCAACAGTTGGCTGTGTGGGCTGTTTAGTTAGTTACAGGAGAAACACTTTTATGTTTACTTCATGTAATTGTACTTCAAGTAGGGTAGTTTATTTCTAAGAGTACCGTTACTTGAGTACCTTTTTCTAGTTACTTTAAATGTTGCTCAAGTACAAAATAAATGTTATGTACTTATTACAACATGATCGTACATATAATGTGTAATTATCGCATTGTGATGCAGCATTCTCTACAACCAAACCCCTATAAGGTTGTTAGCTGTTGCCAAAACAAAGTCAGAATTTTCTGTATAACAGTATTTAATAGCATATTTGTATATAAATAACTTTCAAAATATTTGTATATTTCATAAACTTATCACAACAACAGAATCACAATTTCACAAATGTGCAGATATATGAAAACAGGCTTTCTTGAAAACGTTCTATTCAACGAATTGTCCAGATCATGGAGTCCTACAGCTTTCTACAGAGAATAATTACAATCAGAATTCACTCAAGACGACTCCAAATACGCTAAGCTAGTAACATATCCGGTCATCGTAACGTGACACGCTGCGCATGGAATCGGTCGTGTATTTCCGGTACAACTTCCGGTCACGCGTACTGCGGCACGCGCTTACGCAAAAGCACGTGAGCAGCGAGAGGACGATGACGCTCAGAACGACGAGCCAGATGAGAAGTCCCAGCATGACGTTACGGTTCAAAAGGTCGTCCGTCAGCAGTGATGTCTCGTCTGAAACCAACGGCAGGCTTCATAAGTTGTGTTTGCTAGTTGACGTACATCCGTTATAAGCATTCAATAAGACATTATTAGTAAGCTCTGCAGCAAGGAACATGAATAGCTGCAGAGGAATAGTTACATTGTAAGAAATACTTAAACGACTACGGAATAGAAGAAGAAAAATTAACCTCGATCCTCAAATTATTTATATTTTATCATTAATATGGTTGCTAATTTGGTTCAGGAATGGGATAATAAGCAGAGTCAGTGTAGTACAAGAGTTAGTACTTTTGTGTATACCATGTCATTAATATTATAAAGTAATTCTGCGAAAAGCGAAACAGCAATATTGCACACATAAGCATGCATGTCCCAATCGTGTAATACCTTGATTTTGCACAAAATGACTCTGAACCGAGACAAAGAAATCGAACAGAGGAAGGGCCTGTAAGTAAACACAAGTGTCATTCGGCAAATGTGTGTCAATGAACATGGTAACACAACCTTACCTGTGCTGGCAGCGCTAATGGCTGCGGCTTCCTTCGTGACGCAGTAATGGCCGCCGTACGAGTCGATGCACAGTTCATTCTCATCGCAGCCGCCATTGTTCACTTCACATTCGTGTTTGTCTGGAATGGGAAGTTCTATTTCATGTAACATGTGTATAACTATTAATATATTGATCCGCAACAAACCAGTGTAAACTGTTAATAATATATCATCATATAATTTGCCAACTGTGAAAGTGAATAATAGTTTTCTCTTCAAATACATCGCCAATTGGTAGACAAGGGGACGATTATCTCAGGAACGATTGAACACAGACAGAGGCAAATGGACATCACACAGAAGACACAGTTACAGAGCTCTATAGTTAGCGTATAAATATATAGAACGAATCGTTCGATTCCCATAGCGCATATAACACATATTTGTATGGTTTCATTCTTATGCTTGATGGTCTTTTATATTGTATGTATGTTTTCGGTGTTACTCAAACAATGTTTACCTTCACACGTTTTCCCATTCAGTGACAGTTTCAGTTGGTGTGGGCAAATGCATGAGAAGCTACCAATTAAATTCGTGCAAGTCATTTGGCAGCCGCCATTTTCTTTTTGGCATTCGTCGATGTCTGAAATAGTCATACAGTAGGTGAGTAATGCAGGTATTCTAACAAACAGTTACATTCGAGTCTCCATTATTATAAGTCTGCCTCTGGTTTCGACACGTGATACAACTGTTATTGCATAAAGTCATAGCGGACTAGATGTCGACAACACATCCTCGGAAATATTCATGAACTCAATAATAGTTTGAATACAAACTGGCAGCGTCAACTCTCATTCTATTCGCATAAATTTATGCGCATAAATTTGCCTATGTTCATAGAAAAAGTACAGTTGTTAAACTACAGGTGTACCTTGAATTATATATATATATATATATATAATTCAAGGTACACTTGTTGGATCATAGCGTACGCTAGTACTTTTTATTTTGTCATGTCAAAAGGAAAATAATAATTTCCCATTTTAATAAATCACACACACACACATACATTATTATATATATATATATATATATATATATATATATATATATATATATATATATATATATATATATATATACAGTCACGGGCGTAGATCGGTGGGGACGGGGGGGACGCGTCCCCCCCCCACTTTTCAGGGTGGGGGACAGCATAGGAATTGTCCCCCCACTTTTCAGTTCAGAAAAATTGCGAGGCACATAGCCTGACTCAACACTCCTCTCTCTTAAGAGCCGCTACATAGGACTAGCTAGACAATAAACTCGCGATATGAAGTTCAGCACAGTTATTTATCGCAAAATAACAGGAGGCAAACAAGTTTTGAGGCATGTTTTAGAAAACTCTTCACAGTTGTCATCACAGGAGAGTTATCGAACATCCCGTGGCATTTATACCAAAAATGCTGTGTTATTTCGCTGCACACTGATGATTTTAAATTTATCGCGCATACGCAGAAAGGCCAATCGGAAAGTTTATAACTACCGGAAAAAATGTAAGCCGCTGCCGGGCTCTATCAACCTTGTGTTGATATTATTAATAGGCTAGACTCTAGCCATCAAGTACATTTTAAATGACGAAATTTGTGTTGCACTTTCACCCCTCGCCTGCTTGATGCTTATCGATAACGTCAGAAATGGCGGATTCTTGCACTTTGTGTAACAAGTGCAACCTATTCCCATTTGAGTGATGACACATTTCTTTGCCAAAGTGTTGGATTGGGAAGTTCTACACAGGCACAGCATGGGCGTCGATCAGTGGGGGAAGAGGGGGAGGCTGACCACCCCACGGCCTGAAGGGGTCAGCATAGGAAATGTCCTCATACTTTTTCAGTTCATAAAACAAATTCATAGGCATGATCACTACCCTCTGATCACTCCCCTCTCTTAAAAACCCTACATAGGTCTATTATTAAAAGTAGTAAAAGTAAATAATAAAATGAATTGCTTGGTTGGCAGCAGCCTGCAACTTGATCTAAGTCCAGTGAATATTCATCATGCCGGGCTCTGTCATTTTGCACCCTTGTATTGATATATATATATATATATATAGCCATCAAGCATATGATAGATTGTTATTTTTTGTTTGCCCTTGTCACCCCTTGGATTGCAGCCTTGTCGCCCTGGTGGATATCTATATCGCCTACGGCGGAACCAGAGGATTTATGCACTTTGTGTAATTTGATATCGTTTTAATGATGCAAAATGTCTTTGCCAAACGGTGGAATTGGGAAATCCTACACAGGCACATGTTCAGTGACTGGGGTAGGCCATGGCCCCTCATCAAATATATGTTGCCAACATAACTATTATAAATAGCATAACATAAATGCTTTTTCTTAGTTTAGAATTAGCACCAGACCAACAATGAATTATGTTTTGTATTTAAAAAATACTTATGTGTATTTCAGCTCATATAATATATATATATATATATATATATATATATATATATATATATATATATAAGCCTAAAGGCAGCTTATATCGACCAGTGCCTAGAGGACCGGCTTATGTAGACCAGACGTATTTTTTTATTTAATACAATTTCCAAAGATGTAAAACTGGAACATTGTTTCTAATACTAATGTTTAACACATAATGAAAGTTCATCAAAATATTTCAATAAATAAGGTATATGCAAAATAATAGGTCTACATAAAACCGCGTATGCATAGATGCAGATTTATGTAGACCGGAGCAAAGCAGGAAGCTGCATATATTTAGTTAGCCTTTTTTGCGATAGACGCCGAATCTAGTAAACAGTAAAACAGTGTTGAGAAATGTAAACTAAGTCGAAGCCCAAGTTACGTTTGATCACGGAATGTATCGATGCGATAACAACAAAGACCAACATTTTAAAAAGACAAAATGCAAGTTTTACTAATTTACACATACTAATATATCCTTTTGCATCAGTATGAAGCATATCATACACTGAACACGAAACTCCAACCCTTCGTTCGGTATATACCATAAAAATAGATTTATAAGAACTTTGACCCGGTACACATAACCCGGCACACAATATACTCAAAAATATGCACGGCGCTGGAGAAAACATGCTCAAAATCACTTAAGATGTTGTTCATTTAAAAATTAATTACGCACGGTACTTCACTGTCATATGAACTGTGTGCACAAACAATGGTACTGATCAATTCAATTGTGTTAGTTGTGAACTAACACGTCGAATCTTTATGTAGACCAGTTTTGGTCTACATAAAACAGCGGTCTACATAAGCTGGTCCTATATGCATAATCGGTCGACATAAGCTGCCTTTAGGAGTATATATATATATATATATATATATATATATACATATATATATATATATATATATATATATATATATGTATATATATATATATATATATATATATATATACATATATATATATATATATACATATATATATACATACAAATATATATATATAATATATATATTATGCATACATATATGTGTATATAAATTGGTCCCCCGTCCCCCCCCACTTTTAAAACCGGATCGACGCCTGTGTATACAGTTGTTAAACTACAGGTGTACCTTGAATTATATATATATATATATATATATATATATATATATATATATATAATTCAAGGTACACCTGTAGTTTAACAACTGTATATATATATATATATATATATAATAATAATAATGTATGTGTGTGTGTGTGTGTGTGTGTGTGTGTGTGTGTGTGTGTGTGTGTGTGTGTGTGTGTGTGTGTGTGTGTGTGTGTGTGTGTGATTTATTAAAATGGGAAATTATTATTTTCCTTTTGACATGACAAAATAAAAAGTACTAGCGTACGCTATGATCCTTTTCGGAACTAGCTGGGCGCCAATCGACAGAACTAAGGAGTTGGTCGAAACAATTCCTACTTCCCCTGCATCATAGCTCAATACGTCCAAATATATGAATCAATGTATTTAGTATTGACTATAGTCGTTTTAACGAGACGTGCCTTCACAGTGTCTCTTGTCCGTCTTTAGTCGGAAGCCGGTACTGCAGGCGCAGTGGTATGATCCGATATCGTTGACACAAATGTCCGCGCAACCGTGATCCTTGCCGGCACACTCGTCGACGTCTGGCAAAGAAACAACATACCGTTCGAACTCTGGTGTACCGAGAAGTATTCTTATCAACCCTGACGAAACACATACTAATATACATCAAAGTTAGACCTTGCCGCTCTACCAGTCGAGATGAAATGTGATCACTTTATTAAACAAAGTGCAACATACGGAAGATACTGACCATAACATAGCACCAAAGGCTGTACGCCACATATGAAGTCACTGTAACACCGACGACACCCAGGGACAGGGACAATGCATCATAACTAACTGCACTCGCACATGATTAAAGGAAACGATACGTCGTTGGACAGCCAAAATCAACGAGCGAATAGCATATAGCGTACCTTTGTAGGCCTCCCCTCGCGGACCTGTCGCCCCAGTCGGACCTCTTACACCGGACACCCCTTTCGGTCCTGTCTCTCCCTGGTAACCTCTCGGCCCGATAAATCCCGTATTGCCAGTCGCCCCGGATACACCCGTCATGCCCTGCGGACCCTCACTTCCGGTTGCTCCCGTGGACCCTGTTTTTCCTGTTTGACCAACTGGCCCAGTTGCCCCCATGGTACCCCTGCGTCCTGGGGGACCGGTTTCCCCCGTATAACCGGTCGGACCGAGATCTCCCTTCAGTCCAGTTTCACCAGTTGCTCCCATGACGCCCGTTGCGCCTTGTGTCCCTGTGGCTCCGGTTGCACCCCGAAAACCTTGTATCCCAGTCGCTCCTGTTGGTCCGGTCGGTCCCGTGCCTCCATCGAGGCCTAAAGGTCCCCTAGGCCCCGTATGCCCTTGTGGACCAGGTAAACCCTGCGGACCCTGTGCAGAAACGAACATTTATGACATACGGAATTATCATCTGTCGAAGCATGCTTATGACCCTGCTGTGTCCCAAAATACTGTTACTGGAATGTTATTGTTTAAAGGGAACAATCACGACATGATACCACGCAGCAGATGTACTCCTAACGTCATCATGAGATCACCATCATCACGAAGACAATATCATAGTAGAAGTACCATTTTGCCAATAGAGACATGAACCAAGAAGCATGATATGCAAATAATATCACAGACACATACATGGTTAACATTATATAACTTGAGATGCAGGCAGCAATGGGTTACCGATACATAGCGACAATCAATCAGTGGATTAAACAAACATTCAATCGATCAATCAATAAACTCAATCCATTAATGCTCTAATTTCACATAAGAATACAAACGAATTAAAATAGTCCTAAAACACATAAAACATTGTTGTATAAAAAAATTGAGAAATCTTAAATGTAATACTTTTAAAGCATCTTCATTCTTCTTACAATAAACGTTACAGGTATACCTATCATGCCTTTGTCCTGTCGGCATCACCTACCGTTGGTCCAGTGTGGCCCTGTGGACCGGTGTAGCCTTGCACCAGAGTCACTTTGTCGTCGGGTATCATGTCGTCTGCAAGAGAAGACACCGGTAAATTTGCAGTTAAAATATCTACATAGCGCATGTTATCTGCGTACGTCCGATAGCACCAAACAGCTGATGCACGGGTTTGAGCATCTTTAGACCCTCAACTAAGAGAACCCGGGTTCGAAACGTGCGCTATGATGTCGAACTTGGGCAAGTTCTGCGTTGCACCAGTTCACTCGGCTATATGAATGAGTACCTGACTACAGACAGTGGTTGATGTTTGTTTACGAATAGTCTTCGCGCAATAATTGCATCGTGGCTGGATATTACCTAAGAGATGTTGAGATGGTGTTAGAGTGAACAGGTTTGCAAAGTGTAAAGCGTTAGCAGCAGTCCTATGAACTGGCTCTTTGTTAAATAAGAACTTATGTTTACTGTTTATTTATTTTTATGTATATTGGTTTTTCAGCTACTTAACTCTTGGCTAAAGATTTTTGTTTAGTTCAGTGAAGAAGGCAAGGGTGTGTACCAAGACCGGTTAGGTAATGATCGGGACTATTACGGGCTGAGGACATTGTCTACTGGGTTCTCTATAACGAAGTAGTAGCCGACTATCATCTCGTATCAGGAACGTGGAGACCACGATCGCAACTCTCAATGCAAGTAAAATTTACTTCAAATTAGACGGAAAAGAACGTGTAGGAAAAAGTATGTTGCAACTGCCCTATTCGCAAATGCCGTGGTTAACGACATCACTGGAATGTCATATTTTACACGAACTGAACATATCCACTACTCTTCGTGAGAGAAAGTGAATATACATGGGGAGATGTTAAGATCTCTTAGCCCTGATTTTGCATTTTAAAATCACTTTTGATCTTAAACAGTGATCTTGGATACATGAAAACTGTCACTGGTGTGTTATGGATAGAGTATCCTCGGTAATAATATTACAGGCGACAACAATTTTTTCAAACCGCAAAATATCCGTTGCCATATTATAGCAATGGGTGTTGGCGTTTTGAGACAAAAACTAAGTTTAACGTAACAACGGATTTCGTTTAATGACGAATTATCCTTAAGAGCTCGTTGGCTTAGTGAAATGGTCCCCTGTCCTCGCGTTGTACCTTCTGCGTATGTGACACTGATGGAGAAGTTGAAAGGAGTGCTGATGTGGTCGAACGTGACGCTGTCGCCGAGTTTCGGTTGAAGATCGACGGCTGTCAACTGGCGGTAGTAGATCCTGGTCGTAGCGTGCGGCGTGAAGGAGACAGAAATGGGCAGGATTTGGTTTCCTCTCTGAACGAATCCCAGACGGTCACCCATCTCCACTGGTATCTGCTCACTGGTCGTCAGATTAACCTGGGTGTAAATATAATCATGTAGTTACACGGAGTTGAGATTCCCTCTGTTGCATGATATGAGACAAAAACACTGAAAATGAGCGCAGGTTTTCACCAATAGTTGTCTGTGCAAAAAGCAGATTTGTAATCAGTGGAAACTTGTTATGGATGGTCTTTGCTCATCGACAACAGGGCCTGGGTAAATGGGAGTGCGTGCGTGCATGCGTGCGTGCGTGCGTGCGTGCGTGCGTGCGTGCGTGCGTATGCATCGAGTTTGTGTAACTTACCATGTTCTTAAAACGTAAGTTACTACATTAATGCCAAATCACCATGTAGTTTAACAAATATATATCAAGGCATATGATGTGAGTTGCGTCTGTAAATTAACGATCGTGCGAATGAGGATTCCACGTTGTAGTACATAACCACGGATGTACACACTGTCTCGAAGCTACAGGTATTGTTATTCACCCAGAAACGTCTGTGTAAGTGGCTTTTAGTCATTACGCCCCGCATGTCATACACTGTTATAGAAAGGTAGCGCTATCTGACGGATTGTCCAGGTTTCAACAGTTGTTTACGTTAGTAAGTAAAATATATGTTAATACCCATAACATCATGTAGGCCCTACTAAACCACCACCATCTTTGGGCTGTGCATATTTTGAGCAGCTTTAAGCAAACAATAGCATTAATAAGAATAGCCGTACTGTTTGTTCGCTGCTCACCATTAAGTCACCGGGCGGACCGCTGTCTATGCATCGTTCCCATATCAACGTCATCGACCGGGTTTGCTCGTTTGCGTCGTCTGGTAGATCCCCAACTGGGCGCCATATTTCGAAACAGAATATCGCAGGAGTGTCGTTGAAATACGCGTGAAATGCCGTGACTCTGCCGTGTTTGAATTTCACGTCTCGCATCACTACCGCGAGATGATTGCTGAATGGGTTCGTGTCTGGTCGTGGGATGACAGCTTCACCCAACGTTACTGCGCAAAAGAAACATTGATGTATGCGTGCTTCAGTAAACAGTGGATAGAGGAAGTAGGATTTAATCAATAATTGAACTAATACTATTTGTGACCAGCAGTTTGAGACGTTTCTCCCAGACGCTCGTTGCGCGCTAGAAGGCAAATCACATGAGCACCCTGTTATTTTGAGAAAAAAAATGTCAGCAAGAAGCGACCGGAGGTACGTTAATCTGTCGTATGATAATCGTGAAAAATACGATAGATTTTACCCAGATTCGTTTTTTATGTTTGTGGCATCTATTTTATTATTGATGGCATTGATGTTTCGGCATGACAATGGGTACTAGGTTGATAAACACTGCGAATCCAAAGCTAGAACAAAGTAAGACACACACCGAGGACCTACACAATGTCCATTGTCATTCCGGAAAATCGTCAAAACAGAAGCGAAACATTTTGTAACAGTGATATAAATCCTTAAAAAATGTACTTGTAATTACTGGAGCGTAATTTGTTTACAAAAACACAATCTGTTTTGCCTAAACTACTACGTAGGCTCAATATTTACCGGAATGCTTTGCATCAGATCTTGGTAACAGAGACAACAGTAGAAAGCTCAATGGAAGTACCACTGTCACGTAGTCCCGGTTACACATCACCTATGCCAGAAAAATTCGCATGATATGATTCTACATATACTCGAAGCGATCTAGAAAACATGTGATCCGATAGATATAGATATATTTATCATCTTGCCAACTTTGCGAATGTGTTTACCAGATGTTATAGAACGTCTTGCAAGTAACGAACGTTGCTCCAAACACATTTTATTAAGATGAATGAAAATAAAGTTAACCAAAGCAGTTAGAATATGATCGTTAAGCATTGTTAGAGCTACCAACCATCTGATGGCAATAATAGACAATTACAAGTTAACGTCTTGAAAATATATCACTTGTGTTTTCTGACAAATATTTGAAAGCAGAATTCGATCGCTTGAATCTTATATGTGAAATCCGATGTGTGGAATGGTTGCAATGACGCTAATACATGGCGGTCGACCGGATAATCGATGTAAACTGTAATATCGATTTAAATGGCATTTCAAGTGAACAAATTACGTAGTTCTAGCAACATAAGTGGCAGGTCTGTCAGCATAGTATACCATCGTCGTTGACGCTGCGTTAATCGCTGATCTGCATACGTTCCGGAGTTGTTCTACGGGCAAGACGCTGACGGGTGTGGCTGGGTCATCCGACGTTGACAGCAGGGCGCGACCGAGTGCCCGGAAAGAGCCTCCTGGAGTCGCCAGTCAACTAGCAACCACCCAGCCTGGTCACGCGGTGGTCAGTGTTACGTAAGAGACTCACTGCTGTTATGGTAGACGGAGCATCGAGTCATATCGGCTAGGAACCAGGCTGCATACGCTGGTACGGGCTCCTCCTTAGTAAACGTACCGCCAGAGGGCCTAATGCTCATATTTGTGGACATCGCCGAAATGCGAAATTGTTATGGGAATTCGACTATTGCCCTTACCAGATTAACAATTTAGCAATTGAAAATTCAACATAATTACGTTATTTATTTAATACTAATCTAGATCAGCATAAATGATATGGGCATGCAGTCCACGGCCCTACATTTAATAATAGTATAACACAATTTCATTATAAAAATCATTGCCTTCCTTTTAATGTTACAGGGTTTTATGTTAGGCGTATAGTTTTTATGGGAAGTGTGCGCTCGTGCACACATCATGCACATTATATGCAATTATGCACACACACACACACATACTTACTCACTCACTCATTCACTCACATACTCTCTCTCTCCTCTCTCTCTCTCTCTCTCTCTCTCTCTCTCTCTCTAGCCTCACACACACGCGCGCACGCACGCTCGCACGCACGCACGCACGCACACACACAGTGGATCAAGAGAGGCGTTTTTTATTCAACAGTGCGTTAGTCCACAAGTCAAGGACTGAAAATTCTTTTTAAAAGGATTGCCTGGTCTTAAGCTTTTGCAAACCACATATCCAAAAGTCCTACATACATTTTATGGAATATTTTATTAATTTTATTTGAATGTTTTAAATACTTTGTTGTACTGCGCACCTAGCGCATGTAGATCTGTGTCCTCCGTGTGATGACGTCACCACAGCTTTTGGAAGACGAAACACTCGGCACAGAGTATTTTATGTACGACTATGGCATCTCTTTCATGTAGTCGTTGAAGATACTTTTCAAGGTCGATGTCAACTAACCTGGCACGTCAACGGTAGCTACTGATGATTACGTCGATTTATAATTTATTCTATCGCAATTCAGCCGACGAAATCACCCGCCAGATATTTTGTTTGTTGCCAGGTCAGGTGACCAAACATGCAGTCGATCCTACTTGCGAGGATGACGTTAACCAGATTGTTGGCCTTATGATAGGAGAGTGTCACTTTTATCTGTGCTCGCCACTCGTGTAAAGCTCGTAGGTTGTGTTCACCAAGCGTGACTGTCACACTATTTTGTGTTTGTGTTCTTGGTTTTATTTCACGTCTCTGATATGCCTTTGACGTTCGATCGGTTTTCTTTACGGAATACGCCGGGTTTTTTTTACAAAGAAACAGGTTGAAATATTTACAGAAGTATAGGTATTCTACATCACAAGATATATAATAGTTATCATTTAATCCAAACAAAGTGCTAGAAAGGTTGTTATAAATACTTACAATGTGTTGTAATGACAATTTGTTTCGTGCCAGTGCTGCCACCTTGTGCACTATATATTAAAAACGTCTCAAAGAACATGATATATTATCAGGATAGGTCTTACTGTGTTTGGAACAACATAGCCGACTAATGAATATTACTGATGGCATTTTAATGTAACATTCAATAACATCTCAAGTTTAGTGTAAGGTTGACCAATGACGTGTGTGTGACCACTGACCACGGTAAGTATACAGTAATGTCGTCTGCATCCATCCTCTCGCGCTAGTGTCGCTGCTGCTGATTACGTCATTGTCAGCCAGCTTATCCCCGAGTGATCGTTTCGTAACTCAAATTAAGCTCAGCCAATGAGGTCGCCCACTATACCTGTGTTTGTCGCCCGGTCAGGTGACCATAATTTAAACATACTTCAGCCAACCGTGGCTCGTGTTACACGCAATGCTTAGGATGCGAACGGGTCATTATATTGGGATTCCTACAAGTCGTTTGTCCACCTTCGAAATTGGCGGGTATTTGCGGAGCCTCTATTATCCAGGCTCCGTGAGGTGGCAGCACCTTTCAGCCCCTCAACTCTTCTCGGCGGCGTAGTTACGCAGCCGACCGACAGTCGGTTAAGCGAGACTAGTATTTGCGCTGTTCTCACGGCTGACGCAGACTGACTGATAAAGTCAATTACTAGTTAGATTCTGCTAACTTCCGCGCTGCTAGAGCTAGTGTTATATGGCAAACAGCCCAGACTTGAGACGATGACAGCATACAATATATTCCTAAAACTCTTTCTGATAATCCTTCTGCGGAATAAATTCAATAACAAAATGAACCGTTATGGATTGTAGGCACGCCTGCCTCAATCAAGCCAATGTTAATTGGAAACTATCCCAGAAGTAAGACCTACTCTTCCTTTTGTTTGCTCATAGCGTAGCTTCCACAATCCTTCAGAGTGGAAATTAGTATCGGACAGGTTATTTGAAGGTTATTTTTGAAAGGATGTTTGTAAAACTAGGTTTTGGGATTAGCAAATAGTTATATGAAATATACGTTTAAAAAATAAATTCCTGTTCTAAAATAATAATAATAATGGCAATTTGTTTCAAATGTGTTGCCAAATGTATAAATAAATAACATATATGTGACGTCATATTCCCTTCAACCAAGCAATATATATAGCATAAATAGTTTAATATTTGTCCGTTTCAGAGAGAAATTGTACATGTGCACATATACACTGCTTCATAACAAAACAGTATCACAGTCAATAAACAAACACTTTCAAGTTCCTGGAACTACATACAATAACTGGAATCAAAATAATAATTAAGCAGAATAAATTACGTTACTTTGCATATACGACAACACTGACTTGGCTGAACAAAACCTAAACCAGAAACAAGAGTTCCAAACTAAGCTAGTTATAGCATAGGATCAAACTGTATGAGAAATTCTGTCAGACAAAACAAGACAACAAATAGATAAATAAATAAATAAGCACTAATTACACTATATCTCATATTTAAACTTCACTTAGAAAACCCTGAATCGTGCATGGGCAGAGTATTTCTTCAAACCTGAGTCTAACTAGAGCATATATTGCAGACAGGCCACAGCATGGACATCCTATATAAAGTATATAGTGCGGAGGATTACAGGCATTCGTTAGGACTTAATACTTTAAAACATAAATGTTTAACATCAATTTTTTTCTTGTGCTCATCTCCAAAATAATAAATCAAAATATTCATAACCTGTCTAATGGTAGCAAATCTTGTGATTTGTTTATGTACAACTTATTCAAAGCCTGAGAGTTGTTGACCCCACAATCGATATATGACTATATGAACCACTGCAAAATGTAATACAGATTTGTGTGGACTAATACAGAACGTTTAGTAAAAAACACATCCTGATACAAGTATGTGGCATGTCTGTGGTAATAATAACAACAATTAACTTTAACTAGGGCGGTCTCCTGGAAAACTCAGTCCTAAGTAAGGCAAATTGGAATGTATAATCCCATACACATTTCTCTTTCATCTATTACAACAAAGAAAACCATCAAGACAACAGATAGCTGCAGCAGATTCCACATGACGACATTTGATAAAAAATTAAACTTCTGTTTTTGCAGTACGTTATCACATTGGTAAACACCGGACACTGAACAGACAAGTCTTCCAGAATCACTTCATATTTCACGACATCCTTTCACTTGCCACCGCTATTCAAGAGGCCACTGTGTAAGTTGGTAAACACCCCAAAAACATACACCATTACTCAGAGTAGGTGATGAGGTGGTCCCCAATTGGAAATAAATCACTACAGTGCCGCCTCCTATCAAATGGAAAAATACACTAAGACACATCGATACTCTAGAAGTGGGTTGCGTTATGGGCAATGCCTTGGCAACCAAGTACCTGCTATCTTTTTTGGAAACTGAAATGTTATGCATCATTCGACGTACTGACTAGAACAAATACAAACTAACACTACAATGTCACTGTCTTCATCGTGCACGGCTGCGTTTGCCACCACCCTGCACTCGGGGACTGGCTGAGCCGGGCGGGGTAAGGGCGGAGTTACCTGAAACAGTGAAGGAGTTGGCAATGTAAACCTCTACACATTTTACCCATGCTCTTCCCAAATTTGCTACTTTAAATGTCTTCATTTACTTGAATCCACTTTAATGTGTTTATAGCATTATACAATCTCTGATGTATAACATTTTACACAGACACAGTAATTGATGTATTTCTATATATCTATCAAATAATTTATATGACTTACTGTGAATAACTGTTTATTGGTTTCACTACATTTATATCAACTGTTGCTACACATAGTCTAAAATATTTTACTTTACATAAATTGCCACCCAGAAGGCCCAAGCTTCTTGTGTACACATCCTTCAGTATAATGATCAAAGGTTACGAAGGTTAAGATTTAGAGTCAACTGATGTATATTGAGCACATTAAAAATGCAATGATTTCTACAACCAGATGTCATTAACTATTCAACACACATTCATTGTCGGGGGAAACATTTCAAACGTGCTTCTATCACTCTTAGTGAATACAATTCACAACTAAGGGTGATATAAACATTTACACATGACGACTCACTGGATGAACGCCCTCCAGAGCTGGGGCGAGGGGTGGGAAGAGAATCGGAGTACTTCGGTTGGGGCAATGGCCCGTCTCCGACTGACCCCCGACTGGTGGGGCGACCTCCGTCGGGGGTACGGGCAATGCGAGGTCGCGAACTAAATGCTGCCTGGTACTCCACAATGCTACAAAAACACAAGACCAGCAATAAATTCATTGGGAACAGTCTAAAACAAAATGGAATACATGCCACCAATGCCATTGAACTTCAAAAAAGCAAAACACTCAATACACACACATTTTTGCTTTTGTTACTAACATGATCTTTTCAATGTCACATATAAGTCACTGTTTCTGCCAGGATGAAAACAATAGAAGCAGATACTTTTAAATGGATTTACTACATTTTGCACTGAAACCATTGAGGGGCATTGCTATCGATGATTTTATCCTTTACATCGCAATCTTGCAAATCTTGTTTTGACTGTAAAATTTTGATTTTATTCGCTCATATGTCCTGTGATCAATATTTCACAATGCCATGTGTAAGATTAATGTTCTCTGTACACCTTTGGTGAACACGTAACATTATGACAATTTATTTTCAGATGATAAACTGCATAAACGGCAATGCAATGTCAGTGGAAAATTGAATAAAATTATCAGGTGTGCTCCATGTACTTTTTAAACATGCTCAAGTTAAGGTCACTGCCAGTGGCCACTGCCCTGCCAGTGGTCACTCACGTTCCATTGGTGTTGACCTTCTGCAGTGCCTTGGGGGAAGGTTTCACACTCGTGCTGTCCGTGCCCATGGCCAGTGTCCGGGTCTGACCCAGCGCCTTCCCAACCAGTTCAGAACCCTCATTGTCAGTGGCTGTCAACCCACCAAAACAAGTCACATCTGTCCATTTGTCATCAAAGGCTTACTTTTTCCATTACCTCATTTGTCGCAATGAACACATTTAACTGGTGCAGTTCACAATAGTCATAAAACACTAGAATTTACAACCCAAAACCACATTATTGCGCAAAGGAACATTCCAACAAACGATTTATTGCAATTGTATGATGGTACTTGCTATCATTTAATCTGAAAATGTTTGCTGTGTAGGCATACACCCGTATCCATGTAAATCGCTGTTGCCATGGCAACAATTATGCAAATTAGCAAATTTTCCTAAATTACAATAAACTTCACATGAGTAATATAATCCTCAAATTTTATAAAGATAGGATAAGTTTTCACCAAGATATGGTCAAGAGTTACTTTTGGACCAGTGGCTATCCTTAACTCATTTTCACACGTGTTACAAATTAAAAACGTCGTAATAATTTGCGAGCGTATTTCCCATCGCGTCGTTTCATTTAAAAAAAATAAACAACATATGAAACATTTGTAACATTACTTCATAATCAAAATTATATTTACTGCTGATGACATCACATGCAAACTAGTGCTGTGTAGTCGTACAGGCAGTAGTTTATATACATTCAGCTGATTTAACACAGCAAATGCATTGTGGTTGAGAGAAACCAACAACTTCGACCAACTGGTACCACTACCTACCAACAGGTGGAGCCACCCGAGGTGTCGTTCCATTTGATGAGCCGCAACGTGTCGGGGGTCGTACCAGGTCACGAGAGTTTGGGCGAGAATTCTGTATCGAACTATTTCTTAGCGATGAGTGGGCACCATTTCTGTAACAAATGACTCACTCTAGACCCGAGAATGTCACAACTAATAACAACGAAATGTCAACAATCTAATTTTGCCAACAGGAGAATAAGTTTATAGAAATAATAACATGCAAATGATCAAGCAAAACATCCACATAACAACAGTAAATAGAATAATAACACACCGTATGTGAATATCGATAAATTAAACAAAGCTGTAGAGAACACTGAAACGATTCAAAGTAACTTTTAAACAATGCGCCTTTAAAATAGCTTGTAGTATTTGTCATTTGTCGTTAAGTTAATCATAATAATAATATTGGCAATTTGTATAACGCCGGTATCTGCCACGTGGTGGCGCGCATGGCGCTTTTACATATAAAACATCACGTTAAAACAATACTATTAATGCCAATAAAGCGACATTTTTAGACCATAAAAAAGAAATATAATAATAATATAATTACCATTCAGCATAGTAGTAATAAAAACAGTGTAAGGTTTCTAAAAATGTATATACAATAAAAAAAATAGTTAATAAAATTAGTTAGTGTCATAAAATGTATACAGTCCAGAAAAGATCAGTCACATTAGGAAGTTGCTAAGTACCAGGTACTTTATAACCGTACTGGTGACTGTTGTGTGAAATGATTACCTTGCTCTAGGCTGGATATGCACAATAGGGGCGTCCCCACCCTTGAGTTGACTGGGGGTGACTGGGCGCTGGAGTACTTCCTCAATAGCAGCAACAGAATCATGGGGCTGGCATAATACAAACACACACAACATACAATTAATAATACAAAAAACTCAAGAAAAGTATTTGGAAAAGATTCCCACCCTAAATGTCTGGTGGTGTCCAGTGATAATTTTCGCCTGTTCCTATTCGTGATTACGCCTAATGATTTTGTTAGTTGCTCCTTTGAGCTTGAGCTTATGTTAATATGATAACGTATCTATAGGACGTATGGAGACAGTCTTGGAGGCTAACAAACAAGTATCATTAGGGATTATACGACTAGCAATCACTGACACTGTACTGCCAGATATACAGGCAGATGTTTATTTTCTAGGTACTTTTTACCACAGTATTATGACATTAATGTTTCTCTTGTGGTATATGGGAGTGGAGACTGAACTGACATACCCTGGGGAGGTAGTATGAGACTGAACTTTCTCTTGCGGTATATCGGAGTGGAGACTGTGCTGACATAATGTGAGACTGACCTTTCTCTTGCGGTATATGGGAGTGGAGACTGTGCTGACATAACGTAAGACTGACCTTTCTCTTGCGGTATATGGGAGGCGAGACCGTGCTGACGTAGTACGTATTGAGCAGCCTGTCTCCACACAGCTCCCCGGCTCTCAACTTGAGCAGCTCTGCCTTGTCCAGGTCTGTCTCCATTGCGTCCTGGTCCTCCTGCAAGACCAGCTTCTTATAGAGCCTTATAGAGCCTTATAGTGCCTTATAGAGCCTTATAGAGCATTGTATGTCTATAGGAACACTCACAGATCAACACATATAATTATATTGGTGATTCAATCCCTGGCAGACCGAGTCGTTACTCATTCAAACGCCATCTTGATTTCTGTGGAAAGGAATAAGCCATGTTGCAATAAGTGTGTGACGTCATGTCATTGAATGAAATACATCTACCAGTCATGCTTGGTGTACATTTATACAATATGTAAGTATAAATAACTTGTTGTTGTCGTACCTCATCTTCTTCATCATCTTCTTCATCATCAGATTCAGTGTCTTCCGGATCTTCAGCTACAAGCAACATATATATGATGATTATATCTCTGCTGCCCAACTCACATTCAATCTCACATCTCATCTGGACCCCACTGGCTGAACCCTTACAAGCAACAAAACTCATACAAACCACTGAACCCAAACAAGCCACTGAACTCATACAAGCCACTGAATTCATACAAACCACTGAACTCATACAAGCCACTGAACTCACACAAGCCACTGAACTCATAAGCTCCTGAACTCATACAAGCCACTGAACTCATACAAGCCACTGAATTCATACAAACCACTGAACTCATACAAGCCACTGAACTCATACAAGCCACTGAACTCATAAGCTCCTGAACTCATACAAGCCACTGAACTCATATAAGCCACTGAACTCACACAAGCCCCTGAACTCATAAGCTCCTGAACTCATACAAGCCACTGAACTCACACAAGCCACTGAACTCATACAAGCCACTGAACTCATACAAGCCACTGAACTCATACAAGCCACTGAACTCATACAAGCCACTGAACTCATACAAGCCACTGAACTCATACAAGCCACTGAACCCATACAAGCCACTGAACTCATACAAGCCACTGAACCCATACAAGCCACTGAACTCACACAAGCCACTGAACTCACACAAGCCACTGAACTCATACAAGCCACTGAACTCATACAAGCCACTGAACTCATACAAGCCACTGAACTTATACAAGCCATTGAACTCACACAAGCCACTGAACTCATACAAGCCACTGAACTCATACAAGCCACTGAACCCATACAAACCACTGAACCCATACAAGCCAATGAACCCATACAAACCACTGAACCCATACAAACCACTGAACCCATACAAGCCACTGAACTCATACAAGCCACTGAACTCATACAAGCCACTGAACTCATACAAGGTGCCGTTTCAGTAACACATCAACAGCATCAATTGATACTTACTAGAGTTGAGCTGCTTGACAATGAACTCGATCTGTCTGTTCATGTCTGGCTGGTCCTCCTTCACAAAACAACACAGGATCTCCTCCATGCCCTGGAAACAAACAAATGGATCAGCAGCCACCGTCAGCAATCCAGACTGTGTTCTTATGTAAACCTCTTTAAAACACATTGACTAAAAAGTAAATTATTGATAATTATAATACATGTGGCTAACAATCTTTGTAAACTATTTATAGACACACCCTGAAGTGGCCACACTAATAGACAGAGTCGACAGTATGTTTATCAAACAATGCATCATGTGTGAGAAGACAGTACATCTAAAATTGGACAAATTGTTAACATTTTCTTGTCAAAAACAGGGCTTTATGATACAAAAAGCTACGCAGAAAATCAAATATTACACTGAATGGCCTGAACAGCAGTTTTAATGCCAGTCAAAGATTGTCTACCCAGACAACAGACCAATACAACAGCTCCAGTGATACAAGACAAGCTTCATGATACCTGTTCAAACTCACCATTGCTTTTGCTTCCTCCCGTATCGCGGGCATTGCCAAGACACTGTACAGCGTGCCATTCACATAGGGGATGATCTGCACATGAGAGAGAGAGACACACACATCAGTGTGTTCAGTGCAAGAACACAACCCAGACACTGTTTGGACCAACACACACCACTGGTGAGGTCCTATCGAGCTATCAAAACAGGACACATCGAAAGGTGTATTTTGTCAGTAGAATATTTGTCAGTTGCTGCATTAAAATTCATAATATGCACAATCAGCTTTTGGCTGCAGCCCAGATATTGTAATAGAACCACTTGGGCTCATGAAGACAGTTGGGTTGGTAATAGGGAGATTTCCTTGACCCGATGTTTGTGCCTGCGCCTAAGGTCCCAGAATCAAGCCCGACAAAGACACCATTTGTACTGAAGTAATTAACTTGCATATGCTGTGGATGACACACACCAGGGATCGTGTAGACTACATTAATAATAAATAATAATAATATATTTTTTATCTACGCTATATCTCTAGCAATAAAACCATTCAGAGGCGCATTACACTTTACATGAATATATAGATTACCTAAAAATGAAAAATAAAGACGTAGTTGTAAAATAAATAGATCAGTAAAAACAATGTTCAATGTAAATAAATAATATTAATCTTAATAATACTAAAATACTAATACTGATAAATAATAGTTAATTATATTACAATAAAAAAATAACTAAATAATAAAATAGTTGATAAATAATATATATTAAAAATAGTAGATATTAAAAATAAATAAAAGTTAATTATATTACAATAAAAAAAAAAAAAAATAGTTGATAAATAGAACATATTAAAAATATTCGGATACTAAAAATTTGTTCTTTTAAAGTGAAAACATTGGGACAACAGATTTCCTGGAATTGCTTTGATGTTGCTCATATGTGCCTAGTTCCTGGAATCAGGACTATGGAAAATAAGAGTTGACAGATGGTCCAATGAACGTCTGTGCACCACACGGGATGCATGCCAGGGTTGATGTGATACCACTAGATGGAGAAGATGGACACGAGCCCGGGAGACTGGTGTTTAGTGTGGTCCTCACCTCCTTGTTGTCGTGGCCTAGCAGGTCTGTCAACACTTTCAGCAGCAACTGACTAAGTTCTGTGCACTTGCGTTTTCCTGCAACAGATCAGCCTTGCTGCAAACACGGCTCCGTCTTCAACACAGGTGTCAGAGTAAATGCAAGGCGAGAATCAGTTTAACAAGACACTCCATTAAAGACTGTCACCCTGAGCAAAGAACTCTGTGGAGCTCTTTGAGAGTCAAACTGTTTTATCTGTTTTGAAATATTTAAGAAACTTGTTTTTTGAAACAGATTTTTATCAATAGGAACATCATATATATTCTTAAAGCTGAATACTCAATCGCCAGCGTTATTTACTTACCATAATCGTTACTGCCTATATCCAACAAAATACATTACTACTATTATTAAAACAATCTGTCTAAGTAAATCGCTTTGTAAATCACCATCTTTGACATAAGTAATGTCGTCCACCATTTCTATAGTCAAAGATTTTTGCGATCAGTTACACAAAAATGAAAAAAAATGGAAAAAAGTCAACAGGGAGATAATCCTTGATTAGTGTTGCTGCGATGCCATGGCATCCGCCTTAAAGGCAATATAGAACATGATTGTGCTTTCACATGGCCAATTGTGCATAAAAACAATTGGAATAACAGACTTCATCAGTGCCACAACAGGGGTCTGTCGTATTCAAGTGTCACACACTGTGCGGCCACAGAAACCTTTTGCTTTGTACTAGCATGTGCTAAATTCCACATAGCACTTGTGATGGCAGTGTCATTTGCTGTAAATACTACTTCCGTCCTGATTTGAGAAAAACAAGACCAACTTCCTGAGTGACATAAAATAGAACCCAGTTGATGTATGAGTGTTAGTTTTTGTGTTACTCGTTGATGACACCTTATATCTTGCAATGATATTTTAATTGATAAAATAATTGCTTATAATTAAATTATGGAGGAATCAACAAAACTGATTTTCATATATATGTATATGTATATATATATATATATATATATATATATATATATATATATTGTCGGCCATCTTGGATTTTTGACATATGTAAATTATATATTAATTAGTTTCAGTAAGTCATACAACAATGATTTGTACATCAGAGTGCAGATAATTCGTTTCTTGTTTATATTATATACACTTTCATATAATTGTGATGAACAATTGTTGAGACCTTCAGACACTCAGGGCTAAAAAGGCTACTATACGGGCAGAGAAAGACGTGACAATGCCAGTGACCTGCGGCGCGGAGACAGAGATTCATGAGGAGGGCGATGGAGTACTCGAGGGTGTAGTCAGAGAGGGAGTCGTTGTCCTCCAGCACCGACACGAGCCACCCAATGATGCCCTCCTCTATCATCAGTGACTGTAGCGCCCGCCTGAAACAAAAGTGAAAGTGAAGCGGGAATGTGTGTTTGAAAACAACTGGTGCCTTTTCTGGTGCCTTTTCAACCAAAAGAACTCAAAGTGACACTTAGCAAACTTTCGTGAATGCTGATATAGACGGAAATGTGTAAAATATTTTAAAACCTTAATTTATTCTTTAGATCTATTTATTTTAATGTTTTAAAGTATTTATTAAAATATTTTATTAAAGTATTTTTATAAGTTTAGTCAAATAACCACAGAAAATATGTTTTAATGTCTTAACCTATTTAAATTACCTTTATAGATGCATTTCAAATAAATTATTCTCTACTTTTTTAATTAATTTTATATTTATCCTAATGTTTTAAATTATATATTATTTCAATCTATTTTAACAAATATATTTTGCATGTTTTATGTACCTATTTCAATCTGTATTGATTGCCGAGAGAATGAAATAAACCATTATATTATACTATAACACTTCTACGAGACATTTCCAAATTGCTTTAAGTATTCAAACTGATAGTAAATTCTAAAATTGATAGAAAAAATGAAAGTCTTTAATGTAAACTTTCAAAGGTGTGAAATAATTTTTCCACTTTCCAAATATTTGTAAAATTAACCTTGTGGTTGGCAGTCTTTTTGCGGCCACATGGTTATGCTACAAAGACAATTGTTTGACTTGAAATGTGTGTATTATCATAGCATATAACAGGGGAGGTGTGTGAACCAATATTAAGCATTACACATAGTTTGGACTTTGTACAAAACTACCCCTAATAAAGCACCATATTTATTTACATCCTACAAATAATCACGAAAGGAAAGCAAATGTGAAACCATGGCAACATACAAGTGATACCCAATTTTGTGTTATTTTTGCAACACTACATGTGTGTTGGCATTACACCTTACGTTTGTTATTTGTATACTGCAATTACATGGATGTGGCAATTATAATAATAATGTACATTTAATAACAATAACATTACCTTATTTTTTTAAACTGGAATATTTCTATTGGTACCCGGGCTCACAATCTCTGAATATGCTGGCTCTCTAGGTTCAATAAATTAAAATAATGATGTGTTTACATATAAAAAGTTACACTTTAGTCATTTATACTTTAAGATAATTGAATAATTATACATTAATATCATATTTTCATATCATTGTGTCACTTTCCTACCTGCACACCTTACTCCCTGTTTCAGTTATCAAATTTATGGCACTGCGAAAGATAACCATGTTGAGTTTTTTTTTAACTTAGACAACTAAAACTATCACACACTGTAAAAGGATTTGAAGATGACAATGAATTTTTTATTTTCAATGTGGGGTTTGGAAGATGACAATGATTTTTATTCTCAATGTAGGGATTTGAAGATGACAATGAATTTTTAATTTTTTTATGTTGGGATTCGAAGATGGCAAAGAATTTTTTATTCTCAATGTCGGGATTTGAAGATGACAATGAATATTTTATTTTCAATGTATTTTTTGCAAAATATGGTGACCAAGTTGAATTTCAAATGAACAAGTTTTAAATAAAAAAAACACAACTTACCTGAGACTGAGTTTCTGGAGACAGCCGAGGACATTCTCACGAGTGAGCGAGTCTCGGTCATCAGCCCGCAGGTTGTCCATGAGACTTCGCATGAGGTGAGGGTTCTGAGACAGGTACGACCGGCCTACAACCACAGGCACTTTGTTAAAGTTTTAATTTTTTACCCAATGTCTCTTTGCTGATTTTTTGTTTCTTTCAATCGTATAATAATAATACTGTATTTCTATAGCGCTAGTTCCCACATGGCGGATCGATGCTCTGTACAAGACATATACTAAATGTATTAGTAAATTTAATTTTTTTTAATTAGTATCAATCAAACAAATTTTTGTTTTAAGATGCACACTAGTAAACCTTTTTATGTAAATTATATAAACCATATAAATCAATTTAAAATAAATTAGACACTGTTTTAAAGATGTATAGTACTAAACCTCTGTAAATTATATAAATTAATATAAAATTAAAACATTTACTAAATATGTGTATGTAAATTATCTATACATTAATCTAAAACATAAACACTGATTAAAACGTGTATAACACTAAAAAGAAATTGTAAAGCAGTGTCCGTCATTTCACAATTTGAATTAATTAAAATGTCTAATAAAAAGATATATCTTTAAACACTTTCTGCTGTCATCTGAATGTTGTCATCTGAGTAGCATTCGAATGAATTTCAAATCCTATTTCCAGATTTACATAAAACATTCTAATTTAGCAGGAACACATATAATGATATACATACCACATTAAACAGTAACAACTACAGCACTGACAGACTCTTCAACACCTGAAGTCTCACCCCAATTTACACACAACGTACCATCACATAAAGAAGCAAACGCATTGAATAAGCGAGCTGCATACTGTCGTACGACTTCGCTGTCAGAGTTGAGATGTCTCAGTACAGCTTTCTACAACACACGGCAGTCAACATCAGAGGAAGCAAACCTTGAATAATGTAAGATAAAAGTAACATTGTTATACTGTATATTTTGTAATTAAAAAGGACAAATGTAATGGGAGGAATATTAATTAAAGACATGTAAAATTATTAAAACAACGTGCCAATTAGAATGCGTAAGTCATGAAACAATACAAAACTATACATATGGTGCATTATCACTAAGCAAACACATACACACAAGGCACTCACTGGATAGTATTTGTGATATAAATAACAATTTGGTACCATTATACTTGAAACATTTAAAACGAGACAGAAGCATGTCATTCATATCGATGCCAATCACAAGTTGTTTGGCCAGATAATTAATTATGTATTTTAGTTACTAGTTTCTTGATAATGGTAAATCAATTTGTTGTTTATTTGCTTTTGTTTAATAGGTGGACATTGTGTTGACGTGATACACATTTGTGCCGTACCCTGTAGGCACCGGGCCGAACACAACCAAGCACATCGTTGTTGATGTAAGCAGCCAACATCGCATCCCGTTCCGGTGGTGAAGTCTTTGTCAGTTTCTGCAACACCAGCTCTCTATCAACACAATATTTATACCCCCAAACAAATACAATTTAGAGGTACTCCTTACTGTAAAATTAGACTAAGAAACTGTTACTATGGGTGAATCTGGCGGTACCTAAAAGCCGCATGTTTTTACTTCAAGGAAGGATGTGTAAAACAGAACACATATGTGATGTAAGTCAACTTAAATCTAGACAAAAGCCACTTCAATGGCACTAAAATACATTAAATGTATTAAATGCTCAAACAAAAAACTTTGATGCATAAGATTTTATCCAGTAACATTTCCCCGAGATGTCCACAGACGGCGAGTGCATACCCATCTGAGTGCCTGCAGAAGCAAGGCTACTGTGCGTTCTGTGCCTCGACTGACGTCTTCCTTGATCTTATCGTAGTCCAGGGACACATTGGGGGCGGCCTCACCCTGCTGGAGGCTGTGGAAAGTATAACAATGTATCAGCAACAGGTGTGGTCACATCCTCATTTAGGTCACGGTTCTTCTTCTTGTTTCTGTGACAGTTTCTGTGTGCAAGCACGTGGGTGTATGTGTGTGTGTGTGCGTGCGTGCGTGCGTGGGTGTGTGTGTGTGTGTGTGTGTGTCTGTGTGTCTGTGTGTGTGTGTCTGTGTGTGTGTCTGTCTGTCTGTGTGTGTGTGTGTGTGTGTGTGTGTGTGTGTGTGTCTGTGTGTGTGTGTGTGTGTGTGTGTGTGTCTGTGTGTGTGTGTGTGTGTGTGTGTGTGTGTGTGTGTGTGTGTGTGTCTGTGTGTGTGTGTGTCTGTGTGTGCTTCTGAGCATGGCATGCACATGCATAGCCCTCTGACTTGCTTATACAAATACAAAATTTATATAGCGCCCTTTTCAGCCTAAACTGCCTAAAGGTGCTTTACAGGTTCAATCATTAAAACAAGTCATAAATACTAATAGAAAAATATACATATATCTTAAACACAATTAGCAAATACTGTAGCCACTGTGTATTTGTAAATGTATTGTGCAGCGTGGCATACCAATTATACATTTCACTTAAATAAAAAAATTCCACAACTTACATCCATGTATTACTTTCAACCAGAAATTGTATTAGTCTTTTAAATTCATAAAAAGAAACCAAAGTGCTATCATCAAATTTTTTTAAATAAACAAATTGAGTCTAGAGCAGATAAGAGAAGAAAGGACGAACTGAGAGTGGAGGTTGGAGTGAAGGAAAGTTTTGAGAAGTAACTGGTGAGGAGTAGGCTGAAATGGGCCGGACATGTGGAAAGAATGGGAGATGAAACATTGGCAAAGAGATCAGGTGTCCAGAGAGTAAAAAAGGAGGCGAGGAAGACCGAGAATGTGATGGGAGGACTGCGTTAAGAGAGATCTGGAAAGAGTGGGAGGCGAATGGAGGACAACAGCAAAATATAGAATGCGTTGGAGACTCGTGATAGAGAACGCAGTGACAGAAAAGTGGAGAGGAGAGAAAAGACGAAGAAATGATCACAGTAACCATGGCCAACCGCACCCCTAACGACACAGACAACAAGAGAACAACTGGGCAGCAGCGGTTGTGCGGAAGAGTGCTGGACTGTCAATCAAGGGGTCGGTGGTTCAATCCCACCTACAGCCATTTCGAAAATTAGGCAATTACATTCACCCCACATTTGCTTGTGTCTTTCGGAAGAGACACTAAAAGCCGGTGGTCCCTTCTATCTGGTGTCTATGCCAGGGGAAGTAAAAGATCCCACACAGGGGGTAAATGTGTAACCTGTAGTGTACTCACAAATTTTCGTTGGACTTTAAATGCCCTGCAAAGGGCCCCATCCAGTATCTGGGAGAAAGAAAGGGAAAGAAAGAAAGAACACTGTGTCAGACAGACTGGTTGAAGATGCAGACAAAGAAGGCCATGTTACCCCTGCGGTGGCATCACTGACTGCCGTAACACCTCCGCCGCTGTGCCTGGCCGCGTCAGGTCCACTGACTGGCGCACCTGGTTACTGAACAGTCGCACACAGATCTGCTGCAGGTACTCGGGGGACACCTGTCAATCACAACTCTCAGTTAATTGTCTTAAGACACCTGTCAATCAAAACTCTCACTCAATTGTCTTGAGACACCTGTCAATCAAAACTCTCACTAAATTGTCTTGAGACACCTGTCAATCAAAACTCTCAGTCAATTGTCTTGAGACACCTGTCAATCAAAACTGTCACTCAATTGTCTTGAGACACCTGTCAATCAAAACTGTCACTCAATTGTCTTGAGACACCTGTCAATCAAAACTCTCACTCAATTGTCTTGAGACACCTGTCAATCAAAACTCTCACTCAATTCTCTTGAGACACCTGTCAATCAAAACTCTCACTCAATTGTCTCTAGCCAGTGAAAATTGTCAACGCACACTGCAATTTATTATTATTATTACAAGCATTTCTTTTCTAAAGCGCCGTATCTCCGGGACCATCCTGTTCATAGGCGTGTATACACACTACAATAAAATGTACATAGAATCATGCAAAAAAGATCTAAAAATGTATAACATGGTATATTTTATAATAATAAAAATAAATAAATATAAATTAATTAACAACAATAAAAAAGACTTAGTAATATATACATATATATATATATATATATATATATATATATATATATATATACAAATACATGTGTATGGCAAATAATTAAGACATAGGATATTGTTTCTAAGATTGCATAAATATAAATAGATAAGATTAATTTAAGAAGTAAAACATAATTATTATACAATAAAATAATAAACCACTGTCTACTAGCTGACACATCTCAATCAAACACTCTCAATCTAGGGTATTGATTGAGTGAGATGTGTCAATAAAGCACTGTCAATATCTACTATCTCTAATGAATTATATTACCATTAAACACTTTTCTATATATTTTATTGTATGCAATCTGTGAAGCCCACCACACATACACTGGTCAATCTAATACAATTTCTACAGAAATATGTCTTACAAAACATTTGTAAATATCCTTCTAATTATTAACTTTTGCTCTAAATATTTGCTAGTGTGAATAAAAAGCAAAGAGAAAGTTTCTAGTACATTCTGTGAAGACTCCACACAGAATCATAACATACAACAAACTAGTAATAATAATAACCAATTAAATATTAAAATACAAAGTACAACTTTAATATGTAGTGTTTACAATCATCTGAAATATAAACAATAATTAAACAATACTCATTTTAGAGATATTCTGCAAAAAGCAAGGTGTGTATATATATATATATATATATATATATATATATATATATATATATATATATGACGTGAACTTACTGGGTTGCCCTGTACCGTGGCTTCCAGTGAATCAACCAGATCTGCGGTGATACTGATCAAGTTGTGATAGTCACCCTAGAATGAGAAGAGTACATAAATGAGGCTGCTTTCTTCCTGGTTTGTTATATTAATTATATAAATTAAAATAATACTCTAAGACTGCAATAACTATACTGAAAGTGCACTACCTGCCAAATGTGTCTGGTAGGCCAATATCAATGCTTGCAATTTGGAAGATACAATCCCAGAACAGGTCCAAATGGTAGACAAAACAGATTTTCAATAAATTCAATGGCAATACTAACAATGACATTTATTTAAACGCCAGTATCCAGAGTATAACTCAGTTCAATAGTGTTTACATGGTCCATGTATGCTAAGCGGGGGGCTGAGTTAATCATTATACCTTTTGACGTTCAATGACGTCCCATGTCTCACATTCAACACAGTCAACTACTTGTTGTAAATTATTACACCGGCTAATACCGGCAAAGGGACCAAACTGTTTTCCTTTAATTAAAAATTTAAATTAAACACCTTCAACGTGCCCACATTACATATACGTCAGTCAGGGGAAATATAAACCTGAGAGCTATCAGGGGTAAAGTTATCACAACAGTCACACTTCATGCCGATCTTGTATTCAGTTCCTCATAAAGACAATCAGTTGAATTAACCATTGGCATCTTTACACTTACCTGTATTCGGTTGTATCGCTTCATGTAAGCACCCGCTCGTCTTTCGCTGTCGTTTAATTTCTGTTCCAAGGAATCTATACCTAAGAGTAATAATAGCAACACTGACAACAGAGATTACACATGTACACAGAAATCAGTTATACAAATGCTTCCGGAACATCTGATCTCAGCAATAAATATTCCCACTAATGTTATGTAATCACATACACTCACAAACATGCTAAATTCACTATGCATCACCAACTTAAGTTAAGACTCATTGTTTTAACTACATTTACTCCTTATCGGCAAACTATTTTTTCCTAATATTCTCTTATTTGTAATTTGTATCTTTTTATGTACTAAAAAATATTAATTAACAATAACAGATTTTGCAAATCAAAGCTTGTTCAATGTAGGATAATGTTATGATTACAAAAAGTGTAATAACAAAATGATGTAAGGAATGCCTAACAACCGTTAGTAATTCCTTGGAATTGGAGATTTTGCTGATTCACGTAGTATACCCCGAGGTACTTACTCTTGCCTCTGGCACTCTGTACATCCGTCAAGGAACATAACAACATATTATTCAATTCAGGAGTGTTTACGAAAGGACTCAATACGTTCATTAAATCATATTTTTCTCTCTGTGATTACTTTTAACGATAAAACCCTGCCGTCATTTACAACACAGTCATTCAACTTTGATCATCAAAACATTGGTCAGGCGTACTTTTGTTATCACCACGGCAACTGTAATGTTGTTAGCTTGCACGGAGATAAAAAACATCTCAACAATTGGTTCTTTTGAGTAAATCAATAAAAAAATTCTTTGGATATAGTGTTTACTACAGTTTTATCGATCACCTTATACTGACTATATATAAATATATATATATATATATGTGTGTGTGTTTTTATATATAAATTTGTGTGTATATACATATATATTTGTGTATATATATATATAAATGTGTGTGTGTGTGTGTGTGTGTGTGTGTGTGTGTGTGTGTGTGTGTGTGTGTGTGTGTGTGTGTGTGTGTGTGTGTGTGTGTGTGTGTGTGTGTGTGTAAGGTGATCGATAAAACTGTAGTAAACACTACAGCATATCCAAAGTCAATTTTTATTGATTTACTCAAAAGTACCAATTGTTGTGATGTTTTTTATCTTAGTGCAATATATAATATACCCGTGGTATATATATATATATATATATATATATATATAATATATGTATATATAATATATATATATATATATATAAAATATATATAATATATTATATATATATAATATATATATATATATATACACACACACATCACATACTTATGGGCCAATCATTGAGGTACAAAAGGATACAAATAGTTGGAAGAGGCGTGACTGGCTGACCGACTGAAGAGCCAGGGTGAGAAACTTGTCAAGCCGGTCACTCAACTCTGGCGCCCACTTGTCCTACAGCACACATCATGTGATATATCATGTGACATGTCATGTGACTCCTCAAAGGCAGAACCACTATATATTTGTGTTGCTCGGTGTAATGTATTACTAACCGTATTAATATCAAGAGTGATCGTTTTCATATTTAACAAACATGTTTAAACAGAAAAGAGTGGTTACTTTACTGAAACAAAATCGACAGATGCATGTAAAACAACAACATGCCTACAAACATACTGAATTAGATCACAATACACAGATGGTGTGTACTTGAAGAGATGCTGAACTAATAATAATATTACGCTGCCCACGGTGTGATAGCGCCATGCCTCTGTTATGTATTCTTCATTGGCTGCCTGTAGCCCTGTACCACAGAGGATCGACTTTAAACTTCTTGTACAGTATTGACTTACAAAGCTGTCCACAGCGTTGCCCCAAAATACCTATCAGACCTTGTGTGTCCGTACAAACCTGTGAGAGCATTGCGTTCTGCGAGCAATAATTTACTAACGGTTGTGCGAACATATGTGAAAACTGGAGATAACTCATTTGTGGTCGCAGGAGCGACCTTATGGAACGCTCTACCTAATAACTTTAAGAGGTCTGCCTGTTTAGCCACCTTCAAGGCATGCCTACAGACACATTTCTTTCTGACTGCTCTCGTGGTTTAATTTAATGTTTGTGTACTTTTATCGATATTTTATTTAACTTATTTATAAATTTATTATATATATATATATATATCCATTTATTCAGCTTAAATAATGTGTTATTATATTTATATATATTTTAAATTGTTTATACATGTCACTAGTATATTTATGTTTTTCTTCGTAAAGCGCCATGAACAATTTGAAATTGGATGTGGCGTATATAAAATATATTATTATTATTATTAACTTACAGAAAAGAGTTCCTTGTATGACGGGTGAACCTTTGGATTGGGAACGAACGGCAGGGCGTAGAATGGCAGGAACTCTGTCGTTTGACTGAGGGAGGAACCTCGTGTCTCCAGGTATGACTTGAAGTTGGCCATTCCAGTCTCGACATCTTCGTGGGTTACCTAGAAGAAGAACACATCATATGTTTAGTTACAGAAACAAAACAGAAGCCCTTGAATACAATGATGTTCTTTTTTGGCTCGTTTCTATATCTGTTGACGTCACTTCTCGCTGAACTTACTACTCTTTGTTTTCGTCTGCTGTCTTTAATTAAGTGTGTAAAATAAACCCTATCAAATGGTAAATATATATGTAAACAAAATGATCAATGATCATTAAGGAACCAACCTTTTCTCCTTTCTTCAATGGGTGTATGGCAAAATAGATGTGCAGGTAAAACTCGAGCTTTTGTGCAACGATGTCGTCGGAACGAACGTTGTCAGGGATGTACTCATTCCACAGCTGAAAGAATTCTCTGTTTCTCCCCAGATGAAACTGCTTCAGCATATCATTCTGGAGGACAAGTAATCAAATGGTAAACGAGTGTGTTTATTGAATCTATGCAATGTTAAATTTTCTGTTGTTCTCCTCTCCTTAACACACAAGTGTTAAGGAATGATTTTTTACATCTGTCCATCTTCTACCTCCGCCAGTCCTCACTAAGGACACCCATACTTTCATTCAGACACACTCTAGAACCCTAATACTCACAGTCAAACATATCAAACTTGTCTCACACCCCAAATCTAGTTACACCTTTAAGACTGTACACACTTGGACATTTGAGATAATAAACTTCATTGTTCACAGAAAATACACAGTACAAAAGATTGTTTTCGATTTTAGTAAATCCGAAGAAATAAAATACAGTGTCTAAATACAATCATTATGGCAAGTCACCCACCACATCTAGAAAACCCCCACTGTATATGATCTACTTTCATGCAATACTGTAATATCCATGTGACTGTGACTGAAATAACATCACATCTAGGATGATCTAGCTGTCTCCAACATCAGCTATTCCATAAATTGCCTGTATATTCCAACAACTTTTCTCACCACGTATTTTCCAACTGTCCCCTCCCTGTTGTTGGTTTTCCACAAATGCCAGTTTCTAAACTGTAAATAATATAATTATGTATAACTTAAAGAATATCCTATATACCGTGTACTGGAGTTTTAAATTGTACTAGTGTAATTCTTACTGGAACAAACTGAAAACATTCTCTGTCTCTCCCATACAACCCTCTCTACTCCCCTATCTCTCCCTCACAACCCTCTCTACTTCCCTATCTCTCCCTCACAACCCTCTCTACTCCCCTATCTCTCCCACACAACCCTCTCTACTCCCCTATCTCTCCCTCACAACCCTCTCTACTTCCCTATCTCTCCCTCACAACCCTCTCTACTCCCCTATCTCTCCCACACAACCCTCTTCACTCCCCTATCTCTCCCATACAACCCTCTCTACTTCTCTGTCTCTCCCACACAACCCTCTTCACTCCCCTATCTCTCCCACACAACCCTCTCTACTTCTCTGTCTCTCCCACACAACCCTCTTCACTCCCCTATCTCTCCCATACAACCCTCTCTACTCCCCTATCTCTCCCACACAACCCTCTCCACTCCCCTATCTCTCCCATACAACCCTCTCTACTTCTCTGTCTCTCCCACACAACCCTCTTCACTCCCCTATCTCTCCCACACAACCCTCTCTACTTCTCTGTCTCTCCCACACAACCCTCTTCACTCCCCTATCTCTCCCACACAACCCTCTTCACTCCCCTATCTCTCCCACACAACCCTCTCTACTTCTCTGTCTCTCCCACACAACCCTCTTCACTCCCCTATCTCTCCCACACAACCCTCTTCACTCCCCTATCTCTCCCACACAACCCTCTTCACTCCCCTATCTCTCCCACACAACCCTCTTCACTCCCCTATCTCTCCCACACACAACCCTCTCTACTTCTCTGTCTCTCCCACACAACCCTCTTCACTCCCTATCTCTCCCACACAACCCTCTCTACTCTCTGTCTCTCCCACACAACCCTCTTCACTCCCCTATCTCTCCCACACAACCCTCTTCACTCCCCTATCTCTCCCACACAACCCTCTTCACTTCTCTGTCTCTCCCACACAACCCTCTTCACTCCCCTATCTCTCCCACACAACCCTCTTCACTCCCTGTCTCTCCCACACAACCCTCTTCACTCCCCTATCTCTCCCATACAACCCTCTCTACTTCTCTTCTCTCCCATCACAACCCTCTTCACTCCCCTGTCTCTCCCACACAACCCTCTTCACTCCCCTATCTCTCCCACACAACCCTCTTCACTCCCCTATCTCTCCCATACAACCCTCTTCACTCCCCTATCTCTCCCACACAACCCTCTTCACTCCCCTATCTCTCCCACACAACCCTCTTCACTCCCCTATCTCTCCCATACAACCCTCTTCACTCCCCTATCTCTCCCATACAACCCTCTTCACTCCCCTATCTCTCCCACACAACCCTCTTCACTCCCCTATCTCTCCCACACAACCCTCTTCACTCCCCTATCTCTCCCACACAACCCTCTTCACTCCCCTATCTCTCCACACAACCCTCTTCACTCCCCTATCTCTCCCATACAACCCTCTTCCACTCCCTATCTCTCCCACACAACCCTCTTCACTCCCCTATCTCTCCCACACAACCCTCTTCACTCCCCTATCTCTCCCATACAACCCTCTTCACTCCCCTATCTCTCCCACACAACCCTCTTCACTCCCCTATCTCTCCCACACAACCCTCTTCACTCCCTTATCTCTCCCACACAACCCTCTTCACTCCCCTATCTCTCCCATACAACCCTCTTCACTCCCCTATCTCTCCCACACAACCCTCTCCACTCCCCTCTCTCTCCCATACAACCCTCTTCACTCCCTATCTCTCCCATACAACCCTCTCCACTCCCCTCTCACTCCCATACAACCCTCTTCACTCCCCTATCTCTCCCATACAACCCTCTCCACTCCCCTATCTCTCCCACACAACCCTCTCCACTCCCCTATCTCTCCCATACAACCCTCTCCACTCCCCTCTCTCTCCCATACAACCCTCTCCACTCCCCTATCTCTCCCATACAACCCTCTCCACTCCCCTATCTCTCCCACACAACCCTCTCCACTCCCCTATCTCTCCCACACAACCCTCTTCACTCCCCTCTCTCTCCCATACAACCCTCTCCACTCCCCTCTCTCTCCCATACAACCCTCTTCACTCCCCTATCTCTCCCATACAACCCTCTCCACTCCCCTATCTCTCCCACACAACCCTCTCCACTCCCCTCTCTCTCCCATACAACCCTCTTCACTCCCCTATCTCTCCCACACAACCCTCTCTACTCCCCTATCTCTCCCATACAACCCTCTCCACTCCCCTATCTCTCCCACACAACCCTCTCCACTCCCCTATCTCTCCCACACAACCCTCTCCACTCCCCTATCTCTCCCATACAACCCTCTCTACTTCCCCGTCTCTCCCATACAACCCTCTCCACTCCCCTCTCTCTCCCATACAACCCTCTCTACTTCTCTGTCTCTCCCACACAACCCTCTCCACTCCCCTATCTCTCCCATACAACCCTCTCTACTTCCCCGTCTCTCCCATACAACCCTCTCCACTCCCCTCTCTCTCCCATACAACCCTCTCTACTTCTCTGTCTCTCCCACACAACCCTCTCCACTCCCCTATCTCTCCCATACAACCCTCTCTACTTCCCCGTCTCTCCCACACAACCCTCTCCACTCCCCTATCTCTCCCGCACAACCCTCTCTACTCCCCTATCTCTCCCATACAACCCTCTCCACTCCCCTATCTCTCCCTCACAACCCTCTCTACTGAGTCTACTCCCCTATCTCTCCCTCACAACCCTCTCCACTCCCCTATCTCTCCCACACAAGCTCAACAGATTTGTGCCGGAAGTAGATGAATTAATTACCTGGATTGAAATAAGTTTCTCATCAGACTTTGGCTGTCCATCAGTTGGTGCTACTGGCTTCCCTTTCTCAGCGCATTCTTCATCAAACACATTCAATGTTTTATCGAAGTTGCTGAATTCCAAGTACTGTAACAAAACACAGTAACAAAAGTACACACTTTGCCCTACATACGATACGAGTTATGCAAATAATAACCATATAGTGTAAAGGCAGATGTTTTATAATGGACATGTTGGTTGCTGTCATTAGACCACGGTTGTGTTCAGTTGTTTGAGCAAAACTATTGCAAGACCAGTGGTATTTGAATGACGTGATGGATTTATAGAATTACTATAGAACTGTGCACGGAAATTAAAATAACCAGATGACGTCATATGTGCTCACGATTATTAGATTTATGTCTGCTCTGGATTGCATGTGATCTTCACTATGGAAACAACTTTACTGTTTCCATGATTGGGCAGACCCATATTTCCAACGAGACATGTAAAATAGAAATTTTAAATGATAGCTATATAAAATACGACAGTAGTGCCCACGTGATCTTAAAGGACAAACAAAGTTAACTTTTACGTGGCATACACCTAACAGAGTTAATATAAAGTAACAATTTCCACATATACTCAATTTTTTAACGCCAGCGGTTTACCAGAAAAATATTTTTTAACACCCAGCCATCCAAATTCTATGCGCTACCCCATCTTAGACGAAGAATGACGTCACGACGGTGATCGAGGCGCTCTCCATGTAGATTCCCTGCATAGGGTTTGGCTGTTGTCATGAAATGGCTGCAACTCGGCAACGCGCGTAACATGCTGATGACGGTAAATATAAAGTTGTCTATTATTGTTATCGCTGAAATCATCCCATCAACTGATGATACATGTCTACATCAAAGCATTTCTCCTCAAAATGGACCGAGCAAAGTGCCAAACAGTACGCCCGCAAATCACCAACGTGAATCCATTGCTTCAATACTACCGGTTGTTTCAACTATTATTGCAACCGTATGCCGAACACGAAGGCATAATTACTAAAGTTTACCATAGATTTAACCACAGATTTAGATATACGTCTATAAGCAGCTGCTAGATGTCACGCCAACTGAACGAACTGTCGAAGACTCGAAGTTGTTGACCCTTAATGACGTCGCCGGAAGCTGACCGAGATATAGAATGCCGAGCGCTGAATGGCCAAGCCAAATTAACCCTTCACCTATGGCGGCGTCTAGACCATCGTGGATTTCGTTAGAATTTTAGACTTTAAAGTCACATTCTGAGTAAACCACTGACGTTAAAAAATTGAGTATATGTGGAAATTGTTACTTTGTATAAACTCTATTAGGTGTAAGACACGAAGCCGTAGCCTTTTTTTGTCCTTTAATGTAACTATAATGATGAATAACGCATTATTTATACATACCTCTTTTACAATGGAATTCAGTTCACCTTCAAATGCTACAATTCCTGACATGTTTTCAAACCACCTAAAAACATATTACATATTTATAAATCAGACACAAAGTAGCATATACAGAACAAATCACAATATTCAGCATTACATAAGTTATTATATTGTTTGTCAATCTGCATAATATATATATATATATATATAAGCCTAAAGGTAGCTTATGTCGACCAGTGCCTAGAGATGTATAATTGCTATGTAGACCAGGCATATTTTTTTATTTAATACATTTTCCAAAGAAGTAAAACTGGAACATTGTTTCTAATACTAATGTTTAACACATAATGAAAGTTCATAAAAATATTTCAATAAATGAGGTATATGCAAAAAAATCGGTCTACACAAAAACCGCGTATGCATAGATCATGATAGATGCCGATTTATGTAGACCGGAGCAACGCCGGAACCTGCATAGATTTATTTAACTTTTTTGCGGTAGACCGCTGAATCTAGTATTTGATGGTACATGTTTGTACATTGTATTTAACAATTTAGTGGATGCTGTAAAATGAGTTGCCGAGTACCAACGGCAAAGTCAATATTCAAGGGATCTATCGGTTCGCAAAAAGACAAAATGCAAGTTTTACTAATTTACACATAATAATATAGCCTTTTGCATCAGTATGAAGCATATCATACACCGAACACGAAACTCCAACCCTTCGTTCAGTATATACCATAAATAGAGATTTATAAGAGCAAAAAATATGCACGGCGCTGGAGAAAACATGCTCAAAATCACTTAAGATGTTGTTCATTTAAAAATTATTTACGCACAGTACTTCACTGTCATATAAACTGTGTACACAAGCAATGGTACTGATCAATTCAATTGTGTTAGTTGTGAACTAACACGTCGAATCTTTATGTAGACCAGTTTTGGTCTACATAAAACAGCGGTCTACATAAGCCGGTCCTATATGCATAATCGGTCGACATAAGCTGCCTATAATATGTATATATATAATTTTATATATTGTGTATATATATATATATATACAAATTATAACATGTATTGTGTATATAATTATATATATATATATTTATATATTGATGTTTGTGTATATATAATATATATATAAATATATATGTCAACATTCAAAACGTTTGCTTGTCTGCGACAATTGAATTTGCCACTGGACAAGTGAAACTGTTATTACCCGCTGAGTACCCGGTACTTGTTATCCGTGGGACAACTTAGTTATTTACAGCCAGGGCTTTATGCAGGATCAAATTATTGCCAGTCACATGTTTTGGTTTGCCAGTCACATGTTTTGGTGGACACGTTGATGTTAACTGTTAAGCTAGTTTATAAACTTTCAAATTGTGCCTGATGACCTAAAATGGGCTACAAACACACATTTGACACCATTTACACTCACTTTCAAGACATAACTAACAATATCTATGGTTTTGGAAGACCTTTTTTTTTTTGCTCCTTCATTTTTTGCCCGTCCACAACCCGTCCTCCATATTTCTACCCGTCCATATTCGTTTTTACCCGTCCAAATGACGGGTGGACGGGTCTCTAGATAAAGCTATGTTTACAGCCAAGAAAACAAGAACATTATTACGTAGTTTTCAATTTTCTAAACCATCCATCATTTACTAAAATTCTTCATTAAATGTTACTCTCTAGTGTCAGTGAGAATATACAAGATACACCGCAAGAAATACAATAAGTGACTTGAGGATCTGTTTCCAGGAGCAGGGTTTAATAACAACCTCCAAGTTGTTCTGATAGCAGCATCAATTGAAGACATCTATCCAATACCAGCTATACAGCATTGGAACATCAATGATCAGTGAAGTGCTGTGTAAAAGCTAGGCCAGACAGAGAGTTCACACTGAAGAGTGCCCAGAATCAGTGTAGACCTAGTACTATGTAACCTAATGACACAGTAGAGCGAAGACTAATTTTAATTAATAATTATGCCAAACAATGTTTGTTTTAAATAACTGTGGCACCATATAAACCCAGCAAACAAGGAACCATTTCTGAACCAGTTGACACGTGTCATACTGGTTCATAATTGGTACCGCTCCACCAGTACGTGTTTTCATGTGTATTCACGTGAATACACGTGTTCTGTCTGTTGTCACGAGTTTGACACGTGTCGTACTGGGTCAGAACTGGTGCGGTTTCACTGGTACGTGTCTTCACGTGAATTCACGTGATCTGTCACGTGTTTAACTGGGGAAACTGGTACGGTTCTATCCGTACGAGTATTCACGCGAATTCACGTGTTCATACACGTGTCTAACTGGGGAAACTGGTACGGTTCTAGTGGTACGAGTATTCACGCGAATTCACGTGTTCATACACGTGTCTAACTGGGGAAACCGGTACGGTTCTAGCGGTACGAGTATTCACGCGAATTCACGTGTTCATACACGTGTCTAACTGGGGAAACCGGTACGGTTCTAGCGGTACGAGTATTCACGCGAATTCACGTGTTCATACACGTGTCTAACTGGGGAAACTGGTACGGTTTTAGTGGTACGAGTATTCACGCGAATTCACGTGTTCATACACGTGTCTAACTGGGGAAACTGGTACGGTTCTAGCGGTACGAGTATTCACGTCAATTCACGAGTTCATTCACGTGTCTAACTGGGGAAACTGGTACGGTTCTAGCGGAACGAGTATTCACGTTAATTCACGTGTTCATTCACGTGTCTAACTAGGGAAACTGGCACGGTTCTAGCGGTACGAGTATTCACGCGAATTCACGTGTTCATTCACGTGTCTAACTGGGGAAACTGGTACGGTTCTAGGGGTACGAGTATTCACGCGAATTCACGTGTTCATACACGTGTCTAACTGGGGAAACCGGTACGGTTCTAGCGGTACGAGTATTCACGCGAATTCACGTGTTCATACACGTGTCTAACTGGGGAAACTGGTACGGTTTTAGTGGTACGAGTATTCACGCGAATTCACGTGTTCATACACGTATCTAACTGGGGAAACTGGTACGGTTCTAGCGGTACGAGTATTCACGTCAATTCACGAGTTCATTCACGTGTCTAACTGGGGAAACTGGTACGGTTCTAGCGGAACGAGTATTCACGTTAATTCACGTGTTCATTCACGTGTCTAACTAGGGAAACTGGCACGGTTCTAGCGGTACGAGTATTCACGCGAATTCACGTGTTCATTCACGTGTCTAACTGGGGAAACTGGTACGGTTCTAGCGGTACGAGTATTCACGTTAAGTCACGTGTTCATTCACGTGTCTAACTGTGGAAACTGGTACGGTTCTAGCGGTACGAGTATTCACGTTAATTCACGAGTTCATTCACGTGTCTGACTGGGGGAACTGGTACGGTTCTAGCGGTACGAGTATTCACGTTAATTCACGAGTTCATTCACGTGTCTGACTGGGGGAACTGGTACGGTTCTAGTGGTACGAGTATTCACGCGAATTCACGTGTTCATACACGTGTCTAACTGGGGAAACCGGTACGGTTCTAGCGGTACGAGTATTCACGCGAATTCACGTGTTCATACACGTGTCTAACTGGGGAAACTGGTACGGTTCTAGCGGTACGAGTATTCACGTCAATTCACGAGTTCATTCACGTGTCTAACTGGGGAAACTGGTACGGTTCTAGCGGAACGAGTATTCACGTTAATTCACGTGTTCATTCACGTGTCTAACTAGGGAAACTGGCACGGTTCTAGCGGTACGAGTATTCACGCGAATTCACGTGTTCATTCACGTGTCTAACTGGGGAAACTGGTACGGTTCTAGCGGTACGAGTATTCACGTTAATTCACGAGTTCATTCACGTGTCTGACTGGGGGAACTGGTACGGTTCTAGCGGTACGAGTATTCACGTTAATTCACGAGTTCATTCACGTGTCTGACTGGGGGAACTGGTACGCTTCTAGCGGTACGAGTATTCACGTTAATTCACGAGTTCATTCACGTGTCTGACTGGGGGAACTGGTACGGTTCTAGCGGTACGAGTATTCACGTTAATTCACGAGTTCATTCACGTGTCTGACTGGGGGAACTGGTACGGTTCTAGCGGTACGAGTATTCACGTTAATTCACGAGTTCATTCACGTGTCTGACTGGGGGAACTGGTACGCTTCTAGCGGTACGAGTATTCACGTTAATTCACGAGTTCATTCACGTGTCTGACTGGGGGAACTGGTACGGTTCTAGCGGTACGAGTATTCACGCGAATTCACGTGTTCATTCACGTGTCTAACTGGGGAAAGTGGTACGCTTCTAGCGGTACGAGTATTCACGGGTTTATTCACGTGTGTGACTTAGGAAACTTGTACGGTTCTAGCGGTACGAGTATTCACGTTAATTCACGGGTTCATTCACGTGTGTGACTTGGGAAACTGGTACGGTTCTAGCGGTACGAGTATTCACGTTAATTCACGAGTTCATTCACGTGTCTAACTGGGGGAACTGGTACGCTTCTAGCGGTACGAGTATTCACGCGAATTCACGTGTTCATACACGTGTCTAACTGGGGACATTGGTACGGTTCTAGCGGTACGAGTTTTCACGTTAATTCACGAGTTCATTCACGTGTCTAACTGGGGAAACTGGTACGGTTCTAGCGGTACGAGTAACAAAGGTTCGGCAAGCGCATTTTTTTTTAAACGAAAGTTGCGGTTTTGGGTTCATTTGCGCATCATATGTACCCCTAGATGATGCTCTTGATAGGTTCAGGATTTTGGAGCCAGACAATCATGTATTGATATGTGCAGGAGAGAGAGAAGACGTGAACAGACAACCAAGGTATCGTTCGCTGCTGCTTAAAAGATGGTTCCAATATCTCTCTTCAACTTCACTGCCATGCTTCTCTGCACGAAAACACGATTATTACCACAGGGGGACGAAGAGGCTCACAGCTCAGGACGGATATCAGTTGATGAACCAACACAAAATAAAAACTCATAGTGTTCCAGCAACTCATACAACATGTTTCAGGAATAGTCACCCCTCTGGGCATTGCCACTGCATATCATGTGTAAAACCAGACACGGAGCAATTAAAGCATTGATCACATTGAATAAAAGACTTGGTACAGGAATCAATTATAACACTCTTAAACGTCAGCTAACGTCACAGTGTGCCACCATCATGCAACAGATAGAGCAAGACATTCCGGAGAACAAAAAATATGTCTCACAATCAACGTATATTTGCAATGGACAAACTGGATAGGAAAAGGAAGACATTAGAAGGCGGTACCTTCAATGCAACAACTGCAATCATTGTCGATAATATCGGCCATGTGACGTCTTGTGAGGATGCCAGACGATTTAAGGATGTGAGTATTCCAATCGTAACATCATGTAGAAGGAAAACACTGTCATTTCTAACACAGCCATTCCGGTGTGTTACATTTCTGCCAGATATAGATCTCACCAACATCTAGATGGTTGGGACGTTAGATATAGTTCAACTGTCAACCTTCCAGTAAGTAATTATTTTAACAATGTTTCGTACCTTCAAACAGATAAACAAACATAACTGTCGTGCTGTTTGTGCCTGGTTTGCTTCAACTTCTCAACGATAAATAGATTCATGGGGAAATCATTGTTCCTTGCTATGGTTACGAGCGAGACATGATTGTTTACGCACTAGCTATTTAACATAGGCCTAATGATGAAAGTATTGTCATTGTGGACTGTTAATCTGGAAATACATTTATACAAGTTACTCATACACGAGTGCTGTATCAAAGCAATTTACTTCATATATTAAATTTTGGTTAAAACAGTTATTAAATGTACACACAACGAATTTCGTGTTTTTTGATTGGTGGTTCTGTTTTTGGGAGTAGGGTAGGGAAAAGGAATCACGTGTATTTCCGTTCAGCAGTTGTGTATTCTAATATATTATGTTTCCTACATATTAAATACACAGAAGAAACTAATGTACAAATGTAACGCAGGCAAATAATTTAAACAAAGACATATGTTGGACGCACGCACGCGCACAAGCACGCACGCACGAACACACACACATTAATACTGATAAAACTTATCGAATTATTACTGGTACAAAGCAGCAAAGAAAGGAGAACACAACCCAAGTCCTGCGATGTTGCTCAGTGAGGAAAACTATCATATCACAACAATCTCTCCCTATATGCATTATCCAACTTAGTGGATCGAATGACATGCTCTTGTCATGATTGCAGTGGTAAGTTTATTGCTTTTGCGTCTCCTGCTGACATCAATGCGTGCGTTTAATTTGCGTTCTCCCAGGAGGGTGCTTTTCACAGCTGCAGTGGAGGATAATTACCCTCACAAATGGGCAGTGTGTAGATTGTTTCAGGCGTGTGCTGTTCAGTAGTTTAGTTTGACTTTGATTATAAAACAAGTTGCAGGTTACAAATCAACCTTCAGTAATTTAAGTGTTTTAGAGAACACAAATTCAATTCACTTTCACCTCTTTGAAATACAGTTTTATGTTATTTAAAGTTGGGCGACCAGCTTGAAAGTTCTACTTGTGTGACATTACATTACGCTTGGATTAAATTATTTCATGTTTACTACACATATAAATCGAATGCCTTTCAGTAGTAATAAGCCATATTATCACAGCAACACATTAAATACACCATATGTAGAATATATATACATACATATATACATACATACATACAACGATCAAAAGACACCTGAAGCTAGGCTACACACAGCGCTATACCACATCTAAAGTGCCCGTATAAGGCGGGTGGCCTCTGGGTAGGGTAACACAGCGACACACAACGAAGCGAAACACAGCGAAGGGTGTACCTACATAATATTCTCTGAAAATAAGTGTTTTTAAAAACTAATATGAAAAAACTAATCTTTAGAAGAAACAGTTCGAACACCCAAAGAAATTCCAGTTTGTGAAAATATATTAAATACAATATTAGTATATATTTTGTAAGAAAACTACACCAAAGCCTTTTTCTCGCATAGTTAAATTTGGATTGAACTGTCAATGAACTCCAGGGTCCTTAAATTTAGCCTAGCCTAATGATACCCATGGAGAGGCTTCAGTGATTACATCCCTAGTGACACCATCTGCTAGTCATTTAAGAGCAGGCCAGGAACACTGAAGGTGACCTGTTTCCCTGCCTCTCGACAACATTGACAGTTACAAGGACTTAAAGTGGAGAAGGTACGTTTATTTAATCATTTATTTTGTGGTAAACCTTTGTACATTTCTAGCTTAACAAAGATATATTTGTGGCATGACTTTATGATATGTGTGTGTGTGTGTGTGTGTGTGTGTGTGTGTGTGTGTGTGTGTGTGTGTGTGTGTGTGTGTGTGTGTGTGTGTGTGTGTGTGTGTGTGTGTGTGTGTGTGTGTGTGTGTGTGTGTGTGTGTGTGTGTGTGTGTGTGTGTGTGTGTGTGTGTGTGTGTGTGTGTGTGTGTGTGTGTGTGTGTGTGTGTGTGTGTGTGTGTGTGTGTGTGTGTGTGTGTGTGTGTGTGTGTGTGTGTGTGTGTGTGTGTGTGTGTGTGTGTGTGTGTGTGTGTGTGTGTGTGTGTGTGTGTGTGTGTGTGTGTGTGTGTGTGTGTGTGTGTGTGTGTGTATATTATTTGCACAATAACTTTACCATATAAAGTAAAGACAAACCGTTGCCAATTACACAAAGGTAAATTAGAATTTATGAGGGTATAGGCAAGTAATCTTAAATCATGTTATTGGATTTATTATTGTGTTTCTATTAAGAACAGGCTCACAGCTCCAGGACATAGATGAGCGGACACCTTTGCGATGGAGGCAAGCTTCACGACCTAATGCAACCCCCGAAGGAATAGCCTTATACATCAGTAATAAAAAGTATATTTTTGTTATTTTCTTAAGTATGTAGTCATTTTTATGGAGTCGCGTGTGGCTGAAATCACCTGAAGTTATATAGGGATGTGCCAGGCGCGCGAGGATGATAATATTATGTAGTACGTGCATGCTATTTAATTATAATTTATGTAAAATCTGTTTTTAATGCGCACATGCTATATGTGGACCTGATAATTATGATGGATGATGTTTTGCCTTCTCTTCGTTTAGGTAAATTTTCTGACTGTGCAGCCAGGCACCAGTACGAAAAGCAGGAATATCGTGAGAACGATGTTTGAAAAACTGGCTGTGCTGCAGGTCCTAAATTTATTTAGTGCTCGTGGCCAGTCACGCCGGGTCATCCTGAATGGCGTCACAACGAATAAAACAAAACGATGCTTCGTGTCGCTGACGCTGTACACATGTATAACGAGTGAGTATGCATAGTGTGTTTATATAAACGGATACTGGTTCAGGTCATAAGTAAACATTATGCGAATAGAAATACATGGGCTTGAGTGCAATACATAAAATACCATTACAGCAATTATGGGGTACAAATAAAAGAATAAATAAGTGGGTAATACAAATAAATAAATAAAATAAATGAATAAATAAGTCGTGATATTTTCTGAATATGTTATTAAATTAATTATTAAAAATAGGGTATAAATACACTACAAATATAATATGTACAATTGTGAGTTTTATCGAATAGTTATAACATTCACATAAATATAAGTTTTGTAAAAACTAATAAAAACCGATAGCAACAATCTCCATGTATGTGCACATTTAATATGGAAATTGTAGGTACAGTTTTCTGTATTGATACATTCTTCACGTGACGTATTTACCCCATACTAAATCTCTCCCCAGGGATTCAACGTGTTGCTCAGGGAACTGAACTCTCACACAGCCTGAAATAAAAAATCTTAAATAAATGTGTAAACTATTTCAATGTCCACGCCATGCTCATCAAGATCAGCGGCTCTACAGAATGGTTGGAAGAGTGGTTATATGTGATTCTTGAAGCTCGTGGGTTCTGTCGCGAGTGGAGGAGGTGTATGCACTGTACATATCGATGGTACGGCGAAATCAGTTTAGAGCTTACTTCAGCTAACTTCATACAAAGCGTAAGAAATCTGTCGAGGGACTTGAACATAGTGGCATGCTTGGGGGGGGGGCATTTCAACCACGCCTACGTGTTTAGCATAACATTGAAAGTGATTCTTCCAATCTGTAATGCAACTTTGTTCTTCTGTTATAGGAGCCGGCCGACGGCTCGACATAGCCAGTGGGGATTTGTTCAGAGACACAGCAGAAGTACTGAAGTCTTATTCAAAAAGGAAAGACGTTAAGGTAGATACACAATATACATTTTAGAGACATAATATGAATTCCCCAATACATGTTTCAGCTATACCTATCTCAAATTTAGCTAATAACTCATAGTTAATCGTATATCAAAAGTGGTGTGTGTGTGTGCGCGCGCGCGTGTGTGTATATGGATATGTGTGTGTATCTTTTTTTATTCTGGGTAAATACAAATAAGCCTTGCTGTGTTAATTCCCAATTGAACATACGCCAGATTTTAATTAAAAATTAATTAATTGAAAGTTGACCAAATGGTACGATTTATGGCTAGAATTATTCGTCTTGACCATGATGTCAAAGAAATGCGTGATTCATCATATCAGACAGAAATGTTAGTTTCCCAAATGACTAAATACATTATTTGAACGTATATGTTACTTGCAGGTGGCAGCGGACTTGCAAGGTGGTGGCGAACTCGACCTAGGCCATGACGTAGTTGTCGACAGTGATGCGAGCGGCGAATAATATGGCTACACCCCTTCTGGACTTCCCCTACTGTTAGTGTAGATGAGAGTTGATGGCAGCCTGGTTGTTAGGTGCATGTTTTAAAGTTATTTGTAGACTATTTTAGTTGGCTAGGCACACTGAGGACGTGATGTTTAACTATTATACGCTATTATTTGCTTTAAATAAAAATTGTTGTGTCCAACGAGTTGGTCTGTCTTAATCTATACTAGGTATCAGTTGACTTCTGCGTCGGACCGTGTCTACACACCAAATGTGTTCATAGAATCCTGTGAATTCACGTACGACAATCGGGTGAATACACGTACAGAAACACGTGATTTTAGTGACGTAATCACGTGTCGATACACCAAATGTGTTCATAGAATCCCGT
>OZ024862.1:37043674-37426174 GCA_964017155.1 Oasisia sp. SBJ-2009 | reverse complement strand
GGTAGCAATATTGTCTTAGACTTAGCCTTAGGCGCCTACTTATATATTGTATATGTGGCGTCAGTTTGAGTTTGACTTTCTATCTGGAACAGAACTTAATTGCTAGGTGACTGCCGAATGATCAGCCAGCAGGCAGAATTGTGTAAAAAGAGGAGAGTCTAGTCAACCATGGAGACCGTTTGCAGGACGTTACACGAACATTTACGTAGTACAGTTTAGCTTAGACAACTCACCTGGAATAGAATTAGTTAGGGGACAGTCGACTTATGAGCTGGCCAAAAACCGTTGTGTAAAAAGGCGGCGAGGCAAGTCAACACAACACGGAGAGCTTCTGTACAGACAGGATCATCGCTTAACAGTAGTTTCGTTGCATCGGTTTACCTTTGATGTTATATCTGGAACAGTAGGCCGGAATATACGAATGGGATATTGTGTAAAATAGACCCCATAAAGGGGTACCGCTCCAAGAGATCCATCCATTATCCACGAAAATTTCCACCAACCATATCCACCTAAAAATCCCGCCTACCTTAACAATTATCCACCTAAAAATCCCTATATCCACCTAAAATTCCCATCTACACTACCCACCTAAAATCCCGCCTACCTTATTTTATTCATTATCCACCTAAAAATCAGGAAAGAGAGTCAATCTAAGTGAACACCGGCGCAGCTATGTATACATAGAGAGATATGGGAGATAAGAAACGGCCAGTGCGATAGATAGTTTGTTTAGCTACACACGAAAATAAGACGACGGCGAGCTTTAGAAACAGATGCCTAGTGACAGGGTTGTATAAACTAATACAATCCTCGTGTGCACTGGGATGAAACCGGGGCACCACAGACCATAGAGTGACCATGACTTTTATTTTCCTTATTCACATACTCAAATGAATACTTTTATCCCCTAACTTAAAACTTCATATGTGTTGGTACCAATGACCTATGGACTGGTGTGTTTCAGAGGAACGACGCGTCATCGCGGTGGACGGCGACTTGGCAGACACGCGGGAAGACGGATACAATCGTGTGGGTGTGCTTTGTGCAATAGCAATTAATATAAGTCAACGACTGGAAGAGTTACTACAAGAACAGAACGTTTGAGCGCCACAAGAAGAGTACCATCCACTCGGCATCTTCATCGAACAGTCTGAAATGAAAGCAGTCCACCAATTCAGCTACTTAGGATGCATTACTTATCACACCTGATGCCAAAATAGACAAATAAATGGACAGGCTAGCAAAGGCAAACAGCGCCTTCGGTAGACTATACAAACGGGTATGGAACAACAAACATCTAAAGAAAGACACCGAAATAAATGTTCATGTCTACAAAGAACGTCATTGTAACCAGGGGCGTCGATCCGGTTTTAAAAGTGGGGGGACGGAGGACCAATTTATTTACACATATATGTATGCATAATTTTATATATATATATATATATATATATATATATATATATATATATATATATATATATATATATATTATAATATGTCATATATAATAAATTATATTATATATATATATTTATATATATATATTTATATATATATCATATAATATATATATATATATATATAATAATATGTCATATATATTATATATATATATATAATATGTATGACATGCATAATATATATATATATATATATATATATATATATATATATATATGTGTGTGTGTGTGTGTGTGACCTGAAATACACATAAGTATTTTTTTAAATATAAAACATAATTCATTGTTGGTCTAGTGTTAATTCTAAACTAAAAAGCCTTTATGTTATGATATTTATAATAGCTATGTTTGCAACATATATTTGAAGAGGGGTCATGGCCTACCCCAATCACTGAACATTTGGGGGTAGACTTTGGACCCAACACTGCTTGCCTTATTCATAGAGTGACAAGATGCAGAGCTTACAGGGGTGCCTGTGTAGAACTGCCCAATCCCACCGTTTGGCAAAGAAATTTGTCATCACTAAATTGAGATCAAATTACACAAAGTGCATAAATCCTCTGGTTCCGCCGTAGGCGATATAAATATCCACCAGAGCGCCAAGGCTGCAATCCAAGGGGTGACAGGGCAAACTAAAAATAATAATCTATTATGTGCTTGATGGCTATATATCAATACAAGGGTGCAAAATGACAGAGCCCGGCAAGATGAATATTTATTGGACTTAGATCAAGTTGCGGGCTGCTGCCAACCAAGCAATTTATTTTATTATTTATTTTACTACTAGTCAGATGTAGGGTTTAAATTAAGAGAGGGGAGTGATCAGTCTCGCTATATATGCCTATAAATTTGTTTTATGAACTGAAAAAGTATGAGGACATTTCCTATGCTGACCCCCTCAGGCCGTGGGGTGGTCAGCGTCCCCCTCTTCCCATACTGATCCCAAACGTTGATCTATTTTTACCATCGGAATTCTCCGATCAACGAAAGTAAACGGGCCACACTAAAAGGCGGGCCACAATTGGCAGACCGCGCGGAAACGGCGGACCACATTCACAAAGATGCCTCCGATCGATACGCTTCATATATTGTGTTGGTGAAAATAAAAACAAACAAACAACAAATCCAAGAATTGTTATTTCGCCTTTCAAACATTGTATATGCTAACTTGTAGTACTGTAGTAAAATTTGCTTATTACTATTACTTATTGAAAGACATCTCAACATCACAAGAGCCCCTCGCGTAAATATGGAGCGTATCGATCGGTGGCATCTTTGTGAATGTGGTCCGCCGTTTCCGCGCGGTCTGCCAATTGTGGCCCGCCTTTTAGTGTGGCCCTGTCTGATAGCGCTTTTCATTGGAATTCTAATTCGTGGGGCCCACCAGGACATTTTTTCGTCTTTTGCTGCTTTTTATCTTAAAATGGCATATTATGTGAAAATAAGTTGATAGGCAGTTGAGGAAAACAATAATTATATAGTGTATAGGGAATGCGGGTTTACTGGAACATTTTATTTTAAACATGGCGGAAGTCAGAATGCAACTTTAAAAACATATCGTCAAGTCCATTGCAGCCATACTCGTGCCCATGCACCCCCTAAAAAAATAATTATAACAACCGAATCTGAATAGCAACGCACCGACGCATAGCGATTCCACCGGCGAACAGGACGGACACGTGAAACACGTGGAATGCAAAAATAACCAGTAATTATTTTAACAATTATTTGAAACTGAAATGAAGTCGTGAAATGCAAAAATAACCAATAATTATTTAAATAATTATTTGAAACTGAAATGAAGTCGTGTACAGAGATTTTCACTTTATGCTAACATGTCGACAATTATGGGAGTGTTCTGTTCAGCATTCGGTGTACAAGAAAACTGTTGCCGCTTTTAGCAGACGTCTTATGTAGTGTCGCTAATTTGGAAGAAACCCTTTATGAGAAGCAAGTGAGGCTCATGCACATTTACCACTTTAACTGCGTTAGGCCTAATGTGCGGTCGTATTCCGATTAATTGTAATACTATTTTGTTCAATGTTAATTCGCATGAATTGATAAAAAAGAACTTATTATTTTAATTGGTCACTGACATTAGTTCATAATGATCGTACTTAAGATTTTGCACATTACTTGACAAGAACATTACTTTTAACGGTTAGCGTAAGCCTACAGCGTGGTCTATCTATAAAGTTTTAAAGAAGCTGAGAAAAATTCAAATATCTTGATCTGGAAAAATAGACGCTCTTTAGAAAAGGTCAACCCACGATATTGATAGCGACAACATATTGGTAGAGATGTGCTCATGAAATGCACCTGATTCGGTAACGTGCCAGTAAATGTATTTGTTCACACAAATTACGCACAATCTACGCTACCTGAGTACTAGCAGGGCTAATACATCTAATGGCTCTGGTACCATAAAAATGAATCCAGTCGTTCCCAGCGCTCGCGAGCACGTTCCCGCGAGAACGACAAACGGTGGCGCCTCAGTACGGATCTCTCATAATCGAGACCAGACACGAACTGGAATATATTTCTAAACTTCACATGCTTTTTCACCGAGTAAATAAATACTGATCAGCTTAATAATACTGGTTTTGTCAATGAAACATTTTATACAAATTAAAACTAGTGCTTAGCTAATAATAGCTTTGTGATAACCGATAGAAGACGGCATGTACAGCCAGCCATCTGGTGATTGTTGAGTAAAACAAAACGCGTCCGCTCGTGGAATGGCGAAGTGGTGAGTTCTCGCTGTTTTTGAAAATTAATAATAACGGCACACTTGTGATTGTTTGCATGAACTACACACGTTGACATGTAGACGGTCTAATACATATATGTTATCTACTGTTAGTGCTCTTCTCACAAACATACATTCAGGCGTTTTTAGTTAATAACGGAGATAAAAAGCAACTCGCAAACCGGGCAGTGTCAGTGACATTTCAAACCTAACCTGTCCAGGGCCGGATGATTTGTATAGCAAATCCCACAATTCTCTGTGTTGTTAACGTTGGTTAGATCAACATAATTCAACCCATGCTAAATGTACACAATGTATAGTATAAAAAGACCTTTGTATGATATGTTAAATTGGTTGAAACTTAAGTTTAATAACTGTAACGGCGTTCTTGTGCTTGTCTCGCCGTGTGCCATCCCTGACCCCGTTCCAGGACCTGCTGCCGCCTAGCCCTAGTCCTAGACGAGGGCTACGTCTAGTATTACTTAGGAATACACGAAGTCGAAGTGCACGCAGTTGTGAGGGACGTGGCATTTTCTAGTGAGGAGCTAAGTGTCATTTATAAGTTATAGTGACTATGTTTACCACACTGCTACTATGACATTGTCATTGATTGAATGACTGATACGAGTCTACTACGCCTACGCCGGCAGTCTACGCTACGGCTAATTTACGCATGAAGTCCACGTCCACGACCATACATGATAATTATAGTCATAGACAACGTTATCCGCCCGGTATGTTAGTAACTAGTATTAAGTAGAGCCACGAGCTTCTCAGTGAATGCACTTGGCTAACCGTGTGACGCGTAAACCAAGATAAGGCTGGGGTCACTGGATACCAGAATAATGCTTCACAGTTCACATTCAAGTGGTATTGTTAGTATGTGGCATAGGCCGTAGTCATAGGTGATAGGGACAGTATGTGCTAAACAAAATACCCAGTAAGCTCAATATAGTTCATATATGAATACAAGTTGCTGGCAGAGAAACTAATCACTGAATCAGTATAGGTAAGTTATTAATTTATGTGTGACATTGCCTTAGAATATATACTGAACAAATTTATAGTTACATAACATGTATTTGAAATATGGTCACTAAATGCAGATACGTTCATTTGTGTTGACAGTCACAGCGTAACATTTGCAGTGAGCAGTTGACACAGAAGCTTCCATGTGACTGCCCACTGCAAATGCTACAATAGCAACAAGCCACAATAGGCATGCCAGTCATTACCAAGCCTAGGCTAATTAGTGCAGTGAGACCTTATAAGATCATAACATCATAACCACAGTATTGAGTACGTACAGACTTGTCAGTTAATAGAACCCTGTCGTGTGCTGTAAACAACTAGAAGCTAAAAATTAGAATATATGTCATGACAACTTAAGCGTTCACACGACATAGTGCAGAATATGCAAGCATTTCAACTACTGGTCATTGCATTGCACAGCAGTTTACTGGAGCATATGGCCTGAGCTACTTCCTTTTGTAGATGTCAGAGCTCAGACAGCTGAATTTTGCCATATCAATTGTTTCCACTATCTTTGATTAATTAATGTAACCATCCAATATCACCGTTGTCATAAATGTGCTAAAACTTGTATATTTTACAACTGAGCCGTAATGTGAGACAAGAAAATGTTTGCTAAAAGAAATAGTGCAAATGTAATGTCCTGTTGTCCGGATGATAAAAAGCAAGCTGGCAGCCCCCATCATAATGTCACTCCAGAAGTTGATATTAGGTTACTCATTAATTGTTTTATTCACAATAGTGGTTGCCCACTCTCGTGAGTGTTTCCAATTTTCCTTTGCTTCGTTTCCTGGTATAATTACTATAACAATAAATATAATAACTATAACTTACTACAACAGTTTGTAACCATAAATAATTCATATAATTACTATAACACTTTCTAACCTTAAGTGTTAACCCTCTAGTCACTTTCCTATAGCTAGCTGGCCAAATAATATTGACCTTTGACCTTGTCCCAGTGAACTACAACTCATCCTGATGGATGGTCACTGCCCCCCCCCCCCTGAACTTAGACCCAGTGGGTAGTAGTGATTGCAGTGACTAGTAGATCTTGAAATAGAACAGTATCACATTGGCCTGGTGCATGGCTGGCTGGCTGGCTGGCTGACACGAAGATGTTGTCTCAGTTGTAGCTGACCCTGCAAAGTCCACCCAAGTACAGCCAGAAGTGTCACCAAGCTGTAGGTTGAATTGTTGTCACTCATTGCACAGTTCTACAGTGACAATAATTGCACATAGCAATGGTGGTACAGGTGAATGGTAGAAAGGAGGTTTGGTGGAAACTGTTTGTGGGTAGCAACCATCATTTCTAGAAAGTCTCCCAGTGCTCTGCTCAGAGGTGCATGAAGCCGCGCATGTGTTGTGGTACTACATTTATATCTTCATTTACTATACTAGTGTAATGATCATTATGTTTATCATGAGAATAAAAAGGGGTGCAAAATAATTAACTATGTGAAAGTTTGATTGTTTGCTACATTATTAGATGATAAGAATTTTGTATAACATAATCTAGTGCAGCCCTAGTGTTTGTGACATTGGGACAGCATGATTGCTGCCTGGCCACATGGGTTTGATGGTCTTTTGAAACATTCCCCAATCCCCAGTCAGCATTCCTATTCACACAGGGCAATAGGACATGCCTCATTGTGTTTGTATTCATCCAGGTAATGTTTGACCACTAGCTTCACTTACTTACAATTGTTCATGGTCAGTAAATATCCCTGCTGGCACACTATATTGACCATTAACCTCTTCAAAGATGTGTGAAGTGTCCTCAAGCATTTGTCTTGAGCCAGTCAGTTTGTGTCAGAAGTCAGGGGCAGTGCTTTGAGTTGGGTGTGGTGAGCTGTCTTACTTCACCCTTTGAACTGAAGGGGTAAAAGTGAGTGGTGGTGGTATTGGTCATCATCATGCTGTCGGTCGTGAAGCGACAAAGACTGCTTCCATCACTTGACTGTTGCTCTCCATTTATCTCTCTGCTATGAGAGTGATGTCCAGGAGTCGATCTTTATGTCTCTCAGCTTCAGGTTTCTCTTGATGGTATCCTTGAACCGGAGACGAGGGCGCCCTCTCTTTCTCTGACCAGAAGACAGTTGGGAGTAGAGAACCTGCTTTGGTAGCCTGTCTGGTGACATCCTCATGAGGTGTCCAGTCCACCGGAGATTCTTTCTGATCAGAAGATCTTCCATAGATGGCAGCCCTGTCCGTTCGAGTATTTCCTTGTTTGTCACTTTGTCCATCCAGGTTATCCTCATGATCGATCGCAGATGTCGCATCATGAAGGCATGCAGCTTTTTCACCTGTCGTCTGTACACTGTCCAGGCCTCGGCTCCGTATAGGAGGGTGGACAGCACGATTGCACGGTATATCTTGCCTTTAACCCGCATGGACACATGGTGGTTGTTCCAGAGTCTCTGGCGTAGTCGGCCGAAAGATGCACTAGCCTTGGCCATCCTCCTCTGTATTTCATCGTCAATGCATCCATCACTTGATATAGTGCTTCCGAGGTAGGTGAATTCCAGAACAGAGTTCAACTTGTTTCCATCAACCATGATATCCTCCTCTCGGGTTCTTGTAGAGTTGGGTTGGTACAGCACCTCGGTCTTCTTGATGTCAATCTTCAGGCCAAACTTCTTTGACGCATTGGAGAAAGCATCCACTATATTCTGCATCTCTTCAGCAAAGTGTGCAACCAGTGCACTGTCATCTGCGAATAACAGCTCTCTCATCAGTATCCGAGTAGTCTTGGTCTTCACTCTGAAGTGTGCGACGTTGAATAGGTCAGCGCTCTGTCTGGACTGTATGTAGACCCCATCCCCCATGTCTCGGAAAGCATCATCGAGCATTGCTGATAGGAAGATGGAGAACAGCGTGGGGGCCAGTACACATCCTTGCTTGACCCCATTTGTGACACTGAACGATTCCGAGACTTCCCCTCCAACACTAACATTCGCCATCATTCCGGTATGTAGAGCCTCGATCATTGTTGTGAACTTCTCTGGGCATCCATACTTCCTCAGTAGCTGCCATAGCCCGGTCCTCCCAACTGTATCGAACGCCTTACTGAAGTCGACAAATACCATGTACAGTGGTCGGTCCTGCTCAATGCACTTTTCTTGTAGTTGTCGGAGACAAAATATCATATCCACGGTGCTCCGGTTACCTCTGAAGCCACATTGAGTCTCGGGAACTACCTCTGGTGTTATGTGGGTAGATAGTCTGTTGAGTAGGATCCTGGCAAAGATCTTGCCTGCTATGGAAAGAAGAGAGATTCCTCTATAGTTCCCACAGTCTGTTCGATCACCTTTCTTGTAGATGGTTACAATGCTGGCATCCTTCCATGCTTGTGGTACAGAACCCACCTCCCAGGCATTGGTGATTAGTTGGTGCAGTCTGCTGAACAGATTGTCTCCTCCGTGCTTCCATACTTCTGCAGGAATTCCATCTCCTCCAGGTGCTTTGCCATCTTTCAGGCCGCCGATTGCTTTAGCCATCTCATCCATAGTTGGAATCTCATCTAGGCTTGTCTTGATAATGTGCTGTGGGATGTTGTCCAAAGCTTCGTGATCTATGTCTCCAGGGATGTTGAGTAGCTTCTGGAAGTGTTCACTCCAACTTGCCACAACTCTCTTGCTGTCAGAGAAGGTCTCCATTCCATCTGCTGATTTCAGTTGAACAGGTCCCTTCTTTTTGGGTCCCCACACTTCCTTCAGTCCATTGTAGAAGCCCTTCATGTTGTTACTGTCAGCAGCTCTCTGCAGCTCCACTGCCTTCCTTTCCCACCAGTCTGACTTCAGTGCACGGGTGTGTTTTTGTTGCAGTCTGCAGGCGTCTTTATATGCTGCAGTGGTGGATCTAGTGCTCCTGGTTTGCAACACTCTCTGGTGGGCTTGGTCTCTTCTGCTCATAAGAGTCTGTAGCTCCTGGTCGTTGGGGTCGAACCAGTCCTGGTGTTTTCTGTCTGGCTTGCCAAGATATGTCTTGGCTGTGTTGTACACGACCTGCTGCAGAGCTGCCCATTTCTCGTCTGGTGTTGAGTTTTCCTTCTCCTCTCATTGGGCGAGAGCACTGTCCATCTCCTGCTCAAAACTTTCCCTATGGCTGGTGGTACTTAGTTTTGCTGTGTTGAGCTTGGTCGGCTTACTTGTTCCTTGCTTGCTGTGCTTTTGTGTCGTATTCTGAAAGCCACTTTTGACCTCAGCATCTGGTGATCGCTCCAACAGTTTGCTCCACGCATGGCTCGGGTACTGTGGATGTCCATCTTATCCCGACACCTCGTGATGATGAAGTTGATCATATGCCAGTGTCTGGAACGAGGATGCATCCAGGTGGTCTTGCGTTCATCCTTCTGCTTGAACATGGTGTTCGTCACTATCAGTTCGAACTCAGAGCACAGAGCCAGTAGAAGCTCGCCATTGGAGTTGCATTTCCCAATCCCATGTTTGCCCATGACCAAGGGCCACTTGTCATAGTCTCTTCCTATCCTCGCATTGAAGTCTCCTATCAGCAGTAGCTTATCTGTACGAAGGATGCCACTGAGCACACTTGCCAGCTGGTTGTAGAAGGCCTCCTTGTTTTCGTCTGGGTTTGTCATTGTCGGAGCATACACGCTGATAATTGTAGCAAAGTTGTCCTTGCTCAGAGGTAGTCTAATCGTCATGATTCTGCCACTTACTGGCCGTGGCATTTCTGTCAGCTTTTTGACGATTATTGGTATTTACCTATAAAGATCTATATGGTTGGCATTGTGGACCTGTATCCATTTGGGGCATTGGCTTAATCTCGTAGCCAGCTACTTTTATATTAAAAAACTTTCTTCAAAGAAGGATATATTTACTATACTTACATAGTTTGTTTAACTAGTTTTACTTAGTTATTTTATTGTAGGAAGACTTTTTCCGGCAGTGTCTATGCATAACATAAGCAAACATTCGCATGAAATAGGCATTCACCTTCGGATTAAAAATTTGTTTTCCTGAATTAAAAAGTGGGGGACATGTCCCCCTCGTCCCCCACCAGTTTGTAACGTGCATCCACCGTGCGTAGTTAAATAAGTGTTGATATATACTAGTTAATTAAGTGTTCATATATACTAGATTTGTTCTGTAATTAATAATTGGGTGTAGTCAGATTACTTCTAGTAATTAGTCGTTGTAGCAAGATTAGTCCTGGTAATTGAATGTTACAGTAATGTAGAAAGGAACGATGATTGACAGTAGTCACGGATTGTGATTGCATGTATGGTGGAAATAAAGGACATAAAATCAGGCAGAAGAAAGGGACATAAAATCAGGCAGAAGAATGTGTGTATAATTAAGGAAGGATGACCAGAAGCGTTGAACGAATGATGACCGGAAACATGTTGACAGCAGTGCATTCTCATTAATTGTCAACGTTGTGCTGTTGTAAATTAAACTTCTCTCACACACTGTGGGGCCTGAATCTTCGGAGTTGTCTTTATGACGACTGCACTACACTGGAGAGCTGAAGATGGATAGGTTTGAAGGCGTAGTGTAGTTTAATTGATAAGGCAGATCAATTATAAATTAACGCCCATGGCAATGGTAAGTAACTATGTAATTGCTGAGTGTTTGGATTGTCTAGACTTGTGTGACATGGCCAGAGTAATGAGCAGTTGTGTGGTTTCTGTTGCTGAGATGGAGACGAGGTCAGCGACACGGAGAAGTGTACGCCTGAGTAAGGTGAAGCCACCAAGGCCACGCAGGAGTATCAGTGAGCCAGCACCTGTCCCAGGTAAGGCACACTTGGCCTGTCCAGCTATGTCTGGTTGCCATTTAAATATATGCAGTAACGCCAGTCTTTGACGACATTTGTTTTTGATGACTGCTACTTTCTTGCCTGTCTTTTCAGTGTTAATTTAACTTAATTAACCTAATGTATATAACGAGCTGTCTTGGTATATAGACAGTGTTTATTGGGCCTTGAAACAGGTTCTCATCAGGGCTTTATGCAGGATAAAATTATTGCCAGTCACACATGTTTTGGTGGACACATGGATTTTAACTGTCAAGCCAGTTTACAAACTTTCAAATGAAATGGACTTCAAACACACATGTGCCACCATTTACACTCACTTTCAAGCCATAACTAGCAATATCTATGGTTTTGGAAGACCTTTTTTGCTCCTTCATTTTTTTACCCGTCCAAATGACGGGTGGACGGGTCTCTGCATAAAGCTATGGTTCTGATATACTGTGATGTCCTGTCTGCAGGAACTACTGTGATATAAACAAACATTTCTAGGCAGTCTGTTGAAATTACTGGTGTGTAGCAGAAACTACTGATTTGCTGTTATGTGGGAATTTCTGTGAACACCAATTTTCATACAGATCTAAAATGTTTATACATAGTTATACATAAACAACGATTTAGTAATTACCAACTTAACATATACCATATCACCCAGATGTCATAGGCAGATATCTCACATACCGGTAGTAGAAGCTGTGCACAGCAAATTTATGTCTCTTGAACTAAAAACAAAAGGTGTAAAAATAAAGATGAGTTATTCTACTTTCAGATGATCCCAATATCAAGATAATTGAGTCGCTTCATCAGAAGCTCATTGATGGCGTTGTGTGCCACACTGATGTGTCTGAGTTTCTTGGCCATGTGAACACAAATGGGCAACAGATGGAGTTACAACTCAAGGGTATGGCGTGTTGTTCTATGTTGCCATAGTCAGTTGTTCTATGTCCAACTACTGTAGATGATGTAGATTAGCTGGAGCAGTCAGTTGTGTGTATGTTGTATATTGTCTAAGACACTTCTCTATAATTTTATGTTATAGACTCACACAGTCAATGAGATAGCTTTGTTCAGTCTGTTGTATATATGAGATACTGTGCCTCAGTCTGTTGTGTACATGAGATATCTTGTCTCAGTCTGTTGTGTGTATGAGGTAGCTTGTCTCAGTCTGTTGTGTACATGAGATATCTTGTCTCAGTCTGTTGTGTGTATGAGGTAGCTTGTCTCAGTCTGTTGTGTACATGAGATATCTTGTCTCAGTCTGTTGTGTGTATGAGGTAGCTTGTCTCAGTCTGTTGTGTGTATGAGGTAGCCTGCCTCAGTCTGTTGTGTGTATGAGGTAGCTTGTCTCAGTCTGTTGTGTGTATGCTCAAGGTAGCCTGCCTCAGTCTGTTGTGTGTATGAGGTAGCTTGTCTCAGTCTGTTGTGTGTATGAGGTAGCTTGTCTCAGTCTGTTGTGTGTATGAGGTAGCTTGTCTCAGTCTGTTGTGTGTATGAGGTAGCCTGCCTCAGTCTGTTGTGTGTATGAGGTAGCTTGTCTCAGTCTGTTGTGTGTATGAGGTAGCTTGTCTCAGTCTGTTGTGTGTATGAGGTAGCTTGTCTCAGTCTGTTGTGTGTATGAGGTAGCCTGCCTCAGTCTGTTGTGTGTATGAGGTAGCTTGTCTCAGTCTGTTGTGTATATGAGATATCTTGTCTCAGTCTGTTGTGTGTATGAGGTAACTTGCCTCAGCCTGTTGTGTATATGATATATTAGATAGCTTGTCTCAGTCTGTTGTGTGTATGAAGTAGCCTGCCTCAGTCTGTTGTATATATGACAGAGGTCGACAGTGGCGCTGGCCCGATGGCCCGACGCGTGTTTTGAGGGTGTCGGGCCAGTTCGGGCCACCAGTTTTTATATTTTACTGGCCCGACGGGCCAGTGGTTTTAACAAGTTACAATGGAATTATTCACCATTGTTTTATATAATTTCCATCAGTTGTCTCTCATTACGCAACAATTAAACATAATCTGTGACAGCGTGGACTCGCGTTATCAGTCGAAACTAGTCACCATCTTGTCTACGAATTGCAAGTTCTCCATAACTTCGTACGGTGTCACTACTGGCGACGCGAGGCGGACGCGATGCAGACACCTCCCTAGTGAAATAGCTAAGATAACGCTTCGGATTTTGTAGTAATAGCCGAGTGGTACCTAAATAAAATTTGTCATTGAATTTCGCGTTCTCCTTTATTATTGTTGCTATCCTAATCTGTAAACCTAATAGACAATACATGTTGAGCATGTCACGACGACCCCTTGTAGACTTCTTGTGAACTTGTACTAAATAATAGTATTAGTAACGAAATAATGATATTGAAAAAGTTATAGACCGTAACTATAGGCTAAGTAATAACTCACATAAAACATAGTCGTGTTGTAGCTGAATTTTTTCTAACTTGTTTATTCCAAAATATATCCATTCCAATAAGTAAAACGTCAAGTTGTCACAGGATTTCGCCATGCCCATGCCGCAAACAGCGAAATCCCACCAAGTGACCAACGTCAACGATCCCCAGCTTCCCGTTCGACGTCCGGCTGTCGGCGCTAAGCTGTCACCCGCAGCAAATACTTCTATGCACGCCATCGTCGCCTTCCATGTCTTTTCTCCGATTAAAATTAATTCACACCTTGCGGTAAATTTATAACGTTTGGCAGCGACAGGATCCACACCAATGTCATCTAGCTAGCGCCATGGCAATATCTAGGTCACCTCGTGTCACGCGCATAGCGGCCGGAAGTCCCCGAAGCTGACGGTCACAACAGCGAATGCCAAATAAGGAGATAGTCGGTTGAATATTTATTTGGATTTCCCGTATATACAGGTCAAAGGGCAGGGCTGCCGTCTATGCAAGCAGTTAGAGGACAGTTTGGCGGTTCTATTCGTACCACACAACATGGCGAACAGTGAAAGCACGGTGGCATTACTAAGGTCTAAACATCGCGTATTTTCGAACATATCCTGTGTCTTCAAAATTAAAATGGATTTCACAATCAATAGGGGCTCATTTGTTATGGCAAACAAATAACTTAGAGGTATGTAATTAATATAAAAGTGAACTTTATTGACAGAATCCATACAAAAGAATTAGAAAACGGCAAAAACACGTTTTTGTTTATTTGTCATTTCAGCTGCCGTTTCTATTTTAGTGTCCTAAATATAAACAAATATATTTTATTGTACAATGTACCTGTTTTTATCAGAAATGTGTATTCCTACAAAAACAAGTTTGGGCCAGTAACTTTTTGGGCGGGCCAGTAACTTTTAAAGTCCACTGGCCCCTGGGCCAGTGAATACAAAACGTTATTGTCGACCCCTGTATGAGACAGCCTGCCTCGATCAGTGGTGTGCAGTTATTCCGTGTGTTGTAGAGCGACTGGACGGTCTGTTTGACGTGATCCGTCTGAGCATGGTGGAGAGTGAGCTGGAGGCGCGTGCTCGCATGCACCTGCTGCAGCTGCTGGAGCTGAGGGCCAGCGGCTGGCAGACAGACGACACTCGCACCAACTTCTACAAGAGCAAGTGTCGATGTCTTGGCATGAAGGTACTTCACAGTTCTAAATAGAACTTATGACAGACCTTCCTATTGTATGTTCTTATGGGTTGATTACTACAAGTGAAATAAAATTAATTTGGTGGTTTGTTATTAAAAATGTAATAACACATGTTTTACTGATGACCTCTGCTGTTTGCTACAGAAATGATGCTACGCTTGGCTTGGCTTGGCTTGGCTTGGCTTGGCTTGGCTTGGCTTGGCTTGGCTTGGCTTGGCTTGGCTTGGCTTGGCTTGGCTTGGCTTGGCTTGGCTTGGCTTGGCTTGGCTTGGCTTGGCTTGGCTTGGCTTGGCTTGGCTTGGCTTGGCTTGGCTTGGCTTGGCTTGGCTTGGCTTGGCTTGGCTTGGCTTGGCTTGGCTAGCTGATCCAATAGTCGTAGATGCTTATACAGTAAAACCTGTCTTGGGCGACCTCTGTCTTGAACGATCACTTTTCAAGGCATGGATTGTTTCTGCCAAACACAACCAGTGACCACACAAATTGTTCATGGGACTGTTATTTTCACCTGCTAGCAGCGACTGGAACATCTTTCGTCGTTAGTTTTGTGTTCACTAAATACCTGTATTGTTGATTTATATTTGTATTGTTGATGTATAACAATACTTAGTCCTAAATACATAATGTATAAATGAGATTTTTTTATTTTTCGTTATACTAGTCTAATGCTTGCCTACCTGTGTAGATTATACACACAAATGTGTACACATTCATAATTATGCCGACATGATTTTGTGTGCAACCTGTTATAAGCGACCACCTGTCTTGAGTGACCGCTTTTGCTGGGCTGGAGGGGTGGTCCCCCAAGACAGGTTTTACTGTTTCTCCAATAGTTATACATGTATTCATAGCTCCAGCAATCATACACATGCTTATGCTCCAATAGTCATATGTACTCATTGCTCCAATAGTCATATGTGTGCTTACTGCCCCAGTAGTCATGCATCTGTTCATTGCGCCAATAGCCATGAACATTTTCTGGTTTGTACAATCATAGTTGGTCTACCTTAAATGCTGACTGCCATCATTTTGAATACCTTGTCACCATCTTGAAAAGAGACACGTGTGAGGGTGTCTCCAATACTGGATTACTAATGTTGTGTTGTTCTTTCAGGAGGACCTGGTTACAGTACAGAAACACTGTCAGGTAGGTCATGCCGACAACAGCCAGCATCCCATTGACTGGTTATGCAGCATTCATTCATTATATCCGGCATTTGTTAACACATATTATAGATATGTTTCACCGTTATAACGTTGGAACCATAGCTTTATGTAGAGACCCGGCCACCTGTCATTTAGACGGGTAAAAACGACAATGGACGGGTAGAAATATATGGGTGGACGGGTGGTGAACGGGTACAAAAATGAAGGCGCTGAAAAAAAGGTCTTCCAAAACCATAGCCATTGTTAGTTATGCCTCAAAAGTGAGTGTAAATGGTGTCACAAGTGTGTTTGTAGGTCCATTTTAGGTCATCAGGCACATTTGAAAGTTTGTAAATTAGCTTAACAGTTAACAACCATGTGTCCACTAAACATGTGTGACTGGCAATAATTTTATCCTGCATATAGCCTTGGTTGGAACTCAAACTGAAAAAAAGAGATAAATAGCATGCATGTAAAGAACATAATTACATCACCGATCCCAGTTGCATGTCAGTGCCCCCTAGTGGTCCTGGAGGTTTCCCATTGAACTAGCCTGTGTACCCAATATATGAGCAGTGCATAAGAGCAAGGACGTGGGTGGGTGTCTGTTAATTTCTCATCGAGCATAAGTGGCACAAACTGTCAGGGGTGAAATTTACTAATTGTGTACACGTCACATTTGCAATGTTTTTTTTTTTTTTTTTTATACTACAAAAATGTTATGCTAATTTTGGTTTTGCAACATAAAACCAACAAAAAGCTGCTGAAGTTTATGTTATAACAAATTCATTTACAAATAATGTTGAAAAGACCTGTAGCATCTGTGTGGAGGCACTACACACTATACAGCACCAAGCTAGACATGGAGCAAGTGAATACTTGTATCAATGGGGCTAGACACCCTGCATCTTTATGCAGGACCAAATTATTGCCAGTCACTCATGTTTTGGTGGACACATGGATGTTAACTGTTAAGCCAAACTTTAATTGTGTCTGATGATCTGAAATGGACTACAAACGCACATGTGACACCATTTACACTCACTTTTGAGGCACAACTGACAATATCTATTTTTTTGGAAGACCTGTTTTTGCTCCTACATTTTTTTACCCATCCTGGTCTCTACATAAAGCTATGCCCAGCATTCAGTTAAACATGTATGCATTGGACCATAGATTTTACATTTTATTTTGCTTTAAACATTCTGGTCATTATCAAATCAGCATTCAGGCCTTCGTCATCAGTGAATTTGTGGTAATCGTCATTGAATTATTGCTGGTGTCTGCTGGTGTCATTGTGTGATTTCTGCTTTTGTATTTACCAGTGGCGCAGCAACTCTGACATTAGTGACATGAGTGTCAAGAAGCCAAGTCCACTGAAGCCCAGAAGAGAGTTGAGTGACATGGTGACATATGATAGGGCAGCTGGTGACAGTGCGACACTTCCAAAGACTCCGCCGGTGTTTGACATCAATACTAAGAAACCATCTGTGCCAAGGCCCAGAATTGAGAAGATTGACACAGTGACGCATGACAAGGCAGCTGGTGACAGCGCGACACTTTCAAAGACGCCGCAGGTTTGTGAAATCGGTACTAAGAAACCAACTGTACCAAGGCCCAGAATTGAGAAGATCGACACAGTGATGCATGACAAGGCGGCTGGTGACACTGTGACACTTTCAAAGACGCCACGGGTGTTTGGCGTACAAGACACACTGAAGACGTCGGCGTTGTATGGCGCTGGCGAACCACAGTTAAACTCTCATGTCATCCCATTGCCGTTGAACATACGTGACATCCCACTACCAACAAGCACCCGTGATATCCCGCCACCGTCAAAAACACCTGATATCTCACCTGAGTCGAACACAAGCGTCATCCCGTCACCGCCAGGTGTACATCGGTGCTCATCCGTTCCGTCGGAGGTCGCCAAGGGGTCAGGCTTCTCGCGCCTTCGCTCTCTGTCTGACCGACGCTTCCCGGAGACGGTGGCTCCAGCACCGTGGAGTTGCTCTTCCTCCTTGAATGAGCTAGCTCATCTGGGCAACGACATGAGGGAAAGGACCTGCAGCCCTTCCCCCGAACCAGACCCAGGTATGTGTTGCTTCTTCCCCGGTCTGTCTTTTTGTCAAATCTGCGTTGTCAAGTTATTTCCAACATGTGATTATGTATTAATAACAACTAATATCACTGGGAAAACCATTGAGTGAATCCCTTTAAAGGTGGGCATATGATGTTTGTTTAGTGTAGCACAACTTAGACTTAGTCCTGCCAAAACATTTCCTGGGTCATAAATTTGAAATACCAACAAACCGGTTGTGACCTCTCAAAAATGCCACCCAGATATCATACCGAATCAAAGCAACATATGTATATGATTTGTCCGAGACTGAGGGACGTGAATCATTGACTATTCAAACTCATCACAAACATGTTGCTTCATATGTTCAGTTACATTTGATATCAGTTTACTTATTTGGACTGTTGGTGTTCGTGAACATCCAGACATTTTGTTCATGTACATCAGTTCAAGTGTCCACGCTCCACTGACCGTCACTCAATATTCTACACTAGACATATTGTAGTTCTAAGTGTTGTATATTTCCAGATCAAGAGTGCATCACATACTCAGGAGAAGCGCTGCTGGCATATGCAGAGTCCCCACATGCCAGAGTGCCACCGCAGGACTGGTCGTACCTCAGCAAAGTCTTCCCTGAAGTCTGCCACACACAGGTTAGACACCAGCTCGCCTCTCACTTGGCAGGCATAATTGAAGGGGTCATAATTTTAATTAACATTATAACTCAACACAAACTGTGACTTGTTACACTGGTCATTATGGGTGAGTGGGCAGTACAGATAAGGTTGCACTAGATGAATGTTTCTTTCAATCCGTATTTATACAATTTGTTGGTGTTGTCGAATCACTCTTTACTTGCCTAGGGCCAGGGGTATACATGGGTGGTTCCTATGAGGGCAGTTAGACTTTAGCCTTAATGAGAGTCTCTAAGACCATCATTTGATCATTAATTTTATATTTTTTATACTCAGACTTTTACACATTCACCTGTTGAGTCAAGCTAAAACATACCTTTTCATAATTACATAATCAGAATAATGTTTTGTTAGACTCCTATTTACACTACTTAAAGACTAGCATACCAGCCACTATTCATTTGATTAAAGTCATTAAACATAGTTTCTGACAGAAAACGAACAAATAAAAGTCTATGAACAAAATCTGTCCGCAACGTATTTTATTTGTAGTGCCTGGTATGCCAAACTATGCATGCGGGCATTTTTTACTTATTCGCTAAATGTCCATATATTATTATGATTCCTTCTGTGTACTATAAAAATTGTATGTTGTTAGGTCGATGACTACTTTCACATGAGCTCATATGTACCACCACAATGGAACATGAGCATGCTGCGGTATTCTACAAAAAGAGACGTTGATGTTTCTTCCGGATTCAGAGGAGGATTCCCATGCAGTAAGAGACAAGAGGGGGACATTTCCTCTGCAAGTATCAGAGGAGGGTTTCCGTGCAGTAAAAGACAAGATGGTGATGTTTCCCCAACACTTAGCAGAGGAGGATTTCCATGCAGTAAAAGACAAGATGGTGATGTTTCCCCAATACTTAGCAGAGGAGGATTTCCATTCAGTAAAAGGCAAGATGGTGATGTTTCCTCTACAGTTACTACTGGAGGATTTCCATGCAATACAAAGCAAGACAGTGATGTTTTCTCGACAAATTCCAGAGGAGGGTTTCCATGCAATACAAAACAAGACAGTGATGTTTCCTCGACAGTTATCAGCGGAGTGTTTCCAGGCAAACAAATTGCTGACATTTCTTCAACAACAGTTACCAATGGAGGGTTTCCAAGTAATGCAAAAGAAGACACCGGCGTTTCCTCAAAGGAGGATTTCCGACATTTACAAAACAAGACGATGAAATAACCTCGACAGTTGTTAGAGGAGGATTTCCAGGCTTTAAGAAGCAAGGTGTTGGTATCGCTTCATCACTGGTCAGGGGTTTTCCAGACTTGTAACTAAAACAGCAAGATATGTTCCCTCATAGTTGATTGTGACTGTGAGAAACAATGCAGTGGAGTGCCTCAAAGCAGCCACCTATCTGAAATGGCAACCCCTTGAAAACTATCACTCTAAGATGACCAAAAAAAACAGTCTGAAACAACTGTCAAATTTCCTCAGCATCATCCTCTGTGGTTCACTTAAGAATAAAAATGCCAGTTCTGATATTGCAGCAAATTGATTCCTTATGATGTAAGTAAAATTACCACATAATATTTTCTAATTATAATAACCCTGAATACATTTACAGATTATGTATGCATAGCATGCAAAACTGCACTTTTATATTATATCTGAACAAATTATAATCAGGCCATTTTGTTGGTCACATTGTTGGCTGCTTTAGACATGTTCTACAATACTAACCAGTATTATTATTATCATTACTACACAGTTGGAATGCTGTATTGATTGTATGATAGCAGGGCACTATTTGGTAAAAGCGTGTTTCTTTAACATCATAATGTTGTAGTGATAAATCCTGTGTTACACATGATGACCATTAAGGCAGATTCCAAGTTACACCCTAAAACGACAACGATTATTAAAGTTGTGAAAATTTATGTTAATTCTACGCTAAGTTGCCTCGACTTGCCAGCTGTCCAAAAAATGGTGAAAACGGTATTATTAACATGTAAACTGTTGCTACCGTGTGTGACCAAAAACCCTTGTGCTTAGGCTTGGTTGCAGATGTATTGAGGGTCAAAGTGTGGTGGGCACAATGCGCCTGACTATGTTGTTTGTTACCCAGTTCTTTCCATTGTATTGGGAACCGTTTCACTGATATAGTGAGCTCATAAGCATTGTTAAGCAAAATCCATGATTAGATTTAAGGAGCGATTACAAATTGCAAAAATGCACCGCTGAAACACCAGACAACATGCTCAACAATAAACTGGCAAAACTGCGACAATTGCCAATTTAAAGTAAAATATGTGAGCTTATATGTGAGTTAGCGACACAGTTCCATGGTGTATTATGCAGTATTATTTGCATGCATCACCTGTGCCTGCATTGATGTGGTAATTACCACTAAACTTGTCCTCGAATGTTCAACGGGTTTACAAAGCTGTGATCACAATGTTGTATTGTTGTTGACACTGCCTCTCGACTGTTTATTATTTCAATGTGCCATATGTGCCAACTGATCATTATAGTTAGACATCCTGATCGAATCAAGCACAACGCAGTTCTGGTTATATCTGTGGCATATAATGTGGAACTACTTCCATCAGTGGCAGTAACTTGGTACTACAATCGAACCTGTTATGCAACTGTATCAATTGCCTTTTATATATAGCTGTGTTCAGTTTACGCCAATGGTGATATTACTGTTTAGGGAAACAGAAGTCCTACAAAGCACTGCCACAGGCTTGCGCCAATGATCTTAATAACACTGTTAAGTCATGAGAACCCTTGGACACATGATTAGAAAGATTTCTCTGTTGCTCTTTGATATTGGGCATTGGGATTTGGCTCCCGGAATCACAGCCAATGAAGATAGCCACAGAGAGGGTGTACAACTGGTTCAACATATTTTTTGTATATTGCTAGGGGGTCTGGTGCTGTCCGTCTATCATGAAGGGGACAGGTGTTGTTAATGTTGTCTTCACATTGTCCTACCAACAGGCAGTAGTCGGTGAATGTCATTTCGACAGTGATAACATTGTATTCAGTAGTTAGAACTAGTAAAAGTTACGTTGATCTTTCTGAGAAATTGTATATATGTATACGTATGAAGTAATTTTTTGCTTTCACTCTTGCAGTATTTAAAGCTGTGATTTGTATTTTGTTTGTTTTAACTGTGCCACTTGATATTTAGAATCCATGGCATTTTATGATGATGCATACAACTGTTGTTTACTTTTTGTTCTCCACCATATCAGTTATATCCATATCAGATATTACCATGGAGTTGTTCAAACCTGTTGTCAGAGATTAACTCCTCTACATCAGATTTGTGATATAATTTGAATTGTTGTCCTTATTCTTGTTTCATTCAGCATAATGTTTTCAGATAGTTCTTGTTCTTTTGTAAATAAAATTAAAATACCTCAGCTTTTCTTGGCTTGTTTTATAACTATCAAAGGAGTGTTGACGTTAGTTACATCCTCCATGTATAGCTTGCATTATGTCCCAGGCAAAAACAATCTTGTCCCGATTTATCAACGACTAACATTAGAGTAATTACAACAGTATACTGCCTGCCAAATTGCGTTTAAAATGCTGAAGCCTGGCATACAATTTGAAAAACAGTAATTTTCAATGCTTCAGCTTATTTCCTGTTAATACTGGTGTCAGGATGATACCGGGTAATGAGACAAGAGAAACATGACTTCCTGATTATTATAAAACAATATTCCGTGGCGTTTTCCTCCACTGTAGCGAAAAATATCAAGGCATTTGTCAAGCTGACTATAAATATATCCCCGTATTAAGACGTCGGAAATGAGTGAATGAATATTGAAGCAAAGCGTTCAATAAGTTACATTTTAAGGAATTTTACGTGCGATTTCAGATCCATTTCTTTTTAATAACAGTAACTCCATAATTGAGAAAGGTGACGAGCTGAAAAGCATAACTGATAGATAGTAAATGTCATCGTATACCAAGAAGGGACATGCTTTGCAATTTTTTGACTGCTTCGCCCTTTATCAAATAAATTTTGATTAGCAGACTAAAATTGATATAGTTTTGCAGCCTAAATATATTTATGAACTCTTCAAGTGCTATAATCCGTACCGAAAAACGCCCATTAGTAGGTTTTTCGTATTGGTGTTATTATTCCTTTCTATGTTGAATTTAACAGATCAAAATACTAGATTTTCTGGATGTTTTATTGATAATGTATTTTGGATCTGGCCGATTTGATTGTTATATGACGTCACAGACCGAAAAACGCGGCGATAGCGTCACGTCGTACGTTCTATCTCCCGGTTACAGCCACCTACCGAGTGCCCGGCGGTGCGTGCTGCCATCTGGAGCGAGACCACATTTGCATTTTCCATAGGCGACCATTATAACGTTTCCTTCATTTCCTATTAATCTTGATCAGTTCTGTTATTGACAATTTCACAGCATATTTACCATCCATAGACAGAGGTTCAGTGAAAAATTCGTGAACTTTTAATACCTCAGGCTCCCACAAACGTCTTTCAAACCTTACACCCCTCCATTTCTGCTTGAACCTACCACGGATTGCCCCTGATTACATCACCAAGCAAAATGACAACTGTATTAATACGCAGAAATGCACCGACTGACAGCTGTCATAATTTGACAGCTCTGATGCCACGCTGCACAAAAACATCATTTATAATCAATCCACACTACATATGTGCTCACAGAAATTCACACAACCTGCATAATGCTGATTTTATAGGGAACTCTGCGGTCGGGTAATGGCGGACGTGCACCTTTTGGTGGTCTTACATCATCTATCGAATCAATTATGGCTTACCAACAGTTGTTTTGCTTGATTTCTCTGAAATAATTTGCCCCAAAGCTATGCGACTCAAACCTTTAGTAAGATCTTAATGACTAATCGCTATTTACCCGCAAATAATAGCATGTGAGCTCAAAAATTACTTCCCGATTATTATAAAACAATATTCAGTGGCATTTTCCTCCACTGTAGCAAAACATATCAAGGCAATTGTCAAGTTAACTATACATATATCCCCGTATTAAGACGTCGGAAATGAGTGTATGAATACTGAAGCAAAGCGTTGAATAAGTTACATTTGAAGGAACTTTGCGTGCGATTTCAGATCCATTTCTTGTTAATAACAGTAACTCCATATTTGAGAAAGGTGACGAGCTGAAAAGCATAACTGATAGATGGTAAATGTGATCGTATACCAAGAAGGGACATGCTTTGCAAAACATTTTGACTGCTCCGCCCATTATCAAATAATTTTGATTAGCAGACTAAAATTCATTTAGTTTTGCAGCCTTAACATATTTGTGAACTCTTTAAGTGCTATAATCCGTACCGAAAAACGCCCATTAGGTTTTTCGTATTGGTGTTATTATACCTTTCTATGTTGAATTTAACAGATCAAAATACTAGATTTTCTGGATGTTTTATTGATAATGTATTTTGGATCTGGCCGATTTGATTGTTATATGACGTCACAGACCGAAAAACGCGGCGATAGCGTCACGTCGTACGTTCTATCTCCCGGTTACAGCCACCTACCGAGTGCCCGGCGGTGCGTGCTGCCATCTATCGAATCAATTAAGGCTTACCAACAGTTGTTTTGCTTGATTTCTCTGAAATAATTTGCCCCAAAGCTATGCAACTCATACCTTTAGTAAATTCTTAACGACTAATAGCTATTTGGCCCGAAAATAATGGCATCTGAGCTCAAACATGACTTCCCGATTATTATAAAACAATGTTCAGTGGCATTTTCCTCCACTGTAGCAACAAATATGAAGGCATTTGTCAAGTTGACTATAAATATATCCCCGTATTAAGACGTCGGAAATGAGTGTATGAATATTGAAGAAAAGCGTTAAATAAGTTACACTTGAAGGAACTTTGCGTGCGATTTCAGATCCATATTTTTTTAGTAACAGTAACTCCATATTTAAGAAAGGTGACGAGCTGAAAAGCATAACTGATACATGGTAAATGTGATCGTATACCAAGAAGGGACATGCTTTGCAAATGTTTTGACTTCTCCGCCCGTTATCAAATAAATTTTGATTAACAGACTAAAATTGATTTAGTTTTGCAGCCTAAATATATTTGTGAACTCTTTAATTTCTATAATCCGTACCGAAAAACGCCATTTAGGAGTTTCGTATTGGTATTATTATTCCTTTCTTTGTTGAATTTAACAGATCAAAATACTAGATTTTCTGGATGTTTTATTGATAATCTATTTTGGATCTGGTCGATTTGATTGTTATATGACGTCACAGACCGAAAAACGCGGCGATAGCATCACGTCGTACGTTCTGTCTCCCGGTAACAGCCACCTACCGAGTGCCCGGCGGTGCGTGCTGCCATCTATCGAATCAATTATGGCTTACAAACAGTTGTTTTGCTTGATTTCTCTGAATTAATTTGCCGCAAAGCTATATGACTCAAACCTTTAGTAAGATCTTAATGACTAATCGCTATTTACCCGCAAATAATAGCATGTGAGCTCAAAAATGACTTCCCGATTATTATAAAACAATGTTCAGTGGCATTCTCCTCCACTGTAGCGAAACATATCAAGGCAATTGTCAAGTTAACTATACATATATCCCCGTATTAAGACGTCGGAAATGAGTGTATGAATACTGAAGCAAAGCGTTGAATAAGTTACATTTGAAGGAACTTTGCGTGCGATTTCAGATCCATTTCTTGTTAATAACAGTAACTCCATATTTGAGAAAGGTGACGAGCTGAAAAGCATAACTGATAGATGGTAAATGTGATCGTATACCAAGAAGGGACATGCTTTGCAAAACATTTTGACTGCTCCGCCCATTATCAAATAATTTTGATTAGCAGACTAAAATTCATTTAGTTTTGCAGCCTTAACATATTTGTGAACTCTTTAAGTGCTATAATCCGTACCGAAAAACGCCCATTAGGTTTTTCGTATTGGTGTTATTATTCCTTTCTATGTTGAATTTAACAGATCAAAATATTAGATTTTCTGGATGTTTTATTGATAATGTATTTTGGATCTGGCCGATTTGATTGTTATATGACGTCACAGACCGAAAAACGCGGCGATAGCGTCACGTCGTACGTTCTATCTCCCGGTTACAGTCACCTACCGAGTGCCCGGCGGTGCGTGCTGCCATCTATCGAATCAATTAAGGCTTACCAACAGTTGTTTTGCTTGATTTCTCTGAAATAATTTGCCCCAAAGCTATGCGACTCAAACCTTTAGTAAATTCTTAACGACTAATAGCTATTTGGCCCGAAAATAATGGCATCTGAGCTCAAACATGACTTCCCGATTATTATAAAACAATGTTCAGTGGCATTTTCCTCCACTGTAGCAACAAATATGAAGGCATTTGTCAAGTTGACTATAAATATATCCCCGTATTAAGACGTCGGAAATGAGTGTATGAATATTGAAGAAAAGCGTTGAATAAGTTACACTTGAAGGAACTTTGCGTGCGATTTCAGATCCATATTTTTTTAGTAACAGTAACTCCATATTTAAGAAAGGTGACGAGCTGAAAAGCATAACTGATACATGGTAAATGTGATCGTATACCAAGAAGGGACATGCTTTGCAAATGTTTTGACTTCTCCGCCCGTTATCAAATAAATTTTGATTAACAGACTAAAATTGATTTAGTTTTGCAGCCTAAATATATTTGTGAACTCTTTAATTTCTATAATCCGTACCGAAAAACGCCATTTAGGAGTTTCGTATTGGTATTATTATTCCTTTCTTTGTTGAATTTAACAGATCAAAATACTAGATTTTCTGGATGTTTTATTGATAATCTATTTTGGATCTGGTCGATTTGATTGTTATATGACGTCACAGACCGAAAAACGCGGCGATAGCATCACGTCGTACGTTCTGTCTCCCGGTAACAGCCACCTACCGAGTGCCCGGCGGTGCGTGCTGCCATCTATCGAATCAATTATAGCTTACAAACAGTTGTTTTGCTTGATTTCTCTGAATTAATTTGCCGCAAAGCTATATGACTCAAACCTTTAGTAAGATCTTAATGACTAATCGCTATTTACCCGCAAATAATAGCATGTGAGCTCAAAAATGACTTCCCGATTATTATAAAACAATGTTCAGTGGCATTCTCCTCCACTGTAGCGAAACATATCAAGGCAATTGTCAAGTTAACTATACATATATCCCCGTATTAAGACGTCGGAAATGAGTGTATGAATACTGAAGCAAAGCGTTGAATAAGTTACATTTGAAGGAACTTTGCGTGCGATTTCAGATCCATTTCTTGTTAATAACAGTAACTCCATATTTGAGAAAGGTGACGAGCTGAAAAGCATAACTGATAGATGGTAAATGTGATCGTATACCAAGAAGGGACATGCTTTGCAAAACATTTTGACTGCTCCGCCCATTATCAAATAATTTTGATTAGCAGACTAAAATTCATTTAGTTTTGCAGCCTTAACATATTTGTGAACTCTTTAAGTGCTATAATCCGTACCGAAAAACGCCCATTAGGTTTTTCGTATTGGTGTTATAATACCTTTCTATGTTGAATTTAACAGATCAAAATACTAGATTTTCTGGATGTTTTATTGATAATGTATTTTGGATCTGGCCGATTTGATTGTTATATGACGTCACAGACCGAAAAACGCGGCGATAGCGTCACGTCGTACGTTCTATCTCCCGGTTACAGCCACCTACCGAGTGCCCGGCGGTGCGTGCTGCCATCTATCGAATCAATTATGGCTTACAAACAGTTGTTTTGCTTGATTTCTCTGAATTAATTTGCCGCAAAGCTATGTGACTCAAACCTTTAGTAAGATCTTAATGACTAATCGCTATTTACCCGCAAATAATAGCATGTGAGCTCAAAAATGACTTCCCGATTATTATAAAACAATGTTCAGTGGCATTTTCCTCCACTGTAGCAACAAATATGAAGGCATTTGTCAAGTTGACTATAAATATATCCCCGTATTAAGACGTCGGAAATGAGTGTATGAATATTGAAGAAAAGCGTTAAATAAGTTACACTTGAAGGAACTTTGCGTGCGATTTCAGATCCATATTTTTTTAGTAACAGTAACTCCATATTTAAGAAAGGTGACGAGCTGAAAAGCATAACTGATACATGGTAAATGTGATCGTATACCAAGAAGGGACATGCTTTGCAAATGTTTTGACTTCTCCGCCCGTTATCAAATAAATTTTGATTAACAGACTAAAATTGATTTAGTTTTGCAGCCTAAATATATTTGTGAACTCTTTAATTTCTATAATCCGTACCGAAAAACGCCATTTAGGAGTTTCGTATTGGTATTATTATTCCTTTCTTTGTTGAATTTAACAGATCAAAATACTAGATTTTCTGAATGTTTTATTGATAATCTATTTTGGATCTGGTCGATTTGATTTTTATATGACGTCACAGACCGAAAAACGCGGCGATAGCAACACGTCGTACGTTCTGTCTCCCGGTAACAGCCACCTACCGAGTGCCCGGCGGTGCGTGCTGCCATCTATCGAATCAATTATGGCTTACAAACAGTTGTTTTGCTTGATTTCTCTGAATTAATTTGCCGCAAAGCTATATGACTCAAACCTTTAGTAAGATCTTAATGACTAATCGCTATTTACCCGCAAATAATAGCATGTGAGCTCAAAAATGACTTCCCGATTATTATAAAACAATGTTCAGTGGCATTCTCCTCCACTGTAGCGAAACATATCAAGGCAATTGTCAAGTTAACTATACATATATCCCCGTATTAAGACGTCGGAAATGAGTGTATGAATACTGAAGCAAAGCGTTGAATAAGTTACATTTGAAGGAACTTTGCGTGCGATTTCAGATCCATTTCTTGTTAATAACAGTAACTCCATATTTGAGAAAGGTGACGAGCTGAAAAGCATAACTGATAGATGGTAAATGTGATCGTATACCAAGAAGGGACATGCTTTGCAAACCATTTTGACTGCTCCGCCCATTATCAAATAATTTTGATTAGCAGACTAAAATTCATTTAGTTTTGCAGCCTTAACATATTTGTGAACTCTTTAAGTGCTATAATCCGTACCGAAAAACGCCCATTAGGTTTTTCGTATTGGTGTTATTATTCCTTTCTATGTTGAATTTAACAGATCAAAATACTAGATTTTCTGGATGTTTTATTGATAATGTATTTTGCATCTGGCCGATTTGATTGTTATATGACGTCACAGACCGAAAAACGCGGCGATAGCGTCACGTCGTACGTTCTATCTCCCGGTTACAGCCACCTACCGAGTGCCCGGCGGTGCGTGCTGCCATCTATCGAATCAATTATGGCTTACAAACAGTTGTTTTGCTTGATTTCTCTGAATTAATTTGCCGCAAAGCTATGTGACTCAAACCTTTAGTAAGATCTTAATGACTAATCGCTATTTACCCGCAAATAATAGCATGTGAGCTCAAAAATGACTTCCCGATTATTATAAAACAATGTTCAGTGGCATTTTCCTCCACTGTAGCAACAAATATGAAGGCATTTGTCAAGTTGACTATAAATATATCCCCGTATTAAGACGTCGGAAATGAGTGTATGAATATTGAAGAAAAGCGTTGAATAAGTTACACTTGAAGGAACTTTGCGTGCGATTTCAGATCCATATTTTTTTAGTAACAGTAACTCCATATTTAAGAAAGGTGACGAGCTGAAAAGCATAACTGATACATGGTAAATGTGATCGTATACCAAGAAGGGACATGCTTTGCAAATGTTTTGACTTCTCCGCCCGTTATCAAATAAATTTTGATTAACAGACTAAAATTGATTTAGTTTTGCAGCCTAAATATATTTGTGAACTCTTTAATTTCTATAATCCGTACCGAAAAACGCCATTTAGGAGTTTCGTATTGGTATTATTATTCCTTTCTTTGTTGAATTTAACAGATCAAAATACTAGATTTTCTGGATGTTTTATTGATAATCTATTTTGGATCTGGTCGATTTGATTGTTATATGACGTCACAGACCGAAAAACGCGGCGATAGCATCACGTCGTACGTTCTGTCTCCCGGTAACAGCCACCTACCGAGTGCCCGGCGGTGCGTGCTGCCATCTATCGAATCAATTATAGCTTACAAACAGTTGTTTTGCTTGATTTCTCTGAATTAATTTGCCGCAAAGCTATATGACTCAAACCTTTAGTAAGATCTTAATGACTAATCGCTATTTACCCGCAAATAATAGCATGTGAGCTCAAAAATGACTTCCCGATTATTATAAAACAATGTTCAGTGGCATTCTCCTCCACTGTAGCGAAACATATCAAGGCAATTGTCAAGTTAACTATACATATATCCCCGTATTAAGACGTCGGAAATGAGTGTATGAATACTGAAGCAAAGCGTTGAATAAGTTACATTTGAAGGAACTTTGCGTGCGATTTCAGATCCATTTCTTGTTAATAACAGTAACTCCATATTTGAGAAAGGTGACGAGCTGAAAAGCATAACTGATAGATGGTAAATGTGATCGTATACCAAGAAGGGACATGCTTTGCAAAACATTTTGACTGCTCCGCCCATTATCAAATAATTTTGATTAGCAGACTAAAATTCATTTAGTTTTGCAGCCTTAACATATTTGTGAACTCTTTAAGTGCTATAATCCGTACCGAAAAACGCCCATTACGTTTTTCGTATTGGTGTTATAATACCTTTCTATGTTGAATTTAACATATCAAAATACTAGATTTTCTGGATGTTTTATTGATAATGTATTTTGGATCTGGCCGATTTGATTGTTATATGACGTCACAGACCGAAAAACGCGGCGATAGCGTCACGTCGTACGTTCTATCTCCCGGTTACAGCCACCTACCGAGTGCCCGGCGGTGCGTGCTGCCATCTATCGAATCAATTAAGGCTTACCAACAGTTGTTTTGCTTGATTTCTCTGAAATAATTTGCCCCAAAGCTATGCGACTCATACCTTTAGTAAATTCTTAACGACTAATAGCTATTTGGCCCGAAAATAATGGCATCTGAGCTCAAACATGACTTCCCGATTATTATAAAACAATGTTCAGTGGCATTTTCCTCCACTGTAGCAACAAATATGAAGGCATTTGTCAAGTTGACTATAAATATATCCCCGTATTAAGACGTCGGAAATGAGTGTATGAATATTGAAGAAAAGCGTTGAATAAGTTACACTTGAAGGAACTTTGCGTGCGATTTCAGATCCATATTTTTTTAGTAACAGTAACTCCATATTTAAGAAAGGTGACGAGCTGAAAAGCATAACTGATAGATGGTAAATGTGATCGTATACCAAGAAGGGACATGCTTTGCAAATGTTTTGACTTCTCCGCCCGTTATCAAATAAAGTTTGATTAACAGACTAAAATTGATTTAGTTTTGCAGCCTAAATATATTTGTGAACTCTTTAAGTTCTATAATCCGTACCGAAAAACGCCATTTAGGAGTTTCGTATTGGTATTATTATTCCTTTCATTGTTGAATTTAACAGATCAAAATACTAGATTTTCTGGATGTTTTATTGATAATCTATTTTGGATCTGGTCGATTTGATTGTTATATGACGTCACAGACCGAAAAACGCGGCGATAGCATCACGTCGTACGTTCTGTCTCCTGGTAACAGCCACCTACCGAGTGCCCGGCGGTGCGTGCTGCCATCTATCGAATCAATTATGGCTTACAAACAGTTGTTTTGCTTGATTTATCTGAATTAATTTGCCGCAAAGCTATGTGACTCAAACCTTTAGTAAGATCTTAATGACTAATCGCTATTTACCCGCAAATAATAGCATGTGAGCTCAAAAATGACTTCCCGATTATTATAAAACAATGTTCAGTGGCATTCTCCTCCACTGTAGCAAAACATATCAAGGCAATTGTCAAGTTAACTATACATATATCCCCGTATTAAGACGTCGGAAATGAGTGTATGAATACTGAAGCAAACCGTTGAATAAGTTACATTTGAAGGAACTTTGCGTGCGATTTCAGATCCATTTCTTGTTAATAACAGTAACTCCATATTTGAGAAAGGTGACGAGCTGAAAAGCATAATTGATAGATGGTAAATGTGATCGTATACCAAGAAGGGACATGCTTTGCAAAACATTTTGACTGCTCCGCCCATTATCAAATAATTTTGATTAGCAGACTAAAATTCATTTAGTTTTGCAGCCTTAACATATTTGTGAACTCTTTAAGTGCTATAATCCGTACCGAAAAACGCCCATTAGGTTTTTCGTATTGGTGTTATTATACCTTTCTATGTTGAATTTAACAGATCAAAATATTAGATTTTCTGGATGTTTTATTGATAATGTATTTTGGATCTGGCCGATTTGATTGTTATATGACGTCACAGACCGAAAAACGCGGCGATAGCGTCACGTCGTACGTTCTATCTCCCGGTTACAGTCACCTACCGAGTGCCCGGCGGTGCGTGCTGCCATCTATCGAATCAATTAAGGCTTACCAACAGTTGTTTTGCTTGATTTCTCTGAAATAATTTGCCCCAAAGCTATGCGACTCAAACCTTTAGTAAATTCTTAACGACTAATAGCTATTTGGCCCGAAAATAATGGCATCTGAGCTCAAACATGACTTCCCGATTATTATAAAACAATGTTCAGTGGCATTTTCCTCCACTGTAGCAACAAATATCAAGGCATTTGTCAAGTTGACTATAAATATATCCCCGTATTAAGACGTCGGAAATGAGTGTATGAATATTGAAGAAAAGCGTTGAATAAGTTACACTTGAAGGAACTTTGCGTGCGATTTCAGATCCATATTTTTTTAGTAACAGTAACTCCATATTTAAGAAAGGTGACGAGCTGAAAAGCATAACTGATACATGGTAAATGTGATCGTATACCAAGAAGGGACATGCTTTGCAAATGTTTTGACTTCTCCGCCCGTTATCAAATAAATTTTGATTAACAGACTAAAATTGATTTAGTTTTGCAGCCTAAATATATTTGTGAACTCTTTAATTTCTATAATCCGTACCGAAAAACGCCATTTAGGAGTTTCGTATTGGTATTATTATTCCTTTCTTTGTTGAATTTAACAGATCAAAATACTAGATTTTCTGGATGTTTTATTGATAATCTATTTTGGATCTGGTCGATTTGATTGTTATATGACGTCACAGACCGAAAAACGCGGCGATAGCATCACGTCGTACGTTCTGTCTCCCGGTAACAGCCACCTACCGAGTGCCCGGCGGTGCGTGCTGCCATCTATCGAATCAATTATGGCTTACAAACAGTTGTTTTGCTTGATTTCTCTGAAATAATTTGCCGCAAAGCTATGTGACTCAAACCTTTAGTAAGATCTTAATGACTAATCGCTATTTACCCGCAAATAATAGCATGTGAGCTCAAAAATGACTTCCCGATTATTATAAAACAATGTTCAGTGGCATTCTCCTCCACTGTAGCGAAACATATCAAGGCAATTGTCAAGTTAACTATACATATATCCCCGTATTAAGACGTCGGAAATGAGTGTATGAATACTGAAGCAAAGCGTTGAATAAGTTACATTTGAAGGAACTTTGCGTGCGATTTCAGATCCATTTCTTGTTAATAACAGTAACTCCATATTTGAGAAAGGTGACGAGCTGAAAAGCATAACTGATAGATGGTAAATGTGATCGTATACCAAGAAGGGACATGCTTTGCAAACCATTTTGACTGCTCCGCCCATTATCAAATAATTTTGATTAGCAGACTAAAATTAATTTAGTTTTGCAGCCTTAACATATTTGTGAACTCTTTAAGTGCTATAATCCGTACCGAAAAACGCCCATTAGGTTTTTCGTATTGGTGTTATTATACCTTTCTATGTTGAATTTAACAGATCAAAATACTAGATTTTCTGGATGTTTTATTGATAATGTATTTTGGATCTGGCCGATTTGATTGTTATATGACGTCACAGACCGAAAAACGCGGCGATAGCGTCACGTCGTACGTTCTATCTCCCGGTTACAGCCACCTACCGAGTGCCCGGCGGTGCGTGCTGCCATCTATCGAATCAATTATGGCTTACAAACAGTTGTTTTGCTTGATTTCTCTGAATTAATTTGCCGCAAAGCTATGTGACTCAAACCTTTAGTAAGATCTTAATGACTAATCGCTATTTACCCGCAAATAATAGCATGTGAGCTCAAAAATGACTTCCCGATTATTATAAAACAATGTTCAGTGGCATTTTCCTCCACTGTAGCAACAAATATGAAGGCATTTGTCAAGTTGACTATAAATATATCCCCGTATTAAGACGTCGGAAATGAGTGTATGAATATTGAAGAAAAGCGTTGAATAAGTTACACTTGAAGGAACTTTGCGTGCGATTTCAGATCCATATTTTTTTAGTAACAGTAACTCCATATTTAAGAAAGGTGACGAGCTGAAAAGCATAACTGATACATGGTAAATGTGATCGTATACCAAGAAGGGACATGCTTTGCAAATGTTTTGACTTCTCCGCCCGTTATCAAATAAATTTTGATTAACAGACTAAAATTGATTTAGTTTTGCAGCCTAAATATATTTGTGAACTCTTTAATTTCTATAATCCGTACCGAAAAACGCCATTTAGGGGTTTCGTATTGGTATTATTATTCCTTTCTTTGTTGAATTTAACAGATCAAAATACTAGATTTTCTGGATGTTTTATTGATAATCTATTTTGGATCTGGTCGATTTGATTGTTATATGACGTCACAGACCGAAAAACGCGGCGATAGCATCATGTCGTACGTTCTGTCTCCCGGTAACAGCCACCTACCGAGTGCCCGGCGGTGCGTGCTGCCATCTATCGAATCAATTATAGCTTACAAACAGTTGTTTTGCTTGATTTCTCTGAATTAATTTGCCGCAAAGCTATATGACTCAAACCTTTAGTAAGATCTTAATGACTAATCGCTATTTACCCGCAAATAATAGCATGTGAGCTCAAAAATGACTTCCCGATTATTATAAAACAATGTTCAGTGGCATTCTCCTCCACTGTAGCGAAACATATCAAGGCAATTGTCAAGTTAACTATACATATATCCCCGTATTAAGACGTCGGAAATGAGTGTATGAATACTGAAGCAAACCGTTGAATAAGTTACATTTGAAGGAACTTTGCGTGCGATTTCAGATCCATTTCTTGTTAATAACAGTAACTCCATATTTGAGAAAGGTGACGAGCTGAAAAGCATAACTGATAGATGGTAAATGTGATCGTATACCAAGAAGGGACATGCTTTGCAAAACATTTTGACTGCTCCGCCCATTATCAAATAATTTTGATTAGCAGACTAAAATTCATTTAGTTTTGCAGCCTTAACATATTTGTGAACTCTTTAAGTGCTATAATCCGTACCGAAAAACGCCCATTAGGTTTTTCGTATTGGTGTTATAATACCTTTCTATGTTGAATTTAACAGATCAAAATACTAGATTTTCTGGATGTTTTATTGATAATGTATTTTGGATCTGGCCGATTTGATTGTTATATGACGTCACAGACCGAAAAACGCGGCGATAGCGTCACGTCGTACGTTCTATCTCCCGGTTACAGCCACCTACCGAGTGCCCGGCGGTGCGTGCTGCCATCTATCGAATCAATTATGGCTTACAAACAGTTGTTTTGCTTGATTTCTCTGAATTAATTTGCCGCAAAGCTATGTGACTCAAACCTTTAGTAAGATCTTAATGACTAATCGCTATTTACCCGCAAATAATAGCATGTGAGCTCAAAAATGACTTCCCGATTATTATAAAACAATGTTCAGTGGCATTTTCCTCCACTGTAGCAACAAATATGAAGGCATTTGTCAAATTGACTATAAATATATCCCCGTATTAAGACGTCGGAAATGAGTGTATGAATATTGAAGAAAAGCGTTGAATAAGTTACACTTGAAGGAACTTTGCGTGCGATTTCAGATCCATATTTTTTTAGTAACAGTAACTCCATATTTAAGAAAGGTGACGAGCTGAAAAGCATAACTGATACATGGTAAATGTGATCGTATACCAAGAAGGGACATGCTTTGCAAATGTTTTGACTTCTCCGCCCGTTATCAAATAAATTTTGATTAACAGACTAAAATTGATTTAGTTTTGCAGCCTAAATATATTTGTGAACTCTTTAATTTCTATAATCCGTACCGAAAAACGCCATTTAGGAGTTTCGTATTGGTATTATTATTCCTTTCTTTGTTGAATTTAACAGATCAAAATACTAGATTTTCTGGATGTTTTATTGATAATCTATTTTGGATCTGGTCGATTTGATTGTTATATGACGTCACAGACCGAAAAACGCGGCGATAGCATCACGTCGTACGTTCTGTCTCCCGGTAACAGCCACCTACCGAGTGCCCGGCGGTGCGTGCTGCCATCTATCGAATCAATTATGGCTTACAAACAGTTGTTTTGCTTGATTTCTCTGAATTAATTTGCCGCAAAGCTATATGACTCAAACCTTTAGTAAGATCTTAATGACTAATCGCTATTTACCCGCAAATAATAGCATGTGAGCTCAAAAATGACTTCCCGATTATTATAAAACAATGTTCAGTGGCATTCTCCTCCACTGTAGCGAAACATATCAAGGCAATTGTCAAGTTAACTATACATATATCCCCGTATTAAGACGTCGGAAATGAGTGTATGAATACTGAAGCAAACCGTTGAATAAGTTACATTTGAAGGAACTTTGCGTGCGATTTCAGATCCATTTCTTGTTAATAACAGTAACTCCATATTTGAGAAAGGTGACGAGCTGAAAAGCATAACTGATAGATGGTAAATGTGATCGTATACCAAGAAGGGACATGCTTTGCAAAACATTTTGACTGCTCCGCCCATTATCAAATAATTTTGATTAGCAGACTAAAATTCATTTAGTTTTGCAGCCTTAACATATTTGTGAACTCTTTAAGTGCTATAATCCGTACCGAAAAACGCCCATTAGGTTTTTCGTATTGGTGTTATAATACCTTTCTATGTTGAATTTAACAGATCAAAATACTAGATTTTCTGGATGTTTTATTGATAATGTATTTTGGATCTGGCCGATTTGATTGTTATATGACGTCACAGACCGAAAAACGCGGCGATAGCGTCACGTCGTACGTTCTATCTCCCGGTTACAGCCACCTACCGAGGGCCCGGCGGTGCGTGCTGCCATCTATCGAATCAATTATGGCTTACAAACAGTTGTTTTGCTTGATTTCTCTGAATTAATTTGCCGCAAAGCTATGTGACTCAAACCTTTAGTAAGATCTTAATGACTAATCGCTATTTACCCGCAAATAATAGCATGTGAGCTCAAAAATGACTTCCCGATTATTATAAAACAGTGTTCAGTGGCATTTTCCTCCACTGTAGCAACAAATATGAAGGCATTTGTCAAATTGACTATAAATATATCCCCGTATTAAGACGTCGGAAATGAGTGTATGAATATTGAAGAAAAGCGTTGAATAAGTTACACTTGAAGGAACTTTGCGTGCGATTTCAGATCCATATTTTTTTAGTAACAGTAACTCCATATTTAAGAAAGGTGACGAGCTGAAAAGCATAACTGATACATGGTAAATGTGATCGTATACCAAGAAGGGACATGCTTTGCAAATGTTTTGACTTCTCCGCCCGTTATCAAATAAATTTTGATTAACAGACTAAAATTGATTTAGTTTTGCAGCCTAAATATATTTGTGAACTCTTTAATTTCTATAATCCGTACCGAAAAACGCCATTTAGGAGTTTCGTATTGGTATTATTATTCCTTTCTTTGTTGAATTTAACAGATCAAAATACTAGATTTTCTGGATGTTTTATTGATAATCTATTTTGGATCTGGTCGATTTGATTGTTATGTGACGTCACAGACCGAAAAACGCGGCGATAGCATCACGTCGTACGTTCTGTCTCCCGGTAACAGCCACCTACCGAGTGCCCGGCGGTGCGTGCTGCCATCTATCGAATCAATTATGGCTTACAAACAGTTGTTTTGCTTGATTTCTCTGAATTAATTTGCCGCAAAGCTATATGACTCAAACCTTTAGTAAGATCTTAATGACTAATCGCTATTTACCCGCAAATAATAGCATGTGAGCTCAAAAATGACTTCCCGATTATTATAAAACAATGTTCAGTGGCATTCTCCTCCACTGTAGCAAAACATATCAAGGCAATTGTCAAGTTAACTATACATATATCCCCGTATTAAGACGTCGGAAATGAGTGTATGAATACTGAAGCAAACCGTTGAATAAGTTACATTTGAAGGAACTTTGCGTGCGATTTCAGATCCATTTCTTGTTAATAACAGTAACTCCATATTTGAGAAAGGTGACGAGCTGAAAAGCATAACTGATAGATGGTAAATGTGATCGTATACCAAGAAGGGACATGCTTTGCAAAACATTTTGACTGCTCCGCCCATTATCAAATAATTTTGATTAGCAGACTAAAATTCATTTAGTTTTGCAGCCTTAACATATTTGTGAACTCTTTAAGTGCTATAATCCGTACCGAAAAACGCCCATTAGGTTTTTCGTATTGGTGTTATTATACCTTTCTATGTTGAATTTAACAGATCAAAATATTAGATTTTCTGGATGTTTTATTGATAATGTATTTTGGATCTGGCCGATTTGATTGTTATATGACGTCACAGACCGAAAAACGCGGCGATAGCGTCACGTCGTACGTTCTATCTCCCGGTTACAGTCACCTACCGAGTGCCCGGCGGTGCGTGCTGCCATCTATCGAATCAATTAAGGCTTACCAACAGTTGTTTTGCTTGATTTCTCTGAAATAATTTGCCCCAAAGCTATGCGACTCAAACCTTTAGTAAATTCTTAACGACTAATAGCTATTTGGCCCGAAAATAATGGCATCTGAGCTCAAACATGACTTCCCGATTATTATAAAACAATGTTCAGTGGCATTTTCCTCCACTGTAGCAACAAATATCAAGGCATTTGTCAAGTTGACTATAAATATATCCCCGTATTAAGACGTCGGAAATGAGTGTATGAATATTGAAGAAAAGCGTTGAATAAGTTACACTTGAAGGAACTTTGCGTGCGATTTCAGATCCATATTTTTTTAGTAACAGTAACTCCATATTTAAGAAAGGTGACGAGCTGAAAAGCATAACTGATACATGGTAAATGTGATCGTATACCAAGAAGGGACATGCTTTGCAAATGTTTTGACTTCTCCGCCCGTTATCAAATAAATTTTGATTAACAGACTAAAATTGATTTAGTTTTGCAGCCTAAATATATTTGTGAACTCTTTAATTTCTATAATCCGTACCGAAAAACGCCATTTAGGAGTTTCGTATTGGTATTATTATTCCTTTCTTTGTTGAATTTAACAGATCAAAATACTAGATTTTCTGGATGTTTTATTGATAATCTATTTTGGATCTGGTCGATTTGATTGTTATATGACGTCACAGACCGAAAAACGCGGCGATAGCATCACGTCGTACGTTCTGTCTCCCGGTAACAGCCACCTACCGAGTGCCCGGCGGTGCGTGCTGCCATCTATCGAATCAATTATAGCTTACAAACAGTTGTTTTGCTTGATTTCTCTGAATTAATTTGCCGCAAAGCTATATGACTCAAACCTTTAGTAAGATCTTAATGACTAATCGCTATTTACCCGCAAATAATAGCATGTGAGCTCAAAAATGACTTCCCGATTATTATAAAACAATGTTCAGTGGCATTCTCCTCCACTGTAGCGAAACATATCAAGGCAATTGTCAAGTTAACTATACATATATCCCCGTATTAAGACGTCGGAAATGAGTGTATGAATACTGAAGCAAACCGTTGAATAAGTTACATTTGAAGGAACTTTGCGTGCGATTTCAGATCCATTTCTTGTTAATAACAGTAACTCCATATTTGAGAAAGGTGACGAGCTGAAAAGCATAACTGATAGATGGTAAATGTGATCGTATACCAAGAAGGGACATGCTTTGCAAAACATTTTGACTGCTCCGCCCATTATCAAATAATTTTGATTAGCAGACTAAAATTCATTTAGTTTTGCAGCCTTAACATATTTGTGAACTCTTTAAGTGCTATAATCCGTACCGAAAAACGCCCATTAGGTTTTTCGTATTGGTGTTATAATACCTTTCTATGTTGAATTTAACAGATCAAAATACTAGATTTTCTGGATGTTTTATTGATAATGTATTTTGGATCTGGCCGATTTGATTGTTATATGACGTCACAGACCGAAAAACGCGGCGATAGCGTCACGTCGTACGTTCTATCTCCCGGTTACAGCCACCTACCGAGTGCCCGGCGGTGCGTGCTGCCATCTATCGAATCAATTATGGCTTACAAACAGTTGTTTTGCTTGATTTCTCTGAATTAATTTGCCGCAAAGCTATGTGACTCAAACCTTTAGTAAGATCTTAATGACTAATCGCTATTTACCCGCAAATAATAGCATGTGAGCTCAAAAATGACTTCCCGATTATTATAAAACAATGTTCAGTGGCATTTTCCTCCACTGTAGCAACAAATATGAAGGCATTTGTCAAATTGACTATAAATATATCCCCGTATTAAGACGTCGGAAATGAGTGTATGAATATTGAAGAAAAGCGTTGAATAAGTTACACTTGAAGGAACTTTGCGTGCGATTTCAGATCCATATTTTTTTAGTAACAGTAACTCCATATTTAAGAAAGGTGACGAGCTGAAAAGCATAACTGATACATGGTAAATGTGATCGTATACCAAGAAGGGACATGCTTTGCAAATGTTTTGACTTCTCCGCCCGTTATCAAATAAATTTTGATTAACAGACTAAAATTGATTTAGTTTTGCAGCCTAAATATATTTGTGAACTCTTTAATTTCTATAATCCGTACCGAAAAACGCCATTTAGGAGTTTCGTATTGGTATTATTATTCCTTTCTTTGTTGAATTTAACAGATCAAAATACTAGATTTTCTGGATGTTTTATTGATAATCTATTTTGGATCTGGTCGATTTGATTGTTATATGACGTCACAGACCGAAAAACGCGGCGATAGCATCACGTCGTACGTTCTGTCTCCCGGTAACAGCCACCTACCGAGTGCCCGGCGGTGCGTGCTGCCATCTATCGAATCAATTATGGCTTACAAACAGTTGTTTTGCTTGATTTCTCTGAATTAATTTGCCGCAAAGCTATATGACTCAAACCTTTAGTAAGATCTTAATGACTAATCGCTATTTACCCGCAAATAATAGCATGTGAGCTCAAAAATGACTTCCCGATTATTATAAAACAATGTTCAGTGGCATTCTCCTCCACTGTAGCGAAACATATCAAGGCAATTGTCAAGTTAACTATACATATATCCCCGTATTAAGACGTCGGAAATGAGTGTATGAATACTGAAGCAAACCGTTGAATAAGTTACATTTGAAGGAACTTTGCGTGCGATTTCAGATCCATTTCTTGTTAATAACAGTAACTCCATATTTGAGAAAGGTGACGAGCTGAAAAGCATAACTGATAGATGGTAAATGTGATCGTATACCAAGAAGGGACATGCTTTGCAAAACATTTTGACTGCTCCGCCCATTATCAAATAATTTTGATTAGCAGACTAAAATTCATTTAGTTTTGCAGCCTTAACATATTTGTGAACTCTTTAAGTGCTATAATCCGTACCGAAAAACGCCCATTAGGTTTTTCGTATTGGTGTTATAATACCTTTCTATGTTGAATTTAACAGATCAAAATACTAGATTTTCTGGATGTTTTATTGATAATGTATTTTGGATCTGGCCGATTTGATTGTTATATGACGTCACAGACCGAAAAACGCGGCGATAGCGTCACGTCGTACGTTCTATCTCCCGGTTACAGCCACCTACCGAGTGCCCGGCGGTGCGTGCTGCCATCTATCGAATCAATTATGGCTTACAAACAGTTGTTTTGCTTGATTTCTCTGAATTAATTTGCCGCAAAGCTATGTGACTCAAACCTTTAGTAAGATCTTAATGACTAATCGCTATTTACCCGCAAATAATAGCATGTGAGCTCAAAAATGACTTCCCGATTATTATAAAACAATGTTCAGTGGCATTTTCCTCCACTGTAGCAACAAATATGAAGGCATTTGTCAAATTGACTATAAATATATCCCCGTATTAAGACGTCGGAAATGAGTGTATGAATATTGAAGAAAAGCGTTGAATAAGTTACACTTGAAGGAACTTTGCGTGCGATTTCAGATCCATATTTTTTTAGTAACAGTAACTCCATATTTAAGAAAGGTGACGAGCTGAAAAGCATAACTGATACATGGTAAATGTGATCGTATACCAAGAAGGGACATGCTTTGCAAATGTTTTGACTTCTCCGCCCGTTATCAAATAAATTTTGATTAACAGACTAAAATTGATTTAGTTTTGCAGCCTAAATATATTTGTGAACTCTTTAATTTCTATAATCCGTACCGAAAAACGCCATTTAGGAGTTTCGTATTGGTATTATTATTCCTTTCTTTGTTGAATTTAACAGATCAAAATACTAGATTTTCTGGATGTTTTATTGATAATCTATTTTGGATCTGGTCGATTTGATTGTTATATGACGTCACAGACCGAAAAACGCGGCGATAGCATCACGTCGTACGTTCTGTCTCCCGGTAACAGCCACCTACCGAGTGCCCGGCGGTGCGTGCTGCCATCTATCGAATCAATTATGGCTTACAAACAGTTGTTTTGCTTGATTTCTCTGAATTAATTTGCCGCAAAGCTATATGACTCAAACCTTTAGTAAGATCTTAATGACTAATCGCTATTTACCCGCAAATAATAGCATGTGAGCTCAAAAATGACTTCCCGATTATTATAAAACAATGTTCAGTGGCATTCTCCTCCACTGTAGCAAAACATATCAAGGCAATTGTCAAGTTAACTATACATATATCCCCGTATTAAGACGTCGGAAATGAGTGTATGAATACTGAAGCAAACCGTTGAATAAGTTACATTTGAAGGAACTTTGCGTGCGATTTCAGATCCATTTCTTGTTAATAACAGTAACTCCATATTTGAGAAAGGTGACGAGCTGAAAAGCATAACTGATAGATGGTAAATGTGATCGTATACCAAGAAGGGACATGCTTTGCAAAACATTTTGACTGCTCCGCCCATTATCAAATAATTTTGATTAGCAGACTAAAATTCATTTAGTTTTGCAGCCTTAACATATTTGTGAACTCTTTAAGTGCTATAATCCGTACCGAAAAACGCCCATTAGGTTTTTCGTATTGGTGTTATTATACCTTTCTATGTTGAATTTAACAGATCAAAATATTAGATTTTCTGGATGTTTTATTGATAATGTATTTTGGATCTGGCCGATTTGATTGTTATATGACGTCACAGACCGAAAAACGCGGCGATAGCGTCACGTCGTACGTTCTATCTCCCGGTTACAGTCACCTACCGAGTGCCCGGCGGTGCGTGCTGCCATCTATCGAATCAATTAAGGCTTACCAACAGTTGTTTTGCTTGATTTCTCTGAAATAATTTGCCCCAAAGCTATGCGACTCAAACCTTCAGTAAATTCTTAACGACTAATAGCTATTTGGCCCGAAAATAATGGCATCTGAGCTCAAACATGACTTCCCGATTATTATAAAACAATGTTCAGTGGCATTTTCCTCCACTGTAGCAACAAATATCAAGGCATTTGTCAAGTTGACTATAAATATATCCCCGTATTAAGACGTCGGAAATGAGTGTATGAATATTGAAGAAAAGCGTTGAATAAGTTACACTTGAAGGAACTTTGCGTGCGATTTCAGATCCATATTTTTTTAGTAACAGTAACTCCATATTTAAGAAAGGTGACGAGCTGAAAAGCATAACTGATACATGGTAAATGTGATCGTATACCAAGAAGGGACATGCTTTGCAAATGTTTTGACTTCTCCGCCCGTTATCAAATAAATTTTGATTAACAGACTAAAATTGATTTAGTTTTGCAGCCTAAATATATTTGTGAACTCTTTAATTTCTATAATCCGTACCGAAAAACGCCATTTAGGAGTTTCGTATTGGTATTATTATTCCTTTCTTTGTTGAATTTAACAGATCAAAATACTAGATTTTCTGGATGTTTTATTGATAATCTATTTTGGATCTGGTCGATTTGATTGTTATATGACGTCACAGACCGAAAAACGCGGCGATAGCATCACGTCGTACGTTCTGTCTCCTGGTAACAGCCACCTACCGAGTGCCCGGCGGTGCGTGCTGCCATCTATCGAATCAATTATGGCTTACAAACAGTTGTTTTGCTTGATTTCTCTGAAATAATTTGCCGCAAAGCTATGTGACTCAAACCTTTAGTAAGATCTTAATGACTAATCGCTATTTACCCGCAAATAATAGCATGTGAGCTCAAAAATGACTTCCCGATTATTATAAAACAATGTTCAGTGGCATTCTCCTCCACTGTAGCGAAACATATCAAGGCAATTGTCAAGTTAACTATACATATATCCCCGTATTAAGACGTCGGAAATGAGTGTATGAATACTGAAGCAAAGCGTTGAATAAGTTACATTTGAAGGAACTTTGCGTGCGATTTCAGATCCATTTCTTGTTAATAACAGTAACTCCATATTTGAGAAAGGTGACGAGCTGAAAAGCATAACTGATAGATGGTAAATGTGATCGTATACCAAGAAGGGACATGCTTTGCAAACCATTTTGACTGCTCCGCCCATTATCAAATAATTTTGATTAGCAGACTAAAATTCATTTAGTTTTGCAGCCTTAACATATTTGTGAACTCTTTAAGTGCTATAATCCGTACCGAAAAACGCCCATTAGGTTTTTCGTATTGGTGTTATTATACCTTTCTATGTTGAATTTAACAGATCAAAATACTAGATTTTCTGGATGTTTTATTGATAATGTATTTTGGATCTGGCCGATTTGATTGTTATATGACGTCACAGACCGAAAAACGCGGCGATAGCGTCACGTCGTACGTTCTATCTCCCGGTTACAGCCACCTACCGAGTGCCCGGCGGTGCGTGCTGCCATCTATCGAATCAATTATGGCTTACAAACAGTTGTTTTGCTTGATTTCTCTGAATTAATTTGCCGCAAAGCTATGTGACTCAAACCTTTAGTAAGATCTTAATGACTAATCGCTATTTACCCGCAAATAATAGCATGTGAGCTCAAAAATGACTTCCCGATTATTATAAAACAATGTTCAGTGGCATTTTCCTCCACTGTAGCAACAAATATGAAGGCATTTGTCAAGTTGACTATAAATATATCCCCGTATTAAGACGTCGGAAATGAGTGTATGAATATTGAAGAAAAGCGTTGAATAAGTTACACTTGAAGGAATTTTGCGTGCGATTTCAGATCCATATTTTTTTAGTAACAGTAACTCCATATTTAAGAAAGGTGACGAGCTGAAAAGCATAACTGATACATGGTAAATGTGATCGTATACCAAGAAGGGACATGCTTTGCAAATGTTTTGACTTCTCCGCCCGTTATCAAATAAATTTTGATTAACAGACTAAAATTGATTTAGTTTTGCAGCCTAAATATATTTGTGAACTCTTTAATTTCTATAATCCGTACCGAAAAACGCCATTTAGGAGTTTCGTATTGGTATTATTATTCCTTTCTTTGTTGAATTTAACAGATCAAAATACTAGATTTTCTGGATGTTTTATTGATAATCTATTTTGGATCTGGTCGATTTGATTGTTATATGACGTCACAGACCGAAAAACGCGGCGATAGCATCACGTCGTACGTTCTGTCTCCCGGTAACAGCCACCTACCGAGTGCCCGGCGGTGCGTGCTGCCATCTATCGAATCAATTATAGCTTACAAACAGTTGTTTTGCTTGATTTCTCTGAATTAATTTGCCGCAAAGCTATATGACTCAAACCTTTAGTAAGATCTTAATGACTAATCGCTATTTACCCGCAAATAATAGCATGTGAGCTCAAAAATGACTTCCCGATTATTATAAAACAATGTTCAGTGGCATTCTCCTCCACTGTAGCGAAACATATCAAGGCAATTGTCAAGTTAACTATACATATATCCCCGTATTAAGACGTCGGAAATGAGTGTATGAATACTGAAGCAAAGCGTTGAATAAGTTACATTTGAAGGAACTTTGCGTGCGATTTCAGATCCATTTCTTGTTAATAACAGTAACTCCATATTTGAGAAAGGTGACGAGCTGAAAAGCATAACTGATAGATGGTAAATGTGATCGTATACCAAGAAGGGACATGCTTTGCAAACCATTTTGACTGCTCCGCCCATTATCAAATAATTTTGATTAGCAGACTAAAATTCATTTAGTTTTGCAGCCTTAACATATTTGTGAACTCTTTAAGTGCTATAATCCGTACCGAAAAAGGCCCATTAGGTTTTTCGTATTGGTGTTATTATACCTTTCTATGTTGAATTTAACAGATCAAAATACTAGATTTTCTGGATGTTTTATTGATAATGTATTTTGGATCTGGCCGATTTGATTGTTATATGACGTCACAGACCGAAAAACGCGGCGATAGCGTCACGTCGTACGTTCTATCTCCCGGTTACAGCCACCTACCGAGTGCCCGGCGGTGCGTGCTGCCATCTATCGAATCAATTATGGCTTACAAACAGTTGTTTTGCTTGATTTCTCTGAATTAATTTGCCGCAAAGCTATGTGACTCAAACCTTTAGTAAGATCTTAATGACTAATCGCTATTTACCCGCAAATAATAGCATGTGAGCTCAAAAATGACTTCCCGATTATTATAAAACAATGTTCAGTGGCATTTTCCTCCACTGTAGCAACAAATATGAAGGCATTTGTCAAGTTGACTATAAATATATCCCCGTATTAAGACGTCGGAAATGAGTGTATGAATATTGAAGAAAAGCGTTGAATAAGTTACACTTGAAGGAACTTTGCGTGCGATTTCAGATCCATATTTTTTTAGTAACAGTAACTCCATATTTAAGAAAGGTGACGAGCTGAAAAGCATAACTGATACATGGTAAATGTGATCGTATACCAAGAAGGGACATGCTTTGCAAATGTTTTGACTTCTCCGCCCGTTATCAAATAAATTTTGATTAACAGACTAAAATTGATTTAGTTTTGCAGCCTAAATATATTTGTGAACTCTTTAATTTCTATAATCCGTACCGAAAAACGCCATTTAGGAGTTTCGTATTGGTATTATTATTCCTTTCTTTGTTGAATTTAACAGATCAAAATACTAGATTTTCTGGATGTTTTATTGATAATCTATTTTGGATCTGGTCGATTTGATTGTTATATGACGTCACAGACCGAAAAACGCGGCGATAGCATCACGTCGTACGTTCTGTCTCCCGGTAACAGCCACCTACCGAGTGCCCGGCGGTGCGTGCTGCCATCTATCGAATCAATTATAGCTTACAAACAGTTGTTTTGCTTGATTTCTCTGAATTAATTTGCCGCAAAGCTATATGACTCAAACCTTTAGTAAGATCTTAATGACTAATCGCTATTTACCCGCAAATAATAGCATGTGAGCTCAAAAATGACTTCCCGATTATTATAAAACAATGTTCAGTGGCATTCTCCTCCACTGTAGCGAAACATATCAAGGCAATTGTCAAGTTAACTATACATATATCCCCGTATTAAGACGTCGGAAATGAGTGTATGAATACTGAAGCAAAGCGTTGAATAAGTTACATTTGAAGGAACTTTGCGTGCGATTTCAGATCCATTTCTTGTTAATAACAGTAACTCCATATTTGAGAAAGGTGACGAGCTGAAAAGCATAACTGATAGATGGTAAATGTGATCGTATACCAAGAAGGGACATGCTTTGCAAACCATTTTGACTGCTCCGCCCATTATCAAATAATTTTGATTAGCAGACTAAAATTCATTTAGTTTTGCAGCCTTAACATATTTGTGAACTCTTTAAGTGCTATAATCCGTACCGAAAAAGGCCCATTAGGTTTTTCGTATTGGTGTTATTATACCTTTCTATGTTGAATTTAACAGATCAAAATACTAGATTTTCTGGATGTTTTATTGATAATGTATTTTGGATCTGGCCGATTTGATTGTTATATGACGTCACAGACCGAAAAACGCGGCGATAGCGTCACGTCGTACGTTCTATCTCCCGGTTACAGCCACCTACCGAGTGCCCGGCGGTGCGTGCTGCCATCTATCGAATCAATTATGGCTTACAAACAGTTGTTTTGCTTGATTTCTCTGAATTAATTTGCCGCAAAGCTATGTGACTCAAACCTTTAGTAAGATCTTAATGACTAATCGCTATTTACCCGCAAATAATAGCATGTGAGCTCAAAAATGACTTCCCGATTATTATAAAACAATGTTCAGTGGCATTTTCCTCCACTGTAGCAACAAATATGAAGGCATTTGTCAAGTTGACTATAAATATATCCCCGTATTAAGACGTCGGAAATGAGTGTATGAATATTGAAGAAAAGCGTTGAATAAGTTACACTTGAAGGAACTTTGCGTGCGATTTCAGATCCATATTTTTTTAGTAACAGTAACTCCATATTTAAGAAAGGTGACGAGCTGAAAAGCATAACTGATACATGGTAAATGTGATCGTATACCAAGAAGGGACATGCTTTGCAAATGTTTTGACTTCTCCGCCCGTTATCAAATAAATTTTGATTAACAGACTAAAATTGATTTAGTTTTGCAGCCTAAATATATTTGTGAACTCTTTAATTTCTATAATCCGTACCGAAAAACGCCATTTAGGAGTTTCGTATTGGTATTATTATTCCTTTCTTTGTTGAATTTAACAGATCAAAATACTAGATTTTCTGGATGTTTTATTGATAATCTATTTTGGATCTGGTCGATTTGATTGTTATATGACGTCACAGACCGAAAAACGCGGCGATAGCATCACGTCGTACGTTCTGTCTCCCGGTAACAGCCACCTACCGAGTGCCCGGCGGTGCGTGCTGCCATCTATCGAATCAATTATGGCTTACAAACAGTTGTTTTGCTTGATTTCTCTGAATTAATTTGCCGCAAAGCTATGTGACTCAAACCTTTAGTAAGATCTTAATGACTAATCGCTATTTACCCGCAAATAATAGCATGTGAGCTCAAAAATGACTTCCCGATTATTATAAAACAATGTTCAGTGGCATTCTCCTCCACTGTAGCGAAACATATCAAGGCAATTGTCAAGTTAACTATACATATATCCCCGTATTAAGACGTCGGAAATGAGTGTATGAATACTGAAGCAAAGCGTTGAATAAGTTACATTTGAAGGAACTTTGCGTGCGATTTCAGATCCATTTCTTGTTAATAACAGTAACTCCATATTTGAGAAAGGTGACGAGCTGAAAAGCATAACTGATAGATGGTAAATGTGATCGTATACCAAGAAGGGACATGCTTTGCAAAACATTTTGACTGCTCCGCCCATTAACAAATAATTTTGATTAGCAGACTAAAATTCATTTAGTTTTGCAGCCTTAACATATTTGTGAACTCTTTAAGTGCTATAACCCGTACCGAAAAACGCCCATTAGGTTTTTCGTATTGGTGTTATTATACCTTTCTATGTTGAATTTAACAGATCAAAATACTAGATTTTCTGGATGTTTTATTGATAATGTATTTTGGATCTGGCCGATTTGATTGTTATATGACGTCACAGACCGAAAAACGCGGCGATAGCGTCACGTCGTACGTTCTATCTCCCGGTTACAGCCACCTACCGAGTGCCCGGCGGCGCGTGCTGCCATCTATCGAATCAATTAAGGCTTACCAACAGTTGTTTTGCTTGATTTCTCTGAAATAATTTGCCCCAAAGCTATGCGACTCATACCTTTAGTAAATTCTTAACGACTAATAGCTATTTGGCCCGAAAATAATGGCATCTGAGCTCAAACATGACTTCCCGATTATTATAAAACAATGTTCAGTGGCATTTTCCTCCACTGTAGCAACAAATATCAAGGCATTTGTCAAGTTGACTATAAATATATCCCCGTATTAAGACGTCGGAAATGAGTGTATGAATATTGAAGAAAAGCGTTGAATAAGTTACACTTGAAGGAACTTTGCGTGCGATTTCAGATCCATATTTTTTTAGTAACAGTAACTCCATATTTAAGAAAGGTGACGAGCTGAAAAGCATAACTGATAGATGGTAAATGTGATCGTATACCAAGAAGGGACATGCTTTGCAAATGTTTTGACTTCTCCGCCCGTTATCAAATAAATTTTGATTAACAGACTAAAATTGATTTAGTTTTGCAGCCTAAATATATTTGTGAACTCTTTAAGTTCTATAATCCGTACCGAAAAACGCCATTTAGGAGTTTCGTATTGGTATTATTATTCCTTTCATTGTTGAATTTAACAGATCAAAATACTAGATTTTCTGGATGTTTTTGATAATCTATTTTGGATCTGGTCGATTTGATTGTTATATGACGTCACAGACCGAAAAACGCGGCGATAGCATCACGTCGTACGTTCTGTCTCCCGGTAACAGCCACCTACCGAGTGCCCGGCGGTGCGTGCTGCCATCTATCGAATCAATTATGGCTTACAAACAGTTGTTTTGCTTGATTTCTCTGAATTAATTTGCCGCAAAGCTATGTGACTCAAACCTTTAGTAAGATCTTAATGACTAATCGCTATTTACCCGCAAATAATAGCATGTGAGCTCAAAAATGACTTCCCGATTATTATAAAACAATGTTCAGTGGCATTCTCCTCCACTGTAGCAAAACATATCAAGGCAATTGTCAAGTTAACTATACATATATCCCCGTATTAAGACGTCGGAAATGAGTGTATGAATACTGAAGCAAACCGTTGAATAAGTTACATTTGAAGGAACTTTGCGTGCGATTTCAGATCCATTTCTTGTTAATAACAGTAACTCCATATTTGAGAAAGGTGACGAGCTGAAAAGCATAATTGATAGATGGTAAATGTGATCGTATACCAAGAAGGGACATGCTTTGCAAAACATTTTGACTGCTCCGCCCATTATCAAATAATTTTGATTAGCAGACTAAAATTCATTTAGTTTTGCAGCCTTAACATATTTGTGAACTCTTTAAGTGCTATAATCCGTACCGAAAAACGCCCATTAGGTTTTTCGTATTGGTGTTATTATTCCTTTCTATGTTGAATTTAACAGATCAAAATATTAGATTTTCTGGATGTTTTATTGATAATGTATTTTGGATCTGGCCGATTTGATTGTTATATGACGTCACAGACCGAAAAACGCGGCGATAGCGTCACGTCGTACGTTCTATCTCCCGGTTACAGTCACCTACCGAGTGCCCGGCGGTGCGTGCTGCCATCTATCGAATCAATTAAGGCTTACCAACAGTTGTTTTGCTTGATTTCTCTGAAATAATTTGCCCCAAAGCTAGGCGACTCAAACCTTTAGTAAATTCTTAACGACTAATAGCTATTTGGCCCGAAAATAATGGCATCTGAGCTCAAACATGACTTCCCGATTATTATAAAACAACGTTCAGTGGCATTTTCCTCCACTGTAGCAACAAATATCAAGGCATTTGTCAAGTTGACTATAAATATATCCCCGTATTAAGACGTCGGAAATGAGTGTATGAATATTGAAGAAAAGCGTTGAATAAGTTACACTTGAAGGAACTTTGCGTGCGATTTCAGATCCATATTTTTTTAGTAACAGTAACTCCATATTTAAGAAAGGTGACGAGCTGAAAAGCATAACTGATACATGGTAAATGTGATCGTATACCAAGAAGGGACATGCTTTGCAAATGTTTTGACTTCTCCGCCCGTTATCAAATAAATTTTGATTAACAGACTAAAATTGATTTAGTTTTGCAGCCTAAATATATTTGTGAACTCTTTAATTTCTATAATCCGTACCGAAAAACGCCATTTAGGAGTTTCGTATTGGTATTATTATTCCTTTCTTTGTTGAATTTAACAGATCAAAATACTATATTTTCTGGATGTTTTATTGATAATCTATTTTGGATCTGGTCGATTTGATTGTTATATGACGTCACAGACCGAAAAACGCGGCGATAGCATCACGTCGTACGTTCTGTCTCCCGGTAACAGCCACCTACCGAGTGCCCGGCGGTGCGTGCTGCCATCTATCGAATCAATTATGGCTTACAAACAGTTGTTTTGCTTGATTTCTCTGAATTAATTTGCCGCAAAGCTATGTGACTCAAACCTTTAGTAAGATCTTAATGACTAATCGCTATTTACCCGCAAATAATAGCATGTGAGCTCAAAAATGACTTCCCGATTATTATAAAACAATGTTCAGTGGCATTCTCCTCCACTGTAGCGAAACATATCAAGGCAATTGTCAAGTTAACTATACATATATCCCCGTATTAAGACGTCGGAAATGAGTGTATGAATACTGAAGCAAAGCGTTGAATAAGTTACATTTGAAGGAACTTTGCGTGCGATTTCAGATCCATTTCTTGTTAATAACAGTAACTCCATATTTGAGAAAGGTGACGAGCTGAAAAGCATAACTGATAGATGGTAAATGTGATCGTATACCAAGAAGGGACATGCTTTGCAAAACATTTTGACTGCTCCGCCCATTATCAAATAATTTTGATTAGCAGACTAAAATTCATTTAGTTTTGCAGCCTTAATATATTTGTGAACTCTTTAAGTGCTATAATCCGTACCGAAAAATGCCCATTAGGTTTTTCGTATTGGTGTTATTATACCTTTCTATGTTGAATTTAACAGATCAAAATACTAGATTTTCTGGATGTTTTATTGATAATGTATTTTGGATCTGGCCGATTTGATTGTTATATGACGTCACAGACCGAAAAACGCGGCGATAGCGTCACGTCGTACGTTCTATCTCCCGGTTACAGCCACCTACCGAGTGCCCGGCGGTGCGTGCTGCCATCTATCGAATCAATTAAGGCTTACCAACAGTTGTTTTGCTTGATTTCTCTGAAATAATTTGCCCCAAAGCTATGCGACTCATACCTTTAGTAAATTCTTAACGACTAATAGCTATTTGGCCCGAAAATAATGGCATCTGAGCTCAAACATGACTTCCCGATTATTATAAAACAATGTTCAGTGGCATTTTCCTCCACTGTAGCAACAAATATCAAGGCATTTGTCAAGTTGACTATAAATATATCCCCGTATTAAGACGTCGGAAATGAGTGTATGAATATTGAAGAAAAGCGTTGAATAAGTTACACTTGAAGGAACTTTGCGTGCGATTTCAGATCCATATTTTTTTAGTAACAGTAACTCCATATTTAAGAAAGGTGACGAGCTGAAAAGCATAACTGATAGATGGTAAATGTGATCGTATACCAAGAAGGGACATGCTTTGCAAATGTTTTGACTTCTCCGCCCGTTATCAAATAAATTTTGATTAACAGACTTAAATTGATTTAGTTTTGCAGCCTAAATATATTTGTGAACTCTTTAATTTCTATAATCCGTACCGAAAAACGCCATTTAGGAGTTTCGTATTGGTATTATTATTCCTTTCTTTGTTAAATTTAACAGATCAAAATACTAGATTTTCTGGATGTTTTATTGATAATCTATTTTGGATCTGGTCGATTTGATTGTTATATGACGTCACAGACCGAAAAACGCAGCGATAGCATCACGTCGTACGTTCTGTCTCCCGGTAACAGCCACCTACCGAGTGCCCGGCGGTGCGTGCTGCCATCTATCGAATCAATTATGGCTTACAAACAGTTGTTTTGCTTGATTTCTCTGAATTAATTTGCCGCAAAGCTATGTGACTCAAACCTTTAGTAAGATCTTAATGACTAATCGCTATTTACCCGCAAATAATAGCATGTGAGCTCAAAAATGACTTCCCGATTATTATAAAACAATGTTCAGTGGCATTCTCCTCCACTGTAGCAAAACATATCAAGGCAATTGTCAAGTTAACTATACATATATCCCCGTATTAAGACGTCAGAAATGAGTGTATGAATACTGAAGCAAACCGTTGAATAAGTTACATTTGAAGGAACTTTGCGTGCGATTTCAGATCCATTTCTTGTTAATAACAGTAACTCCATATTTGAGAAAGGTGACGAGCTGAAAAGCATAACTGATAGATGGTAAATGTGATCGTATACCAAGAAGGGACATGCTTTGCAAAACATTTTGACTGCTCCGCCCATTATCAAATAATTTTGATTAGCAGACTAAAATTCATTTAGTTTTGCAGCCTTAACATATTTGTGAACTCTTTAAGTGCTATAATCCGTACCGAAAAACGCCCATTAGGTTTTTCGTATTGGTGTTATTATTCCTTTCTATGTTGAATTTAACAGATCAAAATATTAGATTTTCTGGATGTTTTATTGATAATGTATTTTGGATCTGGCCGATTTGATTGTTATATGACGTCACAGACCGAAAAACGCGGCGATAGCGTCACGTCGTACGTTCTATCTCCCGGTTACAGTCACCTACCGAGTGCCCGGCGGTGCGTGCTGCCATCTATCGAATCAATTAAGGCTTACCAACAGTTGTTTTGCTTGATTTCTCTGAAATAATTTGCCCCAAAGCTATGCGACTCAAACCTTTAGTAAATTCTTAACGACTAATAGCTATTTGGCCCGAAAATAATGGCATCTGAGCTCAAACATGACTTCCCGATTATTATAAAACAATGTTCAGTGGCATTTTCCTCCACTGTAGCAACAAATATGAAGGCATTTGTCAAGTTGACTATAAATATATCCCCGTATTAAGACGTCGGAAATGAGTGTATGAATATTGAAGAAAAGCGTTGAATAAGTTACACTTGAAGGAACTTTGCGTGCGATTTCAGATCCATATTTTTTTAGTAACAGTAACTCCATATTTAAGAAAGGTGACGAGCTGAAAAGCATAACTGATACATGGTAAATGTGATCGTATACCAAGAAGGGACATGCTTTGCAAATGTTTTGACTTCTCCGCCCGTTATCAAATAAATTTTGATTAACAGACTAAAATTGATTTAGTTTTGCAGCCTAAATATATTTGTGAACTCTTTAATTTCTATAATCCGTACCGAAAAACGCCATTTAGGAGTTTCGTATTGGTATTATTATTCCTTTCTTTGTTAAATTTAACAGATCAAAATACTAGATTTTCTGGATGTTTTATTGATAATCTATTTTGGATCTGGTCGATTTGATTGTTATATGACGTCACAGACCGAAAAACGCGGCGATAGCATCACGTCGTACGTTCTGTCTCCCGGTAACAGCCACCTACCGAGTGCCCGGCGGTGCGTGCTGCCATCTATCGAATCAATTATGGCTTACAAACAGTTGTTTTGCTTGATTTCTCTGAATTAATTTGCCGCAAAGCTATGTGACTCAAACCTTTAGTAAGATCTTAATGACTAATCGCTATTTACCCGCAAATAATAGCATGTGAGCTCAAAAATGACTTCCCGATTATTATAAAACAATGTTCAGTGGCATTCTCCTCCACTGTAGCGAAACATATCAAGGCAATTGTCAAGTTAACTATACATATATCCCCGTATTAAGACGTCGGAAATGAGTGTATGAATACTGAAGCAAAGCGTTGAATAAGTTACATTTGAAGGAACTTTGCGTGCGATTTCAAATCCATTTCTTGTTAATAACAGTAACTCCATATTTGAGAAAGGTGACGAGCTGAAAAGCATAACTGATAGATGGTAAATGTGATCGTATACCAAGAAGGGACATGCTTTGCAAACCATTTTGACTGCTCCGCCCATTATCAAATAATTTTGATTAGCAGACTAAAATTCATTTAGTTTTGCAGCCTTAACATATTTGTGAACTCTTTAAGTGCTATAATCCGTACCGAAAAACGCCCATTAGGTTTTTCGTATTGGTGTTATTATACCTTTCTATGTTGAATTTAACAGATCAAAATACTAGATTTTCTGGATGTTTTATTGATAATGTATTTTGGATCTGGCCGATTTGATTGTTATATGACGTCACAGACCGAAAAACGCGGCGATAGCGTCACGTCGTACGTTCTATCTCCCGGTTACAGCCACCTACCGAGTGCCCGGCGGTGCGTGCTGCCATCTATCGAATCAATTATGGCTTACCAACAGTTGTTTTGCTTGATTTCTCTGAAATAATTTGCCCCAAAGCTATGCGACTCATACCTTTAGTAAATTCTTAACGACTAATAGCTATTTGGCCCGAAAATAATGGCATCTGAGCTCAAACATGACTTCCCGATTATTATAAAACAATGTTCAGTGGCATTTTCCTCCACTGTAGCAACAAATATCAAGGCATTTGTCAAGTTGACTATAAATATATCCCCGTATTAAGACGTCGGAAATGAGTGTATGAATATTGAAGAAAAGCGTTGAATAAGTTACACTTGAAGGAACTTTGCGTGCGATTTCAGATCCATATTTTTTTAGTAACAGTAACTCCATATTTAAGAAAGGTGACGAGCTGAAAAGCATAACTGATAGATGGTAAATGTGATCGTATACCAAGAAGGGACATGCTTTGCAAATGTTTTGACTTCTCCGCCCGTTATCAAATAAATTTTGATTAACAGACTAAAATTGATTTAGTTTTGCAGCCTAAATATATTTGTGAACTCTTTAAGTTCTATAATCCGTACCGAAAAACGCCATTTAGGAGTTTCGTATTGGTATTATTATTCCTTTCATTGTTGAATTTAACAGATCAAAATACTAGATTTTCTGGATGTTTTATTGATAATCTATTTTGGATCTGGTCGATTTGATTGTTATATGACGTCACAGACCGAAAAACGCGGCGATAGCATCACGTCGTACGTTCTGTCTCCCGGTAACAGCCACCTACCGAGTGCCCGGCGGTGCGTGCTGCCATCTATCGAATCAATTATGGCTTACAAACAGTTGTTTTGCTTGATTTCTCTGAATTAATTTGCCGCAAAGCTATGTGACTCAAACCTTTAGTAAGATCTTAATGACTAATCGCTATTTACCCGCAAATAATAGCATGTGAGCTCAAAAATGACTTCCCGATTATTATAAAACAATGTTCAGTGGCATTCTCCTCCACTGTAGCAAAACATATCAAGGCAATTGTCAAGTTAACTATACATATATCCCCGTATTAAGACGTCGGAAATGAGTGTATGAATACTGAAGCAAACCGTTGAATAAGTTACATTTGAAGGAACTTTGCGTGCGATTTCAGATCCATTTCTTGTTAATAACAGTAACTCCATATTTGAGAAAGGTGACGAGCTGAAAAGCATAATTGATAGATGGTAAATGTGATCGTATACCAAGAAGGGACATGCTTTGCAAAACATTTTGACTGCTCCGCCCATTATCAAATAATTTTGATTAGCAGACTAAAATTCATTTAGTTTTGCAGCCTTAACATATTTGTGAACTCTTTAAGTGCTATAATCCGTACCGAAAAACGCCCATTAGGTTTTTCGTATTGGTGTTATTATTCCTTTCTATGTTGAATTTAACAGATCAAAATATTAGATTTTCTGGATGTTTTATTGATAATGTATTTTGGATCTGGCCGATTTGATTGTTATATGACGTCACAGACCGAAAAACGCGGCGATAGCGTCACGTCGTACGTTCTATCTCCCGGTTACAGTCACCTACCGAGTGCCCGGCGGTGCGTGCTGCCATCTATCGAATCAATTAAGGCTTACCAACAGTTGTTTTGCTTGATTTCTCTGAAATAATTTGCCCCAAAGCTATGCGACTCAAACCTTTAGTAAATTCTTAACGACTAATAGCTATTTGGCCCGAAAATAATGGCATCTGAGCTCAAACATGACTTCCCGATTATTATAAAACAATGTTCAGTGGCATTTTCCTCCACTGTAGCAACAAATATCAAGGCATTTGTCAAGTTGACTATACATATATCCCCGTATTAAGACGTCGGAAATGAGTGTATGAATATTGAAGAAAAGCGTTGAATAAGTTACACTTGAAGGAACTTTGCGTGCGATTTCAGATCCATATTTTTTTAGTAACAGTAACTCCATATTTAAGAAAGGTGACGAGCTGAAAAGCATAACTGATACATGGTAAATGTGATCGTATACCAAGAAGGGACATGCTTTGCAAATGTTTTGACTTCTCCGCCCGTTATCAAATAAATTTTGATTAACAGACTAAAATTGATTTAGTTTTGCAGCCTAAACATATTTGTGAACTCTTTAATTTCTATAATCCGTACCGAAAAACGCCATTTAGGAGTTTCGTATTGGTATTATTATTCCTTTCTTTGTTGAATTTAACAGATCAAAATACTAGATTTTCTGGATGTTTTATTGATAATCTATTTTGGATCTGGTCGATTTGATTGTTATATGACGTCACAGACCGAAAAACGCGGCGATAGCATCACGTCGTACGTTCTGTCTCCCGGTAACAGCCACCTACCGAGTGCCCGGCGGTGCGTGCTGCCATCTATCGAATCAATTATGGCTTACAAACAGTTGTTTTGCTTGATTTCTCTGAATTAATTTGCCGCAAAGCTATGTGACTCAAACCTTTAGTAAGATCTTAATGACTAATCGCTATTTACCCGCAAATAATAGCATGTGAGCTCAAAAATGACTTCCCGATTATTATAAAACAATGTTCAGTGGCATTCTCCTCCACTGTAGCGAAACATATCAAGGCAATTGTCAAGTTAACTATACATATATCCCCGTATTAAGACGTCGGAAATGAGTGTATGAATACTGAAGCAAAGTGTTGAATAAGTTACATTTGAAGGAACTTTGCGTGCGATTTCAGATCCATTTCTTGTTAATAACAGTAACTCCATATTTGAGAAAGGTGACGAGCTGAAAAGCATAACTGATAGATGGTAAATGTGATCGTATACCAAGAAGGGACATGCTTTGCAAACCATTTTGACTGCTCCGCCCATTATCAAATAATTTTGATTAGCAGACTAAAATTCATTTAGTTTTGCAGCCTTAACATATTTGTGAACTCTTTAAGTGCTATAATCCGTACCGAAAAACGCCCATTAGGTTTTTCGTATTGGTGTTATTATACCTTTCTATGTTGAATTTAACAGATCAAAATACTAGATTTTCTGGATGTTTTATTGATAATGTATTTTGGATCTGGCCGATTTGATTGTTATATGACGTCACAGACCGAAAAACGCGGCGATAGCGTCACGTCGTACATTCTATCTCCCGGTTACAGCCACCTACCGAGTGCCCGGCGGTGCGTGCTGCCATCTATCGAATCAATTAAGGCTTACCAACAGTTGTTTTGCTTGATTTCTCTGAAATAATTTGCCCCAAAGCTATGCAACTCATAACTTTAGTAAATTCTTAACGACTAATAGCTATTTGGCCCGAAAATAATGGCATCTGAGCTCAAACATGACTTCCCGATTATTATAAAACAATGTTCAGTGGCATTTTCCTCCACTGTAGCAACAAATATCAAGGCATTTGTCAAGTTGACTATAAATATATCCCCGTATTAAGACGTCGGAAATGAGTGTATGAATATTGAAGAAAAGCGTTGAATAAGTTACACTTGAAGGAACTTTGCGTGCGATTTCAGATCCATATTTTTTTAGTAACAGTAACTCCATATTTAAGAAAGGTGACGAGCTGAAAAGCATAACTGATAGATGGTAAATGTGATCGTATACCAAGAAGGGACATGCTTTGCAAATGTTTTGACTTCTCCGCCCGTTATCAAATAAATTTTGATTAACAGACTAAAATTGATTTAGTTTTGCAGCCTAAATATATTTGTGAACTCTTTAAGTTCTATAATCCGTACCGAAAAACGCCATTTAGGAGTTTCGTATTGGTATTATTATTCCTTTCATTGTTGAATTTAACAGATCAAAATACTAGATTTTCTGGATGTTTTATTGATAATCTATTTTGGATCTGGTCGATTTGATTGTTATATGACGTCACAGACCGAAAAACGCGGCGATAGCATCACGTCGTACGTTCTGTCTCCCGGTAACAGCCACCTACCGAGTGCCCGGCGGTGCGTGCTGCCATCTATCGAATCAATTATGGCTTACAAACAGTTGTTTTGCTTGATTTCTCTGAATTAATTTGCCGCAAAGCTATGTGACTCAAACCTTTAGTAAGATCTTAATGACTAATCGCTATTTACCCGCAAATAATAGCATGTGAGCTCAAAAATGACTTCCCGATTATTATAAAACAATGTTCAGTGGCATTCTCCTCCACTGTAGCGAAACATATCAAGGCAATTGTCAAGTTAACTATACATATATCCCCGTATTAAGACGTCGGAAATGAGTGTATGAATACTGAAGCAAAGCGTTGAATAAGTTACATTTGAAGGAACTTTGCGTGCGATTTCAGATCCATTTCTTGTTAATAACAGTAACTCCATATTTGCTGCCATCTATCGAATCAATTAAGGCTTACCAACAGTTGTTTTGCTTGATTTCTCTGAAATAATTTGCCCCAAAGCTATGCGACTCATACCTTTAGTAAATTCTTAACGACTAATAGCTATTTGGCCCGAAAATAATGGCATCTGAGCTCAAACATGACTTCCCGATTATTATAAAACAATGTTCAGTGGCATTTTCCTCCACTGTAGCAACAAATATCAAGGCATTTGTCAAGTTGACTATAAATATATCCCCGTATTAAGACGTCGGAAATGAGTGTATGAATATTGAAGAAAAGCGTTGAATAAGTTACACTTGAAGGAACTTTGCGTGCGATTTCAGATCCATATTTTTTTAGTAACAGTAACTCCATATTTAAGAAAGGTGACGAGCTGAAAAGCATAACTGATACATGGTAAATGTGATCGTATACCAAGAAGGGACATGCTTTGCAAATGTTTTGACTTCTCCGCCCGTTATCAAATAAATTTTGATTAACAGACTAAAATTGATTTAGTTTTGCAGCCTAAATATATTTGTGAACTCTTTAATTTCTATAATCCGTACCGAAAAACGCCATTTAGGAGTTTCGTATTGGTATTATTATTCCTTTCTTTGTTGAATTTAACAGATCAAAATACTAGATTTTCTGGATGTTTTATTGATAATCTATTTTGGATCTGGTCGATTTGATTGTTATATGACGTCACAGACCGAAAAACGCGGCGATAGCATCACGTCGTACGTTCTGTCTCCCGGTAACAGCCACCTACCGAGTGCCCGGCGGTGCGTGCTGCCATCTATCGAATCAATTATGGCTTACAAACAGTTGTTTTGCTTGATTTCTCTGAATTAATTTGCCGCAAAGCTATGTGACTCAAACCTTTAGTAAGATCTTAATGACTAATCGCTATTTACCCGCAAATAATAGCATGTGAGCTCAAAAATGACTTCCCGATTATTATAAAACAATGTTCAGTGGCATTCTCCTCCACTGTAGCGAAACATATCAAGGCAATTGTCAAGTTAACTATACATATATCCCCGTATTAAGACGTCGGAAATGAGTGTATGAATACTGAAGCAAAGCGTTGAATAAGTTACATTTGAAGGAACTTTGCGTGCGATTTCAGATCCATTTCTTGTTAATAACAGTAACTCCATATTTGAGAAAGGTGACGAGCTGAAAAGCATAACTGATAGATCGTAAATGTGATCGTATACCAAGAAGGGACATGCTTTGCAAAACATTTTGACTGCTCCGCCCATTATCAAATAATTTTGAATAGCAGACTAAAATTCATTTAGTTTTGCAGCCTTAACATATTTGTGAACTCTTTAAGTGCTATAATCCGTACCGAAAAACGCCCATTAGGTTTTTCGTATTGGTGTTATTATACCTTTCTATGTTGAATTTAACAGATCAAAATACTAGATTTTCTGGATGTTTTATTGATAATGTATTTTGGATCTGGCCGATTTGATTGTTATATGACGTCACAGACCGAAAAACGAGGCGATAGCGTCACGTCGTACGTTCTATCTCCCGGTTACAGCCACCTACCGAGTGCCCGGCGGTGCGTGCTGCCATCTATCGAATCAATTAAGGCTTACCAACAGTTGTTTTGCTTGATTTCTCTGAAATAATTTGCCCCAAAGCTATGCGACTCATACCTTTAGTAAATTCTTAACGACTAATAGCTATTTGGCCCGAAAATAATGGCATCTGAGCTCAAACATGACTTCCCGATTATTATAAAACAATGTTCAGTGGCATTTTCCTCCACTGTAGCAACAAATATCAAGGCATTTGTCAAGTTGACTATAAATATATCCCCGTATTAAGACGTCGGAAATGAGTGTATGAATATTGAAGAAAAGCGTTGAATAAGTTACACTTGAAGGAACTTTGCGTGCGATTTCAGATCCATATTTTTTTAGTAACAGTAACTCCATATTTAAGAAAGGTGACGAGCTGAAAAGCATAACTGATAGATGGTAAATGTGATCGTATACCAAGAAGGGACATGCTTTGCAAATGTTTTGACTTCTCCGCCCGTTATCAAATAAATTTTGATTAACAGACTAAAATTGATTTAGTTTTGCAGCCTAAATATATTTGTGAACTCTTTAAGTTGTATAATCCGTACCGAAAAACGCCATTTAGGAGTTTCGTATTGGTATTATTATTCCTTTCATTGTTGAATTTAACAGATCAAAATACTAGATTTTCTGGATGTTTTATTGATAATCTATTTTGGATCTGGTCGATTTGATTGTTATATGACGTCACAGACCGAAAAACGCGGCGATAGCATCACGTCGTACGTTCTGTCTCCCGGTAACAGCCACCTACCGAGTGCCCGGCGGTGCGTGCTGCCATCTATCGAATCAATTATGGCTTACAAACAGTTGTTTTGCTTGATTTCTCTGAATTAATTTGCCGCAAAGCTATGTGACTCAAACCTTTAGTAAGATCTTAATGACTAATCGCTATTTACCCGCAAATAATAGCATGTGAGCTCAAAAATGACTTCCCGATTATTATAAAACAATGTTCAGTGGCATTCTCCTCCACTGTAGCGAAACATATCAAGGCAATTGTCAAGTTAACTATACATATATCCCCGTATTAAGACGTCGGAAATGAGTGTATGAATACTGAAGCAAAGCGTTGAATAAGTTACATTTGAAGGAACTTTGCGTGCGATTTCAGATCCATTTCTTGTTAATAACAGTAACTCCATATTTGAGAAAGGTGACGAGCTGAAAAGCATAACTGATAGATCGTAAATGTGATCGTATACCAAGAAGGGACATGCTTTGCAAAACATTTTGACTGCTCCGCCCATTATCAAATAATTTTGAATAGCAGACTAAAATTCATTTAGTTTTGCAGCCTTAACATATTTGTGAACTCTTTAAGTGCTATAATCCGTACCGAAAAACGCCCATTAGGTTTTTCGTATTGGTGTTATTATACCTTTCTATGTTGAATTTAACAGATCAAAATACTAGATTTTCTGGATGTTTTATTGATAATGTATTTTGGATCTGGCCGATTTGATTGTTATATGACGTCACAGACCGAAAAACGAGGCGATAGCGTCACGTCGTACGTTCTATCTCCCGGTTACAGCCACCTACCGAGTGCCCGGCGGTGCGTGCTGCCATCTATCGAATCAATTAAGGCTTACCAACAGTTGTTTTGCTTGATTTCTCTGAAATAATTTGCCCCAAAGCTATGCGACTCATACCTTTAGTAAATTCTTAACGACTAATAGCTATTTGGCCCGAAAATAATGGCATCTGAGCTCAAACATGACTTCCCGATTATTATAAAACAATGTTCAGTGGCATTTTCCTCCACTGTAGCAACAAATATCAAGGCATTTGTCAAGTTGACTATAAATATATCCCCGTATTAAGACGTCGGAAATGAGTGTATGAATATTGAAGAAAAGCGTTGAATAAGTTACACTTGAAGGAACTTTGCGTGCGATTTCAGATCCATATTTTTTTAGTAACAGTAACTCCATATTTAAGAAAGGTGACGAGCTGAAAAGCATAACTGATAGATGGTAAATGTGATCGTATACCAAGAAGGGACATGCTTTGCAAATGTTTTGACTTCTCCGCCCGTTATCAAATAAATTTTGATTAACAGACTAAAATTGATTTAGTTTTGCAGCCTAAATATATTTGTGAACTCTTTAAGTTGTATAATCCGTACCGAAAAACGCCATTTAGGAGTTTCGTATTGGTATTATTATTCCTTTCATTGTTGAATTTAACAGATCAAAATACTAGATTTTCTGGATGTTTTATTGATAATCTATTTTGGATCTGGTCGATTTGATTGTTATATGACGTCACAGACCGAAAAACGCGGCGATAGCATCACGTCGTACGTTCTGTCTCCCGGTAACAGCCACCTACCGAGTGCCCGGCGGTGCGTGCTGCCATCTATCGAATCAATTATGGCTTACAAACAGTTGTTTTGCTTGATTTCTCTGAATTAATTTGCCGCAAAGCTATGTGACTCAAACCTTTAGTAAGATCTTAATGACTAATCGCTATTTACCCGCAAATAATAGCATGTGAGCTCAAAAATGACTTCCCGATTATTATAAAACAATGTTCAGTGGCATTCTCCTCCACTGTAGCAAAACATATCAAGGCAATTGTCAAGTTAACTATACATATATCCCCGTATTAAGACGTCGGAAATGAGTGTATGAATACTGAAGCAAAGCGTTGAATTAGTTACATTTGAAGGAACTTTGCGTGCGATTTCAGATCCATTTCTTGTTAATAACAGTAACTCCATATTTGAGAAAGGTGACGAGCTGAAAAGCATAATTGATAGATGGTAAATGTGATCGTATACCAAGAAGGGACATGCTTTGCAAAACATTTTGACTGCTCCGCCCATTATCAAATAATTTTGATTAGCAGACTAAAATTCATTTAGTTTTGCAGCCTTAACATATTTGTGAACTCTTTAAGTGCTATAATCCGTACCGAAAAACGCCCATTAGGTTTTTCGTATTGGTGTTATTATTCCTTTCTATGTTGAATTTAACAGATCAAAATATTAGATTTTCTGGATGTTTTATTGATAATGTATTTTGGATCTGGCCGATTTGATTGTTATATGACGTCACAGACCGAAAAACGCGGCGATAGCGTCACGTCGTACGTTCTATCTCCCGGTTACAGTCACCTACCGAGTGCCCGGCGGTGCGTGCTGCCATCTATCGAATCAATTAAGGCTTACCAACAGTTGTTTTGCTTGATTTCTCTGAAATAATTAGCCCCAAAGCTATGCGACTCAAACCTTTAGTAAATTCTTAACGACTAATAGCTATTTGGCCCGAAAATAATGGCATCTGAGCTCAAACATGACTTCCCGATTATTATAAAACAATGTTCAGTGGCATTTTCCTCCACTGTAGCAACAAATATCAAGGCATTTGTCAAGTTGACTATAAATATATCCCCGTATTAAGACGTCGGAAATGAGTGTATGAATATTGAAGAAAAGCGTTGAATAAGTTACACTTGAAGGAACTTTGCGTGCGATTTCAGATCCATATTTTTTTAGTAACAGTAACTCCATATTTAAGAAAGGTGACGAGCTGAAAAGCATAACTGATACATGGTAAATGTGATCGTATACCAAGAAGGGACATGCTTTGCAAATGTTTTGACTTCTCCGCCCGTTATCAAATAAATTTTGATTAACAGACTAAAATTGATTTAGTTTTGCAGCCTAAATATATTTGTGAACTCTTTAACTTCTATAATCCGTACCGAAAAACGCCATTTAGGAGTTTCGTATTGGTATTATTATTCCTTTCATTGTTGAATTTAACAGATCAAAATACTAGATTTTCTGGATGTTTTATTGATAATCTATTTTGGATCTGGTCGATTTGATTGTTATATGACGTCACAGACCGAAAAACGCGGCGATAGCATCACGTCGTACGTTCTGTCTCCCGGTAACAGCCACCTACCGAGTGCCCGGCGGTGCGTGCTGCCATCTATCGAATCAATTATGGCTTACAAACAGTTGTTTTGCTTGATTTCTCTGAATTAATTTGCCGCAAAGCTATGTGACTCAAACCTTTAGTAAGATCTTAATGACTAATCGCTGTTTACCCGCAAATAAAAGCATGTGAGCTCAAAAATGACTTCCCGATTATTATAAAACAATGTTCAGTGGCATTCTCCTTCACTGTAGCAAAACATATCAAGGCAATTGTCAAGTTAACTATACATATATCCCCGTATTAAGACGTCGGAAATGAGTGTATGAATACTGAAGCAAACCGTTGAATAAGTTACATTTGAAGGAACTTTGCGTGCGATTTCAGATCCATTTCTTGTTAATAACAGTAACTCCATATTTGAGAAAGGTGACGAGCTGAAAAGCATAATTGATAGATGGTAAATGTGATCGTATACCAAGAAGGGACATGCTTTGCAAAACATTTTGACTGCTCCGCCCATTATCAAATAATTTTGATTAGCAGACTAAAATTCATTTAGTTTTGCAGCCTTAACATATTTGTGAACTCTTTAAGTGCTATAATCCGTACCGAAAAACGCCCATTAGGTTTTTCGTATTGGTGTTATTATTCCTTTCTATGTTGAATTTAACAGATCAAAATATTAGATTTTCTGGATGTTTTATTGATAATGTATTTTGGATCTGGCCGATTTGATTGTTATATGACGTCACAGACCGAAAAACGCGGCGATAGCGTCACGTCGTACGTTCTATCTCCCGGTTACAGTCACCTACCGAGTGCCCGGCGGTGCGTGCTGCCATCTATCGAATCAATTAAGGCTTACCAACAGTTGTTTTGCTTGATTTCTCTGAAATAATTTGCCCCAAAGCTATGCGACTCAAACCTTTAGTAAATTCTTAACGACTAATAGCTATTTGGCCCGAAAATAATGGCATCTGAGCTCAAACATGACTTCCCGATTATTATAAAACAATGTTCAGTGGCATTTTCCTCCACTGTAGCAACAAATATCAAGGCATTTGTCAAGTTGACTATAAATATATCCCCGTATTAAGACGTCGGAAATGAGTGTATGAATATTGAAGAAAAGCGTTGAATAAGTTACACTTGAAGGAACTTTGCGTGCGATTTCAGATCCATATTTTTTTAGTAACAGTAACTCCATATTTAAGAAAGGTGACGAGCTGAAAAGCATAACTGATACATGGTAAATGTGATCGTATACCAAGAAGGGACATGCTTTGCAAATGTTTTGACTTCTCCGCCCGTTATCAAATAAATTTTGATTAACAGACTAAAATTGATTTAGTTTTGCAGCCTAAATATATTTGTGAACTCTTTAATTTTTATAATCCGTACCGAAAAACGCCATTTAGGAGTTTCGTATTGGTATTATTATTCCTTTCTTTGTTGAATTTAACAGATCAAAATACTAGATTTTCTGGATGTTTTATTGATAATCTATTTTGGATCTGGTCGATTTGATTGTTATATGACGTCACAGACCGAAAAACGCGGCGATAGCATCACGTCGTACGTTCTGTCTCCCGGTAACAGCCACCTACCGAGTGCCCGGCGGTGCGTGCTGCCATCTATCGAATCAATTATGGCTTACAAACAGTTGTTTTGCTTGATTTCTCTGAATTAATTTGCCGCAAAGCTATGTGACTCAAACCTTTAGTAAGATCTTAATGACTAAACGCTATTTACCCGCAAATAATAGCATGTGAGCTCAAAAATGACTTCCCGATTATTATAAAACAATGTTCAGTGGCATTCTCCTCCACTGTAGCGAAACATATCAAGGCAATTGTCAAGTTAACAATACATATATCCCCGTATTAAGACGTCGGAAATGAGTGTATGAATACTGAAGCAAACCGTTGAATAAGTTACATTTGAAGGAACTTTGCGTGCGATTTCAGATCCATTTCTTGTTAATAACAGTAACTCCATATTTGAGAAAGGTGACGAGCTGAAAAGCATAATTGATAGATGGTAAATGTGATCGTATACCAAGAAGGGACATGCTTTGCAAAACATTTTGACTGCTCCGCCCATTATCAAATAATTTTGATTAGCAGACTAAAATTCATTTAGTTTTGCAGCCTTAACATATTTGTGAACTCTTTAAGTGCTATAATCCGTACCGAAAAACGCCCATTAGGTTTTTCGTATTGGTGTTATTATTCCTTTCTATGTTGAATTTAACAGATCAAAATATTAGATTTTCTGGATGTTTTATTGATAATGTATTTTGGATCTGGCCGATTTGATTGTTATATGACGTCACAGACCGAAAAACGCGGCGATAGCGTCACGTCGTACGTTCTATCTCCCGGTTACAGTCACCTACCGAGTGCCCGGCGGTGCGTGCTGCCATCTATCGAATCAATTAAGGCTTACCAACAGTTGTTTTGCTTGATTTCTCTGAAATAATTAGCCCCAAAGCTATGCGACTCAAACCTTTAGTAAATTCTTAACGACTAATAGCTATTTGGCCCGAAAATAATGGCATCTGAGCTCAAACATGACTTCCCGATTATTATAAAACAATGTTCAGTGGCATTTTCCTCCACTGTAGCAACAAATATGAAGGCATTTGTCAAGTTGACTATAAATATATCCCCGTATTAAGACGTCGGAAATGATTGTATGAATATTGAAGAAAAGCGTTGAATAAGTTACACTTGAAGGAACTTTGCGTGCGATTTCAGATCCATATTTTTTTAGTAACAGTAACTCCATATTTAAGAAAGGTGACGAGCTGAAAAGCATAACTGATACATGGTAAATGTGATCGTATACCAAGAAGGGACATGCTTTGCAAATGTTTTGACTTCTCCGCCCGTTATCAAATAAATTTTGATTAACAGACTAAAATTGATTTAGTTTTGCAGCCTAAATATATTTGTGAACTCTTTAATTTCTATAATCCGTACCGAAAAACGCCATTTAGGAGTTTCGTATTGGTATTATTATTCCTTTCATTGTTGAATTTAACAGATCAAAATACTAGATTTTCTGGATGTTTTATTGATAATCTATTTTGGATCTGGTCGATTTGATTGTTATATGACGTCACAGACCGAAAAACGCGGCGATAGCATCACGTCGTACGTTCTGTCTCCCGGTAACAGCCACCTACCGAGTGCCCGGCGGTGCGTGCTGCCATCTATCGAATCAATTATGGCTTACAAACAGTTGTTTTGCTTGATTTCTCTGAATTAATTTGCCGCAAAGCTATGTGACTCAAACCTTTAGTAAGATCTTAATGACTAAACGCTATTTACCCGCAAATAATAGCATGTGAGCTCAAAAATGACTTCCCGATTATTATAAAACAATGTTCAGTGGCATTCTCCTCCACTGTAGCGAAACATATCAAGGCAATTGTCAAGTTAACAATACATATATCCCCGTATTAAGACGTCGGAAATGAGTGTATGAATACTGAAGCAAACCGTTGAATAAGTTACATTTGAAGGAACTTTGCGTGCGATTTCAGATCCATTTCTTGTTAATAACAGTAACTCCATATTTGAGAAAGGTGACGAGCTGAAAAGCATAATTGATAGATGGTAAATGTGATCGTATACCAAGAAGGGACATGCTTTGCAAAACATTTTGACTGCTCCGCCCATTATCAAATAATTTTGATTAGCAGACTAAAATTCATTTAGTTTTGCAGCCTTAACATATTTGTGAACTCTTTAAGTGCTATAATCCGTACCGAAAAACGCCCATTAGGTTTTTCGTATTGGTGTTATTATTCCTTTCTATGTTGAATTTAACAGATCAAAATATTAGATTTTCTGGATGTTTTATTGATAATGTATTTTGGATCTGGCCGATTTGATTGTTATATGACGTCACAGACCGAAAAACGCGGCGATAGCGTCACGTCGTACGTTCTATCTCCCGGTTACAGTCACCTACCGAGTGCCCGGCGGTGCGTGCTGCCATCTATCGAATCAATTAAGGCTTACCAACAGTTGTTTTGCTTGATTTCTCTGAAATAATTAGCCCCAAAGCTATGCGACTCAAACCTTTAGTAAATTCTTAACGACTAATAGCTATTTGGCCCGAAAATAATGGCATCTGAGCTCAAACATGACTTCCCGATTATTATAAAACAATGTTCAGTGGCATTTTCCTCCACTGTAGCAACAAATATGAAGGCATTTGTCAAGTTGACTATAAATATATCCCCGTATTAAGACGTCGGAAATGATTGTATGAATATTGAAGAAAAGCGTTGAATAAGTTACACTTGAAGGAACTTTGCGTGCGATTTCAGATCCATATTTTTTTAGTAACAGTAACTCCATATTTAAGAAAGGTGACGAGCTGAAAAGCATAACTGATACATGGTAAATGTGATCGTATACCAAGAAGGGACATGCTTTGCAAATGTTTTGACTTCTCCGCCCGTTATCAAATAAATTTTGATTAACAGACTAAAATTGATTTAGTTTTGCAGCCTAAATATATTTGTGAACTCTTTAATTTCTATAATCCGTACCGAAAAACGCCATTTAGGAGTTTCGTATTGGTATTATTATTCCTTTCATTGTTGAATTTAACAGATCAAAATACTAGATTTTCTGGATGTTTTATTGATAATCTATTTTGGATCTGGTCGATTTGATTGTTATATGACGTCACAGACCGAAAAACGCGGCGATAGCATCACGTCGTACGTTCTGTCTCCCGGTAACAGCCACCTACCGAGTGCCCGGCGGTGCGTGCTGCCATCTATCGAATCAATTATGGCTTACAAACAGTTGTTTTGCTTGATTTCTCTGAATTAATTTGCCGCAAAGCTATGTGACTCAAACCTTTAGTAAGATCTTAATGACTAATCGCTGTTTACCCGCAAATAAAAGCATGTGAGCTCAAAAATGACTTCCCGATTATTATAAAACAATGTTCAGTGGCATTCTCCTCCACTGTAGCAAAACATATCAAGGCAATTGTCAAGTTAACTATACATATATCCCCGTATTAAGACGTCGGAAATGAGTGTATGAATACTGAAGCAAACCGTTGAATAAGTTACATTTGAAGGAACTTTGCGTGCGATTTCAGATCCATTTCTTGTTAATAACAGTAACTCCATATTTGAGAAAGGTGACGAGCTGAAAAGCATAATTGATAGATGGTAAATGTGATCGTATACCAAGAAGGGACATGCTTTGCAAAACATTTTGACTGCTCCGCCCATTATCAAATAATTTTGATTAGCAGACTAAAATTCATTTAGTTTTGCAGCCTTAACATATTTGTGAACTCTTTAAGTGCTATAATCCGTACCGAAAAACGCCCATTAGGTTTTTCGTATTGGTGTTATTATTCCTTTCTATGTTGAATTTAACAGATCAAAATATTAGATTTTCTGGATGTTTTATTGATAATGTATTTTGGATCTGGCCGATTTGATTGTTATATGACGTCACAGACCGAAAAACGCGGCGATAGCGTCACGTCGTACGTTCTATCTCCCGGTTACAGTCACCTACCGAGTGCCCGGCGGTGCGTGCTGCCATCTATCGAATCAATTAAGGCTTACCAACAGTTGTTTTGCTTGATTTCTCTGAAATAATTTGCCCCAAAGCTATGCGACTCAAACCTTTAGTAAATTCTTAACGACTAATAGCTATTTGGCCCGAAAATAATGGCATCTGAGCTCAAACATGACTTCCCGATTATTATAAAACAATGTTCAGTGGCATTTTCCTCCACTGTAGCAACAAATATCAAGGCATTTGTCAAGTTGACTATAAATATATCCCCGTATTAAGACGTCGGAAATGAGTGTATGAATATTGAAGAAAAGCGTTGAATAAGTTACACTTGAAGGAACTTTGCGTGCGATTTCAGATCCATATTTTTTTAGTAACAGTAACTCCATATTTAAGAAAGGTGACGAGCTGAAAAGCATAACTGATACATGGTAAATGTGATCGTATACCAAGAAGGGACATGCTTTGCAAATGTTTTGACTTCTCCGCCCGTTATCAAATAAATTTTGATTAACAGACTAAAATTGATTTAGTTTTGCAGCCTAAATATATTTGTGAACTCTTTAATTTCTATAATCCGTACCGAAAAACGCCATTTAGGAGTTTCGTATTGGTATTATTATTCCTTTCTTTGTTGAATTTAACAGATCAAAATACTAGATTTTCTGGATGTTTTATTGATAATCTATTTTGGATCTGGTCGATTTGATTGTTATATGACGTCACAGACCGAAAAACGCGGCGATAGCATCACGTCGTACGTTCTGTCTCCCGGTAACAGCCACCTACCGAGTGCCCGGCGGTGCGTGCTGCCATCTATCGAATCAATTATGGCTTACAAACAGTTGTTTTGCTTGATTTCTCTGAATTAATTTGCCGCAAAGCTATGTGACTCAAACCTTTAGTAAGATCTTAATGACTAAACGCTATTTACCCGCAAATAATAGCATGTGAGCTCAAAAATGACTTCCCGATTATTATAAAACAATGTTCAGTGGCATTCTCCTCCACTGTAGCGAAACATATCAAGGCAATTGTCAAGTTAACTATACATATATCCCCGTATTAAGACGTCGGAAATGAGTGTATGAATACTGAAGCAAAGCGTTGAATAAGTTACATTTGAAGGAACTTTGCGTGCGATTTCAGATCCATTTCTTGTTAATAACAGTAACTCCATATTTGAGAAAGGTGACGAGCTGAAAAGCATAACTGATAGATGGTAAATGTGATCGTATACCAAGAAGGGACATGCTTTGCAAACCATTTTGACTGCTCCGCCCATTATCAAATAATTTTGATTAGCAGACTAAAATTCATTTAGTTTTGCAGCCTTAACATATTTGTGAACTCTTTAAGTGCTATAATCCGTACCGAAAAACGCCCATTAGGTTTTTCGTATTGGTGTTATTATTCCTTTCTATGTTGAATTTAACAGATCAAAATACTAGATTTTCTGGATGTTTTATTGATAATGTATTTTGGATCTGGCCGATTTGATTGTTATATGACGTCACAGACCGAAAAACGCGGCGATAGCGTCACGTCGTACGTTCTATCTCCCGGTTACAGCCACCTACCGAGTGCCCGGCGGTGCGTGCTGCCATCTATCGAATCAATTATGGCTTACAAACAGTTGTTTTGCTTGATTTCTCTGAATTAATTTGCCGCAAAGCTATGTGACTCAAACCTTTAGTAAGATCTTAAAGACTAATCGCTATTTACACGCAAATAATAGCATGTGAGCTCAAAAATGACTTCCCGATTATTATAAAGCAATGTTCAGTGGCATTTTCCTCCACTGTAGCAACAAATATGAAGGCATTTGTCAAGTTGACTATAAATATATCCCCGTATTAAGACGTCGGAAATGAGTGTATGAATATTGAAGAAAAGCGTTGAATAAGTTACACTTGAAGGAACTTTGCGTGCGATTTCAGATCCATATTTTTTTAGTAACAGTAACTCCATATTTAAGAAAGGTGACGAGCTGAAAAGCATAACTGATACATGGTAAATGTGATCGTATACCAAGAAGGGACATGCTTTGCAAATGTTTTGACTTCTCCGCCCGTTATCAAATAAATTTTGATTAACAGACTAAAATTGATTTAGTTTTGCAGCCTAAATATATTTGTGAACTCTTTAATTTCTATAATCCGTACCGAAAAACGCCATTTAGGAGTTTCGTATTGGTATTATCATTCCTTTCTTTGTTGAATTTAACAGATCAAAATACTAGATTTTCTGGATGTTTTATTGATAATCTATTTTGGATCTGGTCGATTTGATTGTTATATGACGTCACAGACCGAAAAACGCGGCGATAGCGTCACGTCGTACGTTCTATCTCCCGGTTACAGCCACCTACCGAGTGCCCGGCGGTGCGTGCTGCCATCTATCGAATCAATTATGGCTTACAAACAGTTGTTTTGCTTGATTTCTCTGAATTAATTTGCCGCAAAGCTATGTGACTCAAACCTTTAGTAAGATCTTAATGACTAATCGCTATTTACCCGCAAATAATAGCATGTGAGCTCAAAAATGACTTCCCGATTATTATAAAACAATGTTCAGTGGCATTCTCCTCCACTGTAGCGAAACATATCAAGGCAATTGTCAAGTTAACTATTCATATATCCCCGTATTAAGACGTCGGAAATGAGTGTATGAATACTGGAGCAAAGCGTTGAATAAGTTACATTTGAAGGAACTTTGCGTGCGATTTCAGATCCATTTCTTGTTAATAACAGTAACTCCATATTTGAGAAAGGTGACGAGCTGAAAAGCATAACTGATAGATGGTAAATGTGATCGTATACCAAGAAGGGACATGCTTTGCAAACCATTTTGACTGCTCCGCCCATTATCAAATAATTTTGATTAGCAGACTAAAATTCATTTAGTTTTGCAGCCTTAACATATTTGTGAACTCTTTAAGTGCTATAATCCGTACCGAAAAACGCCCATTAGGTTTTTCGTATTGGTGTTATTATTCCTTTCTATGTTGAATTTAACAGATCAAAATACTAGATTTTCTGGATGTTTTATTGATAATGTATTTTGGATCTGGCCGATTTGATTGTTATATGACGTCACAGACCGAAAAACGCGGCGATAGCGTCACGTCGTACGTTCTATCTCCCGGTTACAGCCACCTACCGAGTGCCCGGCGGTGCGTGCTGCCATCTATCGAATCAATTATGGCTTACAAACAGTTGTTTTGCTTGATTTCTCTGAATTAATTTGCCGCAAAGCTATGTGACTCAAACCTTTAGTAAGATCTTAAAGACTAATCGCTATTTACACGCAAATAATAGCATGTGAGCTCAAAAATGACTTCCCGATTATTATAAAACAATGTTCAGTGGCATTTTCCTCCACTGTAGCAACAAATATGAAGGCATTTGTCAAGTTGACTATGAATATATCCCCGTATTAAGACGTCGGAAATGAGTGTATGAATATTGAAGAAAAGCGTTGAATAAGTTACACTTGAAGGAACTTTGCGTGCGATTTCAGATCCAAATTTTTTTAGTAACAGTAACTCCATATTTAAGAAAGGTGACGAGCTGAAAAGCATAACTGATAGATGGTAAATGTGATCGTATAACAAGAAGGGACATGCTTTGCAAATGTTTTGACTTCTCCGCCGGTTATCAAATAAATTTTGATTAACAGACTAAAATTTATTTAATTTTGCAGCCTAAATATATTTGTGAACTCTTTAAGTTCTATAATCCGTACCGAAAAACGCCATTTAGGAGTTTCGTATTGGTATTATTATTCCTTTCTTTGTTGAATTTAACAGATCAAAATACTAGATTTTCTGGATGTTTTATTGATAATCTATTTTGGATCTGGTCGATTTGATTGTTATATGACGTCACAGACCGAAAAACGCGGCGATAGCATCACGTCGTACGTTCTGTCTCCCGGTAACAGCCACCTACCGAGTGCCCGGCGGTGCGTGCTGCCATCTATCGAATCAATTATGGCTTACAAACAGTTGTTTTGCTTGATTTCTCTGAATTAATTTGCCGCAAAGCTATGTGACTCAAACCTTTAGTAAGATCTTAATGACTAAACGCTATTTACCCGCAAATAATAGCATGTGAGCTCAAAAATGACTTCCCGATTATTATAAAACAATGTTCAGTGGCATTCTCCTCCACTGTAGCGAAACATATCAAGGCAATTGTCAAGTTAACAATACATATATCCCCGTATTAAGACGTCGGAAATGAGTGTATGAATACTGAAGCAAACCGTTGAATAAGTTACATTTGAAGGAACTTTGCGTGCGATTTCAGATCCATTTCTTGTTAATAACAGTAACTCCATATTTGAGAAAGGTGACGAGCTGAAAAGCATAATTGATAGATGGTAAATGTGATCGTATACCAAGAAGGGACATGCTTTGCAAAACATTTTGACTGCTCCGCCCATTATCAAATAATTTTGATTAGCAGACTAAAATTCATTTAGTTTTGCAGCCTTAACATATTTGTGAACTCTTTAAGTGCTATAATCCGTACCGAAAAACGCCCATTAGGTTTTTCGTATTGGTGTTATTATTCCTTTCTATGTTGAATTTAACAGATCAAAATATTAGATTTTCTGGATGTTTTATTGATAATGTATTTTGGATCTGGCCGATTTGATTGTTATATGACGTCACAGACCGAAAAACGCGGCGATAGCGTCACGTCGTACGTTCTATCTCCCGGTTACAGTCACCTACCGAGTGCCCGGCGGTGCGTGCTGCCATCTATCGAATCAATTAAGGCTTACCAACAGTTGTTTTGCTTGATTTCTCTGAAATAATTAGCCCCAAAGCTATGCGACTCAAACCTTTAGTAAATTCTTAACGACTAATAGCTATTTGGCCCGAAAATAATGGCATCTGAGCTCAAACATGACTTCCCGATTATTATAAAACAATGTTCAGTGGCATTTTCCTCCACTGTAGCAACAAATATGAAGGCATTTGTCAAGTTGACTATAAATATATCCCCGTATTAAGACGTCGGAAATGATTGTATGAATATTGAAGAAAAGCGTTGAATAAGTTACACTTGAAGGAACTTTGCGTGCGATTTCAGATCCATATTTTTTTAGTAACAGTAACTCCATATTTAAGAAAGGTGACGAGCTGAAAAGCATAACTGATACATGGTAAATGTGATCGTATACCAAGAAGGGACATGCTTTGCAAATGTTTTGACTTCTCCGCCCGTTATCAAATAAATTTTGATTAACATACTAAAATTGATTTAGTTTTGCAGCCTAAATATATTTGTGAACTCTTTAATTTCTATAATCCGTACCGAAAAACGCCATTTAGGAGTTTCGTATTGGTATTATTATTCCTTTCATTGTTGAATTTAACAGATCAAAATACTAGATTTTCTGGATGTTTTATTGATAATCTATTTTGGATCTGGTCGATTTGATTGTTATATGACGTCACAGACCGAAAAACGCGGCGATAGCATCACGTCGTACGTTCTGTCTCCCGGTAACAGCCACCTACCGAGTGCCCGGCGGTGCGTGCTGCCATCTATCGAATCAATTATGGCTTACAAACAGTTGTTTTGCTTGATTTCTCTGAATTAATTTGCCGCAAAGCTATGTGACTCAAACCTTTAGTAAGATCTTAATGACTAATCGCTGTTTACCCGCAAATAAAAGCATGTGAGCTCAAAAATGACTTCCCGATTATTATAAAACAATGTTCAGTGGCATTCTCCTCCACTGTAGCAAAACATATCAAGGCAATTGTCAAGTTAACTATACATATATCCCCGTATTAAGACGTCGGAAATGAGTGTATGAATACTGAAGCAAACCGTTGAATAAGTTACATTTGAAGGAACTTTGCGTGCGATTTCAGATCCATTTCTTGTTAATAACAGTAACTCCATATTTGAGAAAGGTGACGAGCTGAAAAGCATAATTGATAGATGGTAAATGTGATCGTATACCAAGAAGGGACATGCTTTGCAAAACATTTTGACTGCTCCGCCCATTATCAAATAATTTTGATTAGCAGACTAAAATTCATTTAGTTTTGCAGCCTTAACATATTTGTGAACTCTTTAAGTGCTATAATCCGTACCGAAAAACGCCCATTAGGTTTTTCGTATTGGTGTTATTATTCCTTTCTATGTTGAATTTAACAGATCAAAATATTAGATTTTCTGGATGTTTTATTGATAATGTATTTTGGATCTGGCCGATTTGATTGTTATATGACGTCACAGACCGAAAAACGCGGCGATAGCGTCACGTCGTACGTTCTATCTCCCGGTTACAGTCACCTACCGAGTGCCCGGCGGTGCGTGCTGCCATCTATCGAATCAATTAAGGCTTACCAACAGTTGTTTTGCTTGATTTCTCTGAAATAATTTGCCCCAAAGCTATGCGACTCAAACCTTTAGTAAATTCTTAACGACTAATAGCTATTTGGCCCGAAAATAATGGCATCTGAGCTCAAACATGACTTCCCGATTATTATAAAACAATGTTCAGTGGCATTTTCCTCCACTGTAGCAACAAATATCAAGGCATTTGTCAAGTTGACTATAAATATATCCCCGTATTAAGACGTCGGAAATGAGTGTATGAATATTGAAGAAAAGCGTTGAATAAGTTACACTTGAAGGAACTTTGCGTGCGATTTCAGATCCATATTTTTTTAGTAACAGTAACTCCATATTTAAGAAAGGTGACGAGCTGAAAAGCATAACTGATACATGGTAAATGTGATCGTATACCAAGAAGGGACATGCTTTGCAAATGTTTTGACTTCTCCGCCCGTTATCAAATAAATTTTGATTAACAGACTAAAATTGATTTAGTTTTGCAGCCTAAATATATTTGTGAACTCTTTAATTTCTATAATCCGTACCGAAAAACGCCATTTAGGAGTTTCGTATTGGTATTATTATTCCTTTCTTTGTTGAATTTAACAGATCAAAATACTAGATTTTCTGGATGTTTTATTGATAATCTATTTTGGATCTGGTCGATTTGATTGTTATATGACGTCACAGACCGAAAAACGCGGCGATAGCATCACGTCGTACGTTCTGTCTCCCGGTAACAGCCACCTACCGAGTGCCCGGCGGTGCGTGCTGCCATCTATCGAATCAATTATGGCTTACAAACAGTTGTTTTGCTTGATTTCTCTGAATTAATTTGCCGCAAAGCTATGTGACTCAAACCTTTAGTAAGATCTTAATGACTAAACGCTATTTACCCGCAAATAATAGCATGTGAGCTCAAAAATGACTTCCCGATTATTATAAAACAATGTTCAGTGGCATTCTCCTCCACTGTAGCGAAACATATCAAGGCAATTGTCAAGTTAACTATACATATATCCCCGTATTAAGACGTCGGAAATGAGTGTATGAATACTGAAGCAAAGCGTTGAATAAGTTACATTTGAAGGAACTTTGCGTGCGATTTCAGATCCATTTCTTGTTAATAACAGTAACTCCATATTTGAGAAAGGTGACGAGCTGAAAAGCATAACTGATAGATGGTAAATGTGATCGTATACCAAGAAGGGACATGCTTTGCAAACCATTTTGACTGCTCCGCCCATTATCAAATAATTTTGATTAGCAGACTAAAATTCATTTAGTTTTGCAGCCTTAACATATTTGTGAACTCTTTAAGTGCTATAATCCGTACCGAAAAACGCCCATTAGGTTTTTCGTATTGGTGTTATTATTCCTTTCTATGTTGAATTTAACAGATCAAAATACTAGATTTTCTGGATGTTTTATTGATAATGTATTTTGGATCTGGCCGATTTGATTGTTATATGACGTCACAGACCGAAAAACGCGGCGATAGCGTCACGTCGTACGTTCTATCTCCCGGTTACAGCCACCTACCGAGTGCCCGGCGGTGCGTGCTGCCATCTATCGAATCAATTATGGCTTACAAACAGTTGTTTTGCTTGATTTCTCTGAATTAATTTGCCGCAAAGCTATGTGACTCAAACCTTTAGTAAGATCTTAAAGACTAATCGCTATTTACACGCAAATAATAGCATGTGAGCTCAAAAATGACTTCCCGATTATTATAAAGCAATGTTCAGTGGCATTTTCCTCCACTGTAGCAACAAATATGAAGGCATTTGTCAAGTTGACTATAAATATATCCCCGTATTAAGACGTCGGAAATGAGTGTATGAATATTGAAGAAAAGCGTTGAATAAGTTACACTTGAAGGAACTTTGCGTGCGATTTCAGATCCATATTTTTTTAGTAACAGTAACTCCATATTTAAGAAAGGTGACGAGCTGAAAAGCATAACTGATACATGGTAAATGTGATCGTATACCAAGAAGGGACATGCTTTGCAAATGTTTTGACTTCTCCGCCCGTTATCAAATAAATTTTGATTAACAGACTAAAATTGATTTAGTTTTGCAGCCTAAATATATTTGTGAACTCTTTAATTTCTATAATCCGTACCGAAAAACGCCATTTAGGAGTTTCGTATTGGTATTATTATTCCTTTCTTTGTTGAATTTAACAGATCAAAATACTAGATTTTCTGGATGTTTTATTGATAATCTATTTTGGATCTGGTCGATTTGATTGTTATATGACGTCACAGACCGAAAAACGCGGCGATAGCGTCACGTCGTACGTTCTATCTCCCGGTTACAGCCACCTACCGAGTGCCCGGCGGTGCGTGCTGCCATCTATCGAATCAATTATGGCTTACAAACAGTTGTTTTGCTTGATTTCTCTGAATTAATTTGCCGCAAAGCTATGTGACTCAAACCTTTAGTAAGATCTTAATGACTAATCGCTATTTACCCGCAAATAATAGCATGTGAGCTCAAAAATGACTTCCCGATTATTATAAAACAATGTTCAGTGGCATTCTCCTCCACTGTAGCGAAACATATCAAGGCAATTGTCAAGTTAACTATTCATATATCCCCGTATTAAGACGTCGGAAATGAGTGTATGAATACTGGAGCAAAGCGTTGAATAAGTTACATTTGAAGGAACTTTGCGTGCGATTTCAGATCCATTTCTTGTTAATAACAGTAACTCCATATTTGAGAAAGGTGACGAGCTGAAAAGCATAACTGATAGATGGTAAATGTGATCGTATACCAAGAAGGGACATGCTTTGCAAACCATTTTGACTGCTCCGCCCATTATCAAATAATTTTGATTAGCAGACTAAAATTCATTTAGTTTTGCAGCCTTAACATATTTGTGAACTCTTTAAGTGCTATAATCCGTACCGAAAAACGCCCATTAGGTTTTTCGTATTGGTGTTATTATTCCTTTCTATGTTGAATTTAACAGATCAAAATACTAGATTTTCTGGATGTTTTATTGATAATGTATTTTGGATCTGGCCGATTTGATTGTTATATGACGTCACAGACCGAAAAACGCGGCGATAGCGTCACGTCGTACGTTCTATCTCCCGGTTACAGCCACCTACCGAGTGCCCGGCGGTGCGTGCTGCCATCTATCGAATCAATTATGGCTTACAAACAGTTGTTTTGCTTGATTTCTCTGAATTAATTTGCCGCAAAGCTATGTGACTCAAACCTTTAGTAAGATCTTAAAGACTAATCGCTATTTACACGCAAATAATAGCATGTGAGCTCAAAAATGACTTCCCGATTATTATAAAACAATGTTCAGTGGCATTTTCCTCCACTGTAGCAACAAATATGAAGGCATTTGTCAAGTTGACTATGAATATATCCCCGTATTAAGACGTCGGAAATGAGTGTATGAATATTGAAGAAAAGCGTTGAATAAGTTACACTTGAAGGAACTTTGCGTGCGATTTCAGATCCAAATTTTTTTAGTAACAGTAACTCCATATTTAAGAAAGGTGACGAGCTGAAAAGCATAACTGATAGATGGTAAATGTGATCGTATAACAAGAAGGGACATGCTTTGCAAATGTTTTGACTTCTCCGCCGGTTATCAAATAAATTTTGATTAACAGACTAAAATTTATTTAATTTTGCAGCCTAAATATATTTGTGAACTCTTTAAGTTCTATAATCCGTACCGAAAAACGCCATTTAGGAGTTTCGTATTGGTATTATTATTCCTTTCTTTGTTGAATTTAACAGATCAAAATACTAGATTTTCTGGATGTTTTATTGATAATGTATTTTGGATCTGGTCGATTTGATTGTTATATGACGTCACAGACCGAAAAACGCGGCGATAGCATCACGTCGTACGTTCTGTCTCCCGGTAACAGCCACCTACCGAGTGCCCGGCGGTGTGTGCTGCCATCTATCGAATCAATTATGGCTTACAAACAGTTGTTTTGCTTGATTTCTCTGAATTAATTTGCCGAAAAGCTATGTGACTCAAACCTTTAGTAAGATCTTAATGACTAATCGCTATTTACCCGCAAATAATAGCATGTGAGCTCAAAAATGACTTCCCGATTATTATAAAACAATGTTCAGTGGCATTCTCCTCCACTGTAGCGAAACATATCAAGGCAATTGTCAAGTTAACTATACATATATCCCCGTATTAAGACGTCGGAAATGAGTGTATGAATACTGAAGCAAAGCGTTGAATAAGTTACATTTGAAGGAACTTTGCGTGCGATTTCAGATCCATTTCTTGTTAATAACAGTAACTCCATATTTGAGAAAGGTGACGAGCTGAAAAGCATAACTGATAGATGGTAAATGTGATCGTATACCAAGAAGGGACATGCTTTGCAAACCATTTTGACTGCTCCGCCCATTATCAAATAATTTTGATTAGCAGACTAAAATTCATTTAGTTTTGCAGCCTTAACATATTTGTGAACTCTGTAAGTGCTATAATCCGTACCGAAAAACGCCCATTAGGTTTTTCGTATTGTTGTTATTATTCCTTTCTATGTTGAATTTAACAGATCAAAATACTAGATTTTCTGGATGTTTTATTGATAATGTATTTTGGATCTGGCCGATTTGATTGTTATATGACGTCACAGACCGAAAAACGCGGCGATAGCATCACGTCGTACGTTCTGTCTCCCGGTAACAGCCACCTACCGAGTGCCCGGCGGTGCGTGCTGCCATCTATCGAATCAATTATGGCTTACAAACAGTTGTTTTGCTTGATTTCTCTGAATTAATTTGCCGCAAAGCTATGTGACTCAAACCTTTAGTAAGATCTTAAAGACTAATCGCTATTTACACGCAAATAATAGCATGTGAGCTCAAAAATGACTTCCCGATTATTATAAAGCAATGTTCAGTGGCATTTTCCTCCACTGTAGCAACAAATATGAAGGCATTTGTCAAGTTGACTATAAATATATCCCCGTATTAAGACGTCGGAAATGAGTGTATGAATATTGAAGAAAAGCGTTGAATAAGTTACACTTGAAGGAACTTTGCGTGCGATTTCAGATCCATATTTTTTTAGTAACAGTAACTCCATATTTAAGAAAGGTGACGAGCTGAAAAGCATAACTGATACATGGTAAATGTGATCGTATACCAAGAAGGGACATGCTTTGCAAATGTTTTGACTTCTCCGCCCGTTATCAAATAAATTTTGATTAACAGACTAAAATTGATTTAGTTTTGCAGCCTAAATATATTTGTGAACTTTTTAATTTCTATAATCCGTACCGAAAAACGCCATTTAGGAGTTTCGTATTGGTATTATTATTCCTTTCTTTGTTGAATTTAACAGATCAAAATACTAGATTTTCTGGATGTTTTATTGATAATGTATTTTGGATCTGGCCGATTTGATTGTTATATGACGTCACAGACCGAAAAACGCGGCGATAGCGTCACGTCGTACGTTCTATCTCCCGGTTACAGCCACCTACCGAGTGCCCGGCGGTGCGTGCTGCCATCTATCGAATCAATTATGGCTTACAAACAGTTGTTTTGCTTGATTTCTCTGAATTAATTTGCCGCAAAGCTATGTGACTCAAACCTTTAGTAAGATCTTAATGACTAATCGCTATTTACCCGCAAATAATAGCATGTGAGCTCAAAAATGACTTCCCGATTATTATAAAACAATGTTCAGTGGCATTCTCCTCCACTGTAGCGAAACATATCAAGGCAATTGTCAAGTTAACTATTCATATATCCCCGTATTAAGACGTCGGAAATGAGTGTATGAATACTGGAGCAAAGCGTTGAATAAGTTACATTTGAAGGAACTTTGCGTGCGATTTCAGATCCATTTCTTGTTAATAACAGTAACTCCATATTTGAGAAAGGTGACGAGCTGAAAAGCATAACTGATAGATGGTAAATGTGATCGTATACCAAGAAGGGACATGCTTTGCAAACCATTTTGACTGCTCCGCCCATTATCAAATAATTTTGATTAGCAGACTAAAATTCATTTAGTTTTGCAGCCTTAACATATTTGTGAACTCTTTAAGTGCTATAATCCGTACCGAAAAACGCCCATTAGGTTTTTCGTATTGGTGTTATTATTCCTTTCTATGTTGAATTTAACAGATCAAAATACTAGATTTTCTGGATGTTTTATTGATAATGTATTTTGGATCTGGCCGATTTGATTGTTATATGACGTCACAGACCGAAAAACGCGGCGATAGCGTCACGTCGTACGTTCTATCTCCCGGTTACAGCCACCTACCGAGTGCCCGGCGGTGCGTGCTGCCATCTATCGAATCAATTATGGCTTACAAACAGTTGTTTTGCTTGATTTCTCTGAATTAATTTGCCGCAAAGCTATGTGACTCAAACCTTTAGTAAGATCTTAAAGACTAATCGCTATTTACACGCAAATAATAGCATGTGAGCTCAAAAATGACTTCCCGATTATTATAAAACAATGTTCAGTGGCATTTTCCTCCACTGTAGCAACAAATATGAAGGCATTTGTCAAGTTGACTATGAATATATCCCCGTATTAAGACGTCGGAAATGAGTGTATGAATATTGAAGAAAAGCGTTGAATAAGTTACACTTGAAGGAACTTTGCGTGCGATTTCAGATCCAAATTTTTTTTGTAACAGTAACTCCATATTTAAGAAAGGTGACGAGCTGAAAAGCATAACTGATAGATGGTAAATGTGATCGAATAACAAGAAGGGACATGCTTTGCAAATGTTTTGACTTCTCCGCCGGTTATCAAATAAATTTTGATTAACAGACTAAAATTTATTTAATTTTGCAGCCTAAATATATTTGTGAACTCTTTAAGTTCTATAATCCGTACCGAAAAACGCCATTTAGGAGTTTCGTATTGGTATTATTATTCCTTTCTTTGTTGAATTTAACAGATCAAAATACTAGATTTTCTGGATGTTTTATTGATAATGTATTTTGGATCTGGTCGATTTGATTGTTATATGACGTCACAGACCGAAAAACGCGGCGATAGCATCACGTCGTACGTTCTGTCTCTCGGTAACAGCCACCTACCGAGTGCCCGGCGGTGTGTGCTGCCATCTATCGAATCAATTATGGCTTACAAACAGTTGTTTTGCTTGATTTCTCTGAATTAATTTGCCGAAAAGCTATGTGACTCAAACCTTTAGTAAGATCTTAATGACTAATCGCTATTTACCCGCAAATAATAGCATGTGAGCTCAAAAATGACTTCCCGATTATTATAAAACAATGTTCAGTGGCATTCTCCTCCACTGTAGCGAAACATATCAAGGCAATTGTCAAGTTAACTATACATATATCCCCGTATTAAGACGTCGGAAATGAGTGTATGAATACTGAAGCAAAGCGTTGAATAAGTTACATTTGAAGGAACTTTGCGTGCGATTTCAGATCCATTTCTTTTTAATAACAGTAACTCCATATTTGAGAAAGGTGACGAGCTGAAAAGCATAACTGATAGATGGTAAATGTGATCGTATACCAAGAAGGGACATGCTTTGCAAAACATTTTGACTGCTCCGCCCATTATCAAATAATTTTGATTAGCAGACTAAAATTCATTTAGTTTTGCAGCCTTAACATATTTGTGAACTCTGTAAGTGCTATAATCCGTACCGAAAAACGCCCATTAGGTTTTTCGTATTGTTGTTATTATTCCTTTCTATGTTGAATTTAACAGATCAAAATACTAGATTTTCTGGATGTTTTATTGATAATGTATTTTGGATCTGGCCGATTTGATTGTTATATGACGTCACAGACCGAAAAACGCGGCGATAGCATCACGTCGTACGTTCTGTCTCCCGGTAACAGCCACCTACCGAGTGCCCGGCGGTGCGTGCTGCCATCTATCGAATCAATTATGGCTTACAAACAGTTGTTTTGCTTGATTTCTCTGAATTAATTTGCCGCAAAGCTATGTGACTCAAACCTTTAGTAAGATCTTAAAGACTAATCGCTATTTACACGCAAATAATAGCATGTGAGCTCAAAAATGACTTCCCGATTATTATAAAGCAATGTTCAGTGGCATTTTCCTCCACTGTAGCAACAAATATGAAGGCATTTGTCAAGTTGACTATAAATATATCCCCGTATTAAGACGTCGGAAATGAGTGTATGAATATTGAAGAAAAGCGTTGAATAAGTTACACTTGAAGGAACTTTGCGTGCGATTTCAGATCCATATTTTTTTAGTAACAGTAACTCCATATTTAAGAAAGGTGACGAGCTGAAAAGCATAACTGATACATGGTAAATGTGATCGTATACCAAGAAGGGACATGCTTTGCAAATGTTTTGACTTCTCCGCCCGTTATCAAATAAATTTTGATTAACAGACTAAAATTGATTTAGTTTTGCAGCCTAAATATATTTGTGAACTTTTTAATTTCTATAATCCGTACCGAAAAACGCCATTTAGGAGTTTCGTATTGGTATTATTATTCCTTTCTTTGTTGAATTTAACAGATCAAAATACTAGATTTTCTGGATGTTTTATTGATAATGTATTTTGGATCTGGCCGATTTGATTGTTATATGACGTCACAGACCGAAAAACGCGGCGATAGCGTCACGTCGTACGTTCTATCTCCCGGTTACAGCCACCTACCGAGTGCCCGGCGGTGCGTGCTGCCATCTATCGAATCAATTATGGCTTACAAACAGTTGTTTTGCTTGATTTCTCTGAATTAATTTGCCGCAAAGCTATGTGACTCAAACCTTTAGTAAGATCTTAATGACTAATCGCTATTTACCCGCAAATAATAGCATGTGAGCTCAAAAATGACTTCCCGATTATTATAAAACAATGTTCAGTGGCATTCTCCTCCACTGTAGCGAAACATATCAAGGCAATTGTCAAGTTAACTATTCATATATCCCCGTATTAAGACGTCGGAAATGAGTGTATGAATACTGGAGCAAAGCGTTGAATAAGTTACATTTGAAGGAACTTTGCGTGCGATTTCAGATCCATTTCTTGTTAATAACAGTAACTCCATATTTGAGAAAGGTGACGAGCTGAAAAGCATAACTGATAGATGGTAAATGTGATCGTATACCAAGAAGGGACATGCTTTGCAAACCATTTTGACTGCTCCGCCCATTATCAAATAATTTTGATTAGCAGACTAAAATTCATTTAGTTTTGCAGCCTTAACATATTTGTGAACTCTTTAAGTGCTATAATCCGTACCGAAAAACGCCCATTAGGTTTTTCGTATTGGTGTTATTATTCCTTTCTATGTTGAATTTAACAGATCAAAATACTAGATTTTCTGGATGTTTTATTGATAATGTATTTTGGATCTGGCCGATTTGATTGTTATATGACGTCACAGACCGAAAAACGCGGCGATAGCGTCACGTCGTACGTTCTATCTCCCGGTTACAGCCACCTACCGAGTGCCCGGCGGTGCGTGCTGCCATCTATCGAATCAATTATGGCTTACAAACAGTTGTTTTGCTTGATTTCTCTGAATTAATTTGCCGCAAAGCTATGTGACTCAAACCTTTAGTAAGATCTTAAAGACTAATCGCTATTTACACGCAAATAATAGCATGTGAGCTCAAAAATGACTTCCCGATTATTATAAAACAATGTTCAGTGGCATTTTCCTCCACTGTAGCAACAAATATGAAGGCATTTGTCAAGTTGACTATGAATATATCCCCGTATTAAGACGTCGGAAATGAGTGTATGAATATTGAAGAAAAGCGTTGAATAAGTTACACTTGAAGGAACTTTGCGTGCGATTTCAGATCCAAATTTTTTTTGTAACAGTAACTCCATATTTAAGAAAGGTGACGAGCTGAAAAGCATAACTGATAGATGGTAAATGTGATCGAATAACAAGAAGGGACATGCTTTGCAAATGTTTTGACTTCTCCGCCGGTTATCAAATAAATTTTGATTAACAGACTAAAATTTATTTAATTTTGCAGCCTAAATATATTTGTGAACTCTTTAAGTTCTATAATCCGTACCGAAAAACGCCATTTAGGAGTTTCGTATTGGTATTATTATTCCTTTCTTTGTTGAATTTAACAGATCAAAATACTAGATTTTCTGGATGTTTTATTGATAATGTATTTTGGATCTGGTCGATTTGATTGTTATATGACGTCACAGACCGAAAAACGCGGCGATAGCATCACGTCGTACGTTCTGTCTCTCGGTAACAGCCACCTACCGAGTGCCCGGCGGTGTGTGCTGCCATCTATCGAATCAATTATGGCTTACAAACAGTTGTTTTGCTTGATTTCTCTGAATTAATTTGCCGAAAAGCTATGTGACTCAAACCTTTAGTAAGATCTTAATGACTAATCGCTATTTACCCGCAAATAATAGCATGTGAGCTCAAAAATGACTTCCCGATTATTATAAAACAATGTTCAGTGGCATTCTCCTCCACTGTAGCGAAACATATCAAGGCAATTGTCAAGTTAACTATACATATATCCCCGTATTAAGACGTCGGAAATGAGTGTATGAATACTGAAGCAAAGCGTTGAATAAGTTACATTTGAAGGAACTTTGCGTGCGATTTCAGATCCATTTCTTTTTAATAACAGTAACTCCATATTTGAGAAAGGTGACGAGCTGAAAAGCATAACTGATAGATGGTAAATGTGATCGTATACCAAGAAGGGACATGCTTTGCAAAACATTTTGACTGCTCCGCCCATTATCAAATAATTTTGATTAGCAGACTAAAATTCATTTAGTTTTGCAGCCTTAACATATTTGTGAACTCTGTAAGTGCTATAATCCGTACCGAAAAACGCCCATTAGGTTTTTCGTATTGTTGTTATTATTCCTTTCTATGTTGAATTTAACAGATCAAAATACTAGATTTTCTGGATGTTTTATTGATAATGTATTTTGGATCTGGCCGATTTGATTGTTATATGACGTCACAGACCGAAAAACGCGGCGATAGCATCACGTCGTACGTTCTGTCTCCCGGTAACAGCCACCTACCGAGTGCCCGGCGGTGCGTGCTGCCATCTATCGAATCAATTATGGCTTACAAACAGTTGTTTTGCTTGATTTCTCTGAATTAATTTGCCGCAAAGCTATGTGACTCAAACCTTTAGTAAGATCTTAAAGACTAATCGCTATTTACACGCAAATAATAGCATGTGAGCTCAAAAATGACTTCCCGATTATTATAAAGCAATGTTCAGTGGCATTTTCCTCCACTGTAGCAACAAATATGAAGGCATTTGTCAAGTTGACTATAAATATATCCCCGTATTAAGACGTCGGAAATGAGTGTATGAATATTGAAGAAAAGCGTTGAATAAGTTACACTTGAAGGAACTTTGCGTGCGATTTCAGATCCATATTTTTTTAGTAACAGTAACTCCATATTTAAGAAAGGTGACGAGCTGAAAAGCATAACTGATACATGGTAAATGTGATCGTATACCAAGAAGGGACATGCTTTGCAAATGTTTTGACTTCTCCGCCCGTTATCAAATAAATTTTGATGAACAGACTAAAATTGATTTAGTTTTGCAGCCTAAATATATTTGTGAACTTTTTAATTTCTATAATCCGTACCGAAAAACGCCATTTAGGAGTTTCGTATTGGTATTATTATTCCTTTCTTTGTTGAATTTAACAGATCAAAATACTAGATTTTCTGGATGTTTTATTGATAATCTATTTTGGATCTGGTCGATTTGATTGTTATATGACGTCACAGACCGAAAAACGCGGCGATAGCGTCACGTCGTACGTTCTATCTCCCGGTTACAGCCACCTACCGAGTGCCCGGCGGTGCGTGCTGCCATCTATCGAATCAATTATGGCTTACAAACAGTTGTTTTGCTTGATTTCTCTGAATTAATTTGCCGCAAAGCTATGTGACTCAAACCTTTAGTAAGATCTTAATGACTAATCGCTATTTACCCGCAAATAATAGCATGTGAGCTCAAAAATGACTTCCCGATTATTATAAAACAATGTTCAGTGGCATTCTCCTCCACTGTAGCGAAACATATCAAGGCAATTGTCAAGTTAACTATTCATATATCCCCGTATTAAGACGTCGGAAATGAGTGTATGAATACTGGAGCAAAGCGTTGAATAAGTTACATTTGAAGGAACTTTGCGTGCGATTTCAGATCCATTTCTTGTTAATAACAGTAACTCCATATTTGAGAAAGGTGACGAGCTGAAAAGCATAACTGATAGATGGTAAATGTGATCGTATACCAAGAAGGGACATGCTTTGCAAACCATTTTGACTGCTCCGCCCATTATCAAATAATTTTGATTAGCAGACTAAAATTCATTTAGTTTTGCAGCCTTAACATATTTGTGAACTCTTTAAGTGCTATAATCCGTACCGAAAAACGCCCATTAGGTTTTTCGTATTGGTGTTATTATTCCTTTCTATGTTGAATTTAACAGATCAAAATACTAGATTTTCTGGATGTTTTATTGATAATGTATTTTGGATCTGGCCGATTTGATTGTTATATGACGTCACAGACCGAAAAACGCGGCGATAGCGTCACGTCGTACGTTCTATCTCCCGGTTACAGCCACCTACCGAGTGCCCGGCGGTGCGTGCTGCCATCTATCGAATCAATTATGGCTTACAAACAGTTGTTTTGCTTGATTTCTCTGAATTAATTTGCCGCAAAGCTATGTGACTCAAACCTTTAGTAAGATCTTAAAGACTAATCGCTATTTACACGCAAATAATAGCATGTGAGCTCAAAAATGACTTCCCGATTATTATAAAACAATGTTCAGTGGCATTTTCCTCCACTGTAGCAACAAATATGAAGGCATTTGTCAAGTTGACTATAAATATATCCCCGTATTAAGACGTCGGAAATGAGTGTATGAATATTGAAGAAAAGCGTTGAATAAGTTACACTTGAAGGAACTTTGCGTGCGATTTCAGATCCAAATTTTTTTAGTAACAGTAACTCCATATTTAAGAAAGGTGACGAGCTGAAAAGCATAACTGATAGATGGTAAATGTGATCGTATAACAAGAAGGGACATGCTTTGCAAATGTTTTGACTTCTCCGCCGGTTATCAAATAAATTTTGATTAACAGACTACAATTGATTTAGTTTTGCAGCCTAAATATATTTGTGAACTCTTTAAGTTCTATAATCCGTACCGAAAAACGCCATTTAGGAGTTTCGTATTGGTATTATTATTCCTTTCTTTGTTGAATTTAACAGATCAAAATACTAGATTTTCTGGATGTTTTATTGATAATGTATTTTGGATCTGGTCGATTTGTTTGTTATATGACGTCACAGACCGAAAAACGCGGCGATAGCATCACGTCGTACGTTCTGTCTCCCGCTAACAGCCACCTACCGAGTGCCCGGCGGTGCGTGCTGCCATCTATCGAATCAATTATGGCTTACAAACAGTTGTTTTGCTTGATTTCTCTGAATTAATTTGCCGCAAAGCTATGTGACTCAAACCTTTAGTAAGATCTTAATGACTAATCGCTATTTACCCGCAAATAATAGCATGTGAGCTCAAAAATGACTTCCCGATTATTATAAAACAATGTTCAGTGGCATTCTCCTCCACTGTAGCGAAACATATCAAGGCAATTGTCAAGTTAACTATACATATATCCCCGTATTAAGACGTCGGAAATGAGTGTATGAATACTGAAGCAAAGCGTTGAATAAGTTACATTTGAAGGAACTTTGCGTGCGATTTTAGATCCATTTCTTTTTAATAACAGTAACTCCATATTTGAGAAAGGTGACGAGCTGAAAAGCATAACTGATATATGGTAAATGTGATCGTATACCAAGAAGGGACATGCTTTGCAAAACATTTTGACTGCTCCGCCCATTATCAAATAATTTTGATTAGCAGACTAAAATTCATTTAGTTTTGCAGCCTTAACATATTTGTGAACTCTTTAAGTGCTATAATCCGTACCAAAAAACGCCCATTAGGTTTTTCGTATTGGTGTTATTATTCCTTTCTATGTTGAATTTAACAGATCAAAATACTAGATTTTCTGGATGTTTTATTGATAATGTATTTTGGATCTGGCCGATTTGATTGTTATATGACGTCACAGACCGAAAAACGCGGCGATAGCGTCACGTCGTACGTTCTATCTCCCGGTTACAGCCACCTACCGAGTGCCCGGCGGTGCGTGCTGCCATCTATCGAATCAATTATGGCTTACAAACAGTTGTTTTGCTTGATTTCTCTGAATTAATTTGCCGCACAGCTATGTGACTCAAACCTTTAGTAAGATCTTAATGACTAATCGCTATTTACCCGCAAATAATAGCATGTGAGCTCAAAAATGACTTCCCGATTATTATAAAACAATGTTCAGTGGCATTCTCCTCCACTGTAGCGAAACATATCAAGGCAATTGTCAAGTTAACTATACATATATCCCCGTATTAAGACGTCGGAAATGAGTGTATGAATACTGAAGCAAAGCGTTGAATAAGTTACATTTGAAGGAACTTTGCGTGCGATTTCAGATCCATTTCTTTTTAATAACAGTAACTCCATATTTGAGAAAGGTGACGAGCTGAAAAGCATAACTGATATATGGTAAATGTGATCGTATACCAAGAAGGGACATGCTTTGCAAACCATTTTGACTGCTCCGCCCATTATCAAATAATTTTGATTAGCAGACTAAAATTCATTTAGTTTTGCAGCCTTAACATATTTGTGAACTCTTTAAGTGCTATAATCCGTACCAAAAAACGCCCATTAGGTTTTTCGTATTGGTGTTATTATTCCTTTCTATGTTGAATTTAACATATCAAAATACTAGATTTTCTGGATGTTTTATTGATAATGTATTTTGGATCTGGCCGATTTGATTGTTATATGACGTCACAGACCGAAAAACGCGGCGATAGCGTCACGTCGTACGTTCTATCTCCCGGTTACAGCCACCTACCGAGTGCCCGGCGGTGCGTGCTGCCATCTATCGAATCAATTATGGCTTACAAACAGTTGTTTTGCTTGATTTCTCTGAATTAATTTGCCGCACAGCTATGTGACTCAAACCTTTAGTAAGATCTTAATGACTAATCGCTATTTACCCGCAAATAATAGCATGTGAGCTCAAAAATGACTTCCCGATTATTATAAAACAATGTTCAGTGGCATTCTCCTCCACTGTAGCGAAAAATATCAAGGCAATTGTCAAGTTAACTATAAATATATCCCCGTATTAAGACGTCGGAAATGAGTGTATGAATACTGAAGCAAAGCGTTGAATAAGTTACATTTGAAGGAACTTTGCGTGCGATTTCAGATCCATTTCTTTTTAATAACAGTAACTCCATATTTGAGAAAGGTGACGAGCTGAAAAGCATAACTGATAGATGGTAAATGTGATCGTATACCAAGAAGGGACATGCTTTGCAAAACATTTTGACTGCTCCGCCCATTATCAAATAATTTTGATTAGCAGACTAAAATTCATTTAGTTTTGCAGCCTTAACATATTTGTGAACTCTTTACGTGCTATAATCCGTACCGAAAAACGCCCATTAGGTTTTTCGTATTGGTGTTATTATTCCTTTCTATGTTGAATTTAACAGATCAAAATACTAGATTTTCTGGATGTTTTATTGATAATGTATTTTGGATCTGGCCGATTTGATTGTTATATGACGTCACAGACCGAAAAACGCGGCGATAGCGTCACGTCGTACGTTCTATCTCCCGGTTACATCCACCTACCGAGTGCCCGGCGGTGCGTGCTGCCATCTATCGAATCAATTAAGGCTTACCAACAGTTGTTTTGCTTGATTTCTCTGAAATAATTTGCCCCAAAGCTATGCGACTCAAACCTTTAGTAAATTCTTAACGACTAATAGCTATTTGGCCCGAAAATAATGGCATCTGAGCTCAAGCATGACTTCCCGATTATTATAAAACAATGTTCAGTGGCATTTTCCTCCGCTGTAGCAACAAATATCAAGGCATTTGTCAAGTTGACTATAAATATATCCCCGTATTAAGACGTCGGAAATGAGTGTATGAATATTGAAGAAAAGCGTTGAATAAGTTACACTTGAAGGAACTTTGCGTGCGATTTCAGATCCATATTTTTTTAGTATCAGTAACTCCATATTTAAGAAAGGTGACGAGCTGAAAAGCATAACTGACAGTTGGTAAATGTGATCGTATACCAAGAAGGGACATGCTTTGCAAATGTTTTGACTTCTCCGCCCGTTATCAAAGAAATTTTGATAAACAGACTAAAATTGATTTAGTTTTGCAGCCTAAATATATTTGTGAACTCTTTACGTGCTATAATCCGTACCGAAAAACGCCCATTAGGTTTTTCGTATTGGTGTTATTATTCCTTTCTTTGTTGAATTTAACAGATCAAAATACTAGATTTTCTGGATGTTTTATTGATAATCTATTTTGGATCTGGTCGATTTGATTGTTACATGACGTCACAGACCGAAAAACGCGGCGATAGCATCACGTCGTACGTTCTGTCTCCCGGTAACAGCCACCTACCGAGTGCCCGGCGGTGCGTGCTGCCATCTATCGAATCAATTATGGCTTACAAACAGTTGTTTTGCTTGATTTCTCTGAATTAATTTGCCGCAAAGCTATGTGACTCAAACCTTTAGTAAGATCTTAATGACTAATCGCTATTTACCCGCAAATAATAGCATGTGAGCTCAAAAATGACTTCCCGATTATTATAAAACAATGTTCAGTGGCATTCTCCTCCACTGTAGCGAAACATATCAAGGCAATTGTCAAGTTAACTATAAATATATCCCCGTATTAAGACGTCGGAAATGAGTGTATGAATACTGAAGCAAAGCGTTGAATAAGTTACATTTGAAGGAACTTTGCGTGCGATTTCAGATCCATTTCTTTTTAATAATAGTAACTCCATATTTGAGAAAGGTGACGAGCTGAAAAGCATAACTGATAGATGGTCAATGTGATCGTATACCAAGAAGGGACATGCTTTGCAAAACATTTTGCCTGATGGTATTTTTGGACCTGATGGTATTTCTGGTCAGGTTTTGAAGAATTGTGCCACTCAGTTGTCCGGTATCTTCCACTCCATCTTTCAGGCCTCCCTTAGCTTACAAAAAGTCCCTACCTTGTGGAAAACGTCTATTGTCGTGCCTGTCCCCAAGAAATCTCGTCCTGCTAGTCCTAACGATTTTCGTCCAGTAGCGTTGACGTCGCACGTAATGAAGAGTTTTGAAAAAATCATTAAAACCATGATCATGACCCGTACAGACCATCTTTTAGATCCCCTGCAATTTGCATATCGGCCTGGGAGAGGGGTGGAGGATGCAGTCGCTACTCTAATAAATTATGTACTTTGTCATCTTGAGGACGCCAAAACCCATGCCAGAGTTCTCTATCTGGATATGAGTTCTGCCTTCAATACGCTGCAGCCTCACTTGTTTAAGAAATTAATTTCCGAATTTAAGCTTGAATCTGAATTGGCGCTATGGGTGCTTGATTTTTTGGTGGGGAGACCCCAACAGGTTCGAGTGAATAACACAACTTCTAGCGTGAAGGTTGTTTCCACTGGCTCACCCCAAGGATGTGTCTTATCCCCTCTTTTATTCATTTTATACACAAATAACTGCAGGAGCATCCGTCCGAATAGGTACTTTATTAAATTCTCAGATGATACAGCTTTACTCAGTCTGTTGTCTAACGATGAAGTTGGCCATGGTCCTGTGTTAAACGACTTTGTTGCATGGTGTGATAGATCGTATTTGTGTCTGAATGCAACAAAAACCAAAGACATGTGCATTGATTTTAGGAAATACCCTCCATCCCAGTCTGATACTGTCATCCACGATAACAAGGTAGAGGTAGTTGACGAGTATATAAATACCTCGGCACAACAATTGACAATAAGTTGAAATGGGACCGCCACTGCAGTGTCACGTACAAGAAATGCCAGCAGCGTCTTTACTGCCTTAGAAAACTTCGATCCTTTAATATTGATAACACCATTTTATCCATGTTTTACAAATCTTGTATACAGAGTGTTTTGACATTTTCTTTTATATGTTGGTTTGGGAACGTTAGCCAGAAAGACAAGAATAAATTGCAGCGCGTTGTAAATATTAGTAGCAAAATAACCGGCCTCAAACAAACCTCTGTCACTGCTTTGTACGAAAAGCAGGTTCTCCGTAAAGCCAATAAAATAATTAACGACAGCACACACATCCTATATAACGAGTACGTCCTTCTGCCCTCGTCCAGAAGGTTCAGAACAATAACATCCAAAACAAACAGAAAGCGAGATTCATTCATCCCAATGTCAGTACGACTCCTAAATTCAAAACGATAATCACCTCTGGCGTTATGTGTGTATGTTGTATTTTATTTTTTTATTTGTAAAAGGAAGACCACAATTACAATTTAACTTTAATTTTAAAATTATATTATAGAATTTATCTTGTATTTTATTATGATTGATGTTCACTTACTGTTTTAATAATGAATTTATTAGCATTTGTTTTATTTCTCTACTCTGTATTTTATATTTTTATGACGACGAACGCTGCAAAATGAATTTCCCGGTTCGGGACAATAAAGTTTTATTGTATTGCATTGCATTGTATTGTATTGTATTGTATTGTATTGTATTGTATTGTATTGTATTGTATTGTATTGTATTGTATTGTATTGTATTGTATTGTATTGTATTGTATTGTATTGTATTGTATTGTATTGTATTGTATTGTATTGTATTGTATTGTATTGTATTGTATTGTATTGTATTGTATTGTATTGTATTGTATTGTATTGTATTGTATTGTATTGTATTGTATTGTATTGTATTGTATTGTATTGTATTGTATTGTATTGTATTGTATTGTATTGTATTGTATTGTATTGTATTGTATTGTATTGTATTGTATTGTATTGTATTGTATTGTATTGTATTGTATTGTATTGTATTGTATTGTATTGTATTGTATTTTGCCTGCTCCGCCCATTATCAAATAATTTTGATTAGCAGACTAAAATTCATTTAGTTTTGCAGCCTTAACATATTTGTGAACTCTTTAAGTGCTATAATCCGTACCGAAAAACGCCCATTAGGTTTTTCGTATTGGTGTTATTATTCCTTTCTATGTTGAATTTAACAGATCAAAATACTAGATTTTCTGGATGTTTTATTGATAATGTATTTTGGATCTGGCCGATTTGATTGTTATATGACGTCACAGACCGAAAAACGCGGCGATAGCGTCACGTCGTACGTTCTATCTCCCGGTTACAGCCACCTACCGTGTGCCCGGCGGTGCCTGCTGCCATCTATCGAATCAATTAAGGCTTACCAACAGTTGTTTTGCTTGATTTCTCTGAAATAATTTGCCCCAAAGCTATGCGACTCAAACCTTTAGTAAATTCTTAACGACTAATAGCTATTTGGCCCGAAAATAATGGCATCTGAGCTCAAAAATGACTTCCCGATTATTATAAAACAATGTTCAGTGGCATTCTCCTCCACTGTAGCGAAACATATCAAGGCAATTGTCAAGTTAACTATACATATATCCCCGTATTAAGACGTCGGAAATGAGTGTATGAATATTGAAGAAAAGCGTTGAATAAATTACACTTGAAGGAACTTTGCGTGCGATTTCAGATCCATATTTTTTTAGTAACAGTAACTCCATCATTAAGAAAGGTGACGAGCTGAAAAAGCATAACTGACAGATGGTAAATGTGATCGTATACCAAGAAGGGACATGCTTTGCAAATGTTTTGACTTCTCCGCCCGTTATCAAATAAATTTTGATTAACAGATTAAAATTGATTTAGTTTTGCAGCCTAAATATATTTGTGAACTCTTTAAGTTCTATACTCCGTACCGAAAAACGCTATTTACGAGTTTCGTATTGGTATTATTATTCCTTTCTTTGTTGAATTTAACAGATCAAAATATTACATTTTCTGGATGTTTTATTGATAATCTATTTTGGATCTGGTCGATTTGATTGTTACATGACGTCACAGACCGAAAAACGCGGCGATAGCATCACGTCGTACGTTCTGTCTCCCGGTAACAGCCACCTACCGAGTGCCCGGCGGTGCGTGCTGTCATCTATCGAATCAATTATGGCTTACAAACAGTTGTTTTGCTTGATTTCTCTGAATTAATTTGCCGCAAAGCTATGTGACTCAAACCTTTAGTAAGATCTTAATGACTAATCGCTATTTACCCGCAAATAATAGCATGTGAGCTCAAAAATGACTTCCCGATTATTATAAAACAATGTTCAGTGGCATTCTCCTCCGCTGTAGCGAAACATATCAAGGCAATTGTCAAGTTAACTATACATATATCGCCGTATTAAGACGTCGGAAATGAGTGTATGAATACTGAAGCAAAGCGTTGAATAAGTTACATTTGAAGGAACTTTGCGTGCGATTTCAGATCCATTTCTTTTTAGTAACAGTAACTCCATATTTGAGAAAGGTGACGAGCTGAAAAGCATAACTGATAGATGGTCAATGTGATCGTATACCAAGAAGGGACATGCTTTGCAAAACATTTTGACTGCTCCGCCCATTATCAAATAATTTTGATTAGCAGACTAAAATTCATTTAGTTTTGCAGCCTTAACATATTTGTGAACTCTTTAAGTGCTATAAACCGTACCGAAAAACGCCCATTAGGTTTTTCGTATTGGTGTTATTATTCCTTTCTATGTTGAATTTAACAGATCAAAATACTAGATTTTCTGGATGTTTTATTGATAATGTATTTTGGATCTGGCCGATTTGATTGTTATATGACGTCACAGACCGAAAAACGCGGCGATAGCGTCTCGTCGTACGTTCTATCTCCCGGTTACAGCCACCTACCGAGTGCCCGGCGGTGCGTGCTGCCATCTATCGAATCAATTAAGGCTTACCAACAGTTGTTTTGCTTGATTTCTCTGAAATAATTTGCCCCAAAGCTATGCGACTCAAACCTTTAGTAAATTCTTAACGACTAATAGCTATTTGGCCCGAAAATAATGGCATCTGAGCTCAAGCATGACTTCCCGATTATTATAAAACAATGTTCAGTGGCATTTTCCTCCGCTGTAGCAACAAATATCAAGGCATTTGTCAAGTTGACTATAAATATATCCCCGTATTAAGACGTCGGAAATGAGTGTATGAATATTGAAGAAAAGCGTTGAATAAGTTACACTTGAAGGAACTTTGCGTGCGATTTCAGATCCATATTTTTTTAGTAACAGTAACTCCATATTTAAGAAAGGTGACGAGCTGAAAAGCATAACTGACAGATGGTAAATGTGATCGTATACCAAGAAGGGACATGCTTTGCAAATGTTTTGACTTCTCCGCCCGTTATCAAATACATTTTGATTAACAGACTAAAATTGATTTAGTTTGCAGCCTAAATATATTTGTGAACTCTTTAAGTTCTATAAACCGTACCGAAAAACGCCATTTAGGAGTTTCGTATTGGTATTATTATTCCTTTCTTTGTTGAATTTAACAGATCAAAATACTAGATTTTCTGGATGTTTTATTGATAATCTATTTTGGATCTGGTCGATTTGATTGTTACATGACGTCACAGACCTAAAAACGCGGCGATAGCATCACGTCGTACGTTCTGTCTCCCGGTAACAGCCACCTACCGAGTGCCCGGCGGTGCGTGCTGCCATCTATCGAATCAATTATGGCTTACAAACAGTTGTTTTGCTTGATTTCTCTGAATTAATTTGCCGCAAAGCTATGTGACTCAAACCTTTAGTAAGATCTTAATGACTAATCGCTATTTACCCGCAAATAATAGCATGTGAGCTCAAAAATGACTTCCCGATTATTATAAAACAATGTTCAGTGGCATTCTCCTCCACTGTAGCGAAACATATCAAGGCAATTGTCAAGTTAACTATAAATATATCCCCGTATTAAGACGTCGGAAATGAGTGTATGAATACTGAAGCAAAGCGTTGAATAAGTTACATTTGAAGGAACTTTGCGTGCGATTTCAGATCCATTTCTTTTTAATAACAGTAACTCCATATTTGAGAAAGGTGACGAGCTGAAAAGCATAACTGATAGATGGTAAATGTGATCGTATACCAAGAAGGGACATGCTTTGCAAAACATTTTGACTGCTCCGCCCATTATCAAATCATTTTGATTAGCAGACTAAAATTCATTTAGTTTTGCAGCCTTAACATATTTGTGAACTCTTTACGTGCTATAATCCGTACCGAAAAACGCCCATTAGGTTTTTCGTATTGGTGTTATTATTCCTTTCTATGTTGAATTTAACAGATCAAAATACTAGATTTTCTGGATGTTTTATTGATAATGTATTTTGGATCTGGCCGATTTGATTGTTATATGACGTCACAGACCGAAAAACGCGGCGATAGCGTCACGTCGTACGTTCTATCTCCCGGTTACATCCACCTACCGAGTGCCCGGCGGTGCGTGCTGCCATCTATCGAATCAATTAAGGCTTACCAACAGTTGTTTTGTTTGATTTCTCTGAAATAATTTGCCCCAAAGCTATGCGACTCAAACCTTTAGTAAATTCTTAACGACTAATAGCTATTTGGCCCGAAAATAATGGCATCTGAGCTCAAGCATGACTTCCCTATTATTATAAAACAATGTTCAGTGCCATTTTCCTCCGCTGTAGCAACAAATATCAAGGCATTTGTCAAGTTGACTATAAATATATCCCCGTATTAAGACGTCGGAAATGAGTGTATGAATATTGAAGAAAAGCGTTGAATAAGTTACACTGGAAGGAACTTTGCGTGCGATTTCAGATCCATATTTGTTTAGTAACAGTAACTCCATATTTAAGAAAGGTGACGAGCTGAAAAGCGTAACTGACAGTTGGTAAATGTGATCGTATACCAAGAAGGGACATGCTTTGCAAATGTTTTGACTTCTCCGCCCGTTATCAAATAAATTTTGATTAACAGACTAAAATTGATTTAGTTTTGCAGCCTAAATATATTTGTGAACTCTTTAAGTTCTATAATCCGTACCGAAAAACGCCATTTAGGAGTTTCGTATTGGTATTATTATTCCTTTCTATGTTGAATTTAACAGATCAAAATACTAGATTTTCTGGATGTTTTATTGATAATCTATTTTGGATCTGGTCGATTTGATTGTTACATGACGTCACAGACCGAAAAACGCGGCGATAGCATCACGTCGTACGTTCTGTCTCCCGGTAACAGCCACCTACCGAGTGCCCGGCGGTGCGTGCTGCCATCTAACTAATCAATTATGGCTTACAAACAGTTCTTTTGCTTGATTTCTCTGAATTAATTTGCCGCAAAACTATGTGACTCAAACCTTTAGTAAGATCTTAATGACTAATCGCTATTTACCCGCAAATAATAGCATGTGAGCTCAAAAATGACTTCCCGATTATTATAAAACAATGTTCAGTGGCATTCTCCTCCACTGTAGCGAAACATAACAAGGCAATTGTCAAGTTAACTATACATATATCCCCGTATTAAGACGTCGGAAATGAGTGTATGAATACTGAAGCAAAGCGTTGAATAAGTTACATTTGAAGGAACTTTGCGTGCGATTTCAGATCCATTTCTTTTTAATAACAGTAACTCCATATTTGAGAAAGGTGACGAACTGAAAAGCATAACTGATAGATGGTTAATGTGATCGTATACCAAGAAGGGACATGCTTTGCAAAACATTTTGACTGCTCCGCCCATTATCAAATAATTTTGATTAGCAGACTAAAATTCATTTAGTTTTGCAGCCTTAATATATTTGTGAACTCTTTACGTGCTATAATCCGTATCGAAAAACGCTCATTAGGTTTTTCGTATTGGTGTTATTATTCCTTTCTATGTTGAATTTAACAGATCAAAATACTAGATTTTCTGGATGTTTTATTGATAATGTATTTTGGATCTGGCCGATTTGATTGTTATATGACGTCACAGACCGAAAAACGCGGCGATAGCGTCACGTCGTACGTTCTATCTCCCGGTTACAGCCACCTACCGAGTGCCCGGCGGTGCGTGCTGCCATCTATCGAATCAATTAAGGCTTACCAACAGTTGTTTTGCTTGATTTCTCTGAAATAATTTGCCCCAAAGCTATGCGACTCAAACCTTTAGTAAATTCTTAACGACTAATAGCTATTTGGCCCGAAAATAATGGCATCTGAGCTCAAACATGACTTCCCGATTATTATAAAACAATGTTCAGTGGCATTTTCCTCCACTGTAGCAACAAATATCAAGGCATTTGTCAAGTTGACTATAAATATATCCCCGTATTAAGACGTCGGAAATGAGTGTATGAATATTGAAGAAAAGCGTTGAATAAGTTACACTTGAAGGAACTTTGCGTGCGATTTCAGATCCATATTTTTTTAGTAACAGTAACTCCATATTTAAGAAAGGTGACGAGCTGAAAAGCATAACTGATAGATGGTAAATGTGATCGTATACCAAGAAGGGACATGCTTTGCAAATGTTTTGACTTCTCCGCCCGTTATCAAATAAATTTTGATTAACAGACTAAAATTGATTTAGTTTTGCAGCCTAAATATATTTGTGAACTCTTTAAGTTCTATAATCCGTACCGAAAAACGCCATTTAGGAGTTTCGTATTGGTATTATTATTCCTTTCTTTGTTGAATTTAACAGATCAAAATACAAGATTTTCTGGATGTTTTATTGATAATCTCTTTTGGATCTGGTCGATTTTATTGTTACATGACGTAACAGACCGAAAAACGCGGCGATAGCATCACGTCGTACGTTCTGTCTCCCGGTAACAGCCACCTACCGAGTGCCCGGCGGTGCGTGCTGCCATCTATCGAATCAATTATGGCTTACAAACAGTTGTTTTGCTTGATTTCTCTGAATTAATTTGCCGCAAAGCTATGTGACTCAAACCTTTAGTAAGATCTTAATGACTAATCGCTATTTACCCGCAAATAATGGCATGTGAGCTCAAAAATTACTTCCCGATTATTATAAAACAATGTTCAGTGGCATTCTCCTCCACTGTAGCGAAACATATCAAGGCAATTGTCAAGTTAACTATAAATATATCCCCGTATTAAGACGTCGGAAATGAGTGTATGAATACTGAAGCAAAGCGTTGAATAAGTTACATTTGAAGGAACTTTGCGTGCGATTTCAGATCCATTTCTTTTTAATAACAGTAACTCCATATTTGAGAAAGGTGACGAGCTGAAAAGCATAACTGATAGATGGTCAATGTGATCGTATACCAAGAAGGGACATGCTTTGCAAAACATTTTGACTGCTCCGCCCATTATCAAATAATTTTGATTAGCAGACTAAAATTCATTTAGTTTTGCAGCCTTAACATATTTGTGAACTCTTTAAGTGCTATAAACCGTACCGAAAAACGCCCATTAGGTTTTTCGTATTGGTGTTATTATTCCTTTCTATGTTGAATTTAACAGATCAAAATACTAGATTTTCTGGATGTTTTATTGATAATGTATTTTGGATCTGGCCGATTTGATTGTTATATGACGTCACAGACCGAAAAACGCGGCGATAGCGTCACGTCGTACGTTCTATCTCCCGGTTACAGCCACCTACCGAGTGCCCGGCGGTGCGTGCTGCCATCTATCGAATCAATTAAGGCTTACCAACAGTTGTTTTGCTTGATTTCTCTGAAATAATTTGCCCCAAAGCTATGCGACTCAAACCTTTAGTAAATTCTTAACGACTAATAGCTATTTGGCCCGAAAATAATGGCATCTGAGCTCAAACATGACTTCCCGATTATTATAAAACAATGTTCAGTGGCATTTTCCTCCGCTGTAGCAACAAATATCAAGGCATTTGTCAAGTTCACTATAAATATATCCCCGTATTAAGACGTCGGAAATGAGTGTATGAATATTGAAGAAAAGCGTTGAATAAGTTACACTTGAAGGAACTTTGCGTGCGATTTCAGATCCATATTTTTTTAGTAACAGTAACTCCATATTTAAGAAAGGTGACGAGCTGAAAAGCATAACTGACAGATGGTAAATGTGATCGTATACCAAGAAGGGACATGCTTTGCAAATGTTTTGACTTCTCCGCCCGTTATCAAATAAATTTTGATTAACAGATTAAAATTGATTTAGTTTTGCAGCCTAAATATATTTGTGAACTCTTTAAGTTCTATACTCCGTACCGAAAAACGCTATTTACGAGTTTCGTATTGGTATTATTATTCCTTTCTTTGTTGAATTTAACAGATCAAAATATTACATTTTCTGGATGTTTTATTGATAATCTATTTTGGATCTGGTCGATTTGATTGTTACATGACGTCACAGACCGAAAAACGCGGCGATAGCATCACGTCGTACGTTCTGTCTCCCGGTAACAGCCACCTACCGAGTGCCCGGCGGTGCGTGCTGTCATCTATCGAATCAATTATGGCTTACAAACAGTTGTTTTGCTTGATTTCTCTGAATTAATTTGCCGCAAAGCTATGTGACTCAAACCTTTAGTAAGATCTTAATGACTAATCGCTATTTACCCGCAAATAATAGCATGTGAGCTCAAAAATGACTTCCCGATTATTATAAAACAATGTTCAGTGGCATTCTCCTCCGCTGTAGCGAAACATATCAAGGCAATTGTCAAGTTAACTATACATATATCGCCGTATTAAGACGTCGGAAATGAGTGTATGAATACTGAAGCAAAGCGTTGAATAAGTTACATTTGAAGGAACTTTGCGTGCGATTTCAGATCCATTTCTTTTTAGTAACAGTAACTCCATATTTGAGAAAGGTGACGAGCTGAAAAGCATAACTGATAGATGGTCAATGTGATCGTATACCAAGAAGGGACATGCTTTGCAAAACATTTTGACTGCTCCGCCCATTATCAAATAATTTTGATTAGCAGACTAAAATTCATTTAGTTTTGCAGCCTTAACATATTTGTGAACTCTTTAAGTGCTATAAACCGTACCGAAAAACGCCCATTAGGTTTTTCGTATTGGTGTTATTATTCCTTTCTATGTTGAATTTAACAGATCAAAATACTAGATTTTCTGGATGTTTTATTGATAATGTATTTTGGATCTGGCCGATTTGATTGTTATATGACGTCACAGACCGAAAAACGCGGCGATAGCGTCTCGTCGTACGTTCTATCTCCCGGTTACAGCCACCTACCGAGTGCCCGGCGGTGCGTGCTGCCATCTATCGAATCAATTAAGGCTTACCAACAGTTGTTTTGCTTGATTTCTCTGAAATAATTTGCCCCAAAGCTATGCGACTCAAACCTTTAGTAAATTCTTAACGACTAATAGCTATTTGGCCCGAAAATAATGGCATCTGAGCTCAAGCATGACTTCCCGATTATTATAAAACAATGTTCAGTGGCATTTTCCTCCGCTGTAGCAACAAATATCAAGGCATTTGTCAAGTTGACTATAAATATATCCCCGTATTAAGACGTCGGAAATGAGTGTATGAATATTGAAGAAAAGCGTTGAATAAGTTACACTTGAAGGAACTTTGCGTGCGATTTCAGATCCATATTTTTTTAGTAACAGTAACTCCATATTTAAGAAAGGTGACGAGCTGAAAAGCATAACTGACAGATGGTAAATGTGATCGTATACCAAGAAGGGACATGCTTTGCAAATGTTTTGACTTCTCCGCCCGTTATCAAATACATTTTGATTAACAGACTAAAATTGATTTAGTTTGCAGCCTAAATATATTTGTGAACTCTTTAAGTTCTATAAACCGTACCGAAAAACGCCATTTAGGAGTTTCGTATTGGTATTATTATTCCTTTCTTTGTTGAATTTAACAGATCAAAATACTAGATTTTCTGGATGTTTTATTGATAATCTATTTTGGATCTGGTCGATTTGATTGTTACATGACGTCACAGACCTAAAAACGCGGCGATAGCATCACGTCGTACGTTCTGTCTCCCGGTAACAGCCACCTACCGAGTGCCCGGCGGTGCGTGCTGCCATCTATCGAATCAATTATGGCTTACAAACAGTTGTTTTGCTTGATTTCTCTGAATTAATTTGCCGCAAAGCTATGTGACTCAAACCTTTAGTAAGATCTTAATGACTAATCGCTATTTACCCGCAAATAATAGCATGTGAGCTCAAAAATGACTTCCCGATTATTATAAAACAATGTTCAGTGGCATTCTCCTCCACTGTAGCGAAACATATCAAGGCAATTGTCAAGTTAACTATAAATATATCCCCGTATTAAGACGTCGGAAATGAGTGTATGAATACTGAAGCAAAGCGTTGAATAAGTTACATTTGAAGGAACTTTGCGTGCGATTTCAGATCCATTTCTTTTTAATAACAGTAACTCCATATTTGAGAAAGGTGACGAGCTGAAAAGCATAACTGATAGATGGTAAATGTGATCGTATACCAAGAAGGGACATGCTTTGCAAAACATTTTGACTGCTCCGCCCATTATCAAATCATTTTGATTAGCAGACTAAAATTCATTTAGTTTTGCAGCCTTAACATATTTGTGAACTCTTTACGTGCTATAATCCGTACCGAAAAACGCCCATTAGGTTTTTCGTATTGGTGTTATTATTCCTTTCTATGTTGAATTTAACAGATCAAAATACTAGATTTTCTGGATGTTTTATTGATAATGTATTTTGGATCTGGCCGATTTGATTGTTATATGACGTCACAGACCGAAAAACGCGGCGATAGCGTCACGTCGTACGTTCTATCTCCCGGTTACATCCACCTACCGAGTGCCCGGCGGTGCGTGCTGCCATCTATCGAATCAATTAAGGCTTACCAACAGTTGTTTTGTTTGATTTCTCTGAAATAATTTGCCCCAAAGCTATGCGACTCAAACCTTTAGTAAATTCTTAACGACTAATAGCTATTTGGCCCGAAAATAATGGCATCTGAGCTCAAGCATGACTTCCCTATTATTATAAAACAATGTTCAGTGCCATTTTCCTCCGCTGTAGCAACAAATATCAAGGCATTTGTCAAGTTGACTATAAATATATCCCCGTATTAAGACGTCGGAAATGAGTGTATGAATATTGAAGAAAAGCGTTGAATAAGTTACACTGGAAGGAACTTTGCGTGCGATTTCAGATCCATATTTGTTTAGTAACAGTAACTCCATATTTAAGAAAGGTGACGAGCTGAAAAGCGTAACTGACAGTTGGTAAATGTGATCGTATACCAAGAAGGGACATGCTTTGCAAATGTTTTGACTTCTCCGCCCGTTATCAAATAAATTTTGATTAACAGACTAAAATTGATTTAGTTTTGCAGCCTAAATATATTTGTGAACTCTTTAAGTTCTATAATCCGTACCGAAAAACGCCATTTAGGAGTTTCGTATTGGTATTATTATTCCTTTCTATGTTGAATTTAACAGATCAAAATACTAGATTTTCTGGATGTTTTATTGATAATCTATTTTGGATCTGGTCGATTTGATTGTTACATGACGTCACAGACCGAAAAACGCGGCGATAGCATCACGTCGTACGTTCTGTCTCCCGGTAACAGCCACCTACCGAGTGCCCGGCGGTGCGTGCTGCCATCTAACTAATCAATTATGGCTTACAAACAGTTCTTTTGCTTGATTTCTCTGAATTAATTTGCCGCAAAACTATGTGACTCAAACCTTTAGTAAGATCTTAATGACTAATCGCTATTTACCCGCAAATAATAGCATGTGAGCTCAAAAATGACTTCCCGATTATTATAAAACAATGTTCAGTGGCATTCTCCTCCACTGTAGCGAAACATAACAAGGCAATTGTCAAGTTAACTATACATATATCCCCGTATTAAGACGTCGGAAATGAGTGTATGAATACTGAAGCAAAGCGTTGAATAAGTTACATTTGAAGGAACTTTGCGTGCGATTTCAGATCCATTTCTTTTTAATAACAGTAACTCCATATTTGAGAAAGGTGACGAACTGAAAAGCATAACTGATAGATGGTTAATGTGATCGTATACCAAGAAGGGACATGCTTTGCAAAACATTTTGACTGCTCCGCCCATTATCAAATAATTTTGATTAGCAGACTAAAATTCATTTAGTTTTGCAGCCTTAATATATTTGTGAACTCTTTACGTGCTATAATCCGTATCGAAAAACGCTCATTAGGTTTTTCGTATTGGTGTTATTATTCCTTTCTATGTTGAATTTAACAGATCAAAATACTAGATTTTCTGGATGTTTTATTGATAATGTATTTTGGATCTGGCCGATTTGATTGTTATATGACGTCACAGACCGAAAAACGCGGCGATAGCGTCACGTCGTACGTTCTATCTCCCGGTTACAGCCACCTACCGAGTGCCCGGCGGTGCGTGCTGCCATCTATCGAATCAATTAAGGCTTACCAACAGTTGTTTTGCTTGATTTCTCTGAAATAATTTGCCCCAAAGCTATGCGACTCAAACCTTTAGTAAATTCTTAACGACTAATAGCTATTTGGCCCGAAAATAATGGCATCTGAGCTCAAACATGACTTCCCGATTATTATAAAACAATGTTCAGTGGCATTTTCCTCCACTGTAGCAACAAATATCAAGGCATTTGTCAAGTTGACTATAAATATATCCCCGTATTAAGACGTCGGAAATGAGTGTATGAATATTGAAGAAAAGCGTTGAATAAGTTACACTTGAAGGAACTTTGCGTGCGATTTCAGATCCATATTTTTTTAGTAACAGTAACTCCATATTTAAGAAAGGTGACGAGCTGAAAAGCATAACTGATAGATGGTAAATGTGATCGTATACCAAGAAGGGACATGCTTTGCAAATGTTTTGACTTCTCCGCCCGTTATCAAATAAATTTTGATTAACAGACTAAAATTGATTTAGTTTTGCAGCCTAAATATATTTGTGAACTCTTTAAGTTCTATAATCCGTACCGAAAAACGCCATTTAGGAGTTTCGTATTGGTATTATTATTCCTTTCTTTGTTGAATTTAACAGATCAAAATACAAGATTTTCTGGATGTTTTATTGATAATCTCTTTTGGATCTGGTCGATTTTATTGTTACATGACGTAACAGACCGAAAAACGCGGCGATAGCATCACGTCGTACGTTCTGTCTCCCGGTAACAGCCACCTACCGAGTGCCCGGCGGTGCGTGCTGCCATCTATCGAATCAATTATGGCTTACAAACAGTTGTTTTGCTTGATTTCTCTGAATTAATTTGCCGCAAAGCTATGTGACTCAAACCTTTAGTAAGATCTTAATGACTAATCGCTATTTACCCGCAAATAATGGCATGTGAGCTCAAAAATTACTTCCCGATTATTATAAAACAATGTTCAGTGGCATTCTCCTCCACTGTAGCGAAACATATCAAGGCAATTGTCAAGTTAACTATAAATATATCCCCGTATTAAGACGTCGGAAATGAGTGTATGAATACTGAAGCAAAGCGTTGAATAAGTTACATTTGAAGGAACTTTGCGTGCGATTTCAGATCCATTTCTTTTTAATAACAGTAACTCCATATTTGAGAAAGGTGACGAGCTGAAAAGCATAACTGATAGATGGTCAATGTGATCGTATACCAAGAAGGGACATGCTTTGCAAAACATTTTGACTGCTCCGCCCATTATCAAATAATTTTGATTAGCAGACTAAAATTCATTTAGTTTTGCAGCCTTAACATATTTGTGAACTCTTTAAGTGCTATAAACCGTACCGAAAAACGCCCATTAGGTTTTTCGTATTGGTGTTATTATTCCTTTCTATGTTGAATTTAACAGATCAAAATACTAGATTTTCTGGATGTTTTATTGATAATGTATTTTGGATCTGGCCGATTTGATTGTTATATGACGTCACAGACCGAAAAACGCGGCGATAGCGTCACGTCGTACGTTCTATCTCCCGGTTACAGCCACCTACCGAGTGCCCGGCGGTGCGTGCTGCCATCTATCGAATCAATTAAGGCTTACCAACAGTTGTTTTGCTTGATTTCTCTGAAATAATTTGCCCCAAAGCTATGCGACTCAAACCTTTAGTAAATTCTTAACGACTAATAGCTATTTGGCCCGAAAATAATGGCATCTGAGCTCAAACATGACTTCCCGATTATTATAAAACAATGTTCAGTGGCATTTTCCTCCGCTGTAGCAACAAATATCAAGGCATTTGTCAAGTTCACTATAAATATATCCACGTATTAAGACGTCGGAAATGAGTGTATGAATATTGAAGAAAAGCGTTGAATAAGTTACACTTGAAGGAACTTTGCGTGCGATTTCAGATCCATATTTTTTTAGTAACAGTAACTCCATATTTAAGAAAGGTGACGAGCTGAAAAGCATAACTGACAGATGGTAAATGTGATCGTATACCAAGAAGGGACATGCTTTGCAAATGTTTTGACTTCTCCGCCCGTTATCAAATAAATTTTGATTAACAGACTAAAATTGATTTAGTTTTGCAGCCTAAATATATTTGTGAACTCTTTAAGTTCTATAATCCGTACCGAAAAACGCCATTTAGGAGTTTCGTATTGGTATTATTATTCCTTTCTTTGTTGAATTTAACAGATCAAAATACAAGATTTTCTGGATGTTTTATTGATAATCTCTTTTGGATCTGGTCGATTTTATTGTTACATGACGTAACAGACCGAAAAACGCGGCGATAGCATCACGTCGTACGTTCTGTCTCCCGGTAACAGCCACCTACCGAGTGCCCGGCGGTGCGTGCTGCCATCTATCGAATCAATTATGGCTTACAAACAGTTGTTTTGCTTGATTTCTCTGAATTAATTTGCCGCAAAGCTATGTGACTCAAACCTTTAGTAAGATCTTAATGACTAATCGCTATTTACCCGCAAATAATGGCATGTGAGCTCAAAAATTACTTCCCGATTATTATAAAACAATGTTCAGTGGCATTCTCCTCCACTGTAGCGAAACATATCAAGGCAATTGTCAAGTTAACTATAAATATATCCCCGTATTAAGACGTCGGAAATGAGTGTATGAATACTGAAGCAAAGCGTTGAATAAGTTACATTTGAAGGAACTTTGCGTGCGATTTCAGATCCATTTCTTTTTAATAACAGTAACTCCATATTTGAGAAAGGTGACGAGCTGAAAAGCATAACTGATAGATGGTCAATGTGATCGTATACCAAGAAGGGACATGCTTTGCAAAACATTTTGACTGCTCCGCCCATTATCAAATAATTTTGATTAGCAGACTAAAATTCATTTAGTTTTGCAGCCTTAACATATTTGTGAACTCTTTAAGTGCTATAAACCGTACCGAAAAACGCCCATTAGGTTTTTCGTATTGGTGTTATTATTCCTTTCTATGTTGAATTTAACAGATCAAAATACTAGATTTTCTGGATGTTTTATTGATAATGTATTTTGGATCTGGCCGATTTGATTGTTATATGACGTCACAGACCGAAAAACGCGGCGATAGCGTCACGTCGTACGTTCTATCTCCCGGTTACAGCCACCTACCGAGTGCCCGGCGGTGCGTGCTGCCATCTATCGAATCAATTAAGGCTTACCAACAGTTGTTTTGCTTGATTTCTCTGAAATAATTTGCCCCAAAGCTATGCGACTCAAACCTTTAGTAAATTCTTAACGACTAATAGCTATTTGGCCCGAAAATAATGGCATCTGAGCTCAAACATGACTTCCCGATTATTATAAAACAATGTTCAGTGGCATTTTCCTCCGCTGTAGCAACAAATATCAAGGCATTTGTCAAGTTCACTATAAATATATCCACGTATTAAGACGTCGGAAATGAGTGTATGAATATTGAAGAAAAGCGTTGAATAAGTTACACTTGAAGGAACTTTGCGTGCGATTTCAGATCCATATTTTTTTAGTAACAGTAACTCCATATTTAAGAAAGGTGACGAGCTGAAAAGCATAACTGACAGATGGTAAATGTGATCGTATACCAAGAAGGGACATGCTTTGCAAATGTTTTGACTTCTCCGCCCGTTATCAAATAAATTTTGATTAACAGACTAAAATTGATTTAGTTTTGCAGCCTAAATATATTTGTGAACTCTTTAAGTTCTATAATCCGTACCGAAAAACGCCATTTAGGAGTTTCGTATTGGTATTATTATTCCTTTCTTTGTTGAATTTAACAGATCAAAATACAAGATTTTCTGGATGTTTTATTGATAATCTCTTTTGGATCTGGTCGATTTTATTGTTACATGACGTAACAGACCGAAAAACGCGGCGATAGCATCACGTCGTACGTTCTGTCTCCCGGTAACAGCCACCTACCGAGTGCCCGGCGGTGCGTGCTGCCATCTATCGAATCAATTATGGCTTACAAACAGTTGTTTTGCTTGATTTCTCTGAATTAATTTGCCGCAAAGCTATGTGACTCAAACCTTTAGTAAGATCTTAATGACTAATCGCTATTTACCCGCAAATAATGGCATGTGAGCTCAAAAATTACTTCCCGATTATTATAAAACAATGTTCAGTGGCATTCTCCTCCACTGTAGCGAAACATATCAAGGCAATTGTCAAGTTAACTATAAATATATCCCCGTATTAAGACGTCGGAAATGAGTGTATGAATACTGAAGCAAAGCGTTGAATAAGTTACATTTGAAGGAACTTTGCGTGCGATTTCAGATCCATTTCTTTTTAATAACAGTAACTCCATATTTGAGAAAGGTGACGAGCTGAAAAGCATAACTGATATATGGTAAATGTGATCGTATACCAAGAAGGGACATGCTTTGCAAACCATTTTGACTGCTCCGCCCATTATCAAATAATTTTGATTAGCAGACTAAAATTCATTTAGTTTTGCAGCCTTAACATATTTGTGAACTCTTTAAGTGCTATAATCCGTACCAAAAAACGCCCATTAGGTTTTTCGTATTGGTGTTATTATTCCTTTCTATGTTGAATTTAACATATCAAAATACTAGATTTTCTGGATGTTTTATTGATAATGTATTTTGGATCTGGCCGATTTGATTGTTATATGACGTCACAGACCGAAAAACGCGGCGATAGCGTCACGTCGTACGTTCTATCTCCCGGTTACAGCCACCTACCGAGTGCCCGGCGGTGCGTGCTGCCATCTATCGAATCAATTATGGCTTACAAACAGTTGTTTTGCTTGATTTCTCTGAATTAATTTGCCGCACAGCTATGTGACTCAAACCTTTAGTAAGATCTTAATGACTAATCGCTATTTACCCGCAAATAATAGCATGTGAGCTCAAAAATGACTTCCCGATTATTATAAAACAATGTTCAGTGGCATTCTCCTCCACTGTAGCGAAAAATATCAAGGCAATTGTCAAGTTAACTATAAATATATCCCCGTATTAAGACGTCGGAAATGAGTGTATGAATACTGAAGCAAAGCGTTGAATAAGTTACATTTGAAGGAACTTTGCGTGCGATTTCAGATCCATTTCTTTTTAATAACAGTAACTCCATATTTGAGAAAGGTGACGAGCTGAAAAGCATAACTGATAGATGGTAAATGTGATCGTATACCAAGAAGGGACATGCTTTGCAAAACATTTTGACTGCTCCGCCCATTATCAAATAATTTTGATTAGCAGACTAAAATTCATTTAGTTTTGCAGCCTTAACATATTTGTGAACTCTTTACGTGCTATAATCCGTACCGAAAAACGCCCATTAGGTTTTTCGTATTGGTGTTATTATTCCTTTCTATGTTGAATTTAACAGATCAAAATACTAGATTTTCTGGATGTTTTATTGATAATGTATTTTGGATCTGGCCGATTTGATTGTTATATGACGTCACAGACCGAAAAACGCGGCGATAGCTTCACGTCGTACGTTCTATCTCCCGGTTACATCCACCTACCGAGTGCCCGGCGGTGCGTGCTGCCATCTATCGAATCAATTAAGGCTTACCAACAGTTGTTTTGCTTGATTTCTCTGAAATAATTTGCCCCAAAGCTATGCGACTCAAACCTTTAGTAAATTCTTAACGACTAATAGCTATTTGGCCCGAAAATAATGGCATCTGAGCTCAAGCATGACTTCCCGATTATTATAAAACAATGTTCAGTGGCATTTTCCTCCGCTGTAGCAACAAATATCAAGGCATTTGTCAAGTTGACTATAAATATATCCCCGTATTAAGACGTCGGAAATGAGTGTATGAATATTGAAGAAAAGCGTTGAATAAGTTACACTTGAAGGAACTTTGCGTGCGATTTCAGATCCATATTTTTTTAGTATCAGTAACTCCATATTTAAGAAAGGTGACGAGCTGAAAAGCATAACTGACAGTTGGTAAATGTGATCGTATACCAAGAAGGGACATGCTTTGCAAATGTTTTGACTTCTCCGCCCGTTATCAAAGAAATTTTGATAAACAGACTAAAATTGATTTAGTTTTGCAGCCTAAATATATTTGTGAACTCTTTAAGTTCTATAATCCGTACCGAAAAACGCCATTTAGGAGTTTCGTATTGGTATTATTATTCCTTTCTTTGTTGAATTTAACAGATCAAAATACTAGATTTTCTGGATGTTTTATTGATAATCTATTTTGGATCTGGTCGATTTGATTGTTACATGACGTCACAGACCGAAAAACGCGGCGATAGCATCACGTCGTACGTTCTGTCTCCCGCTAACAGCCACCTACCGATTGCCCGGCGGTGCGTGCTGCCATCTATCGAATCAATTATGGCTTACAAACAGTTGTTTTGCTTGATTTCTCTGAATTAATTTGCCGCAAAGCTATGTGACTCAAACCTTTAGTAAGATCTTAATGACTAATCGCTATTTACCCGCAAATAATAGCATGTGAGCTCAAAAATGACTTCCCGATTATTATAAAACAATGTTCAGTGGCATTCTCCTCCACTGTAGCGAAACATATCAAGGCAATTGTCAAGTTAACTATACATATATCCCCGTATTAAGACGTCGGAAATGAGTGTATGAATACTGAAGCAAAGCGTTGAATAAGTTACATTTGAAGGAACTTTGCGTGCGATTTCAGATCCATTTCTTTTTAATAACAGTAACTCCATATTTGAGAAAGGTGACGAGCTGAAAAGCATAACTGATAGATGGTAAATGTGATCGTATACCAAGAAGGGACATGCTTTGCAAAACATTTTGACTGCTCCGCCCATTATCAAATAATTTTGATTAGCAGACTAAAATTCATTTAGTTTTGCAGCCTTAACATATTTGTGAACTCTTTAAGTGCTATAATCCGTACCGAAAAACGCCCATTAGGTTTTTCGTATTGGTGTTATTATTCCTTTCTATGTTGAATTTAACACATCAAAATACTAGATTTTCTGGATGTTTTATTGATAATGTATTTTGGATCTGGCCGATTTGATTGTTATATGACGTCACAGACCGAAAAACGCGGCGATAGCGTCACGTCGTACGTTCTGTCTCCCGGTAACAGCCACCTACCGAGTGCCCGGCGGTGCGTGCTGCCATCTATCGAATCAATTAAGGCTTACCAACAGTTGTTTTGCTTGATTTCTCTGAAATAATTTGCCCCAAAGCTATGCGACTCAAACCTTTAGTAAATTCTTAACGACTAATAGCTATTTGGCCCGAAAATAATGGCATCTGAGCTCAAACATGACTTCCCGATTATTATAAAACAATGTTCAGTGGCATTTTCCTCCGCTGTAGCAACAAATATCAAGGCATTTGTCAAGTTGACTATAAATATATCCCCGTATTAAGACGTCGGAAATGAGTGTATGAATATTGAAGAAAAGCGTTGAATAAGTTACACTTGAAGGAACTTTGCGTGCGATTTCAGATCCATATTTTTTTAGTAACAGTAACTCCATATTTAAGAAAGGTGACGAGCTGAAAAGCATAACTGACAGATGGTAAATGTGATCGTATACCAAGAAGGGACATGCTTTGCAAATGTTTTGACTTCTCCGCCCGTTATCAAATAAATTTTGATTAACAGACTAAAATTGATTTAGTTTTGCAGCCTAAATATATTTGTGAACTCTTTAAGTTCTATAATCCGTACCGAAAAACGCCATTTAGGAGTTTCGTATTGGTATTATTATTCCTTTCTTTGTTGAATTTAACAGATCAAAATACTAGATTTTCTGGATGTTTTATTGATAATCTATTTTGGATCTGGTCGATTTGATTGTTACATGACGTCACAGACCGAAAAACGCGGCGATAGCATCACGTCGTACGTTCTGTCTCCCGCTAACAGCCACCTACCGAGTGCCCGGCGGTGCGTGCTGCCATCTATCGAATCAATTATGGCTTACAAACAGTTGTTTTGCTTGATTTCTCTGAATTAATTTGCCGCAAAGCTATGTGACTCAAACCTTTAGTAAGATCTTAATGACTAATCGCTATTTACCCGCAAATAATAGCATGTGAGCTCAAAAATGACTTCCCGATTATTATAAAACAATGTTCAGTGGCATTCTCCTCCACTGTAGCGAAACATATCAAGGCAATTGTCAAGTTAACTATACATATATCCCCGTATTAAGACGTCGGAAATGAGTGTATGAATACTGAAGCAAAGCGTTGAATAAGTTACATTTGAAGGAACTTTGCGTGCGATTTCAGATCCATTTCTTTTTAATAACAGTAACTCCATATTTGAGAAAGGTGACGAGCTGAAAAGCATAACTGATAGATGGTAAATGTGATCGTATACCAAGAAGGGACATGCTTTGCAAAACATTTTGACTGCTCCGCCCATTATCAAATAATTTTGATTAGCAGATTCATTTAGTTTTGCAGCCTTAACATATTTGTGAACTCTTTAAGTGCTATGATCCGTACCGAAAAACGCCCATTAGGTTTTTCGTATTGGTGTTATTATTCCTTTCTATGTTGAATTTAACAGATCAAAATACTAGATTTTCTGGATGTTTTATTGATAATGTATTTTGGATCTGGCCGATTTGATTGTTATATGACGTCACAGACCGAAAAACGCGGCGATAGCGTCACGTCGTACGTTCTATCTCCCGGTTACAGCCACCTACCGAGTGCCCGGCGGTGCGTGCTGCCATCTATCGAATCAATTAAAGCTTACCAACAGTTGTTTTGCTTGATTTCTCTGAAATAATTTGCCCCAAAGCTATGCGACTCAAACCTTTAGTAAATTCTTAACGACTAATAGCTATTTGGCCCGAAAATAATGGCATCTGAGCTCAAACATGACTTCCCGATTATTATAAAACAATGTTCAGTGGCATTTTCCTCCGCTGTAGCAACAAATATCAAGGCATTTGTCAAGTTGACTATAAATATATCCCCGTATTAAGACGTCGGAAATGAGTGTATGAATATTGAAGAAAAGCGTTGAATAAGTTACACTTGAAGGAACTTTGCGTGCGATTTCAGATCCATATTTTTTTAGTAACAGTAACTCCATATTTAAGAAAGGTGACGAGCTGAAAAGCATAACTGACAGATGGTAAATGTGATCGTATACCAAGAAGGGACATGCTTTGCAAATGTTTTGACTTCTCCGCCCGTTATCAAATAAATTTTGATTAACAGACTAAAATTGATTTAGTTTTGCAGCCTAAATATATTTGTGAACTCTTTAAGTTCTATAATCCGTACCGAAAAACGCCATTTAGGAGTTTCGTATTGGTATTATTATTCCTTTCTTTGTTGAATTTAACAGATCAAAATACTAGATTTTCTGGATGTTTTATTGATAATCTATTTTGGATCTGGTCGATTTGATTGTTACATGACGTCACAGACCGAAAAACGCGGCGATAGCATCACGTCGTACGTTCTGTCTCCCGCTAACAGCCACCTACCGAGTGCCCGGCGGTGCGTGCTGCCATCTATCGAATCAATTATGGCTTACAAACAATTGTTTTGCTTGATTTCTCTGAATTAATTTGCCGCAAAGCTATGTGACTCAAACCTTTAGTAAGATCTTAATGACTAATCGCTATTTACCCGCAAATAATAGCATGTGAGCTCAAAAATGACTTCCCGATTATTATAAAACAATGTTCAGTGGCATTCTCCTCCACTGTAGCGAAACATATCAAGGCAATTGTCAAGTTAACTATACATATATCCCCGTATTAAGACGTCGGAAATGAGTGTATGAATACTGAAGCAAAGCGTTGAATAAGTTACATTTGAAGGAACTTTGCGTGCGATTTCAGATCCATTTCTTTTTAATAACAGTAACTCCATATTTGAGAAAGGTGACGAGCTGAAAAGCATAACTGATAGATGGTAAATGTGATCGTATACCAAGAAGGGACATGCTTTGCAAAACATTTTGACTGCTCCGCCCATTATGAAATAATTTTGATTAGCAGATTCATTTAGTTTTGCAGCCTTAACATATTTGTGAACTCTTTAAGTGCTATGATCCGTACCGAAAAACGCCCATTAGGTTTTTCGTATTGGTGTTATTATTCCTTTCTATGTTGAATTTAACAGATCAAAATACTAGATTTTCTGGATGTTTTATTGATAATGTATTTTGGATCTGGCCGATTTGATTGTTATATGACGTCACAGACCGAAAAACGCGGCGATAGCGTCACGTCGTACGTTCTATCTCCCGGTTACAGCCACCTACCGAGTGCCCGGCGGTGCGTGCTGCCATCTATCGAATCAATTAAAGCTTACCAACAGTTGTTTTGCTTGATTTCTCTGAACTAATTTGCCCCAAAGCTATGCGACTCAAACCTTTAGTAAATTCTTAACGACTAATAGCTATTTGGCCCGAAAATAATGGCATCTGAGCTCAAACATGACTTCCCGATTATTATAAAACAATGTTCAGTGGCATTTTCCTCCGCTGTAGCAACAAATATCAAGGCATTTGTCAAGTTCACTATAAATATATCCCCGTATTAAGACGTCGGAAATGAGTGTATGAATATTGAAGAAAAGCGTTGAATAAGTTACACTTGAAGGAACTTTGCGTGCGATTTCAGATCCATATTTTTTTAGTAACAGTAACTCCATATTTAAGAAAGGTGACGAGCTGAAAAGCATAACTGACAGATGGTAAATGTGATCGTATACCAAGAAGGGACATGCTTTGCAAATGTTTTGACTTCTCCGCCCGTTATCAAATAAATTTTGATTAACAGACTAAAATTGATTTAGTTTTGCATCCTAAATATATTTGTGAACTCTTTAAGTTCTATAATCCGTACCGAAAAACGCCATTTAGGAGTTTCGTATTGGTATTATTATTCCTTTCTTTGTTGAATTTAACAGATCAAAATACTAGATTTTCTGGATGGTTTATTGATAATCTATTTTGGATCTGGTCGATTTGATTGTTATATGACGTCACAGACCGAAAAACGCGGCGATAGCATCACGTCGTACGTTCTGTCTCCCGGTAACAGCCACCTACCGAGTGCCCGGCGGTGCGTGCTGCCATCTATCGAATCAATTATGGCTTACAAACAGTTGTTTTGCTTGATTTCTCTGAATTAATTTGCCGCAAAGCTATGTGACTCAAACCTTTAGTAAGATCTTAATGACTAATCGCTATTTACCCGCAAATAATAGCATGTGAGCTCAAAAATGACTTCCCGATTATTATAAAACAATGTTCAGTGCCACTCTCCTCCACTGTAGCAAAACATATCAAGGCAATTGTCAAGTTAACTATAAATATATCCCCGTATTAAGACGTCGGAAATGAGTGTATGAATACTGAAGCAAAGCGTTGAATAAGTTACATTTGAAGGAACTTTGCGTGCGATTTCAGATCCATTTCTTTTTAATAACAGTAACTCCATATTTGAGAAAGGTGACGAGCTGAAGAGCATAACTGATAGATGGTAAATGTGATCGTATACCAAGAAGGGACATGCTTTGCAAATTTTTTGACTTCTCCGCCCATTATCAAATCAATTTTGATTAGCAGACTAAAATTCATTTAGTTTTGCAGCCTTAATATATTTGTGAACTCTTTAAGTGCTATAATCCGTACCGAAACACGCCCATTAGGTTTTGTCGTATTGGTATTATTATTCCTTTCTATGTTGAATTTAACAGATCCAAATACTAGATTTTCTGGATGTTTTATTGATAATGTATTTTGGATCTGGCCGATTTGATTGTTATATGACGTCACAGACCGAAAAACGCGGCGATAGCGTCACGTCGTACGTTCTGTTTCCCGGTTACAGCCATCCACCGAATGGCCGGCGGTGCGTGCTGCCATCTATCGAATCAATTAAGACTTACAAACAGTTGTTTTTGCTTGTTTTCTCTTAAATAATTTGCCGCAAAGCTATGCGACTCAAACCTTTAGTAAGATCGTATTGACTAATCGCTATTTACCCGCAAATAATAGCATGTGAGCTCAAAAATGACTTCCCGATTATTATAAAACAATGTTCAGTGGCATTCTCCTCCACTGTAGCAAAACATATCAAGGCAATTGTCAAGTTAACTATACATATATCCCCGTATTAAGACGTCGGAAATGAGTGTATGAATACTGAAGCAAAGCGTTGAATAAGTTACATTTGAAGGAACTTTGCGTGCGATTTCAGATCCATTTCTTTTTAATAACAGTAACTCCATATTTGAGAAAGGTGACGAGCTGAAAAGCATAACTGATAAATGGTAAATGTGATCGTATACCAAGAAGGGACATGCTTTGCAAAACATTTTGACTGCTCCGCCCATTTTCAAATAATTTTGATTAGCAGACTAAAATTCATTTAGTTTTGCAGCCTTAACATATTTGTGAAATCTTTAAGTGCTATAATCCGTACCGAAAAACGCCCATTAGGTTTTTCGTATTGGTGTTATTATTCCTTTCTATGTTGAATTTAACAGATCAAAATACAAGATTTTCTGGATGTTTTATTGATAATGTATTTTGGATCTGGCCGATTTGATTGTTATATGACGTCACAGACCGAAAAACGCGGCGATAGCATCACGTCGTACGTTCTGTCTCCCGGTAACAGCCACCTACCGAGTGCCCGGCGGTGCGTGCTGCCATCTATCGAATCAATTAAGGCTTACAAACAGTTGTTTTGCTTGATTTCTCTTAATTAATTTGCCTCAAAGCTATGTGACTCAAACCTTTAGTAAATTCTTAACGACTAATAGCTATTTGGACCGAAAATAATGGCATCTGAGCTCAAACATGACTTCCCGATTATTATAAAACAATGTTCAGTGGCATTTTCCTCCACTGTAGCAACAAATATCAAGGCATTTGTCAAGTTGACTATAAATATATCACCGTATTAAGACGTCGGAAATGAGTGTATGAATATTGAAGAAAAGCGTTGAATAAGTTACATTTGAAGGAACTTTGCGTGCGATTTCAGATCCATATTTTTTAGTAACAGTAACTCCATATTTAAGAAAGGTGACGAGCTGAAAAGCATAACTGATAAATGGTAAATGTGATCGTATACCAAGAAGGGGCATGCTTTGCAAATGTTTTGACTTCTCCGCCCGTTATCAAATAAATTTTGATTAACCGACTAAAATTGATTTAGTTTTGCAGCCTAAATATATTTTGTGAACTCTTTAAGTTCTATAATCCGTACCGAAAAACGCCATTTAGGAGTTTCGTATTGGTATTATTATTCCTTTCTTTGTTGAATTTAACAGATCAAAATACTAGATTTTCTGGATGTTTTGTTGATAATCTATTTTGGATCTGGTCGATTTGATTGTTACATGACGTCACAGACCGAAAAACGCGGCGATAGCATCACGTCGTACGTTCTGTCTCCCGCTAACAGCCACCTACCGAGTGCCCGGCGGTGCGTGCTGCCATCTATCGAATCAATTATGGCTTACAAACAGTTGTTTTGCTTGATTTCTCTGAATTAATTTGCCGCAAAGCTATGTGACTCAAACCTTTAGTAAGATCTTAATGACTAATCGCTATTTACCCGCAAATAATAGCATGTGAGCTCAAAAATGACTTCCCGATTATTATAAAACAATGTTCAGTGGCATTCTCCTCCACTGTAGCGAAACATATCAAGGCAATTGTCAAGTTAACTATACATATATCCCCGTATTAAGACGTCGGAAATGAGTGTATGAATACTGAAGCAAAGCGTTGAATAAGTTACATTTGAAGGAACTTTGCGTGCGATTTCAGATCCATTTCTTTTTAATAACAGTAACTCCATATTTGAGAAAGGTGACGAGCTGAAAAGCATAACTGATAGATGGTCAATGTGATCGTATACCAAGAAGGGACATGCTTTGCAAAACATTTTGACTGCTCCGCCCATTATGAAATAATTTTGATTAGCAGATTCATTTAGTTTTGCAGCCTTAACATATTTGTGAACTCTTTAAGTGCTATGATCCGTACCGAAAAACGCCCATTAGGTTTTTCGTATTGGTGTTATTATTCCTTTCTATGTTGAATTTAACAGATCAAAATACTAGATTTTCTGGATGTTTTATTGATAATGTATTTTGGATCTGGCCGATTTGATTGTTATATGACGTCACAGACCGAAAAACGCGGCGATAGCGTCACGTCGTACGTTCTATCTCCCGGTTACAGCCACCTACCGAGTGCCCGGCGGTGCGTGCTGCCATCTATCGAATCAATTAAGGCTTACCAACAGTTGTTTTGCTTGATTTCTCTGAAATAATTTGCCCCAAAGCTATGCGACTCAAACCTTTAGTAAATTCTTAACGACTAATAGCTATTTGGCCCGAAAATAATGGCATCTGAGCTCAAACATGACTTCCCGATTATTATAAAACAATGTTCAGTGGCATTTTCCTCCGCTGTAGCAACAAATATCAAGGCATTTGTCAAGTTCACTATAAATATATCCCCGTATTAAGACGTCGGAAATGAGTGTATGAATATTGAAGAAAAGCGTTGAATAAGTTACACTTGAAGGAACTTTGCGTGCGATTTCAGATCCATATTTTTTTAGTAACAGTAACTCCATATTTAAGAAAGGTGACGAGCTGAAAAGCATAACTGACAGATGGTAAATGTGATCGTATACCAAGAAGGGACATGCTTTGCAAATGTTTTGACTTCTCCGCCCGTTATCAAATAAATTTTGATTAACAGACTAAAATTGATTTAGTTTTGCAGCCTAAATATATTTGTGAACTCTTTAAGTTCTATAATCCGTACCGAAAAACGCCATTTAGGAGTTTCGTATTGGTATTATTATTCCTTTCTTTGTTGAATTTAACAGATCAAAATACTAGATTTTCTGGATGTTTTATTGATAATCTATTTTGGATCTGGTCGATTTGATTGTTACATGACGTCACAGACCGAAAAACGCGGCGATAGCATCACGTCGTACGTTCTGTCTCCCGCTAACAGCCACCTACCGAGTGCCCGGCGGTGCGTGCTGCCATCTATCGAATCAATTATGGCTTCCAAACAGTTGTTTTGCTTGATTTCTCTGAATTAATTTGCCGCAAAGCTATGTGACTCAAACCTTTAGTAAGATCTTAATGACTAATCGCTATTTACCCGCAAATAATAGCATGTGAGCTCAAAAATGACTTCCCGATTATTATAAAACAATGTTCAGTGGCATTCTCCTCCACTGTAGCGAAACATATCAAGGCAATTGTCAAGTTAACTATACATATATCCCCGTATTAAGACGTCGGAAATGAGTGTATGAATACTGAAGCAAAGCGTTGAATAAGTTACATTTGAAGGAACTTTGCGTGCGATTTCAGATCCATTTCTTTTTAATAACAGTAACTCCATATTTGAGAAAGGTGACGAGCTGAAAAGCATAACTGATAGATGGTAAATGTGATCGTATACCAAGAAGGGACATGCTTTGCAAAACATTTTGACTGCTCCGCCCATTATGAAATAATTTTGATTAGCAGATTCATTTAGTTTTGCAGCCTTAACATATTTGTGAACTCTTTAAGTGCTATGATCCGTACCGAAAAACGCCCATTAGGTTTTTCGTATTGGTGTTATTATTCCTTTCTATGTTGAATTTAACAGATCAAAATACTAGATTTTCTGGATGTTTTATTGATAATGTATTTTGGATCTGGCCGATTTGATTGTTATATGACGTCACAGACCGAAAAACGCGGCGATAGCGTCACGTGGTACGTTCTATCTCCCGGTTACAGCCACCTACCGAGTGCCCGGCGGTGCGTGCTGCCATCTATCGAATCAATTAAAGCTTACCAACAGTTGTTTTGCTTGATTTCTCTGAAATAATTTGCCCCAAAGCTATGCGACTCAAACCTTTAGTAAATTCTTAACGACTAATAGCTATTTGGCCCGAAAATAATGGCATCTGAGCTCAAACATGACTTCCCGATTATTATAAAACAATGTTCAGTGGCATTTTCCTCCGCTGTAGCAACAAATATCAAGGCATTTGTCAAGTTCACTATAAATATATCCCCGTATTAAGACGTCGGAAATGAGTGTATGAATATTGAAGAAAAGCGTTGAATAAGTTACACTTGAAGGAACTTTGCGTGCGATTTCAGATCCATATTTTTTTAGTAACAGTAACTCCATATTTAAGAAAGGTGACGAGCTGAAAAGCATAACTGACAGATGGTAAATGTGATCGTATACCAAGAAGGGACATGCTTTGCAAATGTTTTGACTTCTCCGCCCGTTATCAAATAAATTTTGATTAACAGACTAAAATTGATTTAGTTTTGCATCCTAAATATATTTGTGAACTCTTTAAGTTCTATAATCCGTACCGAAAAACGCCATTTAGGAGTTTCGTATTGGTATTATTATTCCTTTCTTTGTTGAATTTAACAGATCAAAATACTAGATTTTCTGGATGGTTTATTGATAATCTATTTTGGATCTGGTCGATTTGATTGTTATATGACGTCACAGACCGAAAAACGCGGCGATAGCATCACGTCGTACGTTCTGTCTCCCGGTAACAGCCACCTACCGAGTGCCCGGCGGTGCGTGCTGCCATCTATCGAATCAATTATGGCTTACAAACAGTTGTTTTGCTTGATTTCTCTGAATTAATTTGCCGCAAAGCTATGTGACTCAAACCTTTAGTAAGATCTTAATGACTAATCGCTATTTACCCGCAAATAATAGCATGTGAGCTCAAAAATGACTTCCCGATTATTATAAAACAATGTTCAGTGCCATTCTCCTCCACTGTAGCAAAACATATCAAGGCAATTGTCAAGTTAACTATAAATATATCCCCGTATTAAGACGTCGGAAATGAGTGTATGAATACTGAAGCAAAGCGTTGAATAAGTTACATTTGAAGGAACTTTGCGTGCGATTTCAGATCCATTTCTTTTTAATAACAGTAACTCCATATTTGAGAAAGGTGACGAGCTGAAGAGCATAACTGATAGATGGTAAATGTGATCGTATACCAAGAAGGGACATGCTTTGCAAATTTTTTGACTTCTCCGCCCATTATCAAATCAATTTTGATTAGCAGACTAAAATTCATTTAGTTTTGCAGCCTTAATATATTTGTGAACTCTTTAAGTGCTATAATCCGTACCGAAACACGCCCATTAGGTTTTGTCGTATTGGTATTATTATTCCTTTCTATGTTGAATTTAACTCTGCCATGGACGGTCCCAAGCCCGGCTGAGAAAAGAGGAGGGTTGGGCAAAGGGCTAACAACCCTTTCCTGTAAAAAAAACAGATTGTTACGAAAACATCGACCAAAGGAACTCTACTGAACTTGGGAGAGGGAGGGCCTCCTGGGGAGAGTATGACGCCATGCAGTGAAAGCCGTAAGGAAGCTACATCGCCGATACCCTTCTTATCTTCCAAGAAAATCTCGAAAATCGGAACATGGAATGTGAGAACCATGTTCGAAACAAACAAAGCAGCCCAAATAGCAAGGGAACGACGGGCCTACAACATCACAGTACTAGGGCTATGTGAAACAAGGTGGACACAGTCAGGCAAGTCAGACTGAATACGGGAGAAATGATTCTCTATTCGGGGCATGAAGAGGAAGATGCACATCATACAGAAGGCGTGGCATTCATGTTGTCACATGAGGCACAGAATGCTCTCATTAACTGGGAAGCAGCGGGACCAAGGATCATCTGTGCCTCGTTCAAAACAAAGAAAGAAAACATCAAGCTCAACATCATTCAGTGTTACGCACCCACAAACGACAAGGACGAAGAAACAAAAGACGACTTTTACAACAAACTGCAGACATTGTGTGACAAACTGAAGGAGAAGGACATGACAATACTCATGGGAGACTTGAACGCCAAAATCGGATCAGACAACAGCGGGTACGAAGAAGTCATGGGCAGACAGGGACTTGGCAAAATGAATGAAAATGGCGAGATGTTGGCCGACTTTTGTGCATTTAACAATATGATCATCGGAGGCAGCGTGTTCCCGCATCGCAGGATTCACAAGGCAACCTGGGTATCACCGGACCACAGGACAGAAAATCAAATAGACCATATCTGCATAGGACGAAAGTTCAGAAGATCAATGCAGGATGTGAGAGTGCAGAGAGGGGCAGATGCAGCCTCAGACCACCATCTAGTGCTGGCCAGAATGAAGATGAAGCTAAAGAAGAGAGAAGTCAAGCGAAGCACCAGAACGCAGTACAATGTGGACTTCCTACAGGACAGGGTGACAAAAAGAGACCTTCCGACTTACAGTCAGAAACAAATACGAAGCCCTACAAGATATCCTTGATGAAGGAAACATGGACATAGACACACAATGGCAACAGATCAAGGAGATGTGGACCAGCACATGCAGCGAAGTTCTGGGAAAGAAGAAATACCAACAAAAAGACTGGATTTCTGCAGAGACTGTCAACAAAGTGCAAGTGAGGAAGGAAAAGAAAGGTGCAGTTAACAACAGCCGAACGAGAGCAGCAAAAGCAGCACCACAGGAAGAGTATACAGAGGCAAACAGAGCAGTCAAGAACAGCGTAAAAACAGACAAGGCAAACTTCATTGAAGACTTAGCCAAAGAAGCAGAGGATGCATCAGCCCAAGGAAACATGAAACAACTGTATGATGTAACAAGAAAATTAGCAGGAAAGTACAAGAACACAGACAGACCCATCAAAGATAAGAATGGCAATGTACTTACCAGTGATGAAGACCAGTTGAAGAGATGGAGGGAACATTTTGAAGAACTGCTAAACCGGCCACCACCTCAGAACCCTCCAGACATCGCACCAGCGGAAGAAGTACTCCAGATAAACTGCGAAAGACCAAGTAAGGCAGAAATTGAAAAAGCCATTCAGCACATGAAGAGAGGGAAAGCTTCCGGCCCAGACAAAATTCCTGCAGAGGCAATCAAGGCTGACATAGAGACCTCCACCGAGATACTGCATGACCTATTCGGGAAGATATGGGAACAAGAAGAAATACCAACGGAATGGAAAGAAGGGTACCTTGTGAAGCTCCCAAAGAAAGGCGATATGCAAGAATGTAAGAACTATAGAGGGATAATGCTCCTATCAGTACCCGGAAAGGTCCTCAACAGAATAATCTTGGACAGACTGAAAACAGGTGTAGATGCCAAGCTCAGAGACCACCAAGCTGGCTTCCGGAAAGACAGATCCTGCACCGACCAAATTGCAACACTGAGAATCATTGTCGAACAATCCATGGAATGGGACTCATCACTGTATATAAACTTCGTTGACTACGAGAAAGCATTTGATAGCCTTGACAGAGACACGCTGTGGAAACTCCTACAGCACTACGGCATACCTGAGAAATTTATATCTCTGATAAGAAGTAGTTATGAAGACATGGCATGCAGGGTCATTCATGCAGGACAACTAACGGACTCCTTCATGGTGAAGACAGGAGTGAGGCAAGGATGTCTTCTGTCACCGTTCCTATTCCTGCTCGCCATAGACTGGATCATGAAAAAGACTACAAAAAATAGAAGAAATGGGATCCAGTGGACACCATGGAGCCAATTGGAGGACCTGGACTTTGCGGATGACCTCGCTCTCCTCTCACACAGCCATAAACAGATGCAGGAAAAAACAGAGCAGCTAAACACAGTGTCAACACAGCTTGGACTCAACATCAACAGAAGCAAGACAAAGACTATGAAAGCCAACACAAAGAACAACAACCCCATTACATTGAACGGAGAGCCACTGGAAGAGACAGATGCATTCACATACCTGGGCAGTACAATAAACAAAACTGGAGGGACAGAAGAAGACGTCAAAGCAAGAATCCAGAAAGCAAGAGTGGCATTCATCATGTTGAGAAAAATTTGGAGAGCAAAACGAATCAAAATGAACACCAAGATGAGATTGTTTAACTCAAATGTGAAGGCAGTTTTGCTCTACGGAGCGGAGACATGGTGAACCACACAGAAGACACTAAAGAAAATACAGACCTTCATCAACAAATGCCTGCGCAGAATACTACACTTGAAGTGGACAGACAAGGTACTGAACACCACACTCTGGAAAACAACCAAGCAACTACCCATAGAAAATGAAATAAAGAAGAGAAAATGGAGGTGGATAGGACATACACTAAGGAAACCACCAGAATCAATCACCCGTCAAGCCATCACATGGAACCCCCCAGGGAAGAGAAGAAGAGGTAGGCCACGAAACACCTGGCAGAGAGACACAGAAAAAGACACAAAAGAGATGGGGTACACCTGGAAAGAAATGGAGAAGATGGCCACAAACAGAAAACAGTGGCGTTCCTTAGTCGATGGCCTATGCTCCGAGCGAGCGAAAAGGCATAAGTAAGTAAGTAATGTTGAATTTAACAGATCCAAATACTAGATTTTCTGGATGTTTTATTGATAATGTATTTTGGATCTGGCCGATTTGATTGTTATATGACGTCACAGACCGAAAAACGCGGCGATAGCGTCACGTCGTACGTTCTGTTTCCCGGTTACAGCCATCCACCGAATGGCCGGCGGTGCGTGCTGCCATCTATCGAATCAATTAAGACTTACAAACAGTTGTTTTTGCTTGTTTTCTCTTAAATAATTTGCCGCAAAGCTATGCGACTCAAACCTTTAGTAAGATCGTATTGACTAATCGCTATTTACCCGCAAATAATAGCATGTGAGCTCAAAAATGACTTCCCGATTATTATAAAACAATGTTCAGTGGCATTCTCCTCCACTGTAGCAAAACATATCAAGGCAATTGTCAAGTTAACTATACATATATCCCCGTATTAAGACGTCGGAAATGAGTGTATGAATACTGAAGCAAAGCGTTGAATAAGTTACATTTGAAGGAACTTTGCGTGCGATTTCAGATCCATTTCTTTTTAATAACAGTAACTCCATATTTGAGAAAGGTGACGAGCTGAAAAGCATAACTGATAAATGGTAAATGTGATCGTATACCAAGAAGGGACATGCTTTGCAAAACATTTTGACTGCTCCGCCCATTTTCAAATAATTTTGATTAGCAGACTAAAATTCATTTAGTTTTGCAGCCTTAACATATTTGTGAAATCTTTAAGTGCTATAATCCGTACCGAAAAACGCCCATTAGGTTTTTCGTATTGGTGTTATTATTCCTTTCTATGTTGAATTTAACAGATCAAAATACAAGATTTTCTGGATGTTTTATTGATAATGTATTTTGGATCTGGCCGATTTGATTGTTATATGACGTCACAGACCGAAAAACGCGGCGATAGCATCACGTCGTACGTTCTGTCTCCCGGTAACAGCCACCTACCGAGTGCCCGGCGGTGCGTGCTGCCATCTATCGAATCAATTAAGGCTTACAAACAGTTGTTTTGCTTGATTTCTCTTAATTAATTTGCCTCAAAGCTATGTGACTCAAACCTTTAGTAAATTCTTAACGACTAATAGCTATTTGGACCGAAAATAATGGCATCTGAGCTCAAACATGACTTCCCGATTATTATAAAACAATGTTCAGTGGCATTTTCCTCCACTGTAGCAACAAATATCAAGGCATTTGTCAAGTTGACTATAAATATATCACCGTATTAAGACGTCGGAAATGAGTGTATGAATATTGAAGAAAAGCGTTGAATAAGTTACATTTGAAGGAACTTTGCGTGCGATTTCAGATCCATATTTTTTAGTAACAGTAACTCCATATTTAAGAAAGGTGACGAGCTGAAAAGCATAACTGATAAATGGTAAATGTGATCGTATACCAAGAAGGGGCATGCTTTGCAAATGTTTTGACTTCTCCGCCCGTTATCAAATAAATTTTGATTAACCGACTAAAATTGATTTAGTTTTGCAGCCTAAATATATTTTGTGAACTCTTTAAGTTCTATAATCCGTACCGAAAAACGCCATTTAGGAGTTTCGTATTGGTATTATTATTCCTTTCTTTGTTGAATTTAACAGATCAAAATACTAGATTTTCTGGATGTTTTGTTGATAATCTATTTTGGATCTGGTCGATTTGATTGTTACATGACGTCACAGACCGAAAAACGCGGCGATAGCATCACGTCGTACGTTCTGTCTCCCGCTAACAGCCACCTACCGAGTGCCCGGCGGTGCGTGCTGCCATCTATCGAATCAATTATGGCTTACAAACAGTTGTTTTGCTTGATTTCTCTGAATTAATTTGCCGCAAAGCTATGTGACTCAAACCTTTAGTAAGATCTTAATGACTAATCGCTATTTACCCGCAAATAATAGCATGTGAGCTCAAAAATGACTTCCCGATTATTATAAAACAATGTTCAGTGGCATTCTCCTCCACTGTAGCGAAACATATCAAGGCAATTGTCAAGTTAACTATACATATATCCCCGTATTAAGACGTCGGAAATGAGTGTATGAATACTGAAGCAAAGCGTTGAATAAGTTACATTTGAAGGAACTTTGCGTGCGATTTCAGATCCATTTCTTTTTAATAACAGTAACTCCATATTTGAGAAAGGTGACGAGCTGAAAAGCATAACTGATAGATGGTCAATGTGATCGTATACCAAGAAGGGACATGCTTTGCAAAACATTTTGACTGCTCCGCCCATTATGAAATAATTTTGATTAGCAGATTCATTTAGTTTTGCAGCCTTAACATATTTGTGAACTCTTTAAGTGCTATGATCCGTACCGAAAAACGCCCATTAGGTTTTTCGTATTGGTGTTATTATTCCTTTCTATGTTGAATTTAACAGATCAAAATACTAGATTTTCTGGATGTTTTATTGATAATGTATTTTGGATCTGGCCGATTTGATTGTTATATGACGTCACAGACCGAAAAACGCGGCGATAGCGTCACGTCGTACGTTCTGTCTCCCGGTAACAGCCACCTACCGAGTGCCCGGCGGTGCGTGCTGCCATCTATCGAATCAATTAAGGCTTACCAACAGTTGTTTTGCTTGATTTCTCTGAAATAATTTGCCCCAAAGCTATGCGACTCAAACCTTTAGTAAATTCTTAACGACTAATAGCTATTTGGCCCGAAAATAATGGCATCTGAGCTCAAACATGACTTCCCGATTATTATAAAACAATGTTCAGTGGCATTTTCCTCCGCTGTAGCAACAAATATCAAGGCATTTGTCAAGTTGACTATAAATATATCCCCGTATTAAGACGTCGGAAATGAGTGTATGAATATTGAAGAAAAGCGTTGAATAAGTTACATTTGAAGGAACTTTGCGTGCGATTTCAGATCCATTTCTTTTTAATAACAGTAACTCCATATTTGAGAAAGGTGACGAGCTGAAGAGCATAACTGATAGATGGTAAATGTGATCGTATACCAAGAAGGGACATGCTTTGCAAATTTTTTGACTTCTCCGCCCGTTATCAAATAAATTTTGATTAACAGACTAAAATTCATTTAGTTTTGCAGCCTTAATATATTTGTGAACTCTTTAAGTGCTATAATCCGTACCGAAACACGCCCATTAGGTTTTGTCGTATTGGTATTATTATTCCTTTCTATGTTGAATTTAACAGATCCAAATACTAGATTTTCTGGATGTTTTATTGATAATGTATTTTGGATCTGGCCGATTTGATTGTTATATGACGTCACAGACCGAAAAACGCGGCGATAGCGTCACGTCGTACGTTCTGTTTCCCGGTTACAGCCATCCACCGAATGGCCGGCGGTGCGTGCTGCCATCTATCGAATCAATTAAGACTTACAAACAGTTGTTTTTGCTTGTTTTCTCTTAAATAATTTGCCGCAAAGCTATGCGACTCAAACCTTTAGTAAGATCGTATTGACTAATCGCTATTTACCCGCAAATAATAGCATGTGAGCTCAAAAATGACTTCCCGATTATTATAAAACAATGTTCAGTGGCATTCTCCTCCACTGTAGCAAAACATATCAAGGCAATTGTCAAGTTAACTATACATATATCCCCGTATTAAGACGTCGGAAATGAGTGTATGAATACTGAAGCAAAGCGTTGAATAAGTTACATTTGAAGGAACTTTGCGTGCGATTTCAGATCCATTTCTTTTTAATAACAGTAACTCCATATTTGAGAAAGGTGACGAGCTGAAAAGCATAACTGATAGATGGTAAATGTGATCGTATACCAAGAAGGGACATGCTTTGCAAAACATTTTGACTGCTCCGCCCATTTTCAAATAATTTTGATTAGCAGACTAAAATTCATTTAGTTTTGCAGCCTTAACATATTTGTGAAATCTTTAAGTGCTATAATCCGTACCGAAAAACGCCCATTAGGTTTTTCGTATTGGTGTTATTATTCCTTTCTATGTTGAATTTAACAGATCAAAATACAAGATTTTCTGGATGTTTTATTGATAATGTATTTTGGATCTGGCCGATTTGATTGTTATATGACGTCACAGACCGAAAAACGCGGCGATAGCATCACGTCGTACGTTCTGTCTCCCGGTAACAGCCACCTACCGAGTGCCCGGCGGTGCGTGCTGCCATCTATCGAATCAATTAAGGCTTACAAACAGTTGTTTTGCTTGATTTCTCTTAATTAATTTGCCTCAAAGCTATGTGACTCAAACCTTTAGTAAATTCTTAACGACTAATAGCTATTTGGACCGAAAATAATGGCATCTGAGCTCAAACATGACTTCCCGATTATTATAAAACAATGTTCAGTGGCATTTTCCTCCACTGTAGCAACAAATATCAAGGCATTTGTCAAGTTGACTATAAATATATCACCGTATTAAGACGTCGGAAATGAGTGTATGAATATTGAAGAAAAGCGTTGAATAAGTTACATTTGAAGGAACTTTGCGTGCGATTTCAGATCCATATTTTTTAGTAACAGTAACTCCATATTTAAGAAAGGTGACGAGCTGAAAAGCATAACTGATAAATGGTAAATGTGATCGTATACCAAGAAGGGGCATGCTTTGCAAATGTTTTGACTTCTCCGCCCGTTATCAAATAAATTTTGATTAACCGACTAAAATTGATTTAGTTTTGCAGCCTAAATATATTTTGTGAACTCTTTAAGTTCTATAATCCGTACCGAAAAACGCCATTTAGGAGTTTCGTATTGGTATTATTATTCCTTTCTTTGTTGAATTTAACAGATCAAAATACTAGATTTTCTGGATGTTTTGTTGATAATCTATTTTGGATCTGGTCGATTTGATTGTTACATGACGTCACAGACCGAAAAACGCGGCGATAGCATCACGTCGTACGTTCTGTCTCCCGCTAACAGCCACCTACCGAGTGCCCGGCGGTGCGTGCTGCCATCTATCGAATCAATTATGGCTTACAAACAGTTGTTTTGCTTGATTTCTCTGAATTAATTTGCCGCAAAGCTATGTGACTCAAACCTTTAGTAAGATCTTAATGACTAATCGCTATTTACCCGCAAATAATAGCATGTGAGCTCAAAAATGACTTCCCGATTATTATAAAACAATGTTCAGTGGCATTCTCCTCCACTGTAGCGAAACATATCAAGGCAATTGTCAAGTTAACTATACATATATCCCCGTATTAAGACGTCGGAAATGAGTGTATGAATACTGAAGCAAAGCGTTGAATAAGTTACATTTGAAGGAACTTTGCGTGCGATTTCAGATCCATTTCTTTTTAATAACAGTAACTCCATATTTGAGAAAGGTGACGAGCTGAAAAGCATAACTGATAGATGGTCAATGTGATCGTATACCAAGAAGGGACATGCTTTGCAAAACATTTTGACTGCTCCGCCCATTATGAAATAATTTTGATTAGCAGATTCATTTAGTTTTGCAGCCTTAACATATTTGTGAACTCTTTAAGTGCTATGATCCGTACCGAAAAACGCCCATTAGGTTTTTCGTATTGGTGTTATTATTCCTTTCTATGTTGAATTTAACAGATCAAAATACTAGATTTTCTGGATGTTTTATTGATAATGTATTTTGGATCTGGCCGATTTGATTGTTATATGACGTCACAGACCGAAAAACGCGGCGATAGCGTCACGTCGTACGTTCTATCTCCCGGTTACAGCCACCTACCGAGTGCCCGGCGGTGCGTGCTGCCATCTATCGAATCAATTAAGGCTTACCAACAGTTGTTTTGCTTGATTTCTCTGAAATAATTTGCCCCAAAGCTATGCGACTCAAACCTTTAGTAAATTCTTAACGACTAATAGCTATTTGGCCCGAAAATAATGGCATCTGAGCTCAAACATGACTTCCCGATTATTATAAAACAATGTTCAGTGGCATTTTCCTCCGCTGTAGCAACAAATATCAAGGCATTTGTCAAGTTCACTATAAATATATCCCCGTATTAAGACGTCGGAAATGAGTGTATGAATATTGAAGAAAAGCGTTGAATAAGTTACACTTGAAGGAACTTTGCGTGCGATTTCAGATCCATATTTTTTTAGTAACAGTAACTCCATATTTAAGAAAGGTGACGAGCTGAAAAGCATAACTGACAGATGGTAAATGTGATCGTATACCAAGAAGGGACATGCTTTGCAAATGTTTTGACTTCTCCGCCCGTTATCAAATAAATTTTGATTAACAGACTAAAATTGATTTAGTTTTGCAGCCTAAATATATTTGTGAACTCTTTAAGTTCTATAATCCGTACCGAAAAACGCCATTTAGGAGTTTCGTATTGGTATTATTATTCCTTTCTTTGTTGAATTTAACAGATCAAAATACTAGATTTTCTGGATGTTTTATTGATAATCTATTTTGGATCTGGTCGATTTGATTGTTACATGACGTCACAGACCGAAAAACGCGGCGATAGCATCACGTCGTACGTTCTGTCTCCCGCTAACAGCCACCTACCGAGTGCCCGGCGGTGCGTGCTGCCATCTATCGAATCAATTATGGCTTCCAAACAGTTGTTTTGCTTGATTTCTCTGAATTAATTTGCCGCAAAGCTATGTGACTCAAACCTTTAGTAAGATCTTAATGACTAATCGCTATTTACCCGCAAATAATAGCATGTGAGCTCAAAAATGACTTCCCGATTATTATAAAACAATGTTCAGTGGCATTCTCCTCCACTGTAGCGAAACATATCAAGGCAATTGTCAAGTTAACTATACATATATCCCCGTATTAAGACGTCGGAAATGAGTGTATGAATACTGAAGCAAAGCGTTGAATAAGTTACATTTGAAGGAACTTTGCGTGCGATTTCAGATCCATTTCTTTTTAATAACAGTAACTCCATATTTGAGAAAGGTGACGAGCTGAAAAGCATAACTGATAGATGGTAAATGTGATCGTATACCAAGAAGGGACATGCTTTGCAAAACATTTTGACTGCTCCGCCCATTATGAAATAATTTTGATTAGCAGATTCATTTAGTTTTGCAGCCTTAACATATTTGTGAACTCTTTAAGTGCTATGATCCGTACCGAAAAACGCCCATTAGGTTTTTCGTATTGGTGTTATTATTCCTTTCTATGTTGAATTTAACAGATCAAAATACTAGATTTTCTGGATGTTTTATTGATAATGTATTTTGGATCTGGCCGATTTGATTGTTATATGACGTCACAGACCGAAAAACGCGGCGATAGCGTCACGTGGTACGTTCTATCTCCCGGTTACAGCCACCTACCGAGTGCCCGGCGGTGCGTGCTGCCATCTATCGAATCAATTAAAGCTTACCAACAGTTGTTTTGCTTGATTTCTCTGAAATAATTTGCCCCAAAGCTATGCGACTCAAACCTTTAGTAAATTCTTAACGACTAATAGCTATTTGGCCCGAAAATAATGGCATCTGAGCTCAAACATGACTTCCCGATTATTATAAAACAATGTTCAGTGGCATTTTCCTCCGCTGTAGCAACAAATATCAAGGCATTTGTCAAGTTCACTATAAATATATCCCCGTATTAAGACGTCGGAAATGAGTGTATGAATATTGAAGAAAAGCGTTGAATAAGTTACACTTGAAGGAACTTTGCGTGCGATTTCAGATCCATATTTTTTTAGTAACAGTAACTCCATATTTAAGAAAGGTGACGAGCTGAAAAGCATAACTGACAGATGGTAAATGTGATCGTATACCAAGAAGGGACATGCTTTGCAAATGTTTTGACTTCTCCGCCCGTTATCAAATAAATTTTGATTAACAGACTAAAATTGATTTAGTTTTGCATCCTAAATATATTTGTGAACTCTTTAAGTTCTATAATCCGTACCGAAAAACGCCATTTAGGAGTTTCGTATTGGTATTATTATTCCTTTCTTTGTTGAATTTAACAGATCAAAATACTAGATTTTCTGGATGGTTTATTGATAATCTATTTTGGATCTGGTCGATTTGATTGTTATATGACGTCACAGACCGAAAAACGCGGCGATAGCATCACGTCGTACGTTCTGTCTCCCGGTAACAGCCACCTACCGAGTGCCCGGCGGTGCGTGCTGCCATCTATCGAATCAATTATGGCTTACAAACAGTTGTTTTGCTTGATTTCTCTGAATTAATTTGCCGCAAAGCTATGTGACTCAAACCTTTAGTAAGATCTTAATGACTAATCGCTATTTACCCGCAAATAATAGCATGTGAGCTCAAAAATGACTTCCCGATTATTATAAAACAATGTTCAGTGCCATTCTCCTCCACTGTAGCAAAACATATCAAGGCAATTGTCAAGTTAACTATAAATATATCCCCGTATTAAGACGTCGGAAATGAGTGTATGAATACTGAAGCAAAGCGTTGAATAAGTTACATTTGAAGGAACTTTGCGTGCGATTTCAGATCCATTTCTTTTTAATAACAGTAACTCCATATTTGAGAAAGGTGACGAGCTGAAGAGCATAACTGATAGATGGTAAATGTGATCGTATACCAAGAAGGGACATGCTTTGCAAATTTTTTGACTTCTCCGCCCATTATCAAATCAATTTTGATTAGCAGACTAAAATTCATTTAGTTTTGCAGCCTTAATATATTTGTGAACTCTTTAAGTGCTATAATCCGTACCGAAACACGCCCATTAGGTTTTGTCGTATTGGTATTATTATTCCTTTCTATGTTGAATTTAACTCTGCCATGGACGGTCCCAAGCCCGGCTGAGAAAAGAGGAGGGTTGGGCAAAGGGCTAACAACCCTTTCCTGTAAAAAAAACAGATTGTTACGAAAACATCGACCAAAGGAACTCTACTGAACTTGGGAGAGGGAGGGCCTCCTGGGGAGAGTATGACGCCATGCAGTGAAAGCCGTAAGGAAGCTACATCGCCGATACCCTTCTTATCTTCCAAGAAAATCTCGAAAATCGGAACATGGAATGTGAGAACCATGTTCGAAACAAACAAAGCAGCCCAAATAGCAAGGGAACGACGGGCCTACAACATCACAGTACTAGGGCTATGTGAAACAAGGTGGACACAGTCAGGGCAAGTCAGACTGAATACGGGAGAAATGATTCTCTATTCGGGGCATGAAGAGGAAGATGCACATCATACAGAAGGCGTGGCATTCATGTTGTCACATGAGGCACAGAATGCTCTCATTAACTGGGAAGCAGCGGGACCAAGGATCATCTGTGCCTCGTTCAAAACAAAGAAAGAAAACATCAAGCTCAACATCATTCAGTGTTACGCACCCACAAACGACAAGGACGAAGAAACAAAAGACGACTTTTACAACAAACTGCAGACATTGTGTGACAAACTGAAGGAGAAGGACATGACAATACTCATGGGAGACTTGAACGCCAAAATCGGATCAGACAACAGCGGGTACGAAGAAGTCATGGGCAGACAGGGACTTGGCAAAATGAATGAAAATGGCGAGATGTTGGCCGACTTTTGTGCATTTAACAATATGATCATCGGAGGCAGCGTGTTCCCGCATCGCAGGATTCACAAGGCAACCTGGGTATCACCGGACCACAGGACAGAAAATCAAATAGACCATATCTGCATAGGACGAAAGTTCAGAAGATCAATGCAGGATGTGAGAGTGCAGAGAGGGGCAGATGCAGCCTCAGACCACCATCTAGTGCTGGCCAGAATGAAGATGAAGCTAAAGAAGAGAGAAGTCAAGCGAAGCACCAGAACGCAGTACAATGTGGACTTCCTACAGGACAGGGTGACAAAAGAGACCTTCCGACTTACAGTCAGAAACAAATACGAAGCCCTACAAGATATCCTTGATGAAGGAAACATGGACATAGACACACAATGGCAACAGATCAAGGAGATGTGGACCAGCACATGCAGCGAAGTTCTGGGAAAGAAGAAATACCAACAAAAAGACTGGATTTCTGCAGAGACTGTCAACAAAGTGCAAGTGAGGAAGGAAAAGAAAGGTGCAGTTAACAACAGCCGAACGAGAGCAGCAAAAGCAGCACCACAGGAAGAGTATACAGAGGCAAACAGAGCAGTCAAGAACAGCGTAAAAACAGACAAGGCAAACTTCATTGAAGACTTAGCCAAAGAAGCAGAGGATGCATCAGCCCAAGGAAACATGAAACAACTGTATGATGTAACAAGAAAATTAGCAGGAAAGTACAAGAACACAGACAGACCCATCAAAGATAAGAATGGCAATGTACTTACCAGTGATGAAGACCAGTTGAAGAGATGGAGGGAACATTTTGAAGAACTGCTAAACCGGCCACCACCTCAGAACCCTCCAGACATCGCACCAGCGGAAGAAGTACTCCAGATAAACTGCGAAAGACCAAGTAAGGCAGAAATTGAAAAAGCCATTCAGCACATGAAGAGAGGGAAAGCTTCCGGCCCAGACAAAATTCCTGCAGAGGCAATCAAGGCTGACATAGAGACCTCCACCGAGATACTGCATGACCTATTCGGGAAGATATGGGAACAAGAAGAAATACCAACGGAATGGAAAGAAGGGTACCTTGTGAAGCTCCCAAAGAAAGGCGATATGCAAGAATGTAAGAACTATAGAGGGATAATGCTCCTATCAGTACCCGGAAAGGTCCTCAACAGAATAATCTTGGACAGACTGAAAACAGGTGTAGATGCCAAGCTCAGAGACCACCAAGCTGGCTTCCGGAAAGACAGATCCTGCACCGACCAAATTGCAACACTGAGAATCATTGTCGAACAATCCATGGAATGGGACTCATCACTGTATATAAACTTCGTTGACTACGAGAAAGCATTTGATAGCCTTGACAGAGACACGCTGTGGAAACTCCTACAGCACTACGGCATACCTGAGAAATGTATATCTCTGATAAGAAGTAGTTATGAAGACATGGCATGCAGGGTCATTCATGCAGGACAACTAACGGACTCCTTCATGGTGAAGACAGGAGTGAGGCAAGGATGTCTTCTGTCACCGTTCCTATTCCTGCTCGCCATAGACTGGATCATGAAAAAGACTACAAAAAATAGAAGAAATGGGATCCAGTGGACACCATGGAGCCAATTGGAGGACCTGGACTTTGCGGATGACCTCGCTCTCCTCTCACACAGCCATAAACAGATGCAGGAAAAAACAGAGCAGCTAAACACAGTGTCAACACAGCTTGGACTCAACATCAACAGAAGCAAGACAAAGACTATGAAAGCCAACACAAAGAACAACAACCCCATTACATTGAACGGAGAGCCACTGGAAGAGACAGATGCATTCACATACCTGGGCAGTACAATAAACAAAACTGGAGGGACAGAAGAAGACGTCAAAGCAAGAATCCAGAAAGCAAGAGTGGCATTCATCATGTTGAGAAAAATTTGGAGAGCAAAACGAATCAAAATGAACACCAAGATGAGATTGTTTAACTCAAATGTGAAGGCAGTTTTGCTCTACGGAGCGGAGACATGGTGAACCACACAGAAGACACTAAAGAAAATACAGACCTTCATCAACAAATGCCTGCGCAGAATACTACACTTGAAGTGGACAGACAAGGTACTGAACACCACACTCTGGAAAACAACCAAGCAACTACCCATAGAAAATGAAATAAAGAAGAGAAAATGGAGGTGGATAGGACATACACTAAGGAAACCACCAGAATCAATCACCCGTCAAGCCATCACATGGAACCCCCCAGGGAAGAGAAGAAGAGGTAGGCCACGAAACACCTGGCAGAGAGACACAGAAAAAGACACAAAAGAGATGGGGTACACCTGGAAAGAAATGGAGAAGATGGCCACAAACAGAAAACAGTGGCGTTCCTTAGTCGATGGCCTATGCTCCGAGCGAGCGAAAAGGCATAAGTAAGTAAGTAATGTTGAATTTAACAGATCCAAATACTAGATTTTCTGGATGTTTTATTGATAATGTATTTTGGATCTGGCCGATTTGATTGTTATATGACGTCACAGACCGAAAAACGCGGCGATAGCGTCACGTCGTACGTTCTGTTTCCCGGTTACAGCCATCCACCGAATGGCCGGCGGTGCGTGCTGCCATCTATCGAATCAATTAAGACTTACAAACAGTTGTTTTTGCTTGTTTTCTCTTAAATAATTTGCCGCAAAGCTATGCGACTCAAACCTTTAGTAAGATCGTATTGACTAATCGCTATTTACCCGCAAATAATAGCATGTGAGCTCAAAAATGACTTCCCGATTATTATAAAACAATGTTCAGTGGCATTCTCCTCCACTGTAGCAAAACATATCAAGGCAATTGTCAAGTTAACTATACATATATCCCCGTATTAAGACGTCGGAAATGAGTGTATGAATACTGAAGCAAAGCGTTGAATAAGTTACATTTGAAGGAACTTTGCGTGCGATTTCAGATCCATTTCTTTTTAATAACAGTAACTCCATATTTGAGAAAGGTGACGAGCTGAAAAGCATAACTGATAAATGGTAAATGTGATCGTATACCAAGAAGGGACATGCTTTGCAAAACATTTTGACTGCTCCGCCCATTTTCAAATAATTTTGATTAGCAGACTAAAATTCATTTAGTTTTGCAGCCTTAACATATTTGTGAAATCTTTAAGTGCTATAATCCGTACCGAAAAACGCCCATTAGGTTTTTCGTATTGGTGTTATTATTCCTTTCTATGTTGAATTTAACAGATCAAAATACAAGATTTTCTGGATGTTTTATTGATAATGTATTTTGGATCTGGCCGATTTGATTGTTATATGACGTCACAGACCGAAAAACGCGGCGATAGCATCACGTCGTACGTTCTGTCTCCCGGTAACAGCCACCTACCGAGTGCCCGGCGGTGCGTGCTGCCATCTATCGAATCAATTAAGGCTTACAAACAGTTGTTTTGCTTGATTTCTCTTAATTAATTTGCCTCAAAGCTATGTGACTCAAACCTTTAGTAAATTCTTAACGACTAATAGCTATTTGGACCGAAAATAATGGCATCTGAGCTCAAACATGACTTCCCGATTATTATAAAACAATGTTCAGTGGCATTTTCCTCCACTGTAGCAACAAATATCAAGGCATTTGTCAAGTTGACTATAAATATATCACCGTATTAAGACGTCGGAAATGAGTGTATGAATATTGAAGAAAAGCGTTGAATAAGTTACATTTGAAGGAACTTTGCGTGCGATTTCAGATCCATATTTTTTAGTAACAGTAACTCCATATTTAAGAAAGGTGACGAGCTGAAAAGCATAACTGATAAATGGTAAATGTGATCGTATACCAAGAAGGGGCATGCTTTGCAAATGTTTTGACTTCTCCGCCCGTTATCAAATAAATTTTGATTAACCGACTAAAATTGATTTAGTTTTGCAGCCTAAATATATTTTGTGAACTCTTTAAGTTCTATAATCCGTACCGAAAAACGCCATTTAGGAGTTTCGTATTGGTATTATTATTCCTTTCTTTGTTGAATTTAACAGATCAAAATACTAGATTTTCTGGATGTTTTGTTGATAATCTATTTTGGATCTGGTCGATTTGATTGTTACATGACGTCACAGACCGAAAAACGCGGCGATAGCATCACGTCGTACGTTCTGTCTCCCGCTAACAGCCACCTACCGAGTGCCCGGCGGTGCGTGCTGCCATCTATCGAATCAATTATGGCTTACAAACAGTTGTTTTGCTTGATTTCTCTGAATTAATTTGCCGCAAAGCTATGTGACTCAAACCTTTAGTAAGATCTTAATGACTAATCGCTATTTACCCGCAAATAATAGCATGTGAGCTCAAAAATGACTTCCCGATTATTATAAAACAATGTTCAGTGGCATTCTCCTCCACTGTAGCGAAACATATCAAGGCAATTGTCAAGTTAACTATACATATATCCCCGTATTAAGACGTCGGAAATGAGTGTATGAATACTGAAGCAAAGCGTTGAATAAGTTACATTTGAAGGAACTTTGCGTGCGATTTCAGATCCATTTCTTTTTAATAACAGTAACTCCATATTTGAGAAAGGTGACGAGCTGAAAACCATAACTGATAGATGGTCAATGTGATCGTATACCAAGAAGGGACATGCTTTGCAAAACATTTTGACTGCTCCGCCCATTATCAAATAATTTTGATTAGCAGATTCATTTAGTTTTGCAGCCTTAACATATTTGTGAACTCTTTAAGTGCTATGATCCGTACCGAAAAACGCCCATTAGGTTTTTCGTATTGGTGTTATTATTCCTTTCTATGTTGAATTTAACAGATCAAAATATTAGATTTTCTGGATGTTTTATTGATAATGTATTTTGGATCTGGCCGATTTGATTGTTATATGACGTCACAGACCGAAAAACGCGGCGATAGCGTCACGTCGTACGTTCTATCTCCCGGTTACAGCCACCTACCGAGTGCCCGGCGGTGCGTGCTGCCATCTATCGAATCAATTAAGGCTTACCAACAGTTGTTTTGCTTGATTTCTCTGAAATAATTTGCCCCAAAGCTATGCGACTCAAACCTTTAGTAAATTCTTAACGACTAATAGCTATTTGGCCCGAAAATAATGGCATCTGAGCTCAAACATGACTTCCCGATTATTATAAAACAATGTTCAGTGGCATTTTCCTCCGCTGTAGCAACAAATATCAAGGCATTTGTCAAGTTGACTATAAATATATCCCCGTATTAAGACGTCGGAAATGAGTGTATGAATATTGAAGAAAAGCGTTGAATAAGTTACACTTGAAGGAACTTTGCGTGCGATTTCAGATCCATATTTTTTTAGTAACAGTAACTCCATATTTAAGAAAGGTGACGAGCTGAAAAGCATAACTGACAGATGGTAAATGTGATCGTATACCAAGAAGGGACATGCTTTGCAAATGTTTTGACTTCTCCGCCCGTTATCAAATAAATTTTGATTAACAGACTAAAATTGATTTAGTTTTGCATCCTAAATATATTTGTGAACTCTTTAAGTTCTATAATCCGTACCGAAAAACGCCATTTAGGAGTTTCGTATTGGTATTATTATTCCTTTCTTTGTTGAATTTAACAGATCAAAATACTAGATTTTCTGGATGGTTTATTGATAATCTATTTTGGATCTGGTCGATTTGATTGTTATATGACGTCACAGACCGAAAAACGCGGCGATAGCATCACGTCGTACGTTCTGTCTCCCGGTAACAGCCACCTACCGAGTGCCCGGCGGTGCGTGCTGCCATCTATCGAATCAATTATGGCTTACAAACAGTTGTTTTGCTTGATTTCTCTGAATTAATTTGCCGCAAAGCTATGTGACTCAAACCTTTAGTAAGATCTTAATGACTAATCGCTATTTACCCGCAAATAATAGCATGTGAGCTCAAAAATGACTTCCCGATTATTATAAAACAATGTTCAGTGCCATTCTCCTCCACTGTAGCAAAACATATCAAGGCAATTGTCAAGTTAACTATAAATATATCCCCGTATTAAGACGTCGGAAATGAGTGTATGAATACTGAAGCAAAGCGTTGAATAAGTTACATTTGAAGGAACTTTGCGTGCGATTTCAGATCCATTTCTTTTTAATAACAGTAACTCCATATTTGAGAAAGGTGACGAGCTGAAGAGCATAACTGATAGATGGTAAATGTGATCGTATACCAAGAAGGGACATGCTTTGCAAATTTTTTGACTTCTCCGCCCATTATCAAATCAATTTTGATTAGCAGACTAAAATTCATTTAGTTTTGCAGCCTTAATATATTTGTGAACTCTTTAAGTGCTATAATCCGTACCGAAACACGCCCATTAGGTTTTGTCGTATTGGTATTATTATTCCTTTCTATGTTGAATTTAACAGATCCAAATACTAGATTTTCTGGATGTTTTATTGATAATGTATTTTGGATCTGGCCGATTTGATTGTTATATGACGTCACAGACCGAAAAACGCGGCGATAGCGTCACGTCGTACGTTCTGTTTCCCGGTTACAGCCATCCACCGAATGGCCGGCGGTGCGTGCTGCCATCTATCGAATCAATTAAGACTTACAAACAGTTGTTTTTGCTTGTTTTCTCTTAAATAATTTGCCGCAAAGCTATGCGACTCAAACCTTTAGTAAGATCGTATTGACTAATCGCTATTTACCCGCAAATAATAGCATGTGAGCTCAAAAATGACTTCCCGATTATTATAAAACAATGTTCAGTGGCATTCTCCTCCACTGTAGCAAAACATATCAAGGCAATTGTCAAGTTAACTATACATATATCCCCGTATTAAGACGTCGGAAATGAGTGTATGAATACTGAAGCAAAGCGTTGAATAAGTTACATTTGAAGGAACTTTGCGTGCGATTTCAGATCCATTTCTTTTTAATAACAGTAACTCCATATTTGAGAAAGGTGACGAGCTGAAAAGCATAACTAATAAATGGTAAATGTGATCGTATACCAAGAAGGGACATGCTTTGCAAAACATTTTGACTGCTCCGCCCATTTTCAAATAATTTTGATTAGCAGACTAAAATTCATTTAGTTTTGCAGCCTTAACATATTTGTGAAATCTTTAAGTGCTATAATCCGTACCGAAAAACGCCCATTAGGTTTTTCGTATTGGTGTTATTATTCCTTTCTATGTTGAATTTAACAGATCAAAATACAAGATTTTCTGGATGTTTTATTGATAATGTATTTTGGATCTGGCCGATTTGATTGTTATATGACGTCACAGACCGAAAAACGCGGCGATAGCATCACGTCGTACGTTCTGTCTCCCGGTAACAGCCACCTACCGAGTGCCCGGCGGTGCGTGCTGCCATCTATCGAATCAATTAAGGCTTACAAACAGTTGTTTTGCTTGATTTCTCTTAATTAATTTGCCTCAAAGCTATGTGACTCAAACCTTTAGTAAATTCTTAACGACTAATAGCTATTTGGACCGAAAATAATGGCATCTGAGCTCAAACATGACTTCCCGATTATTATAAAACAATGTTCAGTGGCATTTTCCTCCACTGTAGCAACAAATATCAAGGCATTTGTCAAGTTGACTATAAATATATCACCGTATTAAGACGTCGGAAATGAGTGTATGAATATTGAAGAAAAGCGTTGAATAAGTTACATTTGAAGGAACTTTGCGTGCGATTTCAGATCCATATTTTTTAGTAACAGTAACTCCATATTTAAGAAAGGTGACGAGCTGAAAAGCATAACTGATAAATGGTAAATGTGATCGTATACCAAGAAGGGGCATGCTTTGCAAATGTTTTGACTTCTCCGCCCGTTATCAAATAAATTTTGATTAACCGACTAAAATTGATTTAGTTTTGCAGCCTAAATATATTTTGTGAACTCTTTAAGTTCTATAATCCGTACCGAAAAACGCCATTTAGGAGTTTCGTATTGGTATTATTATTCCTTTCTTTGTTGAATTTAACAGATCAAAATACTAGATTTTCTGGATGTTTTGTTGATAATCTATTTTGGATCTGGTCGATTTGATTGTTACATGACGTCACAGACCGAAAAACGCGGCGATAGCATCACGTCGTACGTTCTGTCTCCCGCTAACAGCCACCTACCGAGTGCCCGGCGGTGCGTGCTGCCATCTATCGAATCAATTATGGCTTACAAACAGTTGTTTTGCTTGATTTCTCTGAATTAATTTGCCGCAAAGCTATGTGACTCAAACCTTTAGTAAGATCTTAATGACTAATCGCTATTTACCCGCAAATAATAGCATGTGAGCTCAAAAATGACTTCCCGATTATTATAAAACAATGTTCAGTGGCATTCTCCTCCACTGTAGCGAAACATATCAAGGCAATTGTCAAGTTAACTATACATATATCCCCGTATTAAGACGTCGGAAATGAGTGTATGAATACTGAAGCAAAGCGTTGAATAAGTTACATTTGAAGGAACTTTGCGTGCGATTTCAGATCCATTTCTTTTTAATAACAGTAACTCCATATTTGAGAAAGGTGACGAGCTGAAAAGCATAACTGATAGATGGTCAATGTGATCGTATACCAAGAAGGGACATGCTTTGCAAAACATTTTGACTGCTCCGCCCATTATGAAATAATTTTGATTAGCAGATTCATTTAGTTTTGCAGCCTTAACATATTTGTGAACTCTTTAAGTGCTATGATCCGTACCGAAAAACGCCCATTAGGTTTTTCGTATTGGTGTTATTATTCCTTTCTATGTTGAATTTAACAGATCAAAATACTAGATTTTCTGGATGTTTTATTGATAATGTATTTTGGATCTGGCCGATTTGATTGTTATATGACGTCACAGACCGAAAAACGCGGCGATAGCGTCACGTCGTACGTTCTATCTCCCGGTTACAGCCACCTACCGAGTGCCCGGCGGTGCGTGCTGCCATCTATCGAATCAATTAAGGCTTACCAACAGTTGTTTTGCTTGATTTCTCTGAAATAATTTGCCCCAAAGCTATGCGACTCAAACCTTTAGTAAATTCTTAACGACTAATAGCTATTTGGCCCGAAAATAATGGCATCTGAGCTCAAACATGACTTCCCGATTATTATAAAACAATGTTCAGTGGCATTTTCCTCCGCTGTAGCAACAAATATCAAGGCATTTGTCAAGTTGACTATAAATATATCCCCGTATTAAGACGTCGGAAATGAGTGTATGAATATTGAAGAAAAGCGTTGAATAAGTTACACTTGAAGGAACTTTGCGTGCGATTTCAGATCCATATTTTTTTAGTAACAGTAACTCCATATTTAAGAAAGGTGACGAGCTGAAAAGCATAACTGACAGATGGTAAATGTGATCGTATACCAAGAAGGGACATGCTTTGCAAATGTTTTGACTTCTCCGCCCGTTATCAAATAAATTTTGATTAACAGACTAAAATTGATTTAGTTTTGCATCCTAAATATATTTGTGAACTCTTTAAGTTCTATAATCCGTACCGAAAAACGCCATTTAGGAGTTTCGTATTGGTATTATTATTCCTTTCTTTGTTGAATTTAACAGATCAAAATACTAGATTTTCTGGATGGTTTATTGATAATCTATTTTGGATCTGGTCGATTTGATTGTTATATGACGTCACAGACCGAAAAACGCGGCGATAGCATCACGTCGTACGTTCTGTCTCCCGGTAACAGCCACCTACCGAGTGCCCGGCGGTGCGTGCTGCCATCTATCGAATCAATTATGGCTTACAAACAGTTGTTTTGCTTGATTTCTCTGAATTAATTTGCCGCAAAGCTATGTGACTCAAACCTTTAGTAAGATCTTAATGACTAATCGCTATTTACCCGCAAATAATAGCATGTGAGCTCAAAAATGACTTCCCGATTATTATAAAACAATGTTCAGTGCCATTCTCCTCCACTGTAGCAAAACATATCAAGGCAATTGTCAAGTTAACTATAAATATATCCCCGTATTAAGACGTCGGAAATGAGTGTATGAATACTGAAGCAAAGCGTTGAATAAGTTACATTTGAAGGAACTTTGCGTGCGATTTCAGATCCATTTCTTTTTAATAACAGTAACTCCATATTTGAGAAAGGTGACGAGCTGAAGAGCATAACTGATAGATGGTAAATGTGATCGTATACCAAGAAGGGACATGCTTTGCAAATTTTTTGACTTCTCCGCCCATTATCAAATCAATTTTGATTAGCAGACTAAAATTCATTTAGTTTTGCAGCCTTAATATATTTGTGAACTCTTTAAGTGCTATAATCCGTACCGAAACACGCCCATTAGGTTTTGTCGTATTGGTATTATTATTCCTTTCTATGTTGAATTTAACAGATCCAAATACTAGATTTTCTGGATGTTTTATTGATAATGTATTTTGGATCTGGCCGATTTGATTGTTATATGACGTCCCAGACCGAAAAACGCGGCGATAGCGTCACGTCGTACGTTCTGTTTCCCGGTTACAGCCATCCACCGAATGGCCGGCGGTGCGTGCTGCCATCTATCGAATCAATTAAGACTTACAAACAGTTGTTTTTGCTTGTTTTCTCTTAAATAATTTGCCGCAAAGCTATGCGACTCAAACCTTTAGTAAGATCGTATTGACTAATCGCTATTTACCCGCAAATAATAGCATGTGAGCTCAAAAATGACTTCCCGATTATTATAAAACAATGTTCAGTGGCATTCTCCTCCACTGTAGCAAAACATATCAAGGCAATTGTCAAGTTAACTATACATATATCCCCGTATTAAGACGTCGGAAATGAGTGTATGAATACTGAAGCAAAGCGTTGAATAAGTTACATTTGAAGGAACTTTGCGTGCGATTTCAGATCCATTTCTTTTTAATAACAGTAACTCCATATTTGAGAAAGGTGACGAGCTGAAAAGCATAACTGATAAATGGTAAATGTGATCGTATACCAAGAAGGGACATGCTTTGCAAAACATTTTGACTGCTCCGCCCATTTTCAAATAATTTTGATTAGCAGACTAAAATTCATTTAGTTTTGCAGCCTTAACATATTTGTGAAATCTTTAAGTGCTATAATCCGTACCGAAAAACGCCCATTAGGTTTTTCGTATTGGTGTTATTATTCCTTTCTATGTTGAATTTAACAGATCAAAATACAAGATTTTCTGGATGTTTTATTGATAATGTATTTTGGATCTGGCCGATTTGATTGTTATATGACGTCACAGACCGAAAAACGCGGCGATAGCATCACGTCGTACGTTCTGTCTCCCGGTAACAGCCACCTACCGAGTGCCCGGCGGTGCGTGCTGCCATCTATCGAATCAATTAAGGCTTACAAACAGTTGTTTTGCTTGATTTCTCTTAATTAATTTGCCTCAAAGCTATGTGACTCAAACCTTTAGTAAATTCTTAACGACTAATAGCTATTTGGACCGAAAATAATGGCATCTGAGCTCAAACATGACTTCCCGATTATTATAAAACAATGTTCAGTGGCATTCTCCTCCACTGTAGCAACAAATATCAAGGCATTTGTCAAGTTGACTATAAATATATCACCGTATTAAGACGTCGGAAATGAGTGTATGAATATTGAAGAAAAGCGTTGAATAAGTTACATTTGAAGGAACTTTGCGTGCGATTTCAGATCCATATTTTTTAGTAACAGTAACTCCATATTTAAGAAAGGTGACGAGCTGAAAAGCATAACTGATAAATGGTAAATGTGATCGTATACCAAGAAGGGGCATGCTTTGCAAATGTTTTGACTTCTCCGCCCGTTATCAAATAAATTTTGATTAACCGACTAAAATTGATTTAGTTTTGCAGCCTAAATATATTTTGTGAACTCTTTAAGTTCTATACTCCGTACCGAAAAACGCCATTTAGGAGTTTCGTATTGGTATTATTATTCCTTTCTTTGTTGAATTTAACAGATCAAAATACTAGATTTTCTGGATGTTTTGTTGATAATCTATTTTGGATCTGGTCGATTTGATTGTTACATGACGTCACAGACCGAAAAACGCGGCGATAGCATCACGTCGTACGTTCTGTCTCCCGCTAACAGCCACCTTCCGAGTGCCCGGCGGTGCGTGCTGCCATCTATCGAATCAATTATGGCTTACAAACAGTTGTTTTGCTTGATTTCTCTGAATTAATTTGCCGCAAAGCTATGTGACTCAAACCTTTAGTAAGATCTTAATGACTAATCGCTATTTACCCGCAAATAATAGCATGTGAGCTCAAAAATGACTTCCCGATTATTATAAAACAATGTTCAGTGGCATTCTCCTCCACTGTAGCGAAACATATCAAGGCAATTGTCAAGTTAACTATACATATATCCCCGTATTAAGACGTCGGAAATGAGTGTATGAATACTGAAGCAAAGCGTTGAATAAGTTACATTTGAAGGAACTTTGCGTGCGATTTCAGATCCATTTCTTTTTAATAACAGTAACTCCATATTTGAGAAAGGTGACGAGCTGAAAAGCATAACTGATAGATGGTAAATGTGATCGTATACCAAGAAGGGACATGCTTTGCAAAACATTTTGACTGCTCCGCCCATTATCAAATAATTTTGATTAGCAGACTAAAATTCATTTAGTTTTGCAGCCTTAACATATTTGTGAACTCTTTAAGTGCTATAATCCGTAACGAAAAACGCCCATTAGGTTTTTCGTATTGGTGTTATTATTCCTTTCTATGTTGAATTTAACACATCAAAATACTAGATTTTCTGGATGTTTTATTGATAATGTATTTTGGATCTGGCCGATTTGATTGTTATATGACGTCACAGACCGAAAAACGCGGCGATAGCGTCACGTCGTACGTTCTATCTCCCGGTTACAGCCACCTACCGAGTGCCCGGCGGTGCGTGCTGCCATCTATCGAATCAATTAAGGCTTACCAACAGTTGTTTTGCTTGATTTCTCTGAAATAATTTGCCCCAAAGCTATGCGACTCAAACCTTTAGTAAATTCTTAACGACTAATAGCTATTTGGCCCGAAAATAATGGCATCTGAGCTCAAACATGACTTCCCGATTATTATAAAACAATGTTCAGTGGCATTTTCCTCCGCTGTAGCAACAAATATCAAGGCATTTGTCAAGTTGACTATAAATATATCCCCGTATTAAGACGTCGGAAATGAGTGTATGAATATTGAAGAAAAGCGTTGAATAAGTTACACTTGAAGGAACTTTGCGTGCGATTTCAGATCCATATTTTTTTAGTAATAGTAACTCCATATTTAAGAAAGGTGACGAGCTGAAAAGCATAACTGATAAATGGTAAATGTGATCGTATACCAAGAAGGGGCATGCTTTGCAAATGTTTTGACTTCTCCGCCCGTTATCAAATAAATTTTGATTAACCGACTAAAATTGATTTAGTTTTGCAGCCTAAATATATTTTGTGAACTCTTTAAGTTCTATACTCCGTACCGAAAAACGCCATTTAGGAGTTTCGTATTGGTATTATTATTCCTTTCTTTGTTGAATTTAACAGATCAAAATACTAGATTTTCTGGATGTTTTGTTGATAATCTATTTTGGATCTGGTCGATTTGATTGTTACATGACGTCACAGACCGAAAAACGCGGCGATAGCATCACGTCGTACGTTCTGTCTCCCGCTAACAGCCACCTACCGAGTGCCCGGCGGTGCGTGCTGCCATCTATCGAATCAATTATGGCTTACAAACAGTTGTTTTGCTTGATTTCTCTGAATTAATTTGCCGCAAAGCTATGTGACTCAAACCTTTAGTAAGATCTTAATGACTAATCGCTATTTACCCGCAAATAATAGCATGTGAGCTCAAAAATTACTTCCCGATTATTATAAAACAATGTTCAGTGGCATTCTCCTCCACTGTAGCGAAACATATCAAGGCAATTGTCAAGTTAACTATACATATATCCCCGTATTAAGACGTCGGAAATGAGTGTATGAATACTGAAGCAAAGCGTTGAATAAGTTACATTTGAAGGAACTTTGCGTGCGATTTCAGATCCATTTCTTTTTAATAACAGTAACTCCATATTTGAGAAAGGTGACGAGCTGAAAAGCATAACTGATAGATGGTAAATGTGATCGTATACCAAGAAGGGACATGCTTTGCAAAACATTTTGACTGCTCCGCCCATTATCAAATAATTTTGATTAGCAGACTAAAATTCATTTAGTTTTGCAGCCTTAACATATTTGTGAACTCTTTAAGTGCTATAATCCGTACCGAAAAACGCCCATTAGGTTTTTCGTATTGGTGTTATTATTCCTTTCTATGTTGAATTTAACAGATCAAAATACAAGATTTTCTGGATGTTTTATTGATAATGTATTTTGGATCTGGCCGATTTGATTGTTATATGACGTCACAGACCGAAAAACGCGGCGATAGCATCACGTCGTACGTTCTGTCTCCCGGTAACAGCCACCTACCGAGTGCCCGGCGGTGCGTGCTGCCATCTATCGAATCAATTAAGGCTTACAAACAGTTGTTTTGCTTGATTTCTCTTAATTAATTTGCCTCAAAGCTATGTGACTCAAACCTTTAGTAAATTCTTAACGACTAATAGCTATTTGGACCGAAAATAATGGCATCTGAGCTCAAACATGACTTCCCGATTATTATAAAACAATGTTCAGTGGCATTTTCCTCCACTGTAGCAACAAATATCAAGGCATTTGTCAAGTTGACTATAAATATATCACCGTATTAAGACGTCGGAAATGAGTGTATGAATATTGAAGAAAAGCGTTGAATAAGTTACATTTGAAGGAACTTTGCGTGCGATTTCAGATCCATATTTTTTAGTAACAGTAACTCCATATTTAAGAAAGGTGACGAGCTGAAAAGCATAACTGATAAATGGTAAATGTGATCGTATACCAAGAAGGGGCATGCTTTGCAAATGTTTTGACTTCTCCGCCCGTTATCAAATAAATTTTGATTAACCGACTAAAATTGATTTAGTTTTGCAGCCTAAATATATTTTGTGAACTCTTTAAGTTCTATAATCCGTACCGAAAAACGCCATTTAGGAGTTTCGTATTGGTATTATTATTCCTTTCTTTGTTGAATTTAACAGATCAAAATACTAGATTTTCTGGATGTTTTGTTGATAATCTATTTTGGATCTGGTCGATTTGATTGTTACATGACGTCACAGACCGAAAAACGCGGCGATAGCATCACGTCGTACGTTCTGTCTCCCGGTAACAGCCACCTACCGAGTGCCCGGCGGTGCGTGCTGCCATCTATCGAATCAATTATGGCTTACAAACAGTTGTTTTGCTTGATTTCTCTGAATTAATTTGCCGCAAAGCTATGTGACTCAAACCTTTAGTAAGATCTTAATGACTAATCGCTATTTACCCGCAAATAATAGCATGTGAGCTCAAAAATGACTTCCCGATTATTATAAAACAATGTTCAGTGGCATTCTCCTCCACTGTAGCGAAACATATCAAGGCAATTGTCAAGTTAACTATACATATATCCCCGTATTAAGACGTCGGAAATGAGTGTATGAATACTGAAGCAAAGCGTTGAATAAGTTACATTTGAAGGAACTTTGCGTGCGATTTCAGATCCATTTCTTTTTAATAACAGTAACTCCATATTTGAGAAAGGTGACGAGCTGAAAAGCATAACTGATAGATGGTAAATGTGATCGTATACCAAGAAGGGACATGCTTTGCAAAACATTTTGACTGCTCCGCCCATTATCAAATAATTTTGATTAGCAGACTAAAATTCATTTAGTTTTGCAGCCTTAACATATTTGTGAACTCTTTAAGTGCTATAATCCGTACCGAAAAACGCCCATTAGGTTTTTCGTATTGGTGTTATTATTCCTTTCTATGTTGAATTTAACACATCAAAATACTAGATTTTCTGGATGTTTTATTGATAATGTATTTTGGATCTGGCCGATTTGATTGTTATATGACGTCACAGACCGAAAAACGCGGCGATAGCGTCACGTCGTACGTTCTATCTCCCGGTTACAGCCACCTACCGAGTGCCCGGCGGTGCGTGCTGCCATCTATCGAATCAATTAAGGCTTACCAACAGTTGTTTTGCTTGATTTCTCTGAAATAATTTGCCCCAAAGCTATGCGACTCAAACCTTTAGTAAATTCTTAACGACTAATAGCTATTTGGCCCGAAAATAATGGCATCTGAGCTCAAACATGACTTCCCGATTATTATAAAACAATGTTCAGTGGCATTTTCCTCCGCTGTAGCAACAAATATCAAGGCATTTGTCAAGTTGACTATAAATATATCCCCGTATTAAGACGTCGGAAATGAGTGTATGAATATTGAAGAAAAGCGTTGAATAAGTTACACTTGAAGGAACTTTGCGTGCGATTTCAGATCCATATTTTTTTAGTAACAGTAACTCCATATTTAAGAAAGGTGACGAGCTGAAAAGCATAACTGACAGATGGTAAATGTGATCGTATACCAAGAAGGGACATGCTTTGCAAATGTTTTGACTTCTCCGCCCGTTATCAAATAAATTTTGATTAACAGACTAAAATTGATTTAGTTTTGCAGCCTAAATATATTTGTGAACTCTTTAAGTTCTATAATCCGTACCGAAAAACGCCATTTAGGAGTTTCGTATTGGTATTATTATTCCTTTCTTTGTTGAATTTAACAGATCAAAATACTAGATTTTCTGGATGTTTTATTGATAATCTATTTTGGATCTGGTCGATTTGATTGTTACATGACGTCACAGACCGAAAAACGCGGCGATAGCATCACGTCGTACGTTCTGTCTCCCGGTAACAGCCACCTACCGAGTGCCCGGCGGTGCGTGCTGCCATCTATCGAATCAATTATGGCTTACAAACAGTTGTTTTGCTTGATTTCTCTGAATTAATTTGCCGCAAAGCTATGTGACTCAAACCTTTAGTAAGATCTTAATGACTAATCGCTATTTACCCGCAAATAATAGCATGTGAGCTCAAAAATGACTTCCCGATTATTATAAAATAATGTTCAGTGGCATTCTCCTCCACTGTAGCGAAACATATCAAGGCAATTGTCAAGTTAACTATAAATATATCCCCGTATTAAGACGTCGGAAATGAGTGTATGAATACTGAAGCAAAGCGTTGAATAAGTTACATTTGAAGGAACTTTGCGTGCGATTTCAGATCCATTTCTTTTTAATAACAGTAACTCCATATTTGAGAAAGGTGACGAGCTGAAAAGCATAACTGATAGATGGTAAATGTGATCGTATACCAAGAAGGGACATGCTTTGCAAATTTTTTGACTGCTCCGCCCATTATCAAATAAATTTTGATTACCAGACTAAAATTCATTTAGTCTTGCAGCCTTAATATATTTGTGAACTCTTTAAGTGCTATAATCCGTACCGAAACACGCCCATTAGGTTTTGTCGTATTGGTATTATTATTCCTTTCTATGTTGAATTTAACAGATCCAAATACTAGATTTTCTGGATGTTTTATTGATAATGTATTTTGGATCTGGCCGATTTGATTGTTATATGACGTCACAGACCGAAAAACGCGGCGATAGCGTCACGTCGTACGTTCTATCTCCCGGTTACAGCCACCTACCGAGTGCCCGGCGGTGCGTGCTGCCATCTATCGAATCAATTATGGCTTACAAACAGTTGTTTTGCTTGAATTCTCTGAATTAATTTGCCGCAAAGCTATGCGACTCAAACCTTTAGTAAAATCTTAATGACTAATCGATATTTGACCCGAAAATAATAGCATCTGAGCTCAAACATGACTTCCCGATTATTTTAAAACAATGTTCAGTGGCATTTTCCTCCACTGTAGCGAATAATATCAAGGCTCAAGGACAAGGCATTTGTCAACTTGACTATAAATATATCCCCGTATTAAGCCTAGCATACAAATTGAAACATAATGATTTTCTGTTTGGCATGCAAGCTGGTTCAGCTTATTTCCTGCTAATACTGGCGTCAGGATGATACTGGGTAATCGGACAAGATCCTTTTGAAATTCAACATTACTCATAAAAACATCGCTGTGTGGTAGATGACAGCTTCAAGTGGTTGCTCTTATGGTTAGGCCAGAAAGTAAGGTTGTCATGTTTGTAGTCTGTAGTCTGTACCTACCTGGTACTAGGCTATTTTTATATACAATTATCATACATGCTACAGGCTTATTGAACATTTATCTTTATCACATTTTCGTATCACTGAACAATAATAAATAAATAAAATCTAATATTGACAGATTTCGTGTAGTGTCTGATTCCAGCTGCAGTCAATTCTGAACATGTTCAGTGTTTCTTGTTTTGCGAAGAGTGATTGAATGCGATGGAAGGATGACAAACCAAACTACACTACTCCACCAACGGCAGTGTGAATGTCAGACAGAGTAAGGAACACATATATGTTTAGGTTTTGACAGTTTTATTAAACCATTGGTTACAACCTATACATATATACACCTTAACCAGTAATATATGTAAATTGCCTAGAAACCATCAGAATAGTTAGACATGTTTAGTTACGATATTTAATTTCGGTTGTAGCCTATCACCATGTTATTGTAAGCTTAAGCAAAGCAAATTATCAAAATAAATTGTTTCCATGAGTTTTTTATGACTAGCCAAACGTGTAAACATAATCATATAAAAACACAATTATGTAAATTATAAGTTATCTTTGTGTCATTATTTTTAATTTGTTCATAATTAATATTATAATAACAATCCAATGTATTTTATCATTCCTAAAAACACGCCACTAATACAGCGGCCACTCTATAAAATACAAATGCACAATTTGATTATAATTACTTAACAACATCTCAACAAAAAAATGTGTACATGAAATAGCAAGAAATGTACTGACCTCTGATAAATGCACCATATATAGCAGACATATGGCAAAAGATTTGTGCTTGGTTATTCTCCATCGTCCAATGCAGAAATAGTATTTAGGCAACAACATTCACACAGGCCTGAATACAGGATATTTTCTGGCAAACAAAACATTTGTGCTTGGTTATTTTCCATCATTCGATGTAGAAATAATATTATTATTTTGGCAACAACATCCAGCCAGGCCTGAATACAGGACATTTTCTGATAAACAACAATTTCTAACAGAAGGAACACCTGACAACGTAAGACTAGATAACTTGTTCATGTTGTGTCATACACAAATACAATATTGTGGTGAATGTTCATTTTTATATGACCCCAGACGTCACGATAATGATGGGGTAAAATTTGGCAGCAACGTAATCACAGATTCTGCAATCTGGCTGCTTTCCTACAAGCCAACCTGTTAGAACCTAGCTTACAAAGCATGAGTGCTCTAACCTAGATAACAACTCAGTATTTAAATTGTCTGTAGCCGACTGAATGAATAAAACACAAGGGGAAATGCAATAATACAACTGTAACCAATTACACATCCCACTATAGCATTGCAGCAGGTGACATCATGTAATAAATGTAATCAACGCATATACGCAATTACAATCAACAATGTATATCTATAGCTACACCAAACTGAACAAGTGTTCTATGTCTATTCTCGCTACCAACCAATACCAAATTAATTTCTTGCAAACACACCAAGATTATAAAGTACACTGAGATTGTTATCCAGATTATTCTAAGTTATTTACGGACAATTTTATTACACGCTGAAAACAGTTATTGGTAATTTGTTTTTGTCAGCATATTGGTAAACATTTCTGGTTATAACTGTAAATGTTGTGATTAGTATAATTGTTAGCTACTATAATTGAAATATAGCGATTAAACCAACCCAGACTCTGTACTGAACCAGATATGAACTGATATTGCCATAAACACCACTAAACAGCCATATTCTGGCTAACACTAGAAAGCACACGTTAGTATGAGACGATGAATTTGCCAAACGATTGAGCAAGTGTGAAGGAAACTACTGGCCATGTGACGACACAGCATGATTCACTTGTACTTTTGCACAAACGCTGTGTAGAACTCCTTGAACTTGTCCAACATCATCTTGATCTGGTCCACAGGTGGTAAGATCGTCGTCCTGCACAATCACACCAACTCACACACTAAAGATGCGTTCACTCACAGCGCCTCAACCGAGTTAAAACCGAGTTAAATCGCTCAATCCATTTACACTCTGAATGCACATCAATCAAGTAGGTAAGTCTTAAAACTAAACCCACTGACACAGTTTATTTAAACAAGTTGCGTCCGTAGGTCACTTGTATGTGTGAATGTGTTATGAGTTTTTTAAATTGAAAAACAATGTGCTACATCAATCATCGCAAGATATTTGATAATATTATTATGGCTAAAATTATCACCTGGTGTTTCAAAATGTGATGTGCTCTTGTCTTATAGTTTCAAAATTGTATGTGCCATAGCAAATTTAAGGTTAACCTTTACAGACCGATCGAGCGATATATTGCTTGACAGCATGGGGTGGTCATGTATTGTCAGGTTTAGTTTTATGATAATCCATTTTCGTAAAATGTCTTTTCTATAAACATGTTTTCAGGAAGTGACTTTTCCATAAATATATACATATGTAAAAAATCTTAGTAGTATAATAGAACCATGCATGTTTCATGATGTTCATCCATATTTCTGAGAACAAATCCAGATCAATAAAAGTTAAACTTCTTCTGCGAGAACAGTCACAAAATGTAATTGGGTAATTTTACCTGAAGTGAAATGTCCCTTCTCTCTGGCCAAAGCCACTGCCAGGCACCACACAGATGCCAGTCTCTTCAAGCAGCTCAAAGCAGAAGAAGGCGTCTGGCTGCATGCCCTTTGTCTGCAAAACATCTCAGCACATCAACCAACCGTCAGTAGACATGCATCCAATACAATGCTGTGTACCTGTGTCACAATAACATTATACCAGCAAACTCATAGTTTTCCTTTGCCAATAACATTTACAAACCCAACAAATGTTGAGACTAGCATTATAGAAAAGTGTGTTGTCCTTAAAATATATATTTAAGGAATTAAGTGCAACTCGATAAACATGCTCCAACTGCCTACAAATATGTTTCACAAAGTGTTCCCTCTCCTTGAATGACCTCAGAAATGCTGCTGTCTAAAAGAAAACGTTGTTATCTCAAATGTGTTTGCCGACAACATGTTTGTCATTAGATAGGTCACCATATCATAAACAATGCCATCTTGTATGATGTAGGTATATTTATAATAACGCTTACTTGAAAGGCTTGACACAGATGCATGCAGAAAATAATGCAGAAATACTGTTAGACTGTTTACATAAGTTACCTTGGCCTGATCGATTGCTTTCTGTGGTATTGTGATCTTAGGGAAAGCATACATTGCCCCCATCACTTCATTGCACGTGATTCCATCTATAGAGTTGAGTATCTGCGTCGTCATCTTTGCCTTTGTTGCTAGATCTCCAAGCACCTTATTCTTATCCTGCAAACAAAAATCATGTCAAGTTACATCAGCTGGCCAGAACGTCGGTACTGATTAGACACTGGAAATCAACTTATTAAATCATTCTGACAAAATGTTCCACATTATGTTTAGCTTATTCCTGCAAAAAGTTCAATGACATTCAAAGTTATCTTATTATTATTATGACTGAAATGTTTCAGATTTTCCATTTACAAATTCAGTGATTTTATGATTATTTTCAAAACTACTGTGTTTATTGGTGGTTTTAGCTCGCCATGCAGGAAGGTCTGTCAATGTGTCAATGACAGTGCACATACCTTCATGAAGACATCGTACGAAGGTTCCCCTTTTTTCGGGGGATTCACCACCACCTCTATAGCACACTGCCAACAGAAGAAACAAGTTCAGCGTGGGTAGACAAGTGTGCATTCATCAGTTGCATTGATAGATTTATTAATCAGAGTTATTATTACCAACAATTAACCTGAGTTATTTGTGAACAGAAATGTACACGAAACAGTGACACATAATTGCCTGGTTTACTAAATTACAATTTCAGTTATTCATTTTGAAGGGTGGCTGAAATGCTTCAACAACCATTTTCCAAACATAAGAACATATAATTGAGAGGATATGTGAACAAGAGTTGATGAGCTACTCAAACCAAACACAGCTTCAGCATAATATGGCATTGCCCAGTGGTCAAAGATACCCGTTTGAACAAATACTGAAAATATACCGTTGCTCTCTGCACATTAAATTATGGTAAAAACTAAGTGTCACCTCGTGACAGAAATTAGCTCTCTGATTGGCCAGCTGTCATTTACGGCACGTAAGATCAACTTCTGGTTGATGATACCATACTCTAAATGGTATATTCTTATGGTTCGGCAATGGTTGCTTAAGCGTTTCAACCCCCCCCCCCTTAATGTTGTGGGAATATTTTTCTTCTAGTGAATATTGCCATATTTGTCATGGTTGTAATCAGAATGTTTCTGTTTTAAATTCTATAGCAATGCCTACTGATGTTCAGGTATTAACCGGCCTATGTCTATTCTAACAGAGTTGCTCTCTACCAATATACTAAATAAACATAAAACTTTATGACAGTTTTGCTACTTGAAGTAAATCCGTGATAAAATGTATTGCACATGGGACAAGAGGTGGCTGGTTAAAATAAACGTGTCCAAAACCAACACAGCACTTGACTTGGACTGTGGAGCAACTGTTGACAGAAGACACACCCACCTGCCCGGGCACATTGGGACACAGTTTTGCCGACAAGAACTTGAGCAGCATCGCCCTGACGTCAGGGTCAAGATTCACCGCTTCACAATATCCACCTCTGAACCCACATCTGCAGACAACGGGGAAGGTCAAAAACGGACAACCAGAATGACAATAACTTGGGTAGTCAATAAACAAAATTGGTCAATAAGTGACAACCAGGGCCATCAATAACTGGACATCAACAACTGACAACAACAGCAGTCAACAAGACAGTCTAGGAAACCCAGACAAATTGTCAAAAAAGATACAAAAAGCAACCCTATTGCCAACTTCAAAACAGTTTACCATATTAAAATATTAAAGAACGTAAACATGGCACCTATAAAAAAGGAGATACGGTGAAAAATCACTTTTAAAGTTGAGAGTTACTATTCACATGTAAAGAAAACTTCATGATGGTATACAGAAATATGCGTTGGTATTATCATGTACAATCGAGTGATGCAAATGTTTCTTTAGCATGTACAAACAATGATTCAACTGTGACAGTGTGGCCCACTCACTCGCCCACAAATCCCTTCGAGGTAGACATGAAGGAGGCCAACTCCATGCCGGCGTACTCCGGTCCCATGCTCTTCATCACCTTCTTGAAGGAGTGGAATTCAGATCCCTTTGCGTAGATGTTATGTTGGTACACCTGTGGCAACAACAATGCTACGTCAGACACTACCTAGGCAAATTCTAGACTTCAGTGGCTGATTATCAAGTTTCATAGCAGTAGCCATGATGTGCAATAATGCCAATGATATGTTATACTGTTGATGATGTACTTTTAACTGCTTGCAGTTGAACATCAGTGTGTTTCAAATGGTCTATCAAATCCTAGGGTCTGAGGCAGATAGGAAGACAAACTGAAACTCCTCATTTGCTAACATTAAAAACATCAAATTTATATTAAGATGTTAAAGGGATTCTTTTAAAATGCTACACTCTGTAGGCAATACTTTGTAATTAATCTAGTTAATGTAATTATTTCATATAATTACACACCTACCCCGGGATACATTTAATTACAAATGTGTTCATTAACCACTTATAACCATGACTAAATAAAAATAAATAACTCTGCATATGCAAAGTTACCAGTTTGGGCTCTGGCTACACTATCTGTATAAAACATGGTCATGAATATTCAGATCAGTTTGCCATACTTCGATATTATCAAAAACGTTTGCTTAAAGCCAATGGTCATTGACCACCTTGGTTATTGACTACTTAGGTTATTGTCTGCTGTTGACCTGTTGACCATTGTGGTTGTCTGTTTTTGACCTTCCCCGTTCACTGTGCGTATGTGAATATTCATTATAATTGCTTACAAGCTTAAAAAGAAACTCTTTACCAATTTTTGCACCAGTTTCCAAACATTTTCCAGTTATTTATGATTGAACAATTCTACCATAACCAACAAGGTCACAGTTTACAGCTGTGTATTAGATAGAGCCGTGTATTATATACCATTGAACCAGTATTTTATATGGTTTTAAAACCGGTTTTGAAAAACCGGTATTTCATATGGTGTATTACATCGCCAATGGACAATTCTAAAAGGTATTTTTAATCTCCCATAAGCATGTCCACTTAATAAGATTTAATGAAAACACTCATCATATCCAGCCCAAACCCTTCACTTTCGTTTGAAATGCACACATCCAGAAGAACAGATGGTACAAGTCTATCAATGGTGTTGTCCCACCAAGCCACAGAGTGGCGCCACTGTCTGTTACATAACCATCCATTTCCTGCAAATAGGATTTGGAATGCCTCTAGAATAAACCATATAGCATACCGTATACCATATGAAATATACGGTATGTACCATATAAAGACAAACGATACACAGCTCTAATATTGCCTAAATGTGACACAGAACTAGATGGACAGTGTACGTCGTCAAACAAACTGATCGGGGTGAGACTAACCTCATCGGCTAGAAGGAACAGATGATTCTTCTTTGCAAATTTGATGACATCCTCAATGTTCTGCCTCGACAGCACTTGGCCTGCAATCAGAAATGGATAGTAGTTTTGAATAAATCCATTTAAAATACATTTTGCAGCAACTTATTATGGCTACAATTTTATAAAGGCAGAGGTCTTACATAAAACACATTTTAATCAATGTAGACTTTTACGGTTTCAGTGTCATAGCCATTGCATCTAGGCAGATATCATTCTAACATGAACTTACAAACTTGTAGTACTGCGTAGATTGATGATTACATAATTGTAACATAATAATATTTATGTTGTCAATATCACCTCTAAACAAACTGTTTAGTTTATTTCTGTGTTTACACTCTTCATCAGTAAAAGTGTACTACTTTCTGGAGATATAACGCTGACAAATATTGACTTAGCCAAGAAACCAGGTCATCATTACAAGCAATGAGTAATAATGTTGTTTGGTTGTCTAAGTTATTGACAACACCCAGACATTGAACCTGCTTGGCTGCCCAAGTTCATGACAAGATGTAAAGTGTAGCAGTCCTACTGGGCTTCTCGAGCTGATGACGAGTCTAATGGTATGAAACTTACTTCCATAGACAAAAAGAGATACCAACCTGTTGGGTTTCCCGGGTTGATGACGACTAGGGCTCTTAAGTCACATTTTGATGCGTTCTCCTTAACTGCTCTTTCCAGGTCTGGGACATCAAGCGCCCATTTATTGGCTTCATCCAAGTAATAGGGTACCTATTATTTAAACAGTAATGATAACAATGCATTGCAATGGAACCTCAGCAATAAGGTCACTTGTCGCTAGAGTGACCTGAATAGAGAAATCACTGTATTAGCAAGACTGATTTTATTTATCTCCTGTAGTCATGCTAATTTATGCACATGATTGGGTTGGTGATTAATGGTTATTTACGTCAACCAAAATTATGACAAACACCTTCAAATGTTTGCTGACATGCACTGAAGTTGCACCAGAACTAAAAATATAACATAGCTGTGCTATTCGGTACACATTTTTGTCAAAACAGGATTGGTCAGATGAAGAAATTTCAAATGGTTGGATGGGTTTACTGGGCGAATAAGCAGGATATTGTATTGCTCCAAACAGATTACAGGGGTGTTAAACTAGGCCTACGAATCCAGTCATAAGATGTTTGAAGAGGAACAGTTTGTGAAATTATATTATTCAGAGGGTTTAAGATTTCTTAGGGAATTGTCACCATCAACACAGGGTTAGAAACACCAGTGTGTTTGAGGAGAAACAATCTACAACCAGACACGGTGAAATAAGTCCACTGAACTAAAAACATTGATATTTGTTAAGTTAACTAAAACATTGTTAAAAGACAACCGTTACATAAACTACACAAAAAGTGTTAGTAAACACTTTCTGTCACGTTTCTGGTTATCTGACAATAAATGACCGAAGGCAATTGTAGTTGATACTTACTGGAAAGGCGTTATACTCGGCTATGGTGGCGGTGTAGAGTGGGTACTGAGGAATGGGGATCATCACCCCAGCCTTTCGACCTGGCTCCTCTGTCATCAGTAACTTCAACATTGACTACAACAGCACAGTCTCGACGTTGTAGCTACAATTCAACTACAACCACAGTGTATGCATGGCAACTATGACTCTTTCAGAAATAAAAAGTAAAGGTAAGTTCTTATATAGCACAATATGTAGTCCTCAGGACTGCTCAAAGCACTTTACACTTTACTTCCCTGGCAGACCCGTTCAATCAAACACCATTTAAACTTCTCTGGACAGCTCATATCAATATCCACCACTGTCTACAATCATGCATTCATTCATACAACTGAGTGAACTGGAATAATGTAGATTGAACAAACTTGCCCAAAGGTTTCAGATGGCAATACCGGATTCAAGCCAGGGTTCTCTTAGTCGAGAACCCAAAGCGCTACCTCTTAGCCATTGCGCAGTTAAGTTACTGCATTAGGTGTCCCAATACATCCAATCACATAACCCAGTACACAACACAGGCAGTAAGTTATAGGCTAAGTTATATGGGCTAAGTGGAGAAGAACGGTAGACAGTGGAATGGACTGGGGAATGGGAACCCCATCCCACAAGGGATGAGGGCAAAAAGGCAAGAACCATTACAGGAACAACACTTAGCACCCATACCCAGCCAGTGGGTTTCCCCAGCATCACATATGCACCAGTTTATGAAAATTACATAAATAATTATATACTTGCCGTTTAGCACACAATTAGACACTGGCGCAAAAAATAGATCCTGCATTTCAGCAAAGCTACACCAGTGAACTTATTGTGTCGACATACACAAATAATTATACAGCTGTAACTATAAAACTACCAGAAATGCCACTGCATCTTGCTTTCTAATAATTACTAACTAATAATTATCGTACATGCAAAATCCAATGCCAGTTTAATGTGATAGAGCATTAAAATAGGCAAAATTATGACATTTATTATTACAACGACAAACGGTGCAGCCAGTTTGGATAAAACAATATAAGAGAAATGCGAGCCATACCATGCAAAATATAACCTCATGTATAAACAAGGCCAATTACGAACATAGTCAAGACTCAGAAACTGACAGCTAGTATGGACATGGGTTGAGACAGGAACAGTGAGCATAGCTTTATGTAGAAACCCGTCCACCCGTCATTTGGATGGGTAAAAACGAATATGGACGGGTAGAAATATGGGTGGATGGTTGGTGGACGGGTAAAAAATTGAAGGAGCAAAATAAAAAAATGTCTTCCAAAACCATAGATATTGTTAGTTATGCCTTGAAAGTGAGTGTAAATGGTGTCAAATGTGTGTTTGTAGCCCATTTCAGGTGATCAGGCACATTTGAAAGTTCGTAAATTAGCTTAGCAGTTAACATCCATGTGCCCACCAAAACATGTGTGACTGGCAATAATTTTATCCTGCATAAAGCCCTGACACTGAGGGAGTACCTTGATGCCGTCACTGGCCCCCCCACACAGGAAGACGTCCTTGTAGTCACACGCTATGCCGCCATCACGCTCACTGATGTAACTCGCGACATCTTTGCGGATGTTGTCAATGCCAACACTGTCAGTGTACGACCCTGAAACGCAATCAACGTCAGGTATAATTACAACTGTCACTGGTCGGTGGGCTCATTTTTCAATAAATAAAATAGCCCAAAAGAAATAACGTTATTTGATACAAACCAACACTTTAGGATTTGTAGTAGATTTGAAATGTTACTGGCCTCTGTCCCAAATTTGCTCGCAAAAATGTTGCTGGAATATGTACAAGTATAACGTATAGATACATAATTACACTACAAATATGTAATGCCACGTACCTATGCTGTGTCCTCGGCATCCGTCCAGGATCCGGTTGACTCTGTCCCTCACATCTGACGGCATGTTCATCTTGTCCAACATCTCGGGATATGCAGCCCCGGCTATCACCTACAACACACACCACTGTGTAGTCACTGCTATCACCTACAACACACACCACTGTGTAGTCACTGCTATCACCTACAACACACACCACTGTGTAGTCACTGCTATCACCTACAACACACACCACTGTGTAGTCACTGCTATCACCTACAACACACACCACTGTGTAGTCACTGCTATCACCTACAACACACACCACTGTGTAGTCACTGCTATCACCTACAACACACACCACTGTGTAGTCACTGCTATCACCTACAACACACACCACTGTGTAGTCACTGCTATCACCTACAACACACACCACTGTGTAGTCACTGCTATCACCTACAACACACACCACTGTGTAGTCACTGCTATCACCTACAACACACACCACTGTGTAGTCACTGCTATCACCTACAACACACACCACTGTGTAGTCACTGCTATCACCTACAACACACACCACTGTGTAGTCACTGCTATCACCTACAACACACACCACTGTGTAGTCACTGCTATCACCTACAACACACACGACTGTGTAGTCACTGCTATCACCTACAACACACACCACTGTGTAGTCACTGCTATCACCTACAACACACACCACTGTGTAGTCACTGCTATCACCTACAACACACACCACTGTGTACCTGTAGTCACTGCTTCACTTACTTAATAGCCCCCCAAGATGTGATAATTGAGTTTTAGTAGCTCCTTTCAGTATGTTGTTTATTTTAACACACATCCTCTTTGTAGATTATTCTAATTGTGGTAGAGGTAAACCTTCATGTGACAAACAGTAACATAATCTACCCAAAGAAACTATTTATGTACTAAAATGTACCACTGGGTAACAATGTACAATGCATTCAGAAATAAAATGTAGGATCTGTATATTAATGTTAGTAAATGGTCATGTTTGTGTCCTTGGTCAAGCACCCAATAACGATAGAGAACATAGCCTCCTGGAAAGGGATAACATATTTTTTGTTATACGTTAATTATTATTTATATTTAATTTGAATAATTGTCACTATTTTCTTTGTTCCATCAGTGCAAAATTCTGCTAGTCAGTGGTAACTTTGAAGTGTGACAATCACACTATATTTCATTGTTGCAGAAGGGCAGCTTACACACAAATAACAAAGTTGGACTCTTGACCAGCCAACACACCTCCCATTTATGTGAGATTTATGTGTGAGATAAGAAAGGAAGCCTACCCCACTCCAACAGTCAACATGGTCAATTAACTCTTATTTATGTGGTGATTTGTTTATCCAAGACAACACAGCCCATAGGCTTTCTTAATAGGTCACAAGTGTTCCTACACATGACAGTCAAGTTTGCCTTTCATAGTAATTCCAAATTTCCAATGGAGATTTCATGTTCACCTTAAAATTACAGTAGAGTTGTAATGGAATATATCTGAGAAAAAGAAAAACTGTCAAAACTATGATTAGTGAATAAGAAGTAAATGATCACATGGGAAATATGTACAATACAGCAGGTGGGTTCTTTGGATCTTGCAGATTGTTATCCCTCTAGAGTTGTTCAGCCTTGCATATCATTTAAATGTGTGTAGCAGGCTTACTTGTCTGAAGATGACCCATACAAATGGGCGTGTCAGATTTACCTGTCTAAGGAAGGGGAGAGGTTTCTGTCCCGTAGCGTGACAGTCCCCAATGTTGGCACGGACCACTTGATTGAATAACTTCTTGGGTGTCCCCTGGAACAAAGCAACAATAAACTCTTCAAATTACACAGACATACACAGAGAAATTAAACCTCTACATGTGCATACGTACTAAGGGGTCGTCCATAATTGTCAACATTTTTAGAAACGTACAGCTAGAGTACATGTTTTCTTAACCCCTGCCCCCTGCCTGTTTGCTGTTGTGACTAATGCTTCCCAACAATAGCAAGTAGGCTGAAACAACTGTTTAAGTATTCAGAAGCCTCCAACCCCCGTAACATACGCTTTCTATGCTTCTGAAAATTTTGCCAATTTTGAACGATCCCTAAAGCTCTATATAATTATGCCTGAGTATTTATTATGTTGCGCACAAAGACATAAATTTGCACTGAACACTTTCACACAGTTTACATAATGACAGGTTTTACACCAAGTTTTAAAGTCAGGCTGTCCGTTCCATCAGCCACGATCAACTATGGGTGTAATTACTCACAGGAAATTTGCTGAATCATGTGATTGATGAGTACAGACTGAACATCAACAGATATCAAGGTTAACCATCTAGCTCCGATACTGCACCAACACTACGTAGACCTGGTTGTATAACAAGTTTACAATTTGAACTTTTCATGGGTGCAACATTCTAATTGTCAGCATTTTTATACACAACTTGATGGCCTTGAAGATATTAATTTTATTCTAGTATTAAAAAGGCTACACACACTAAAAACAAGAACCAGGCAACCGTGGCTTAAAATGAATGCTTTCTAATGACAGAACTGAACACAAACCTTTTGTAATTCTTCCTCTATCTGCCCGGCTCGGATTACGAGAGGCCCACGAACTGCATACTCCATGACCTTGACATTTGGGTTCATATTGTCAATGGTAAGAACCCTGCCCCCACTACCCTTCTTGTCACCCATTGCTGCTGACTTTGTGAATCCTCGCACTGTTACCGTGGTTGTATTCAATGATATTCTTAGTCGACTCAGCCGTAGCATCTTAACAACGATGCCTTGATCTGCAACATTTACTTGATTAATGCTTCTCTAAACACATTGACATGTAGATCTGAGTGCTGTGTATGGTTGTTGGCACACCGCAATGGCAGTTTTAAAGCTTTCAAGCCAGCCCTTCATTCCACTGAACCGACCTCCACAGAGTGCTATTTGCATAAAACAGACATAAAGTAAACGCAGCCAACTGGTGCTGGTATGCAGCTTGGCAATTTACAACTACAATAGTAGTTTCACAAGTAGTTTTGAAACTGGATGTTTATTCACTCTTCAGTCAAACTGGTTTTCCAAAGTTTATGTTCCACTAACAATATTTGAAGCTTCCAAAATTACATAACATGAAAGTGACAGTTTTAATTAAAATGAACTATAATGAGCATAGAGTGCATGTCTGGGAGATAAAATTAATATAGGACGATCAATGGCTTGTTGCTAGAGCAATAGAGTGTTGCCACAGGTTTATTCACACACACACGCACACGCACACACACACACATGCACACGTAAACAGCCATGTAGGACACAACACCACAGCTAATCTGGTAACACTGTCTACATTGCAAAGACAGAAAGACGAGTCATGGGAGAAAGTAACAGTTGGCAAGGCATTCCACGGATGATGTGTTGCTGTTAAAAAGTTGTGACGAGAAAGCAGCAGACAATATACCCACACACACAGCATATGAAAGCATCAATATCACCCATCTATCATATGTCAGTCTGACATTTTACTCCAGCACTTTGGCTGATACCATCACAGCATACTCGTGATGTCCAATGCCAAACACAACTGTTCAACAAACACAACTGTTCTACAGTTAAAAAACCAACAAAACATGCACACGTCTTGCTCAGGCCAGCTAGGCCATCACACGGCTTTACAACAGATGCAAGAAATTATTCACACCCAGTATAAAGTATCTATATTAAGACCTACCTCAAGATATGCTGTAAATGTAACTGCTCACTTCGGCGTCCGGAAAGTTGTGACATACATGTATGTCACGGCTGCTCTTAATCTACATCTTGTTGTACCTTCTAAATAGCTTATCACTATGGCAGCACAATGGTCACTATAGGTTCTTTGAATGCTATTTATAGCTCGGTTTAGTTGGAGGGAGGGTCTCAGTCACTGGTTCATTGGCCTATACAGGCCTAACTGGCCTAAACTGGCTCAGACTAAACACAAACATGGTTCACTACTTTTACTGTTACCTAACAGACCATAACTCTACTCACAGGACTCCTCTGCTCCAGGCACTTACAGCGCTGGAATGTACCGTACCAGCACAGCAGCTCTTCATTAAAACCCCCTGCTTTCAGTAAATGGCAATTCCCTTGCTTTCACGGTTTAGTACTACTACAAACATGACTTTAGGAAATGCTGAATGTTGTTGAAAGCCACTCTCGTCACATTACACTACACTGCACTTCTTAGCGAACACACAGTCACACACACCTCCAGGCAGACAGCTCTCGTCTTACATTTCACACACACGTCACATGGGTATGTGCCACTAACTCAACCAAACAATGTGACTCAAAACCTATTTTATGAAATTATATTAACATCTACCTCTTTGGTTACTCAATTCTGATCACAATGGTTGCGCTTTTTTAGCATCATGAAAATACTCTATTAATAGATTTAGCCACTTATATAAGAACTGTCTAAGTTTACTTCAATTTAACTGAGTACCGGGTAATCAGCTTTTCCTATGTTGTCTCCCTAGGACTGCACTGGAAATCATTGTAACTAAATGTAGCAGTTTGTGTTTTATCCTCTGTGTTAATTTGTGTAATTGTATTCCGACTTTAAGTGGTTCTTTGACTGTGGCCAGTGGCCACCCAGGGAGAAACAGTAATTACTCAACATGTGCTAATTGCAATCAACCCAGTGCAATCAACAGTGAACCAAAGCAGGCACATGACTAGATTAGTGCTCTTTCACAGAGGTGTTAACTGCACTCTGAGCAGTAAGTACAAACAGTTCAATTGAACTAGTATTAGCTGCCTCAGACCAGTAAGTTTCAAGTTTCAAACACAACCAAACAATAAACATTTCACATGTAAACATGCCATGCCATAAATATGCATTGTTAGTACAATATTTTTGACATGCTGCATATGGTGACTAATATGTTGACAAGTGATATCCAATGATCAACACCACACCACCATGATGTGTGTCACTGTTCCTTTTACATTACGCAATTAGCTGCATTGTCACCGACACTTATCTATCAACGATTACTATCATGTGAAAAGCATTACCAGGTAGCAGTAAACACTTATTGATCCTAGATTAATATCATGTGCACTGCACTACCAGACAGTAAACACTGGTAGTAGCAGCCAGGTAAACACAGGTAATAGCAGACGGTAAACACAGACAATGCTTGCACACATACCTGTATGACTGCACCCATTTTGTCCACATGCATTACTCCACATGCATTTAATGGTATGGTGAACTTAATGTCCATTTGTCATCATCTAGGTGTAGTTATTATTATTATTATTACTAGCATTTCTAGAACGTAACTATGAAACATGCATGTAAATAAACAGAAGTTTTTTTTTATAAATGTATGGTAAATTTTATATTATATAAAAAAATTGATATTATATATGTGTGTATATATGTATATGTATATGTATATATATATATATATATATATATATGTAATTCATAATATATACTAAGTAATTCAGAGGTATGACAGTTTCAAAAATATTTATACAGTTAGGTATATATAAATAATTAAGGTAAATTAAAAAGTATTATAGAAAAAATAAGAGAAGCATACAGAACAGTGCCTCAGTGGTAAGGCAGTTTAAATAAATGCATCTTGAATCTAGTTAGTGTCTGATTGGCGAATGTTTTCAGGCAAACTGTTCCAGATCTGGACACCAAGAAAGTCCATCTGATATAGCACTCTAAGTTGTAGCATGGAACTATAAGCAGATACAGATCAGCTGACTGGAGGTTATGGTTCAGTGAGTATGGTATTAGGAGATTTTGAATGCATCCTAGTGCTAATCTGTGCATGGCAGTAAAACAAAAGGACCAGTAATTAAAATTCTGGACATATCAACAAACTGGAAGCCAGGGCAACTTGATCAATACAGGAGTAATATGCTAGTGTTCTTGCTGTGTTACGATCAATGTTGCTGCTGAATCGTGCACCATGTGCAACTTGTTCATGAATGCCTCCGGGCGTCCATAATCTCATACAACACCATGTTGCTATAATCCAACCACGATACAATTAGGGCATGGACAAGTGTCTTACATGCTTCAGTAGTAAGAAATTGTTTTTTTTATCATATCTCTCAGATTGTATTGAGAATTAGAGATGGTAGTATGCAGACTTGACATGTGTGACACCTGTGACGACACTGTCAGTCCACAGTCATCATAATCCCGTGGCTACGGATGGTCGGTGATGGTGCAATGTTACATCCACATACACTTGTGGGACGCCTGAATTGATCTGCGTCCTGTGTGAGTTAGGAATGCACGGTTTGATATGTATTTAGAGGTCTGTCTACAGTCGTCCACCTGTCACTTGGATAGGTAAAATTTGTTTTAGACGGGTGCAAATTAGAGTGGCTAGGTGAATAGAAAGACAGAAATTTGAGGAGCAAAAGTTTTCAATATTCACTCTGTGTGCATTTAGACTAGATTGTGTGATGCAAAAGGAAAATATGAAGGAAATACAAATAAACATTTGTCTTCAATATTTGATTAAAGGGAACATGCTTGCTCCTTTGCATAGAATTGGCCAAGCAGTAATTAACCCTGCTTGCCTCAGCATTACAGCCACTCAATTTTGAAACTGGATGTTTGGTTTACCATTTGAACGTGTTGTAGGTGAAATCTTTCAAACTGCGAACATTGTTCTGAGCTTAGTAAAGTAACTAAACACAAATCGGCAGGCAGTAAACCTCCAACATGTTGTAGTCGTAAGAGCGTAATAATAAATGAAAAAATAAAACATAGGAGCTGGCACCCTCGCTTTAAAAACAATATTTTCTTTTGTAAGTCAAGTAAATATTCACGACATTTAATAATCAATGGGCTATGCAAGCCAATGCAGACTTACTTGACAGAAAGACAGCTTCACCTCATATTCCAGCCCAAGCTGAAAGGAACCCACTTATCAACTATACACTCATCTCAGTGCACATGTAAACTTTTCGACAATTCCATGCCATGCATAGCTTTATGCAGATACCCGTCCACTCATCATATGGATGGATAAAACCAAAAACGTTTATTTCAGACAATAAAGCACATCTCAACTGGCTTGTATACATGTATATTCATGAGTTAAAATCCATGTGTCCACCAAAAAATGTGTGATGGGCAAAAATGTTAACAAAATGTTATCCTGCATAAGGCCCTGATGCCTTGCCGACTACAAATTATGCAATGAGTAATCATCCCAACTACTATACAATTCATGCTGACTCACTGGCTCAATAGGCTTCCAAATGACAGGGCTGTCACATTACATGTACATTAAGGTTCACAGAAATGAACACCAAACACAATGAACAGGCTAAACTCCACCAGACAGACAGACAACCATTCAGCGTGTTTGGAACATTACCAGCACCTCATAGCTACTGCACAATGACTGTCACTTGAAACCAGTGGAAACATGTTATTATGACATAGTTGATTATAATTCTGAACAACATATTGACATTGTAATGGGCGGTGACCATTTAGCTAGTTATTGAATGTACCTGTAATGGTATATCAATAAGCCTCTAGGTCTGATTGTGATGTATGATAATATATCACATTTCACTTTTCATTAAAATTAGTAGGCTAAGTTCAATTTCATTTATTTAACTCTTTACGTACAAAACTCAGATAAATCAAACGTTATAATATGTATCATTTGATGTAAACATAACCAGTATTTTTAAAATATAATAAATTCAGTCATCCAAAGATCTGTTTACAGGACAAACCAGCCCAGTGAATCATTAGAAAGAAAAGCAAGAAAACAAATTGTGAACGCCCCTGCTACAGCAGCCTGAAAATCTTGATCCAGACATCCTACAAAGTTTAAACAAATAATACATAAAACCACTTGCATTTCACTTCGTGAACAAATCAAGTGATCTGATATACTTATAAAATCCTCCTCACACAGTTACATTGGTGGGAACAAAATTAATGGTTCTGTTAGAAAAGTTGTTTTGACTTCAAATGAATTCACATGCATGAATGTAAACCAATAGAAATTTCAAACCATGAAAATACATAACTACTAAAAATGGTGGACCCTATCTCCACTGCGTGTATCCGTTTGTAATTACTATGTATTAAAATAAACTAATGGCTTCTCTAGAATGAGATTTCTGCGTGATAAGTTTGGATATCCCGTAACATTAAAAAGTTGAGAGTAAATGCTATGATGAATGGCAGCTACAAGTAGATATCTAATTACACCGTACTAGCAAGAACAGATCTAGGTAGCGGCAAGGAGAGGTGGTGTAATATAGTATTTCGAACATCCTGTTTACATGCCAGTGGTCAATCAGAATTCCAGACACAAACTACCAATTATACTGGGCAGTTAGTAGCTAGGTAGACACAACTTCACACAAGTATGTAATTCATAGCTCTTAGTCGGGGACTTTGAGGCTCATGGTATATAATCATGGTAGTTCTGAGCCTACCCAGCAAACAAGGAACCATTTCTGAACCAGTTGGCACGTGTACGTCATACTGGTTCAAAATTGGTACCGCTCCACCAGTATGTGTTTTCATGTGTATTCACATGAATACACGTGTTCTGTCTGTTGTCACGAGTTTTGAACGAGTTTGACATTCATGAGTCATACTGGGTCAGAACTGGTTCGGTTTCACTGGCATGTGTCATCACGTGAAACACTCATGATTTCACAGGAAACACGTGTCGACACACCAAATTTGTTCACAGAATCAGGCGAATTTACGTACAGAAACACGTGAATTGAGCCAGTTAAACTCGTGAATTCACTTACAGAATGTGTGAAATCATGGGTCGTTGTTTGCTGGGTAAGCATACTGACACTACACCCATTGCAACAAGCCCTCAGTACCATCCACCTTACTCCATGTATTATATTTACAGGGCTAGCTGCTTGTTAGGGTAATAAAGGTAGTTGCAAGTATCATGTACTGATGTGTGTAACTCTACATCAGTGGCTGTCAGTGCCAGTGGATAAATGTTGTTAAATGAACAGTGGCAGTCTGCCTGTGCAAATACCACAATTATTGTCTATCGATCATCAGATACCATGCTTTTTTTACACAATTTTAGGTGAGGTGAGCTGGTGTAGCAAAACGGACTGCTCACATGCAATTAGCTACACAGACATAGTCACTGGGCTACACCTAGCTGAATTCCTAAACAGGTTAATTTAACAGGATGAATTGAACATCTGGACTGGGTCTGGTCTCGAGTATGGACTGAATTTGTCTGACTCTGAAGCAAATTATTGTTATGTCACTTATGAGCCTGTTCAAAGTCAAAGCAGGGTCTGTGACAGGTGTAATGTTCAGAGATTGTTTTATTCTGCTGAACAAAGTCAAAGAAGACGCAACTTGTAAATTGGGGGCGTTGTTGATTGCAATCTATCTAGTATGTATCTATTTTTAGAAGATGGCTTGTCCTGACAGCTGACACTCGAATTCCAAACCCAAGCGTCTGACATTTCGTAAGATTATGCCTATGTTTCTACTTATTAGTAACCGATTGTAACAGCTAATGTTCACAATGATATGCAACGTACAACGTGATAATTTGCATGTGTTACAATAGTAAACAAGCCGGCTAAAAGATAACAAACTCACCCCGCCATTGCGCCGCTCTGGGGGTCAAGTTCACCTTAGGATGAACTCACACAGATTCTCGCGTTTTCTCGCACGGGTATTGAGGGCGAAGCGAATTTTAACAACGTAAACGATACTCAGTTTAACTGTTTACTCTATTTAGCAACATGTTCTATAGACCCAAACACACTTCACAAAAGATGTAGTAGCTTAAGAGCCCAATCGTGACAATGTCTTCTGGTTATTCGATGGAGATATTTAACAGAAGGGATTTATTTGTCATCGCCTAGGCTACGCCTACGTGATCGTGTCCGTCTACAGCTACGCCTACGGCTACGCCACGGACAGCCAGGCACGGCTGTAGTCGTAGACGTCGCCGCTGGCAACACGAACACTCCTTCAAACATGTCGAAATTCTACTGTCACGGCAACCGATCATTTAGACAATGAAACGTGCAGAAAATGTGTTGCATAATATTATTATTTTACGGCGTTTTCTATTAAAAGTTCAACACAGTCACTTACACTGTCAATGACAATGCCAATGGAGTCGGTGCATGGAGAGTAATGCTAATTTAATCATGACATGAGTATCGGGTTACTAGACTTGACTTGTCGCGACCTCGAAACATAATAAATCGATAGGCTAAACAGTAATACATATGTAGTCTTAGCTGTCACTGACACTGTCACTGCTACTATTCTAGCTACTATTCTATAGACAACTGTCATTTGTGATTCACCTCGCTACGCCTACGGATACGCGTGTTGACAGTAGCATCGGTGGCGGACTGTGTCAGTGTCAGTGACAGTCGCTCCGCTCCGCCTCCGATAGAAAGCGCACATGCATGCACTGCACTGCCACTGATCATATAGCAGGCCGACTTCAAAGACACAATACAAAATGGCATGTCAGTGCGACAGCAGCTCACGCGGTTTGTCTAATTCCAGACCCACAATTGCATTGCGAATTTTACAATATAGCAACACAAACTGCACTTACTGTACGTGGAATAATATCGCACCAATTCAGAATATAACTGTGAACGGTTACGGCCAGCTTCCCCCAGAACTCACCGCTGAGCCTGAGGTCACCGCTGGCTCCAATCCAGTGGCAGTGCCAGTGGTGACTTGTCGCCAGCTAGGGTCAGGTATCGCGGGGCCTGTATCAAATTTACCAAATAAATTCTTACCGTATTTTACCACCACAAAGCCCATGAACATAAAACCCGATTTATTCACACGATGCAGTGTATAAGCAGCTGTGACTATAAATTGTAAGAAATTATATAAGCTTGTAGAAATGTTATATAAATACAGCTAAACAGAAAAAAAACATGTATATATATATATATAATTATGTAAATATATATAATATAATAAAATATATATATATAATATATATATATATATATTTATATATATGTATATATATAAATATATATATTTTGCATACATATAATATACTCACTGACACACACACATATATACATTATATATATATATAATATATATATATATATATATATACATACATACATACATACATACGTAACCTACATATGTACAAACATGTATACATGCATAAATGTCAATATACGTATATAGTTATAATTTTGTACAAAATTCAAACATTCACAAACTTTGATCTTGATATAGTTATATGTATACACAGCTGTATGTATTGTATATGCATGTATACAGATACATACACACACATATATATATATATGTACATACGTATGTATATATATATATAAATATATGTACATATATATATAATATGTATATATATATATCTATGTGTATATTATATGTATGCATATATATATATATATATATATATATATATATATATGCATGCATATATTGTACATTATAATTAATTAATATAATGCATATTTCAACCATACCCACTTATATTACCTTATTTTACACTTATATGTTATTGTTTTGTATATATATAACATCAATTTATACATAATGATATATATATATATATGTGTGTGTATATAAACCATAATATAGAAATGTAAAATAAGGTAGTATAAATGGGTATGGTTGAAATACGCATTATATTAATTAATGCATATATATATATATATATATATATATATATATACACAGGTTTTATATATATTATAATATATATATATATATATATAGTGTACAGTATGTCTTAAGAGGTCATCTAGCTGGTTATGGTTGAAATATGGTTATATGGATCTTGTAGTGGGGCGGCATAGCTCAACATACCAAACCAATTGTTCATTTTGTGATACAAGCACCAAATTTGGCAGATGTGTTGATTGATATCTTGGGAACAAAAGTGGATATTGGGCCACCGCAAATTAGCCCCCTGGTGGCCGTGGCAGTCATTGTTCAAAATGGCCGCCAGCGGTTGGTCAAACCTTTTTAAATCAATGAAGTCAGATGCCATAATGGACATAATTGAGATCCTAATAACCCTGAGAGACAAATAATTACTCACTGACAATTCTATGGAACATTACAAAGTAATTTGTCATTTCATTATAATTATAATTCGATTATATAGTGCCATGAATCAGTAAAAACGTGTTCTCGTAGTATTATTTTGTCCGATGGTGGCTACTAGAGCAAACATTGTTTTTTTATTTAGAAAAGTACAGAAACATACCTAGACTTATGTAAAATGTTGATGTCTCATTGATAAAATAGTATAATTTACTGTATTATTATTTAGAAACATATGTAAGGCGCCATTTGGTTAAAAACCTGCTTACATGCCCTAACAACATAAACATGTAAATACATAATTACATCCAAACATAAATATATAAAAATAAGCTAAATTAATTAATTTTATTAACAGGTTAAATACATAAGTTAAAGCAGTAGTAGCAGTATTGTTATTATTAGTATTAGTATTAAACCTTTCGGGTTTGATGAATAAAGAGGAAAGAGAGCTGCCCTTAATTCCAGTATTGGGCAACAGTAATGTAGTTGTAATTGGAGCTGTGTTTACTGGTCTTTGTGTGGTCCCAGCGGCAGTCCTCCTTCAGCATGTACCTCGATGCTCTGACAGAACAGGTCCCCTAGTTCGTTGCTCTGGACCACACCAACTATGTCCGCTATATCCCAGTTCATCTTCGTGACATTACTGAACTAACAATGGGTCGGGTCTTCTCGGCAATCCCCATCGATCAAGCACATGAGCAGAATAATGCTTGCAGCAAGAGGGATGGAGGGGCGGTAGGTCTTACAGACAACCCTAGTGCCCTCCAGCGGTGGCCGATAGCTGGACCTGAGGTTACTGCGCTGACTAAAGACTTTGAAGATGCACACCAGCTCATGGGAAGACGACATGAGGTGATCCACCATGACCAGACAGCAAATGTGCAAAATGTATTTAGGAAAGACGTCTGCTCACTCGGCAACGTAATGGAAGAACTGGGCAACCCATTCGAAGAAGAGAGCGAAGACCTACTTGTCCTTGACAGCAAAGAGATTGCGGATCCATCTCAGACTAAGACCCATGACGCTACCTATATACTTCTTGGTGGAGCTCCCATCAAACAGATGATGAAGCCAGCAGCTGCCAAGACATTTGATGAATATTCCCATATATTTCTTCTCAGCTGCGCAGTGTGTCACGTGTGGACCTTGTTTGGGATACTTACAAGGATGACTCCCTGAAAGGCACAGCAAGAGCCAAGCGCGGGAAGGGTGTCAGGAGACATGGGGTTGGTAAGGCTGCCCTACCAGGAAACTGGCAGAACTTTCTACGGATTGACAGCAATAAGAGAGAACTATTCAGTTTCTTGTCCAAGATCAGGCGTTCTGTAAGGAAGACAAGGAAGTTGTCTTCACCGATGGGAAGGGGGTGCTCCACACACAGCTATTGCAGGATGTCCACACCCTGTCGCCATGCAGCCCTGAAGAAGCTGATAGTCGTATGCTACTGCATGTAACACATGCTGCACAGCATGACCACCACCATATACTAACTCGCACTGTTGACACCGATGTTGTGGTCTTGGCTGTGTTTGCCATAACTTATCTACCCGCTGGATGTGAACTATGGCTAGCATTCGGAACTGGCAAGAGCTTGCGCTACATGGCAGCCAACCAAATAGCTGTGAGCCATGAACCAGAGATGTCATGTGCCCTACCAATATTCCATGCTTTGACATGCTGTGACACTGTATCCAGCTTTGCTGGACATGGAAAGAAGACAGCATGGTCAACATGGAACAGACAGATGCACTATTGATGCTCACATATGGGCCAAAGGAGATCCCCGATGATGCAGTGAACATAATCGAGAGGTTTGTCATACTTCTGTTTGACAGAACCAGCACCTGCACCAAGGTGGACCATACTAAAAGGAAGCTCTTTCCACGAAAACCCTCGGTGCAACAAATCCCGCCTACCCGAGCTGCTCTAGAGGAGCATGCCAAGAGAGCAGTCTACCAGGGTGGTCACATCTGGGGGAAGAAACTGATACCAGACCCTGTGTTGCCATCACCAACTGACTGGGGGTGGGTGAAGACAGAAGGAACCAAGAGAGGTTGCAGAAACCGCTACAGGTGCAAGAAGGCTGCACTTCAGTGCACAGGCCTCTGCTTCTGTGAGGGAGAATGTGCCAGCTGACTCTCATATACTCAAACATTAAAGTGCCACGCCATGATCCATGGGAGTTTGTCAAGTAGTCATGTGATCAAGATGTGTTAATAAAATGATTTAAATAGCATTCAACAATAACACTGGTATTCTCAAATAACTTAAATAGCATAGTTAATGGCTTTAGTACATTAAGTGAACATTGTTACATGGTCTATGCTAATACGTAATATCTTCTAAATATATTAAGCTATGTGTGTACAAAAGTTGGTGCTTGTATCACAAAATGAGCAATATGTTAGCTATGCCGCCCCACTAACAACACAACTAAAATAAACAATGATTTAAACCTGTGAGGCGTTTTGGAGTTAATGTAAACATTTCTAAACATCAAGAGAGGGGATGACTGTTGATACTCCTCTCGTGAATATAGGCTAGCTAGTAAATAGCGTTTGTTGATAGCCAATATAGAAAATAACCGCCATTTTTAGTCGCCATCTTGAAAACGTCCGATACGAATGTCCGACAGGATCAAAAGTAGCATATTAAAAATAGCAGCATGTAAAATCTTAATTATGAAGACAATGTTATCTCTCTATCTGGTTTATTTCTCAAGATGTGAAGAAATTTGGCTTTTAAAGCCGCCATCTTTAAAAATGGCGGATATTAATATTGGAGAAGGTCATATGTAACATATTTGAAATCGGTACTTTGAAAAACCTACGTTTTGACACAAATGTAGCGGTTCTGACTGAAGCATTTGTAAATGTGTGGACAAAATTCGTTTTAGCGGAAGTCATTTTGTTTAAATGGCGGATACGAAGGTCGGCCAAGGTCAAATACAAAATATTTTAATACACTGGAATTGGCTGTTCACATACCTATATTTTGACCATAAAATTAGCTCTCCAGGTCGCGTAGGTCATGAGATATAGGGTTATTAGTTTTGACGTCCGCCATCTTTAAAAATGGCGGATGTTAATGTCGGAGAAGGTCAAAAGTAATATATGTGAAATCGCTGACCCAGAAAATCTATGTTTCAATACCAAAAGGACTGATTTATTTGACGTAGTTACTAAGATATGAGAAAATAGGTTTACGGCGGCCATTTTGGAAAATGGCCGCCATGGTAATCAGGAAGCCAATTCGCAGTGGCCCAATATCCAGATTTCTTCTAAATATATGAAGCTATGTGTGTACCAAATTTGGTGCTTGTATCACAAAATGAACAATATGTTAGCTATGCCGCCCCACTACTTGCTAGCTACAGCCCCTACAACTAAGTACAACATGTATGAAAACTGTATCAAACAAACTTCTACAGACTTAAATTCTCACAGAGATTTTTGGAAAGGGGTGCAGTTTTCTGTGAATATTGGTGAGCCTCAAAAGTGTGCAGTTGGAGGTTTTTGGTGTGGCTTTCATTTCAACTCCTACAGAGCTAATTAGAGCTGAGTTTCATCAAACACCTGCAACTAAGCCACGGTTGAGGCTCAAATAATATATATTATATCATTTAGTGTAGACCTACTACACAGGATGTATTACAGTTGACATTTTTAATTGGCAACATTTCATAATTGAAATGTACACTGAAACAATTTCAGTCCATGTTATAAGTTCTTAAGACGTTGTTTTCCTAAGAAATTCCAATATAATGGACAAGTTTTCTCTTATATTCCTAAGACATACCAGTCATTTTTTCTGTCAATTTTTTTTACACAGTACAGTGTGTATCAGTTTTTGCCCTGAAACCATTCATATGTAGCCTGCATGCCTACAGACACAGGCATGCATGCATTAAACTGTACGTGTTCATGCACACCAACAACACAAGCTGGATTCTAAGCTGGATAAATCAAGGTATCAACTTACTGTACATCTCTGATCTCAACAGTGCTACATATTTATGTGGCATGTTGATGGGTTGATCTGTTTTCTTCCAGGTAATATAAATGTGTGATCACATCACTTGTTTATACGTCACAAACTCTACTATTCCAGGCAGCTTCTTGGGCCTTGCATTTTACGAGTCTCATGAAAAGCCATCACAGGCTGGGCTGAACAATGCACAGTTCACGAAACAGCAAAATCAACATTTTTTGTTCAGTAGTCTTGTTGATGACATCCAGATATATTTCAAAATATCTTCTCTTGGTGTCATCCATTTCTCTGTCAAGTTGCCTTGTGGCACAAACAGTTCCAGGCGATGTTTTATATCACACATGGCAAAATACTGGCTCTATGACCTCCACATGCCAAGTCCGAAATACCCATTAGGCATCTGTACATGTATGTGTTAAGCCCTGCAAGCATTATTGTCATGCATCTGTGTCAGACAACAAAATTATGCAGAGGCACTACCATCAGCTGTCATTGATATGTCAACAGTTGTGAAGCAGCGTTGACCAAGATGATTGGCAAGTGAGATTTTACATAAGCGATGACTCATGTAGAGCAATACCAACAGATAATGTACATATTTATTTTTAGTAATTATTCAGAAGTCAGGCGTTAGTGTAATTGTTAGCACACCCACCACATATGTTATAGTTCTGAGACTTTGTCTATTTGGCATAACATCCAGCTTTCAATGTTAGGGACTGTGTATTGTATCATCCATGATTAATTCAGAGATCATGTTAGTCCCAAAAAGGATGAAAAAGAACCATAGAGGATGACAAAAAGACCCAGGCAGTGACCATCCTCAATGGTAGCTCAGAAAGGCTGGAGTGACCACAATTTCCTGCAGATTGACTAGTTGAAAATGGCTTCATATGGCCATCAAATTATAACAAGACCATATACACAGACCACAATGATAATTCATAGTGAGTTGCTGAGAAGAGAAAAACACATTCATCTCATACTCTCAGTAATAAGTTGCAAGCTTGTTGTTTATTTTCATTTGAGTACTAACTGGAGGACTACTGTGAACATTTGTCCCATGCATGTGAATTTATAACATTATATGTAATTAACTGGGTCTGGGTTTAGTGGTGACAACAAGACCAATGACAATGACATGTTGGTACATAAATGCCATTGTCTGGCAGCCATTGTTTGTTGAGCTCTGTGTACATAGTACATTGTACCCTGGGGGGTAAACACTTGGCTGCTCCTCTCCACTTGATGGAACTTTCTTAATTTCATCCGAATAGTCAATCACCATTTAATTCTAGAAATCGCTAGTTTGCATGTGTATGTGTGTGTAATCTCAATATGAGGTACACACACGTTAAAAACATTATATTTTTGCAAACATGAACATGTGGACCTTTTCTGACATTGTTACATGGATAATATTATGTAATGGACAACTTTGTCAGAGCCATAGTTCTTTTTAAATGGACTTTTATTGCAGAAATAATGCTCAGACAAAAACAATCTATTTTTACTTACGAATACTTATGTTGCATAATTTTCCACAGATGGGAAAACATCTAATTAAAATTTTAGATTTGTGGTATTCCTACATATTGTAGCATGGTGATGGTGTACAGTTACATAAACATTCCAGTATATAAAGTATATTTATTGACACTATGTCCATGCACATATGTTATGCAATTACAGTAATAGAGTAAATATAACATGTAAATAAAGCTCACAGTTTTCAAAATGACCACTTGTAACAAAGTACATAATTTTGTTGTTTTATACTTTATATGTGCTTAATACAACTGAAGATTTCGAAAACAAATCTGCTTTCGCGATACATACTTGATATCAAGTTGTCTATAATGTGACTGGAGTCTAAAGTGAATCACATTAAGCAGTATTAAGTACCCACGATGGTTGGACAACACATACACGACGGCAAGACAAACTAAATAAAAATGTAATACATATGAGCTACAGAAAGCCTATTGTAAATATAGGCGAAATAGTAACGTTAATTTACCATTACTGCTGTGGTTGATGCACCGACAGTTATTGGGGAGGGGCATGATTAACCCCCACACTAGTCAGACCTTTAACATGACATTTCGGTCACTAGGATAGTGCATGATTAAAACGTTAGTCAATACAGCAGTTTATAGTACATTACAAACAAAACAATTATAACATGATCTTTGTATTATAAACATATAAACCACAATGATAAGCAATAAACTAAATAGAAAACAACCCAGTATAAAACTGATATGCAAAACGCAAGCAAAGCTGCAGTTCTCTATACCAGCACACCACAAAACACCATCCAACAACTACTTTTTGCAATTAAAATATTCAACCAAACTTTCATGTAAACAAACCACATGGCCAGATCAAAATAAAGCTCCACTAAAGCACGTGAACATTCTGGTTTCGGTACATATTTATGTCTCACTTCCTACCTACACGCCGTATTGTAAACCGCTCACATATGTCTAAACACCACTAAAAACATACGTCTTACAAAACACACACGTCTAGCACCATCAACAGATCTAAGTAGTGAAAAATAGTGATGTTCATACTTCATAGTAATGTATATCAGTGAATCGTAGATTATATAAACACCACAGTCACTTCTGTTCCACAAGTACTACTCACCACTACAACATTGAGCCAGTCAACTTGCATTGGTTTAAGCAAACCAAAATATATAGGATATTTTTATTTAGGCTAGACAAGTAAAATTACGCTGAGCTTGTTAGCTGCATCTAAATTAATTCAGCATTATATACAATCCAACATGAATGAACATGTTTAAATTAACAAATTCAGAAACTAACAATAAACACTCCATTATTAAAAAATACAATATTATTATATGCTGGTAATTCAGATATTGGCAAGTAATTCAGATATTGGCAAGTAATACAGATATTGGCAAGTAATACAGATATTGGCAAGTAATATAGATATTGGCAGGCGGAGTTAATGTTAAAACACCCAGTGTCTTATGCACCTGTGGGATTGATGGGGATGCAGGTATGACTACCTACTCCTGATAATGATCTTTGAAGTTATTTTGTAATCACATAAACCTTTTGTTATTTTGGACGTAGATATTAATATTTGCATTACAGAACATTCGTATGATATTCAGTATTAATATTTGCTTAGATTTTTTTTTTTAAATGTGTAACTTGTATATAATGTTATACTTTCATTACGTCTTTATTTAGAATGTCTGTGTATATTTGTGTATTGTATTTACTTTACACAAGATGCATAAATCTCAGCTTTGTTACGTGTATTTTATTTGTTATGTTTATGGCCTCTCGTGGTCTGAAACACACAATTACTTTTGAAACAACACTGAATCAGGATCGTGTGTGTCATACGAGATCATTTCACTCTGGAGTGCACCATTCTCAGTGTTCAACTTACATTGTGCCACTTAGTGACATTGCAACAAGGTGGCACCAGAACCACAGAGTACCAAACTATGCCACTCTGGAGATATACACAGATACCACTTTGTAAACTGACCAACAATGCCACAACATTAATTAAACCTTTGAGTAAACATTGTTACATAGGCCTATATCTCAACAGCAAAGTTTTGTATGTTTCTGTAACTGCCGTTTTAATTAATTAGTTAATAAAAATAAATCTATGTGACTATTATTTGGTTTTACGTTAAACTAGGCTCATAGGCAACACTAATATATAAACCAGATTCTGTTTTCGTACACCACAGTTAAACATCTTTCACTGACTCATGAATATGCTAGGAACTAGAAATGTTAGTTTGTGTACTGCATAACTGTAATATGCTAATGTCCCACGTCCATATTCATAAACCATGATGTTGGTACCACTTAAAAATCAATGACACTCATTAATTTTCATGAACACAACGTGAGCAAAACAATTGCTGCTCCTGGTACAATTGCTGCTCCCTGGTTCAATGTGTATCATAGCACTGACAACCAACTGATGACAACAGTGTGGCTGGGATGATGCAGCTCAGTTTCCACAAGCTGTAGTGGTGCAAAACAAAGGCACTGTGTCACATGATACCATACGATGACACTGTCTGTTTGATCGCAGATTTGGGAAGTTGTATCGCAACTTAAGTCAACGTATCAACAGCCAGACTTCTGGTGGCTGATTCGACGGCAATGAGTGCAACTGAGATTTGTTTCTCGACTGTGTTCCACATGTCTGAAGAACACACTGACGCATGAGCACACGTGGCATACGAGTCTCTGATGCCAGCGAAGGCGACGTCACGGTCGCCTGCTTCACTTGGGGCAAACAGAACGTTCCTGCAACACCAGCAACAACCATTTTGTACGCTGCGTGCATTCGTACTACCATAATAAGTTTTGTTTTTTCCAATTACACTGTATGTGTTTTAGTTATTACGTTAGCTAGGGCATATTTTCTTTTCCTATAATTTTTTTTTACAGTGGGCTGATACTAGAGTATATTTTTTATTTCTGTTCTTCTGAAGATATGAGTCCTAAGTTATTCACCATTATGAGGAAACTCTATTTCTAGTATTTTGACAGCTGATGTGAGTGGCAATAAAGTGCTGCCACCTCACCCTGGTTAATCGGGGCTAGATGAAGACATGCACTTACTTAAACAGTGGGAGAACAATAGATTGGATGAAGATATGTATTTACTTGAATTGTGGTTGCCCAAGGAGACCAAAGTGTTGGATGAAGATATGTATTTACTTGAATTGTGGTTGCCCAGGGAGACCAGTGAGTTAGATGAAGATATGTATTTTCTTGAATTGTGGTTGCCCAGGGAGACCAGTGGGTTGGATGAAGATATGTATTTACTTGAATTGTGGTTGCCCAGGGAGACCAGTGTGTTAGATGAAGATATGTATTTACTTGAATTGTGGTTGCACAGGGAGACCAGTGTGTTAGATGAAGATATGTATTTACTTGAATTGTGGTTGCCCAGGGAGACCAATGGGTTGGATGAAGATATGCACTTACTTGAACAGTGGTTGGGGAAAGATATGTACTTACTTGAACTGTGGTTGCCCCGGGAGACCAGTGGGTTGGATGAAAATATGTACTTACTTGAACTGTGGTTACCCAGGGAGACCAGTGGGTTGGATGAAGATATGTACTTACTTGAACTGTGGTTGCCCAGGGAGACCAGTGGGTTGGATGAAGATATGTACTTACTTGAACTGTGGTTGCCCCGGGAGACCAGTGGGTTGGATGAAAGCTTGTGACAATTTCATTAGACGGTCATTATGTGCTCGCATCTGTAGTATGCTACAACAGTCAACGATCAACAGATTACTGAATATCCCTCATTCTAAGAAGATATTTTATGCGAAATATATTACACTACTAACAATACATTAATCAGTCAGTTATTAAGTCAACATATTATATTTTGCATTTTAACAACTCAATTATTTCTTTCTCCGCATATTAGAAGTTAAGTAGTTAGTGTAATTATTATAACATTTATTTCAATAAATATTGGATATGGTTACAAAGTCTCAAAATGTATATATACATGTATATATATATATATATATATATATATATATATTAAAAAACATTGTATATATATATATATAATAGATATACAGTAAATTATTGCAACATACTTTAGGGATCTTCAGAATGTTAGAATCATAAAAGAAAAGCGTACTTTGCTGGCTCCACTTCATTAAACCTTTTGTGAAAATCCTTTGCAGCTGCAGTGAAGTTTTTGATGGCTGACTGCAAATAATCTACAAAATTAAGATATTCAATTAAATGGTTATACATACGTATAAATACATTGCTTCATATATTGCACATGGTATGAATAAATCACAAAGAAAAAACAATTGTCTTACTTGAAGAACTATCATTTGTATTACCATTTTAAAAATGGTCCATCGGTACTGAAGTCAGCTTGAGATATTTGACGAAAGCCTCTACCAGGTAATACTACACTTTGGATATAAACAAATTAAATTTTTGATCTGAAAAAGAACCATCCTGCAGATTTCTCAGTAATATGACACACCTGGCTGAGTCAGGTGTTTACAGGAAACGTAACAGACATGGTTGTTTAAACATGCACATGCATGCACGCACAAAACTACCCACACACAAAGCATACTAACCCAGGTTGACTAGGCTATGTCCAGATATGCTGGTTTTAGTCAACGTTTCTTTCAAGGCCACAAACTCCGTCTGTGTAACGGCCGCCAGCTCACGGCAGTCGAATGGCAGTCTTGTGCTTGTTGACAACTGTAGTACCATCTCCGCAACGACACGGGTCAGTGCCTCGTGGGCCGAGAACGACGGGTCAACATTTTCGCTGACCATTTTAAAGGTATCAGCAATTGTGCCATCAGAGGGGTAGGGCTGGGTGACACCTTTCTGGACCTGAAATCAAAAGTTTGTATTTGTATAATTTTACAGTGTGTATAGACAAACAAAGCAAACATTTCACACAACAGTTGTTGTTGGTTAATAAGAGGAAGGTGGCCTATGTGGGACAGGGATATGAAAAACTGAATGTTTCCAGCATTTTCTAATCTAGTTCTATAATTGACAGTGTCTGTGGTTAAATATTCTTATAAGCTGAAGTAGCTGTTCTCATCAAAGTATTATTACATAAGTCTATAAACATTGAAACACACTAATAAACCAATCAATTACTTATTAAGGTAGAGGAATATAACATTGCAAAGGGTTAAATGGACTGTCCACTTCCGTTGACCCGCACATCATTAGTTGTGTCAACACTGACAAGCCACACCTATTTTGAACGTTTTACTACAATTGCTCCATGAACAATTGTGACTCATCTTAACAAAAGCGGTCGGATGTCGGTAAATCAGATTTTCCGTAAATGCCAATTTTGTGAAAAAATCGGGCATTCGTCAATTTTGAGATTTTCCCTGAAAATAATTCTTTAGTATTCGTTTTATCGATTGCCACACTTGTTATCATCTAACTAACTCTTGTTTCATATATTTTAAAGACATTTGCGTAGGGCTGTGCTAAGTGTTCCGCTCCATTTCCATAAAACAAAGCCGAAAATGCCAGTAATTGCGCGCATTCTTTGCCGCTAATTTTGGGACGATCCCTATCATAACGGGTATCACCGCGTAGCTTAACGCGTCATCTGTCCATATATGGTCACATCTATGCTAATGCGTGCATTGTCCGGCCTCCAGAATGCTTGGAATAGACCCCCCTATTCGTTCAACTGTGGTAAACAAACCGGGGTCACATGGTAGCAACAGCTCCGGCAACAGTTCTCATTGGTCCAGCGTGGAACATTTGCATAACCGCATGCGCGCACCGTGTATTTACTTCGCGTCACTGCTGACCTAGTTAGCGAGTGAACACGAAGCGAAAAATGGCGTGCAGTGTGGCGAAGTTGTTAAACTCTGATGCAAGTGATCGGGCACAAATAGATAGTTTGATTGAGGCAACCGGAGTACTTTTTGGAGGAAGTGACTGATGAAAGCGTGGCGGACGATGACGAGGATGACAATTTTGTGAACTACATCACTGACGAAGACGAATATTGAATTCGACTTTCGTGAGAATGATTACGACACGGCACGGCTACGCAAGTCGCGCTGACCGATCCGTAGAGACGGTGTCAGATTCTCCGGATGATGAATTGGGAAAAGCAAATGCAATATCATGAAAATTATACTATCTTTGAGTTGTCCAAATTTCAGCCAGATATGTCCATCCTAACCAAGGCATAAACAGCAGCAGAGTTTGTTCGCTTTTCTTAACAACGAAGGTAATTGCATAAATGATTAATTAATCTGCAATTGTTTTTCTAATAAACATTTTGTGTTCATATTAACACGGTATCTTAAGAATTACATTATCTTCCAACATGCCAAGTTTCAAAAAGGTCGGTCCATGGTAACTAAGGTACATTCCATGAAACTTAACAAATATTTTGCATCAACTTTGAAGGCCATTTTCTTACTTTGAAGGTTTCTACCCCACACATGTTTGTCAAGCTATAACTTCGGCTAGAATCGAGATATCTTCTAGCATGATATACCATATGAAAGCAGATATTATGCTCTTTCCAGTGGTACTAATAACTCAATTTTGAAAATTACCGACATTCGACCGATTTTGTTAAGATTAATTTATGAGGCTGCAGAACACCAAAATGTGAGTCTGTGTTGAACCAATGGACAGCAGTAATGGTGCCAGCAGTGGACATGGGCTGACGGCAGCATTGCTTGACCACAAGTAGACTGTTGTGGACTCTGGCAGCTACTCACATTGTATATGTATCTCGGCCACACTGTGGGTATGCCCAGAGAGTGGACAAAGGCGGCCTGGTCACTCAGCCACGTGGGGTAGTGGATACTGCAACACACCAACGAGAAACGACTGTTGAGTGTTGAACAGAACGCCACAGTAACTGAATTCACTGGGGTTTTTTCATTTATATTTTGCATTTTCTTTGCCACTTCAAACATTGTGTGTGTGTGGTGTGGTGTGGTGTGGTGTGGTGTGGTGTGGTGTGGTGTGGTATGGAGTGGTGTTTGTGTGTGTGTGTGTGTGTGTGTGTGTGTGTGTGTGTGTGTGTGTGTGTGTGTGCGTGCGTGTGCGCGTTTCCAAGGTGTGGTGTGGTGTATTGTGGTGTATTGTGGTGTGGTGTGGTGTGGTGTGGTGTGGTGTGGTGTGGTGTGGTGTGGTGTGGTGTGGTGTGGTGTGGTGTGGTGTGGTGTGGTGTGGTGTGGTGTGGTGTGGTGTGGTGTGTAATTACACAGACGGTCACAGACAAATATTCCATACATTCACACTAGTTATGACGGTGGTGAGAAGGTTACACAATGCAGTTAGTTATAAAATAAATACATAAATAAATAAGTATTGATATTAAATAAATATCTTAAAATGAAATAAATATAATAAATAAATATACATAAATTAATATTATTTTAATGTGATGGAGCTATCCTTTTGAACTATATAAAAACAAGACTTCTCGTATAGAATGTGGTTGGATGGATGGGGGGGTGCATTTTGTAATTCTGCAAAGAAAAATTATAATGCATTTTACAGCGTTTCAGAACTTACAATTTTGAACAATCCCAAATGGTTTCAACTGACATGGCATGGTAGCCAATACATTTTAACAAGATTTAACAAGACCATCTAGAGAATCAACTGTAGATGGCAGGTGGACAAGGAAGCCCTTTGGCTTTTCGAGAGTCAACCTATCTATCTAAATGTACCCCGCCCTTCTTAGGTATGTCGATTTTATTTTTAAACATTAACACTACTAGCACCTTACCAAATACACTGTCCAGTCATGTTCACAGTACCACCAGTGTGCATTAACACGTTTCACTTAACAGGTGACATCCATAGAATGTAAGATAATAATTGAGCTCAATGTGATAAAGTATAACCTACTGAGGCAAGTTGCGATTATTTGGGTCAGGCATAAGCTTGCTCCAGCGTTGGTACAAGGTCTCTGGTCTGCCAGGGACCGATTTAAACATAGTAGTGACGTTTCTAATAAGACTGTGTAACAGGGGCATTGCTTCAACGTTCAGTGTCAAGTTTCCTGGAACAAAAAGGTAGACATTTTAAAGGAACTCACAAGACAAGCGAAGAGCAAACTATGAGAATACAAATGTCTTAATAAAGATAATCACTTGTGTTTTTATTGAAAATGCAAACTGGAGAAATTAGCAGCACTGTCCAATGCATATTCAAGGTTTATGCATGATTATATTACATGAATAAAGCGAGAAGGCTGATTATCCAATGACCTTTTTATATTATCTGTATAGAAATAAAAACACACATTTCAACCAAACAAGTAATAGGAACAGCTGCCATGTAACTAGAGAATATGCTGAGTTTATTCGTTCAATCCATCAGCACACAGATCAAGTTGAAATGAACTCTCACCAGCGACAGCGGCAGCCAGGTTGATGTAAGCTACAGTACCATCTGCAAGCTGCTTACTGTGGGCCTACAACACACGACACACGCACTAGTGCAGGCACCAATGGACACCAGGAACAGCAGACACAAGGGACAGTCTGATCAAGGTAAAGTCTGAACAACAAAACAGTCTGACCAATGAACAGTCTTACCATGATACTGTTTGACCAAAGGAACAGTCTGACCAATGAACAGTCTTACCATGATACTGTTTGACCAAAGGAACAGTCTGACCAATGAACAGTCTTACTCTGCATGGCAGGGGCGTCAAACTCCATGAGGTATTGCAATACCCGCATACGCATATGGTACCAAGATACTGTTTGATCAACGAACACTCTGAACAAGGAACAGTCTACACAATGAACAACCTGATCTAGTCCCTGTGTCAGGATCAATTCCACCTACATAGATAAAAGAAATAGGAATAGAATGTATCAGAAATAATGTCTTTTAAATAAAATAAAAAAATTCCACACATTAAATATACACTGTATGTATATATATATATATATATATATATATATATATATATATTTATATATATATAAATATATATATATATATAAATATATATATATATATATAGTGTCATGTCTAATTAATACGTCTTCAATAATCCGGCTGTTTCGCGATTCTAACGTTTTATGTGGGAACCATCATGGTACCATGTATAATAAGGTGTCTCACTAATCTGTACATTTCTGGGAACCAAATTGTCCAGATAAATGAGACATGACCGTATGTTGAAAAATATACAATACCTATTAGAGAGAAATGGACAAACAGGAAATGAAGTAACAATGCTCACATTACCATTATTATAAATTTCTCTATAATTTAAATCAGCTCAGATTTTATCAGACATTATTTGGCATATTATAATGGCATGGTTATTATTAGTAGTAGTAGTAGTGTGAATGAACACATGTTGATGACGAACGTTAAATGATGAAGATTGACTGTAAAACAGAAGACATAAATAGAATTACAGGAGCCAAGGGTTAATCATACCTCAACCCATTCACTGGATCCTATTGACCCTTGCTCCCCCGCATCCCAGTGGGCAAACAAGATGGATCTTCGTGGCTTCCAACCTAAAAACATGTTCCAGAACATTAGGTATTTTCAGATGAATCTCAGAATCATGTGATGCTAATTTAAAATCTGCTTAATTTATAAATCAATACTGTGCAGGAGACAAACAGTTGTATACATGTGATTTATGACATTTGGTGCATCTAAAAACAGTGTGTATTACGTCATAGTATGACATGATTACATAAATTGTGTGTGACATGTCATCTTATTTAAGACAATGATAAGCACTGCGAGTTTCAAAAACGGTGATAACATTTAGATGGTTTAAATAATGATACGTCTTGGAAACATGTACACATATTTACATTTATTTATTAACACAAACTAATGCAATGTGATCACAATGATGATGTTGCTATGTTACAAACACATTTTGTCTTGAGTTACAATTATTTAATTATGTGTAAGTAATAACAACATCACTTTATTTGCATATATAGTCATTTAAATACGGCACAAGGATCACGTAAAATATTTCAGTTAAGTTGTGTTAATAGCTCAACTATCATTTATGGAATACATAACTGTATAACATAGTGGTTATTAACTACACTTTTCCATACCTTTGTTCACCATTTCACCGAGTGCCTTCGCAACTTCCATCATTACTGCCGTGCCAGTGTTTGGGTTGACGCCGCCGTTAAACCATGCGTCGTAGTGACACCCCACAATCACATAGCGGTCTAGCAACACCACAGAGAATAACCTGGCATCAGATGTGTGGAACGTAGAACACAGTAGGAGTTGGTGGAACAGCGTGGAACTGAACGTAGAACACAGTAGGAGTTGGTGGAACAGCGTGGAACTGAACGTAGAACACAGTAGGAGTTAGTGGAACAGCGTGGAACTGAACGTAGAACACAGTAGGAGTTGGTGGTACAGCGTGGAACTGAACGTAGAACACAGTAGGAGTTGGTGGAACAGCGTGGAACTGAACGTAGAACACAGTAGGAGTTGGTGGTACAGCGTGGAACTGAACGTAGAACACAGTAGGAGTTGGTGGTACAGCGTGGAACTGAACGTAGAACACAGTAGGAGTTGGTGGAACAGCGTGGAACTGAACGTAGAACACAGTAGGAGTTGGTGGAACAGCGTGGAACTGAACGTAGAACACAGTAGGAGTTGGTGGTACAGCGTGGAACTGAACGTAGAACACAGTAGGAGTTGGTGGTACAGCGTGGAACTGAATGTAGAACACGGTAGGAGTTGGTGGTACAGCGTGGAACTGAATGTAGAACACGGTAGGAGTTGGTGGTACAGCGTGGAACTGAACGTAGAACACGGTAGGAGTTGGTGGTACAGCGTGGAACTGAACATAGAACACAGTACATCAGTGACATAGCAGAACATGGTGTCAGTTCATCTCTCTCTCTCTCCCCTCTCTCCCTCCCCTCCCCCCCCCCCCCCTTAACAGTTGCCTTGTATACTGTTACTTTTCCAACGGGACGTCACAAAAACCACATTTTCAGCAGCAGCTTTATGCATTTTAAAAAGACACTTAGTACGTTTTAATTAGAAATTTGGTTTAAGACGGAGTGCCGCGGTGATCTGGGTGGACGAGTGTGGGCCGACTTACCTGGTTCTTCATCACCTTCTATCAGACCAAACACATTGGTCACTGCTCGTTCCACCAGGAGATTGTTAACCACCATCTTAACTGTCCTACAACATCAGTGACACCTGTCAGTGACATCTGTCTGTAACACCTATCATTGACACCTGTCTGTAACACCTATCAGTGACACCTGTCTGTAACACCTATCATTGACACCTGTCTGTAACACCTATCAGTGACACCTGTCTGTAACACCTATCAGTGGCACCTGTCTGTAACACCTGTCAGTGACACCTGTCTGTAATACCTGTCAGTAACACCTGTCAGAGACACCTGTCAGAGACACCTGTCAGTGACACCTGTCAGTAACACCTGTGAGTGACACCTGTGACACCTGTCTGTAACACCTGTCAGTAACACCTGTCAGTGACACCTATCAGTGACACCTGTCTGTAACACCTGTCAGTGACACCTGTCTGTAACACCTGTCAGTGACACCTGTCTGTAACACCTGTCATGTCAAGAACACTTTTCAGTAACACATGCAGTAACAACCATCAGTAACACATGTCAGTAACACATGTCAGGATCATATGTCAGGAACATATGTCAGTAACATATGTCAGTAACACATGTCAGGATCATATGTCAGTAACACATGTCAGTAACACATGTCAGGATCATATGTCAGGATCATATGTCAGGAACATATGTCGGGAACACATGTCAGTAATATATGTCAGAGAACAACTATAACACATGTCAAGAACACCTTTCAGCAACATACGCAGTAACATATATACTAACACATGTCAGTAATATTAGTCAGGAACACCTGTCAATAACAGAATAACACCCGTCAATAACATCTGTGCATGCGACGTTTGTCATCTTTTCTTATGTTGACTTAGAAAACATTTGTGTTGAACCGTGATGAAGGCAACAAGAGGGTGTTGAAAGGTTCACGTTGATCAAAGATGAATCCAGAAAGGTAACATAACAGTTACTACAACCACTTCCAAATCATGATCATAAATGAATCCAGAAGTAACTTATGATCTGATGTATTAAACAAGGTATCATTTACAAATATAATATTGTACCTGGGCATACTGTGAAACTGTGCACACTATTAATATAAATCAGCACACAGCAGATGTAATACAATGTACATCGTAATTGATGTGTTCATAACATTTCTCATGATCCAATAACAGGACATATGCAGCAATAATCTGAGTATTTCCCACTCACATGTTGTGGGTTCTGGTTTGTTGCCCATTTCCAGTTGTTGCGTTCCCGTCAAGTTTTGCTGCATACCTTGAAGAAACCATGCACAAAAGTTCTGATCAGTATGAAAAACTGGACGACACATTTGTAGGATGCAATATAGAACATGTTGCATTAATTGTTTATTCTACACTGAAGTAAAAAAATTGGAAAATTGTATTCACCTCGTGTTGTCTGTGTCTTTTGGAAGAGGCACAATAAGCAGTTGAAAGCTTTTATCAGGTGTCTTTCCCAAGTGAAATAAACAATCCCATGCTTGACATTTCTCAAGTCATAAATATGAAGCTAACATCAAGTGATGAGCTCTCATAAGAAGAAGATACCATCATCAACATTTTTTCTCTCATGAATGTCATAAATTAATGTAATGGAAATAAATGTGGTCAATGAGAATGACTACTGATTCCCACTGTGGAAAAGATATATATATATATATATATATATATATATATATATATATACAGTGTATATATAATTATATATTATACAGTGTATATATAATTATATATAGTATATATATAATTATATATATATGTGTATATATATATACATATATATAATTATATAATATATACACAGTGTATATACATATACACCTATGTATAACTGGACAAATATAAGAGTTTTATTGAACATACAGATAAATATTCTCCTATCTCGATCTGTTTAATGTAATATGTACTTCATATAAAGAAACTGGTAACATTTTTATATAACATATAATTTTATATGTATGTATATATAATTTATATATATACTTCATTATTTTCTGTGCATCGTCGTATCCTATTGGTTGTACAAGTATCGTTGGCAGATTGGCTTCAGACATCGGGATCCGCAAAACTCCATCTACAACCCACGTGCACAATCATCATGTGCAACTCTTCTGCGTATGGAGGTCAAATGTGACGTACTTCCTGTCTAAGCTATCAAATACACATCCAGGACCACTGCCACAATCAGAGTGCAAACTGTATGTTGGGTAACTTATTTACTAAGCCGCTTGCGTGCATTGACTTTATACACAGTTATAAGGGATGAGAGGAATAGAGAAGATGTGGACAGACTAAGGAAGAAGCTGGAGTGAAAGAGAGTTTCATGAAAATGCTGGTAAGGATTTGATAAATCTATAATAAATTAATTATAAGTGTATACTCATGTTTACTCCCTTTAAAAGCATATTTCTTCATTATTTTCTATTTTTTCACATGACTTATTATTAAGTAGTTATTTAGTTGATTTGAGTTCTTTCTCATGTTGTGTGTCGTAAACTGATTGATTGATTGATAAAAGTAATAAACAAACATTCAACTAATAACTTTTAAGTAATTTTAATTAGATTGCGTAAACATTATTTAACACAAGTTACAAACTGCATAAAATATAACTTGCCAATGCTGGGAAATTCGGGCGTAAGTGGGTCACCAAAACTTGGAGGGCGCGCAGAGTCAGCCCGGGCTGCCCAACCGGGCAACCACCAGCCTTCCGGAGTGTGTTTGGGCACCTTGGACGGATGTACATGAGCCGGGTCAGGAAAGAGAAGTACCCCCACCGCACCCCACTTCTCCGCATTCCTCACCTGTGCAGGTAGATGACCGTTTAATAAGATCAGTCAGATAATCGCATAAAATGTTTTAATGTCTTAAATTATTTTAATTATTTTTATAAATACATATCGTATGTTCTCTACATTATAATTTATATTTACGCTACTGTCTTAAATTATATATATATTATTTGAATTTATTTTAACAAATATACTTTGCATCTTTTATGTACCTATCTCAATCTCTATGATTGCAGAGAGAGTGAAATAAACTATTAAACTAATATTATTATATTATTACTGACATCAAATGTGATTAAATGTGGTTAAATAAAGAGATTTAACTATTTACACTATGCAACTTCAAAATAGAGAATTTTTAAGTATAAAATAATGCATTTTTAAGAGTATCAACAAAATTATAAATTAAATAAGGTTAACACAAAACCTCAGATTAAGGTTTTGTTTTGACTATCTTTGTCAGTGACCTGTGGTGTTCCTCCATTCAAAATATACGAAACATTAAATGAGCATTGTAAATTGCCATAAACTGTGAGCAACAAAACAAGTTTAGAACATGTATTGTCTTTTTAAATGGTACAAAGACACTTCGCCTAACACAAACCATAGCAAAGTCCCTATCCCTAAAAGATCATTAGCTAAAATGCAATATCTGCTCTATGGAGACAGTGGTGGAGGAGTATGTTTTCACTAACTGTGACGGATCCCTTACCTTGATTCCACTGCAAATATTTCCATAGCGCATAATGATGATCTTATTTTTGCAGGATACAGATTTGACATGCAGCTGGTGGAAGTCTGATACCTCGCCATAGTTTGCATACACCAGCTCCCCCTACAAACGGCATTAGTCATTTCATTACAAGATGGATGGTTAACTCTTAAATGGTGTTAGAATATTCAATATGGCAGCGTTTCAAGTTTTTACCCTTATTACTTAATCCCAAACTGTACTCCCTTGCTCTAGCTGACACCTAATGATAATAATAATTAGGTAATTTCCTTTGCACCTAAATGCCAGGAAACCAAGCTATTATTGATATGCAAGTTTATACAGATAATTTTTTAATGATTGCAGAATTGTGTAGTATTTTCAGTTGGGAAAATGCAGAACTATTGAACCAGGTGGTGTCATTTACGGAACTCGGGCCAAGTCTCAAAGGATACATATTCGCCAATGTTGAGAAACAGGTTTTACACAAAATCATGCCTGGTGTGAATTTTGAACTAAAAATGTTGCCGTGTCAGGCGGATGAGCAAACCAGTACACTATTGCGCTGTCTCAAATCACAATGATACATTGCAATGATATGTCTTTGAAATGATACGATATAGCATAGGAACTAAATGTAAAGGCTACCGCAGGAAGCACAAACTACTAGCTTCAAGATGACGTATACACTTCATTGGATGTTTATATAAACAGTTCACAATATTTACACATTTTGATTTACAGTCACCGGTTTATGAGCTGTGCCAAAGACATGTATGTTATCACTACACTATTAAACATGTCTATTTTCATATTCTCTGTCATCTTTAATAATGCATATAGTGTTCCCATTTGTAAAAAGTATCAAGATACATGAACACAGACATGCTCATGTTTTGCTATTTTGTTATTAGCTCAAATGAAACTTGATATTTAAAATACATTATTTAGAATAGCAGACAAATTACATAATCTGTAATTAAAGACAGTTATATTACAATTAAATCAACCTGACTTTTCAACAACAACAGATACCGGTACTAGGACATACCGGTAGTTCAACTCAATTATTACTATTAAAACAAACCCAGCAGAAAAAGATCTTAAATCTCTCCTGTGTACGAATCTTGCTATCAAGTGAGATATCTAAAATTCTGTGACACAGATGCTAAACAACATGTTTCACCTGAACAGTCCCATTGGCAGAAAATGCGTTGTAGGGATGATTCATTTCTGGATGATTAATGCGGGGCGGGCCACTGTATGAGGCATCTATGGCCACGGAGCCATTGGGCCACATCAACAGCACAGTGTTTGCTTCCGTCCTACAACACAGGCACGTGCACGGCTTGACAATAACACTGAGTATCTAATGCTGATCTCAGTATCACGAATGTCATTTCTACTCAATTATGATGTAATTTAGTATTGTTTTATATATAAACAACCTTGAATATTTTATTTTTAGTATATTCATTTATTTCAATACCAGCAGCGTGACTAATTTAAAACCCTCTATAAACGAAAGACTTCCTTGTTTATTCATCATGTACGTTTTTGCTTTCTCCCGAAACCTTGACAAATCTTGTTATCTGTTTATATACATGAGAGAAACTATAAGAAACAAAAGGGTACATCAGAAATTCAAACAAAATGAGCCAGCGGCATTACTATTATCAACACACTGATACATACCAGTTTGGGTTTGAGAGGTTGACCGCGTATGAAGACACGCTCACTTTCAGGTGATACTTCTCCATTTGTTTCTTCAGGGTGTTTCCCAAAATGGTATTACTGGATGCCCCAGAGAAGTGAACACTGCCTGTGTACTGTCTGCCAGACATAACGACGGAGGTTAAACTACCAATTCTTATACAAACACGACAACATTCTTACTTGACAATAAGTTGACCGTTACTCTAATATTTCAGGAGAGTAATGGTCCAACAGAAACCCATTAACTTACATACAACTTACATACTGTGATAAAAAAGAGCTGCATAAATTTAGTATTGAACTTGATAGTTAGGATTTCTGAAATAGTACTGATTTCTTGCAAAAATTTGCAATTACATAATAATTAGTCTAACAGTGACAGCAACTACACAATGACATGTACTGTACAAGTACTGTGACTTACAGCTACACAATGACATGTACTGTACAAGTACTGTGACTTACAGCTACACAATGACATGTACTGTACAAGTACTGTGACTTACAGCTACACAATGACATGTACTGTACAAGTACTGTGACTTATCGCTACACAATGACATGTACTGTACAAGTACTGTGACTTACCGCAAGTGTGTCTTGATGCTCTCTAGCTGGATGTATTTCTGTAGTTCTTTACTGATGTCTGAACTGTAAGTCTGAAATCAAACAAGCAAGGGAAGAACTGGATCAATGTGTGCCGGAATGCGGTGTCATCTAAGTTGACAACGTACCACAAAGATGGTTTGGTCATCTCAAAGAATCATGGGGGAACGAAATTACTATATTGGTGCCACCTATGATGGAGAACATTTAAATGACAAAACTAAAATGCTACACTCAAAAAGATTGTTGGCTTGTTAACACGCACACAAAACATCGCCCCCATAGTTGTGAGACTGGCAGAAAGTAACGGTAAAGGCAAGATCTTATATAGCGCAGTATTCGATCCATAGGACTGCTCAAAGCACTTTTACACTTTACTTCCCTGACAGACCTGTTCAATCAGACACCATCTCAACTTCTCTGGGAAGCATCCAGCCATATGCTACAATTAATGTGCGAAGGCTGCTCGTACATATATCCACCACTGTCTATAGCCAGGTACTCATTTATACAGCTGAGTGAACTGGAGCAATGCAGAGTGAAAAAACTTGCCCAAGGTTTTTACACCGCAGCACAGGATTCGAACCCGGATTCTCTTAGTCGAGAGTCCAAAGCTCAACCCCTGAGCCATTGCGCTCTGGCAGAGAAATGAGTGAACATTCAAACAAACATAGAGACATGGCCTCGGTTTGATTGTACAGTGTATCCACAGCTTTATGCAGAGACCTGTCCACCCGTCATTTGGACTATGGAATATGGACGGATAGAAATATGGGTGGACGGGTAAAAAAATGAAGGAGCAAAAAAACGTTTTCCAAAACCATACATATTGTCAGTTATGCCTTGAAGTGTAAATGTTGTCACATATGTGTGTGTAGTTCACTTCAGGTCATCAGGCACATTTGAAAGTTTGTAAGCTGGCTTAACAGTTAACATCCATGTGTCCATCAAAACATGTGTGACTGGCATTAATTTTATCCTGCATAAAGCCCTGATGCAAACGAGTGAACATATAAACAAACAAACACACAGAGACATGGCCTCAGTTTGATTGTATCCACCTTGCCAACTCACCTGGTAGCCGTCGCGGTAGGCACACACACGGGCATGGATGAACTTCTCCTGGACATTACGACGCAGAGCGTAGCCGATGATGAGGCCGAGGAGGAAGATGACAGAGAAGATCATCGCCTTGAGCAGCATCCCCTTGCGCCCGCTGAAGATGCTGGGCTTCGGAGGTTGGGGCCCATCCATGCGCTGGTAGTCCACCTCCACCTCGTCCCGGTCACTCTCCCACTTGCTGCTGGGCATCTTGACCTTTGACCCTGGTCAGTTGTCACACTGGTCAAGGGGGTCTCTGCTTTGTCACTGTGCTATCCAATGGGCACTGTGTCACTTTCCAATGTCAGAACGGTCTCTGTCAATAAAGCACAATGTTCTACATTCATATGGCGCTCGATGCCTGATTGCCGAAATATTTATAAAAATATTCAATTTTTTAATATAAAATACTATTAGAAACCACATATGTAAACGTAAACAAAAGTATACAGTTTATACCATGCCTTTCCAATATTTATTTATCGTGGTATGCTGGACTTTGTCAAAAAAACATCCAAAACACTATTTCAATACAACTTAAAAGCATTGCCTGTAGCACAAAAATGTCGCTGTACATACATGATTGTATATTCATATCACAAAACACATCTGCAACTATTTACTATTAAACATGCTGTAACTACTCACTGTGACATTACGATCATCTAACCATAAACTTTATGTTTTCATTATCAACGCATTCTTTCATAAAACAATTATGAATGACAAGTGTTTCCGCACTGAAATCCACCTAGAAGCAGACAGAAGTGTTTACACAAAATGATAGTTCCTGGCATTCTATTGTAATTACCCGGTAATCTGAAATGTGGTAACATTTACAATCACACCTTCCGTCACACATGCATGCACGCAAACACACCACCACTATCTCCATACATTACGTCATGCAACTTTTTTCAAGCTCACATGCAATTACGAGTGTTTTTGTTCCTAGTCCCGGTAGGCGTTCACCCACTGGAGATTGGTCAGACATTGCCACCCATTATTTTCAGGCTAAATTTAAGCCCTTCATTATGGATAGCACACAATACATTGTATATATGCATGAATGGTTGTTATCACGCTGTGACAGATGTGGGCAGCATCATCAGTTGTGTGGTGATGGTATGCATGGTAATGTTCCATGTGGATATTGATGCTGGGCAAGAAATGATGACGAACAACGAAGAATTAATCCCTGGAGCAGAAACAAAGCTGTTAAACATCCCATCGGGACAGGCACAGAGATTAACATCTGCATTGCTGGAAGTAACCACATTCATCATGCCTGCCAGGGTGTGTAGGTTTCTCTGGCAAACACATTAGGTTTGTTAACAAATGCACTTTAATGCTGTGCATCTGAATGTGCATACTTTAAATGTCCAGTGCATTTGCTTTGAAAGTGTGCCCAAATAATTTATACTGAAATATGACACCAACATTTCATTGTTCAAATATGCAACCAAACGCTCTTCCAGTGCTAAAATGTCAATTTAATGATATAACTTAATTATATAGACACACAAACATAGGTGAACAGTGCTCGGAGAACTTCCAGGCAGTTATATTAATATGATATTAACAATTACTCAATGATGAACATATTACTTTAAGAACTTGTAGCCCAATGCGTTTATACCTTGTCTTATACATAGTCCTATATACGACATGTATTAATGATGATTTTATTTCATTATACTAGTACAATGCTTGCCTGCTTGCCTGTGTATGTTATATAAACATGCGAGTACACATTCATAATTATGCAATCTGTTATAAGTGATCAGCTGTCTTGGGTGACTGCTTTTGCTGGGCTGGAAGGGCAGTCACCCAAGACAGGTTTTACTGTATATATATATATATATATATATATATATATATATATATATATATATATTGTGTACCAATTCTTGTTCATAATTTCCAACGCATCGTTATAAAACAATACAATGTCGCATGTGTGATGACTGCTGTCCACACTGTACTACTGTAACTACTAGCTGTTACAAGATTATGTTGGAAATGTATGTAAGATATTAAGGCAAGTTTACACTTCTTTTTTGTACTCATGAATCTAATTTTGTAAAATACTGTAACTTGTAAAGATGTCAGAAGCAGAAAGTGCCACATGTTGACGGAGTGTACAGAAACGTCATGGAATTATTCCCTGATGCAGGAACACATTTTTACAATAGTTACCCTCGTTTTGGTCATACATGTATGTGATGGATGCAGCTCGAGACTGATTACAATTTAATGTTGCAATGATAAATTGTGTGGCAAAATCAAAACGAGTAATTATAAAAAAAATCATTTACACATGCAACCAAAAACATTTGCTAATTCTAAAAAAAAAAAAAAAAATTGCATTTCAATCAGTTAAAACATTAACACCGAAGTCTGAAGTACGTCAATATAAAGAAAAAGAGGAAGACTGATAAAAAGAGGTAAGAAGAGTATAAAGAATGATTATGGTGTTAGGGGGCCTGAAGTAGAAAGATATGAAAAACTGAAAAAAGTAGCACTCCCAGCAAACAAGGAACCATTTCTGAACCAGTTGACACGTGTCATACTGGTTCATAATTGGTACCGCTCCACCAGTACGTGTTTTCATGTGTATTCACGTGAATACACGTGTTCTGTCTGTTGTCACGAGTTTGACACGTGTCGTACTGGGTCAGAACTGGTGCGGTTTCACTGGTACGTGTCTTCACGTGAATTCACGTGATCTGTCACGTGTTTAACTGGGGAAACTGGTACGGTTCTATCCGTACGAGTATTCACGCGAATTCACGTGTTCATACACGTGTCTAACTGGGGAAACTGGTACGGTTCTAGTGGTACGAGTATTCACGCGAATTCACGTGTTCATACACGTGTCTAACTGGGGAAACCGGTACGGTTCTAGCGGTACGAGTATTCACGCGAATTCACGTGTTCATACACGTGTCTAACTGGGGAAACTGGTACGGTTTTAGTGGTACGAGTATTCACGCGAATTCACGTGTTCATACACGTGTCTAACTGCGGAAACTGGTACGGTTCTAGCGGTACGAGTATTCACGTCAATTCACGAGTTCATTCACGTGTCTAACTGGGGAAACTGGTACGGTTCTAGCGGAACGAGTATTCACGTTAATTCACGTGTTCATTCACGTGTCTAACTAGGGAAACTGGCACGGTTCTAGCGGTACGAGTATTCACGCGAATTCACGTGTTCATTCACGTGTCTAACTGGGGAAACTGGTACGGTTCTAGCGGTACGAGTATTCACGTTAATTCACGAGTTCATTCACGTGTCTGACTGGGGGAACTGGTACGGTTCTAGTGGTACGAGTATTCACGCGAATTCACGTGTTCATACACGTGTCTAACTGGGGAAACCGGTACGGTTCTAGCGGTACGAGTATTCACGCGAATTCACGTGTTCATACACGTGTCTAACTGGGGAAACTGGTACGGTTTTAGTGGTACGAGTATTCACGCGAATTCACGTGTTCATACACGTGTCTAACTGGGGAAACTGGTACGGTTCTAGCGGTACGAGTATTCACATCAATTCACGAGTTCATTCACGTGTCTAACTGGGGAAACTGGTACGGTTCTAGCGGAACGAGTATTCACGTTAATTCACGTGTTCATTCACGTGTCTAACTAGGGAAACTGGCACGGTTCTAGCGGTACGAGTATTCACGCGAATTCACGTGTTCATTCACGTGTCTAACTGGGGAAACTGGCACGGTTCTAGCGGTACGAGTATTCACGTTAATTCACGAGTTCATTCACGTGCCTGACTGGGGGAACTGGTACGGTTCTAGCGGTACGAGTATTCACGTTAATTCACGAGTTCATTCACGTGTCTGACTGGGGGAACTGGTACGCTTCTAGCGGTACGAGTATTCACGTTAATTCACGAGTTCATTCACGTGTCTGACTGGGGGAACTGGTACGCTTCTAGCGGTACGAGTATTCACGTTAATTCACGAGTTCATTCACGTGTCTGACTGGGGGAACTGGTACGGTTCTAGCGGTACGAGTATTCACGTTAATTCACGAGTTCATTCACGTGTCTGACTGGGGGAACTGGTACGCTTCTAGCGGTACGAGTATTCACGTTAATTCACGAGTTCATTCACGTGTCTGACTGGGGGAACTGGTACGGTTCTAGCGGTACGAGTATTCACGTTAATTCACGAGTTCATTCACGTGTCTGACTGGGGGAACTGGTACGCTTCTAGCGGTACGAGTATTCACGTTAATTCACGAGTTCATTCACGTGTCTGACTGGGGGAACTGGTACGGTTCTAGCGGTACGAGTATTCACGCGAATTCACGTGTTCATTCACGTGTCTAACTGGGGAAAGTGGTACGCTTCTAGCGGTACGAGTATTCACGGGTTTATTCACGTGTGTGACTTAGGAAACTTGTACGGTTCTAGCGGTACGAGTATTCACGTTAATTCACGGGTTCATTCACGTGTGTGACTTGGGAAACTGGTACGGTTCTAGCGGTACGAGTATTCACGTTCATTCACGAGTTCATTCACGTGTCTAACTGGGGGAACTGGTACGCTTCTAGCGGTACGAGTATTCACGTTAATTCACGTGTTCATACACGTGTCTAACTGGGGGAACTGGTACGGTTCTAGCGGTACGAGTATTCACGCGAATTCACGTGTTCATACACGTGTCTAACTGGGGACATTGGTACGGTTCTAGCGGTACGAGTTTTCACGTTAATTCACGAGTTCATTCACGTGTCTAACTGGGGAAACTGGTACGGTTCTAGCGGTACGAGTAACAAAGGTTCGGCAAGCGCATTTTTTTTTAAACGAAAGTTGCGGTTTTGGGTTCATTTGCGCATCATATGTACCCCTAGATGATGCTCTTGATAGGTTCAGGATTTTGGAGCCAGACAATCATGTATTGATATGTGCAGGAGAGAGAGAAGACGTGAACAGACAACCGAGGTATCGTTCGCTGCTGCTTAAAAGATGGTTCCAATATCTCTCTTCAACTTCACTGCCATGCTTCTCTGCACGAAAACACGATTATTACCACAGGGGGACGAAGAGGCTCACAGCTCAGGACGGATATCAGTTGATGAACCAACACAAAATAAAAACTCATAGTGTTCCAGCAACTCATACAACATGTTTCAGGAATAGTCACCCCTCTGGGCATTGCCACTGCATATCATGTGTAAAACCAGACACGGAGCAATTAAAGCATTGATCACATTGAATAAAAGACTTGGTACAGGAATCAATTATAACACTCTTAAACGTCAGCTAACGTCACAATGTGCCACCATCATGCAACAGATAGAGCAAGACATTCCGGAGAACAAAAAATATGTCTCACAATCAACGTATATTTGCAATGGACAAACTGGATAGGAAAAGGAAGACATTAGAAGGCGGTACCTTCAATGCAACAACTGCAATCATTGTCGATAATATCGGCCATGTGACGTCTTGTGAGGATGCCAGACGATTTAAGGATGTGAGTATTCCAATCGTAACATCATGTAGAAGGAAAACACTGTCATTTCTAACACAGCCATTCCGGTGTGTTACATTTCTGCCAGATATAGATCTCACCAACATCTAGATGGTTGGGACGTTAGATATAGTTCAACTGTCAACCTTCCAGTAAGTAATTATTTTAACAATGTTTCGTACCTTCAAACAGATAAACAAACATAACTGTCGTGCTGTTTGTGCCTGGTTTGCTTCAACTTCTCAACGATAAATAGATTCATGGGGAAATCATTGTTCCTTGCTATGGTTACGAGCGAGACATGATTGTTTACGCACTAGCTATTTAACATAGGCCTAATGATGAAAGTATTGTCATTGTGGACTGTTAATCTGGAAATACATTTATACAAGTTACTCATACACGAGTGCTGTATCAAAGCAATGTACTTCATATATTAAATTTTTGTTAAAACATTTATTAAATGTACACACAACGAATTTCGTGTTTTTTGATTGGTGGTTCTGTTTTTGGGAGTAGGGTAGGGAAAAGGAATCACGTGTATTTCCGTTCAGCAGTTGTGTATTCTAATATATTATGTTTCCTACATATTAAATACACAGAAGAAACTAATGTACAAATGTAACGCAGGCAAATAATTTAAACAAAGACATATGTTGCACGCACGCACGCGCACAAGCACGCACGCACGAACACACACACATTAATACTGATAAAACTTATCGAATTATTACTGGTACAAAGCAGCAAAGAAAGGAGAACACAACCCAAGTCCTGCGATGTTGCTCAGTGAGGAAAACTATCATATCACAACAATCTCTCCCTATATGCATTATCCAACTTAGTGGATCGAATGACATGCTCTTGTCATGATTGCAGTGGTAAGTTTATTGCTTTTGCGTCTCCTGCTGACATCAATGCGTGCGTTTAATTTGCGTTCTCCCAGGAGGGTGCTTTTCACAGCTGCAGTGGAGGATAATTACCCTCACAAATGGGCAGTGTGTAGATTGTTTCAGGCGTGTGCTGTTCAGTAGTTTAGTTTGACTTTGATTATAAAACAAGTTGCAGGTTACAAATCAACCTTCAGTAATTTAAGTGTTTTAGAGAACACAAATTCAATTCACTTTCACCTCTTTGAAATACAGTTTTATGTTATTTAAAGTTGGGCGACCAGCTTGAAAGTTCTACTTCTGTGACATTAAATTACGCTTGGATTAAATTATTTCATGTTTACTACACATATAAATCGAATGCCTTTCAGTAGTAATAAGCCATATTATCACAGCAACACATTAAATACACCATATGTACAATATATATACATACGTATATACATACATACATACAACGATCAAAAGACACCTGAAGCTAGGCTACACACAGCGCTATACCACATCTAAAGTGCCCGTATAAGGCGGGTGGCCTCTGGGTAGGGTAACACAGCGACACACAACGAAGCGAAACACAGCGAAGGGTGTACCTACATAATATTCTCTGAAAATAAGTGTTTTTAAAAACAAATATGAAAAAAACTAATCTTTAGAAGAAACAGTTCGAACACCCAAAGAAATTCCAGTTTGTGAAAATATATTAAATACAATATTAGTATATATTTTGTAAGAAAACTACACCAAAGCCTTTTTCTCGCATAGTTAAATTTGGATTGAACTGTCAATGAACTCCAGGGTCCTTAAATTTAGCCTAGCCTAATGATACCCATGGAGAGGCTTCAGTGATTACATCCCTAGTGACACCATCTGCTAGTCATTTAAGAGCAGGCCAGGAACACTGAAGGTGACCTGTTTCCCTGCCTCTCGACAACATTGACAGTTACAAGGACTTAAAGTGGAGAAGGTACGTTTATTTAATCATTTATTTTGTGGTAAACCTTTGTACATTTCTAGCTTAACAAAGATATATTTGTGGCATGACTTTATGATATATATGTGTGTGTGTGTGTGTGTGTGTGTGTGTGTGTGTGTGTGTGTGTGTGTGTGTGTGTGTGTGTGTGTGTGTGTGTGTGTGTGTGTGTGTGTGTGTGTGTGTGTGTGTGTGTGTGTGTGTGTGTGTGTGTGTGTGTGTGTGTGTGTGTGTGTGTGTGTGTGTGTGTGTGTGTGTGTGTGTGTGTGTGTGTGTGTGTGTGTGTGTGTGTGTGTGTGTGTGTGTGTGTGTGTGTGTGTGTGTGTGTGTGTGTGTGTGTGTGTGTATATTATTTGCACAATAACTTTACCATATAAAGTAAAGACAAACCGTTGCCAATTACACAAAGGTAAATGGGAAATTAGAATTTATGAGGGTATAGGCAATTAAGTAATCTTAAATCATGTTATTGGATTTATTATTGTGTTTCTATTAAGAACAGGCTCACAGCTCCAGGACATAGATGAGCGGACACCTTTGCGATGGAGGCAAGCTTCACGACCTAATGCAACCCCCGAAGGAATAGCCTTATACATCAGTAATAAAAAGTATATTTTTGTTATTTTCTTAAGTATGTAGTCATTTTTATGGAGTCGCGTGTGGCTGAAATCACCTGAAGTTATATAGGGATGTGCCAGGCGCGAGGATGATAATATTATGTAGTACGTGCATGCTATTTGATTATAATTTATGTAAAATCTGTTTTTAATGCGCACATGCTATATGTGGACCTGATAATTATGATGGATGATGTTTTGCCTTCTCTTCGTTTAGGTAAATTTTCTGACTGTGCAGCCAGGCACCAGTACGAAAAGCAGGAATATCGTGAGAACGATGTTTGAAAAACTGGCTGTGCTGCAGGTCCTAAATTTATTTAGTGCTCGTGGCCAGTCACGCCGGGTCATCCTGAATGGCGTCACAACGAATAAAACAAAACGATGCTTCGTGTCGCTGACGCTGTACACATGTATAACGAGTGAGTATGCATAGTGTGTTTATATAAACGGATACTGGTTCAGGTCATAAGTAAACATTATGCGAATAGAAATACATGGGCTTGAGTGCAATACATAAAATGCCATTACAGCAATTATGGGGTACAAATAAAAGAATAAATAAGTGGGTAATACAAATAAATAAATAAAATAAATGAATAAATAAGTCGTGATATTTTCTGAATATGTTATTAAATTAATTTTTAAAAATAGGGTATAAATACACTACAAATATCATATGTACAATTGTGAGTTTTATCGAATAGTTATAACATTCACATAAATATAAGTTTTGTAAAAACTAATAAAAACCGATAGCAACAATCTCCATGTATGTGCACATTTAATATGGAAATTGTAGGTACAGTTTTCTGTATTGATACATTCTTCACGTGACGTATTTACCCCATACTAAATCTCTCCCCAGGGATTCAACGTGTTGCTCAGGGAACTGAACTCTCACACAGCCTGAAATAAAAAATCTTAAATAAATGTGTAAACTATTTCAATGTCCACGCCATGCTCATCAAGATCAGCGGCTCTACAGAATGGTTGGAAGAGTGGTTATATGTGATTCTTGAAGCTCGTGGGTTCTGTCGCGAGTGGAGGAGGTGTATGCACTGTACATATCGGTGGTACGGCGAAATCAGTTTAGAGCTTACTTCAGCTAACTTCATACAAAGCGTAAGAAATCTGTCGAGGGACTTGAACATAGTGGCATGCTTGGGGGGAGGGGGGGGGGGCATTTCAACCACGCCTACGTGTTTAGCATAACATTGAAAGTGATTCTTCCAATCTGTAATGCAACTTTGTTCTTCTGTTATAGGAGCCGGCCGACGGCTCGACATAGCCAGTGGGGATTTGTTTAGAGACACAGCAGAAGTACTGAAGTCTTATTCAAAAAGGAAAGACGTTAAGGTAGATACACAATAGACATTTTAGAGACATAATATGAATTCCCCAATACATGTTTCAGCTATACCTATCTCAAATTTAGCTAATAACTCATAGTTAATCGTATATCAAAAGTGGTGTGTGTGTGCGCGCGCGCGTGTGTGTATATGGATATGTGTGTGTATCTTTTTTTTATTCTGGGTAAATACAAATAAGCCTTGCTGTGTTAATTCCCAATTGAACATACGCCAGATTTTAATTAAAAATTAATTAATTGAAAGTTGACCAAATGGTACGATTTATGGCTAGAATTATTCGTCTTGACCATGATGTCAAAGAAATGCGTGATTCATCATATCAGACAGAAATTTTAGTTTCCCAAATGACTAAATACATTATTTGAACGTATATGTTACTTGCAGGTGGCAGCGGACTTGCAAGGTGGTGGCGAACTCGACCTAGGCCATGACGTAGTTGTCGACAGTGATGCGAGCGGCGAATAATATGGCTACACCCCTTCTGGACTTCCCCTACTGTTAGTGTAGATGAGAGTTGATGGCAGCCTGGTTGTTAGGTGCATGTTTTAAAGTTATTTGTAGACTATTTTAGTTGGCTAGGCACACTGAGGACGTGATGTTTAACTATTATACGCTATTATTTGCTTTAAATAAAAATTGTTGTGTCCAACGAGTTGGTCTGTCTTAATCTATACTAGGTATCAGTTGACTTCTGCGTCGGACCGTGTCTACACACCAAATGTGTTCATAGAATCCTGTGAATTCACGTACGACAATCGGGTGAATACACGTACAGAAACACGTGATTTTAGTGACGTAATCACGTGTCGATACACCAAATGTGTTCATAGAATCCCGTGAATTCACGTACGACAATCAGGTGAATACACGTACAGAAAACACGTGATTCTCACGAATGGAAAAACTCGTGATTTCACGAGCAGTAAACACGTGTCGACACACCAAATTTGTTGACAGAATCGCGTGAATTCACGTACGGCAATCAAGTGAATACACGTGCAGAAAACACGTGTTTTTCACGAATGGAAAAACTCGTGATTTCACGAGCAGTAAACACGTGTCGACACACCAAATTTGTCGACAGAATCCCGTGAATTCACGTACGGCAATCAGGTGAATACACGTGCAGAAAACACGTGTTTTTCACGAATGGAAAAACTCGTGATTTCACGAGCAGTAAACACGTGTCGACACACCAAATTTGTCGACAGAATCCCGTGAATTCACGTACGGCAATCAGGTGAATACACGTGCAGAAAACACGTGTTTTTCACGAATGGAAAAACTCGTGATTTCACGAGCAGTAAACACGTGTCGACACACCAAATTTGTCGACAGAATCCCGTGAATTCACGTACCGAAAACACGTGAATTGAGCCAGTTGAACTCGTGAATTCACTTACTGAACACGTGAAATCACGGGTCGTTGTTTGCTGGGCTGACTCGTAGGCTTGAGGCTGACCCCATGAGGAAACATGGTGAGAGAAGAGGATAAAGATAAGCAATTATTAGAGTGACTGACATTTGCAAAATCACATATACACTATATATTATTGCTGCTCCCATTCTTCCCATTGAAAAATGAAAACTTAATAAACCCTACACTAAAATTACATATTATTTGTTTGTTTTATATCTTTTATTTATTTTTTATTTGTGCTGATCGAGATCGACTATGTTATAATCCTCAACTTTATGAGTTTATGTAATACAGGGAGAAGAAGAAATCTGTAAAGTTTAGTATGACTGTTACAGAAACATGAAGTGTGATCAAGTATACTTTTTGTTCATCTTTATATTCTCTATATATATATATGTCTTGCATTTTAAGATGTATACAGTTTTCAATATGTTTCAAACTTATAAAAGCAGACGTCATTGAAAATATTATCCTTCAGGAGTAATTGCTGATATCGAAACGTTTTAACGGCTGTACGTTACAAGTCACATGCCCAGTTATGACTCGATTTGTTGAGTTGCATCAGTCTGTGACTCTGCCTTGCTGTTAATTGTAATTCTAGATGCTTTGGTAAGGTTGGGTATTATACACAAAAGTTGTTAGTCCTATAGCTAGCCCTGGCTGGGTGGTACACATGTTTGCCAGTCCATGCAATGTGATGACATAAACCACTTTCTAACATGTGAGGGCATCATGCTACTAAACATACTGTATATAATTTTGGCATTTTTATTACTGGTCTATTATTAGACAAATTTAGGGCAACCGTAGCCGTAGCCGTAGGCGGTGTAGTCGGGTGCCATTCACCTTGCCTTGTACCGGCTTTGTACCACTTAGATTCAAACCAAGGATTAGCAGGCTACAATTGCGTTTTGAAACAATAACTGCAACTCTTTCTTCTAGCTGGGTGTCACTTATACCAGAACGTTCTGAATAGCTTAGCCTTAGGCCTGTCGATTGAAAGCAGACAGCTTGTCAGAAACCGAAAGATAGTCGGTTTTCGCGTATGTAAGCGATGCTGACAGCTTGCCAGTTCAACGTCAACGAATATTTACCGTGGGTGGGTATACTGTTCGCTGTGGTCTTCTATGTTCACTACCTACCAGGTTTGCAACTTGTCACACGTCGTTCGCATTATAAACTTGTTATGCATGCAGCACACGCAACAAAGCATCGGCCTAAAAAAGCAGACGGCCCCCGTACGTGCGATCCTCGGCTGTCAAGTCGATGAATCATTAGGATACTCGACCCCTGGCGGCACATGATGTGCATTTTTTGCTCGAAAGCGCTCCAAGCGTTTAACTTGTGAATCATAATTTGGACTTGTCTTGGTTACCCAGGCTCGATGACGTACATCATCGGGAAAAACATTTCAGCTTGTGACACATACGTCTTCGCGCTTTTAAACGCGGGCAAATTAAACGCAGTGTTCTGGCGTTGTTACCAGGGATCATGGATCAATATGTTATTTTATTCTCAACCAGATACTCAGAAGGTATATGACTAGTTCGCATGGTGCTGTCGTGCAGTCTTGGTGCCATTCTTGCCAGGTCAGGGCCAAAACAGTCTTGGCCTGCCTTCGCTTCTTGAACTTCACGAATCACGGTTCCCTGGAATGAGTGGATAGTTTGTCCTTGTCTGTCAGTGTCACTAATCTGAACTAGGACAGGGAATACGCAAACCATAATTATTTGTGAAGAATGTTGCACATTGTTGCCACAATCAACATGATGCCGAAATAGATGATGATCACTTTGTTGTACTGAAGAAAATTATAACTACTTATCATCATACACCATAATTTTAGCCTTTTTTATATTAGGAATAATTATGGTAGCTATGTGGAAAAAAAATTAATTAAAGTTAGCCTTTCCCAACTTAATTGGTATCATTGGAAAGGGCTTGAACATACCTTTCAAATGGTACCAAGATCACCTTTATGTGACAAGTATTAAACAAGTTATGGTGTTCTATATCTCAGAAATTATAGGCTCGTTTATTGGCCTTTGTCTTAATGGAAAACAGTTAGCAGATCAGATGTAACTTGTGACCCGTTTCTTAGTGTTCTGGTGGTTTCATGCCATAACTTTCTTAATTCTTGTTCGATTTTCAAAATCTTGGTACCACTGAAAAGCGTAGGAAATTAGAAATAATAAACCATTTTAAATCTAATTCATCTATGATTATGATCTATAACTAATTATAACCTAATCAACTGTTTAAATTTTTATTTTAAAATTATCATTTATTTAAATAAATTTAATGTGTATTTTATTTATTATCATATTGCCATCATTATATTATATCGTCAAATTATATATCATCATATTAATTTTATTATAGTACTTACTGTATTACTACTGTACATATTTAATGTTCATGTAAGGCAGCCAATATGGATCCTCAACCTATGATCTGGGGAAAAGAAATATTTAAAACTAAAACTGAAAAAAAACCGAAAGTGTTCCTGTCCTGATTCTGAAATATATTGACAAAAATGCCTAATACAGTGGACACTAGCATGTGGTGTCACTATTTGTAAACAAACGATATTGCCGAATCAGATTGCTGGAATGTGGTAATGTCACCTCCACTCATCAAACCAGCCTCCAATTTAGAGTAGAATGCGTGCATCAAAATCATCAATCATCTACAATTATCACTTAGCTTAGTAAATATCAATTCTCAGGACTTTAACACTATCAGTAATCCACACGACCAGAGTATTTAATAGCAAAGTGAAAAATAACAGTATAAAGTCAAGTTATTTTCACCAAACATCCGTTTACATGGGGCTTTTCCAGATCCTACATGTACTTTTGTGCGGGGAAAAACATGATGAGAGAATCAATAAATTTCATCCAAATTCAGCATACACATCATAAATAGACTGAACAAAAAGATATTATAGGTTTCACAAATAATTATGCTTACATTCAATGTGATCGTTGATGGTTTTATTCAACTTTCTTGGTAAAAAATGGCAACAATTTCCGCATGCAAAATTCATAAACTTATCGGTTGCCGATTTAAAAAAAAAACTGAGGCTGCAGAGGAAGATGTGAACTACATCATCAAAACAAAAGCACATAGCTTTCTTAGAACACAAAGCAACACAACACTCCGCAAGGTACAGTATTTTCCGCCAGTGGTGGTAGTCACATCAGGCACGCAATCCGCAGATCGAGGCCACTGTGATAAGCCAGTTGATCGGGTATTTAGTACTATTTACACATAGCTAATTATGGTGTATAGATTTATGTGTAGACTTGATAGCTCCGTTAACTATATTTTAAATGACATACTGATACTAACTTCTAGCTTAAGATTCACTTCCAGGATCCACAAACACTGGAACAAGCTTTTGTATATACACACTTGATTGAAATAACTGTATGCATGTTTCTTTTATACACTGTTCTCTACTTTTATATACTGCACATATTGTGTGCCTAATGTAACATATGGACCTCACAGTCACATATACTTGCTGTATGTGCTCTGTTGAGTCTGGAATAAAGTTATTGAATTGAAATGTCATTCACGAGAGCCAGAATTAATCCCTTTTCTTAAAATTGAGGAAATAAAGTTTTTTATTTTATAGGCACATTGTTGGATAGATGAAAATGGAAATTTTATGAAAAATGATGATGCTTAGATATCCAGCCTTCAAGCTATACAAATTAGGACCAGGCATCTAAATTAGAACTAAAATAATTAGAGTATTATAATAAGTAAAACAAAAATATAGTAAACTTGTGGTATTTTGTCATAACCTACAAAGGGGCACTGCTATTTACATTTGTCACACTACCCCGCAACATATTGCATTGCTAAAATCCTATAAAATTAAACCATAACCAATCATCTCAGTCAGTGTCTGGTGCATATTCTATAGCTATATACAACGTCATTAGAATGAACACAACTAGAGACAACATATTGCAGCTATGATAGATCACTGGTCCCCCAGCAGCATGTTCTGCATAGTGACATAGTCACCCAGTTTGATATTAGTTTTTGGCATATTTAACATTTTCACCTGTCTACAAACAAACATTGGCTTTACAGATGAAGCAGTGAAGATTCTACACAGCTACCTTCCTGTGAAAGATGGGAGCCATGCACTAGACAGTCCGCGTCTCTCAGGAATTTCTCAAACTTTCTACAGTATTGTGAATTGTATGTTAAATTCTTCCGAAACTGAAGTAAGTGTACATTGTTTCTTCTTTTTTATTTCTTGTATTCCAAAGCATGCATGTCATTATTTAATGTTCAGACGAATTAAAACCAAGCTAACAAATTAGAGCATTTAAATATGTTGTTGATGGATTTACTGCACTTATATGATATGTTATCAGTAGGAATGTAGCAATACATCAAACCATTGAAGTATCGGAATAGTCAATGTTATATACTATCAACACAAAACTTACCAACTATTAGTAGAAAGAATAATTAACAATTTAATAGTAAACAACAAACAAATTATTACTGTAACTTGAGTCATTGTGATAATGTTTGAGAGCATACTTTTCAATGTTATTTTGATATTATATCTACATATTTATTGATTTAACATCAATAGTCATTGACTTTAGTAAAATCATGTATGACTTGACTGCCTTGAAGGCCACTGGTACCCTTTTATAGTTTGTGGCATTTTACCTGGCTGTTAGCAATTCCATGCAATAATTATCAAATGATGACATGATTACAATTTCATTATACAGTAAAACTATGCAAAATAATGAAATATTTGGCTATGTCTGCCTTTCATGTTTTAGAACCTTTTAAAAGATGAGAATATTTGGAGAGTCTTGACGACTGAATCTTTGCAGAAGCTCAGCCACCCATCCGAAAATGAAACGTAAGTCTAGGGCTCATTCAGGAGTCATAGCACGCATGTGGCTACTAAGGGTCATGTTCTGAACATCTTACCTAAATATAATTACCGGGTATTCATTTTTAATTATATGTTTTAGCTATTTTATGCTTACTAGTATTCGATGTATGTGAAAGATATGAAACAAGAAAGTTCTTACCTTTACGTTTTTACTTTATGCATTTATCTGTAATTCATCAATAAATGGCTTCAGTCCTGTAATGCACCTCAGAAATACCACAGCTGCTAGAATGAATGCAAGTGAAAGTTATGTTTTGTATTTAGTAGTAAGATCAAGCTCTGGGGGGGGGGGGTGAAACATTTGAACAACTATTACCCCAAACCTAAGAACATAACATTTAGAAAATTTGTGATCATGATTTGATGAGGCTTTTTATGTCAAACATGTAACATACAAATGACTTGTTGTTGTCTATATAACTCCTACAATATATAATATGACAATGATTGTCATATTTGTCAATGATTGTTCAAGCATTTTAGGCCTCCCCTTTAATATTTGACCATAAACCCACCCTGTTTTTTCTCAGTTCTTGATCATGACCTGGTTATTATCTTAGTGCAGTCGTACCGATTCAGCAGGTTGTGCACTGAACTAATGATTAAATTATCCAGTGATACTAACAAAAACACTGGTTAATTTATACTTTGCATTTCTCAGTATTCTTTGTATCGTAGGTGCATCAGTACAGAAGACTTGGCAGAGAGGCTTCACTTGCTGGCTGACAGACTCCCTCGGAAAGGTGGGTGTAATCACGGCGTCTTGGCTTTATATGACCCGATCACTTTAAATGATGGACGCAAAATCTACATCATGCAAACCACATACCACTTATATTGAATGTTAGAAGCACATTAGTCATTCAGGGATTTCAAATGAGAGGTTTCATATTTGAGGGGCCACGTTTACCCTGCAGGACACACCGACTGAGGCCGTTAAATTAAATTAAATTTTAAACTAGTATATTACTGAATAAGAAAGCTTATCTATTAGAATATGATCATCTAAGTAAAGCAATGTTATGAAATACTCTTGTGATTATGAGTAGGTACAATGCAGCATAACAATCTGTGGTCATTAAGTAGTTGTGTCATTGAATGTATTGACAATTTGACAAGTGCTGCTGTCTCTGCCCACAGGTGTTTTTGTTGACGTGGTCTGGTGGATTGGCGAGAATAACAACAATGGCATACCAGTCGAGTAAGTCGCTCACAACAGTCTCCCGTTAAAGTTCTCTTTAATTTGTGATGATTGAATTTTGCTCTAAGATGTCCTGGGATGAATTATGTTATATTAATGCACCAGTCATAAATATCATAATTGGTAAGTAAGCAAGTAAAAGCTTTATTTCGTGATGGTAGCCATGTCACGTGGTATGTCGTGATTTTGAATGGGCCATCATCTTACATACATACATACATACATACATACATACATACATACATACACACACACACACACACACACACACACACACACACACACACACACACACACACATACATACATCATATACATACATACAATAAAGCTTTAGATAAAATATATAGTTCACAACAATATAAATACAACCTCAGTAGTAATAAATAAAATTAATATAATCTAATTATAAACAAATACACATTATTAAAATATAATTTATAATAAAATATATTTAAATAATTATAATAAATTAATTAATAAATTATTTAACATTATTTAAATGAAAATATATTGATTATAATAAATAAAGTTTATATAAAATAGGTCGATAGCATTATTGTATTAAAAAAATTATTCAAAGAATTTACCATTTCATTTGTTTATTGGATATTTAATGCATTTTCTTGTAAGTGACTACATTAATTTAATTTAATCCAGATAAACTGTAAAGGTGCATGTCCAATATGGTATGGTTTGACCACTTATTTGTAATTCAGTTGTTGTGCTTTCATTGCAGAGAGCACATGGAGCTGTATGGAGCACTGAAGAGACTGGTGGAGTGGAACGGAGCCCTTGTGTCGCTCATCACAGGAAGTGACATTGACATCTTGACACACTGGGCCGACATGTTGCGGGCTGACCTGAGGTCACTGAGTGACCTGGGGTCATCGCCCTTGCTGTGGAGAGGCGCCATCAACATTACGTCTACAGACACAGTAAGAGCAACAGATCAACACCACCACTAGTTTCTACTGTGTCTGTCCGTCTGTTTTTGCAACTGTCTATCTAGCTGTCTGGCTGTCCGTCTGTCATATGTCTGTCTTTCTGTCCGGCTGGCTGGCTGGCTGGCTGGCTGGCTGGCTGGCTGGCTGGCTGGCTGGCTGTCCATCCATCTGCAAATCTGCTGGCTTTTTATATGACATTTTTCTTTTATGTGGTTAGGTACTGCATAAGGCAAAGTTCATTATATATATATTCGTTTTGAACTTATAATATATATATATATATATATATATATATATATATATATGCATATATATATATATATTATAAGTTCAAAACGAATATTTGTGGTAATTAACAGCTCATGATGAAAACTAGAACAGGATGCCACACATGAATGGCTTATGTACGTTTCATGTTAGGGTTAGGCATGTCTAGTTGTGTTTCATTTATGAATGCAGATGTGTACAAAACTGATATATCTCACCATAGACATTTGTTCTAATCTGTCTTCAGACGGTATCTTCTGTCAAACTGAGTGGATTTGAGTTACGTGCTTTGGATGAGAACTTACAAGAGGCACAGCTGACCTACGACATGACAGAGCAGGTGAGACTCTTCAGTGACACCATACACCTGGGGAGAGAGGCAGAGGAGGGGGAGGGTTGGAGAATGAGGGTGGGAAAATAACAGAAGAGAGCGTATGAGAGAGAGAGAGAGAGAGAGAGAGAGAGAGAGAGTGAGTGAGTGAGTGAGTGAGTGAGTGAGTGAGTGAGTGAGTGAGTGAGTGAGTGAGTGAGTGAGTGAGTGAGTGAGTGAGTGAGTGAGTGAGAGAGAGAGAGAGAGTGAGAGAGAGTGAGTGAGAGAGAGTGAGTGAGAGAGAGTGAGTGAGAGAGAGAGTGAGTGAGAGAGAGTGAGTGAGAGAGTGAGAGAGTGAGTGAGTGAGTGAGTGAGTGAGTGAGTGAGTGAGTGAGTGAGTGAGTGAGTGAGTGAGAGAGAGAGAGTGAGTGAGAGAGTGAGAGAGTGAGTGAGTGAGAGAGAGTGAGTGAGTGAGTGAGTGAGTGAGTGAGTGAGAGAGTGAGTGAGTGAGTGAGAGAGAGAGTGAGAGAGTGAGTGAGTGAGTGAGAGAGTGAGTGAGTGAGTGAGTGAGTGAGTGAGTGAGTGAGTGAGTGAGAGGAAGAAGGAGGAAGAGGAGAGAAAGGGGAGAGGAAGGGAGAGGGAGAGGGAGAGAAAGACTGTCATAAATTGTACACATTGCAGGGTGAGCCTCAGGTATGTTCTGCGTTATTAGACAATGCAGTTGTGTAATAATATATGTTTCTGTCCTGTGTTGTCAATGAAAATTGTCGTACGCCACATTTAGACTTGTATGTTTTCAATGAATATTTCAATATGCTAAATTTAATATCATTTGTTATTAATAAATACAGTTGTACGTCATATTTAATGTTTGATCATTTGCTGCTGGGTGTTTTCAGAAGGTCGACATTGATCCACAGATCCTGTCGAGTCACATAGAGTTCATAGCCGAGGTTCCTCTCAGTGAAGTTCCTGGCTTCTACATCACTCATACGGCATATCAACTGTATCCTTTCTTGCACTTGCTGCCTATAACATGCCACATGCTCAAGTCAAACCTCTTTTTTTTGCTCTTGTAAAAAAGGCAAATTCTTATACAGCGCAGTATCCAGTCCTCAGGACCGTTCAAAGCGCTTTACACTTTACTTCCCTGGCAGACCTGTTCACTCAGACACCATCTCGGCTTCTCTGGGAAGCATCCAGCCATATGCTACAATTAATGCACGAAGGCTGCTCGTACACATATCCTCCACTGCCAGGTACTGATTTATACAGCTGAGTGAACTGGAGCAATGTATAGTGAAAACACTTGCCCAAGGTTTTAACACCGCAGCACAGGATTTGAACCTGGGATCTCTTAGTCCAAGAGTCCGAAGCTCTATCCCTGAGCTATTGCGCAATACGAACTTGTCCATTTTATCTCCCTGTCTGTGGTTAAATTCATACATATACAAACTCTCAGTTGTATTCACCTCTAAATCATGATCATGTGACTACGGTAGACTACGGCACAGCTTTCTGCGATGAACCTGGGATATTTTCTTACTGTATGCAATATGTACAAGTAACATCATATAACTCATATTTTAAAAAGAATACAATGTTATGTGACCACTGTATTATTATACTCATTGTTCATTCATACACAAATATACACACATGTGTATTGTCATACAATGTATTGTTGCACGACTGACCTACACTAACATTCCTTAGCTGGGTCAGTCAGCTGTCCTCGCACAGTCCACTCAATGAAAAATCAGCAAAGTTTCTCGAGCGTTTGAGGCAAAATAAACAGGTTTGTTCAGTTTTATTTTATGCTGCAAATAACAGGCTACCTGTCTGAATTTTTTTCAGATGCGTGTTGATTCTTTGCATCACCATCAACTACTGTAGTCTGCTCGAGACATATGCTGGTGTCATGTGACCATATAGATGACCACAGTGACCACAGTACTGTATAGTGTTGTAGTATTAGAGTATCTACATGTCATTTGGTATTTGTGCTCTAGGTGGCGATCTTGTTAAATACTTGTCAAGAGTGTAATAAATACCTAAATGACCCTGAGGCAGAGTACAGGAAGAGAACTGATTGCGTAGTTTCAGCTATGCTACCTCACTATTTTAGCTATACTACATCATTATTTTAGCTATGCTACCTCATTATTTCAGCTATGCAATCTCAATGTTTTAGCTGTTCTACCTTATCGCTTTAGCTATGGTACCTTGTCATTTAACTATGCTACGTTATTGTTTTAACTATGATTCCTTATCATTTTAGCTATGCTACCTTATCCGATCGTTTTAGCTATGTTACCTTGTTTTAACTATGCTACCTCATTGTTTAGCTATGTTGCCTCATTGTTTTAGCTATGCTACCTCACTGTTTCAGCTATGCTACCTCACTGTTTTAGCTATGCTACCTCACTGTTTCAGCTATGCTACCTCACTGTTTAACTATGCTACCTCGTTGTTTTAGTTATGCTACCTCATTGTTTTAGCTATGCTACCTCATTGTTTTAGCTATGCTACCTCTTTGTTTTAGCTATGCTACCTCATTGTTTTAGTTATGCTACCTCATTGTTTTAGCTATGCTACCTCGTTGTTTTAGTTATGCTACCTCATTGTTTTAGCTATGCTACGTCATTGTTTTAGTTATGCTACCTCGTTGTTTTAGTTATGCTACCTCGTTGTTTTAGCTATGCTACCTCGGTGTTTTAGTTATGCTACCTCATTGTTTTAGCTGTGCTACCTCATTGTTTTAGATGTGCTACCTCACTGTTTTAGGTGTGCTACCTCACTGTTTTAGCTATGCTACCTCACTGTTTTAATTATGCTACCTAAATTTTTAGCTATGCTACCTCATTGTTTTAGCTATGCTACCTCATTGTCTTAGCTATGCTACCTCATTGTTTTAGCTATGCTATCTCATTGTTTTAGCTATGCTATCTCATTGTTTTAGCTATGCTACCTCGTTCGCCTCGCCTATGGTCCACCAGTGACAGAAGACACTGCCAGGTTAAGAAAAAGACGAAAAGAGAAAGAAGAAAAAACTACCTGGAAAGAATTTGTGGTTGAAAATGCTGCTGATTTAACAAGTATGTCTGTCTTGGCCGTAACTAAGATATGATATTTTACACATAATTTACTATACTATACTATTTTTACACTATGCTTAATTCAGATTATCTATAAAAAAAAGTACTTTAATCACTTAGCCAATTTGAGAGGAAGTATTTTAACAAGATTGCCACCTACAGAATCAAACCTAGATGGCAAGTGGACACGGAAGCCCTTTGGCGTATCGAGAGTCCAACTATCTAAATATACCCTCCCGTCTTAGGTATATGTCGATTTTATTTTAAAATATATTAACACTACTAACACCTACACAATCAGCTGATAATTTGTTCCATTCATTTACTGTTCTTTGTGAAAATGAAGATTTTCTAATATCTAGTCTACACTGCTTCTTTGATAATGTAATTCCATGTCCTCTAGTCCTTCTCTCTTCCTTAACCGAATTTTTTTATTATAATTATAAATGTTGAACTTGCCAGTTATAACCCGTCCTGTGTTGACAATACACTGATTTGTTTCAGCTGGTTTGACGACAAAAGAATCCCTTCATAACGTTCATCATCACCTAATGCTGCTGCATGCGACACGGTCAACACACACACTGGACTCACAAGTGGACGACACAATCCTTGCCTACCTGCTCCGCCCACTTGACCATCTCCATGGCAACGCACTTCACAACGTCACGATGACCCAGCTGAGACGGAGCCAGGTGTCGGTGGAGACAGCGCCCCCTGGTGACAGCGAGGGAGTGTCGGAGTTGATCCGAGTGCTTCCTCACATCAGTGCCGATGTGCTGCTTCAGATCGAGGCGAATATCGAACGACTGCAGACAGCGTTGATACTGGCGTGGAAAGGTGTGTGTCGTATTTAGCACGAATATACAGGACATCTTCTTATCCCTTGAAGAGGATTACGATAACACGGCAACAGCAATAAAATAAATAATAAGATAAATGTTTATAATGTTGTATATAATAATATATATATATATATATATATATATATATATATATATATATAAATATATAATAAAGTCTTTTTTGTAAGAAATTTACTATTTTTTTTATTTTATCGTAATCTGTATATTCCTGTAAAGTGTAATGCGCCTCTGAATGGTTTTATCGAGATATGGCGTAGACAAATACTGTTATTTATTATCATTATTATTTATTACTTACTTTGAAGCATATTTTACAACACGTACAACATTTCAACCCATCAGCTGTAAAATATGCTCCAAACTAAGTAGATTTCTGATAAAATTACCAAATCTTGGAGCCGTGAACAATATATTCTGTATTGATTAAAATCTTCTTTTTGTTGAAACTCTTGAGATTACATGAAAGTGAATATAGAGTGATTGTCGGTTTTGCAATAATGTTTGTAATTTTCACAAGTTTTCAAATAGAAGTGAGTTGATGTTTGTATAGTCTGTTTCTCAACTGGAATGAGTTGACTGCTGCAGTGACGATGATGTTATTTTGTGTGTTATTGCAAAAGAGGCTGGAGAGACCCTGTTATTTTATGTGTGATTCCAGAAGAGATTGGAGAGACCCTGTTATTTTGTGTGTGATTGCAGAAGAGATTGGAGAGACCCTGTTATTTTGTGTGTGATTGCAGAAGAGATTGGAGAGACCCTGTTATTTTGTGTGTGATTGCAGAAGAGACTGGAGAGACCCTGTTATTTTGTGTGTTTTGTGTGTGATTGCAGAAGAGACTGAAGAGACCCTGTTATTTTGTGTGTGATTGCAGAGGAGACTGGAGAGACCCTGTTATTTTGTGTGTGATTGCAGAAGAGACTGGAGAGACCCTGTTATTTTGTGTGTGATTGCAGAAGAGACCAGAGAGACCCTGTTATTTTGTGTGTGATTGCAGAAGAGACTGGAGAGACCCTGTTATTTTGTGTGTGATTGCAGAAGAGACTGGAGAGACCCTGTTATTTTGTGTGTGATTGCAGAAGAGACTGGAGAGACCCTGTTATTTTGTGTGTGATTGCAGAAGAGACCAGAGAGACCCTGTTATTTTGTGTGTGATTGCAGAAGAGACTGGAGAGACCCTGTTATTTTGTGTGTGATTGCAGAAGAGACTGGAGAGACCCTGTTATTTTGTGTGTGATTGCAGAAGAGACTGGAGAGACCCTGTTATTTTGTGTGTGATTGCAGAAGAGACTGGAGAGACCCTGTTATTTTGTGTGCGATTGCAGAAGAGACTGGAGAGGCCCTGCCATCTGTGGATGAGTTGTCCAGCCTCCTGTCGTCAGCCCGAGCCCAGTATCTACAGCAGCTGGACGAGTCGGGCTGGTTTGGGCTGGACCACGCCCTCCCCCCGGCTACCTTGTGTGTGGCCAGACAGAATGTCGCTGGTGAGTGGTGCAGCAGGCACTGACCGATTGGACAGTTGAACAGTTCACATGTGGCTCTTCGGACTCTTAACTTAACGAACCCAGGTTGGAATCCTTTGCTGACTTGTTGAATCTTGCACAAGTTCGTTCAATCTACATTCAGTTCAATGAATGAGTATCTGGCTTTAGACTGGTGGATATTTTCTCTTTAATACTGACTATCCTCCTTAGCCTCCTAGCTTCTTCATCCATCTATTGACGACTCACGCATTGTTTTCGATTACGAATTTGCTTAATCCCTTGGTTTTGTCGCGCCACTGAGCTTGATCTTCGAGGACATTGGCGCAAAAGAAGTAATTATTATTATGATTACCTAATTGTCACGCATTAATGGCAGCTTGTACGGATGCTTCTCGGAGATATTGAGATGGTGCTCAATTTAACAGTACCAGTAAAACAACTTGATCAGTCCCAAGGACTGGATGCCACTATATAAGAACTTACCTTTACTGGTTTACTTTTCATGTAACTAAACACAACAAATCAGGATCAGTTTCTATGTGCCTTATCTAATGTCTACAGTATGGAAAATACTTTTGTAAAATTAGACCATATGCAGGTATGCTGCATAGCGAAATTGGACAGATTCGTCCTTACAAATTGTAGTCGATGTCTCGAGCTAGAAGTGTTATTTTGTAGAGTACGACCTTGACCCTCGTGACCAGCTGGAGCGGAAAGTGTTGCTTCTGGAGTCGTCGTCGAGTAACGTGAGATTTGCTAGCCACAAAACAAGTGACAATCTCGATGGTCTGTCACCACCACATGGACCGCAGGGTAATTACCACACAACGGGAAACCACCACTGGAATAGGAGTCTCTCTCAGAAGTTCAGTCTCTAAAACGTGTTACATGTTGTTTCAAACCTTTGCCACCCACCACCAACATACGGTTTAACACTTGATATTTTGAGTGAATCAGTAAATACTGGCAGACTAAAGTGATCAAAACGACTTGTCTGCCGAAGAACAACTTGCTCTGTAGCCGTGGTTCTAGTTCTACCGTTCTCTGTAGGTAGCACCACTGTTTCAATTTGTTTTCATAACCGAGCCTCCACCCAACCACACATGACAATTTTTTTGGACTTTGTAGTCTTATGTGACTAAATGGGACAAGTTCTTATTTGCATTTTGATTGGTCTGACTGGTGCAGTTTGAGGACCTCAGTTGGTGGTCCCAGTGTTTGTTGATGTCGCACATGCTATGTTTCAGTTGTTGCTCTTAATGCCGCTCAGTTCCGCAAGTTCTTCCGGGCAGACGGCACGGCCCTCAAAGATGACCTCTCCCCTCTACACTGCAAGGTCTGTCCGCTCATTCTCTCTTTCTTGAATGTACTGTGGTCTTCTATGAGTGTACTTCGTGGTCCCTATGAATGTACCATGTGGTCTCCGAGTGTACCTTGTGGTCTCTATGAGTGTATCATGTGGTCTCTATGAGTGTACCGTGTGGTCTCTATGAGTATACCGTGTGGTCTCTATGAGTGTACCAGGTGGTCTCTATGAATGTACTGTGTGGTCTCTATGAGTGTACCGTGTGGTCTCTATGAGTGTACCATGTGGTCTCTATGAATGTACTGTGTGGTCTCGATGAATGTACTGTGTGGTCTCTATGAATGTACTGTGTGGTCTCTATGAGTGTATCATGTGGTCTCTATGAGTGTACCATGTGGTCTCTATGAATGTACCGTGTGGTCTCTATGAATGTACCATGTGGTCTCTATGAATGTACCGTGTGGTCTCTATGAGTGTACCAGGTGGTCTCTCTGAATGTACCGTGTGGTCTCTATGAGTGTACCGTGTGGTCTCTATAAGTATACCGTGTGGTCTCTATGAGTGTACCATGTGGTCTCTATGAATGTTCCGTGTGGTCTCTATGAGTGTACCGTGTGGTCTCTATGAGTGTACCGTGTGGTCTCTATGAGTGTACCATGTGGTCTCTATGAATGTACCATGTGGTCTCTATGAATGTACCATGTGGTCTCTATGAGTGTACCGTGTTGTCTCTATGAATGTACTGTGTGGTCTCTATGAGTGTACCGTGTGGTCTCTATGAGTATACTGTGTGGTCTCTATGAGTGTACCAAGTGGTCTCTATGAATGTACCGTGTGGTCTCTATGAATGTACCGTGTGGTTTATGAGTATACCATGTGGTCTCTGAGTGTACCAGGTGGTCTCTATGAATGTACCGTGTGGTCTCTATGAGTGTACCGTGTGGTCTCTATGAGTGTACCGTGTGGTCTCTGAATGTACCGTGTGGTCTCTATGAATGTACCGTGTGGTCTCTATGAATGTACCGTTTGGTCTCTATGAGTATACCGAGTGGTCTCTATGAGTATGCCGTGTGGTCTCTATGACTGTACCGTGTGGTCTCTATGAGTATACCGTGTGGTCTCTGAATGTACCGTGTGGTCTCTATGAATGTACCGTGTGGTCTCTATGAGTATACCGTGTGGTCTCTATGAGTGTACCTTGTGGTCTCTATGAATGTACTGTGTGGTCTCTATGAGTGTACCGTGGGGTCTCTATGAATGTACCGTGTGGTCTCTATGAGTATACCGTGTGGTCTCTATAAGTATACCATGTGGTCTCTATGAATGTACCGTGTGGTTTCTATGATTGTCCCGTGTGGTCTTTATGAATGTACCGTGTGGTCTTTATGAATGTACCGTGTGGTTTCTATGAATGTACCATGTGGTCTCTATGAGTGTACCGTGTGGTCTCTATGAATGTACCTTGTGGTCTCTATGAGTGTACTGTGTGGTCTCTGAGTGTACCGTGTGGTCTCTATGAGTGTATCGTGTGGTCTCTATGAATGTACCGTGTGGTCTCTATGAGTGTACCGTGTGGTCTCTAGGAATGTACCGTGTGGTCTCTAGGAATGTACTGTGTGGTCTCTATGAATGTACCGTGTGGTCTCTATGAATGTACCGTGTGGTCTCTATGGGTATACCGTGTGGTCTCTGAGTGTACCTTGTGGTCTCTATGAGTGTATCATTTGATCTCTATGAGTGTACCATGTGGTCTCTATGAGTATACCGTGTGGTCTCTATGAGTGTACCGTGTGGTCTCTATGAATGTACTGTGTGATCTCTATGAGTGTACCGTGTGGTCTCTATGAGTGTACCGTGTGGTCTCTATGAGTGTACCGTGTGGTCTCTATGAGTGTACCGTGTGGTCTCTATGAATGTACCGTGTGGTCTCTATGAATGTACCGTGTGGTCTCTATGAATGTACCGTGTGGTCTCTATGAATGTACCGTGTGGTCTCTATGAATGTACCGTATGGTCTCTATGAATGTACCGTGTGGTCTCTATGAGTGTACCGTGTGGTCTCTATGAATGTACCGTGTGGTCTCTATGAATGTACCGTGTGGTCTCTATGAATGTACCGTGTGGTCTCTATGAATGTACCGTATGGTCTCTATGAATGTACCGTGTGGTCTCTATGAGTGTACCGTGTGGTCTCTATGAATGTACCGTGTGGTCTCTATGAATGTACCGTGTGGTCTCTATGAGTGTACCGTGTGGTCTCTATGAGTGTACCGTGTGGTCTCTATGAATGTACCGTGTGGTCTCTATGAATGTACCGTGTGGTCTCTATGAATGTACCGTGTGGTCTCTATGAATGTACCGTGTGGTCTCTATGAATGTACCGTGTGGTCTCTATGAATGTACCGTGTGGTCTCTATGAATGTACCGTGTGGTCTCTATGAATGTACCGTGTGGTCTCTACTTGCAGCAGTCAGGTCGCCCCAAGTGGAGACACCAGCCCGAGGGTGAGCTGCTGGAGGGGGGTGACTGGCGCGAGTGTGGGGTCGTCCAGTACCACGGCGTCCAGTGAGTCACCTCAAGCTCTGTTCTGTATCTTCCCACCCAGTGATCCCTGGACAGCAGGGCACTTCACTTAGTATGTTTATCCCCCTCCCTCTCTCCCCTCCCTCCCTCTCTCCCCTCCCTCCCTCTCTCCCCTCCCTCCCTCCCTTCCCTCCCTCCCTCCCTCCCTCCCCTCCCTCCCTCCCTCCCTCCCTCCCTCCCTCCCCTCCCCTCCCTCCCTCCCTCCCTCCCTCCCTCCCTCCCTCCCTCCCTCCCTCCCTCCCCTCCCTCCCCCCCCCTCCCTCCCTCCCTCCCCTCCCTCCCCCCCCTCCCTCCCTCCCTCCCCTCCCTCCCTCCCTCCCTCCCTCCCTCCCTCCCCTCCCTCCCTCCCTCCCTCCCTCCCTCCCTCCCCTCCCTCCCTCCCTCCCTCCCCTCCCTCCCTCTCTCCCCTCCCTCCCTCTCTCCCCTCCCTCCCTCCCTCCCTCTCTCCCCTCCCTCCCTCCCCTCCCTCCCTCCCTCCCCTCCCTCCCTCCCTCCCTCCCTCCCCTCCCTCCCTCCCTCCCTCCCTCCCTCCCCTCCCTCCCTCCCTCCCTCCCCTCCCTCCCTCCCCTCCCTCCCTCCCTCCCCTCCCTCCCTCTCTCCCCTCCCTCCCTCCCTCCCCTCCCTCCCTCCCTCCCCTCCCTCCCTCTCTCCCCTCCCTCCCTCTCTCCCCTCCCTCCCTCTCTCCCCTCCCTCCCTCCCTCCCTCCCACTTTGTTTGATACTGGACTATATAAGAACTTGTCTGTCTTCCTTCTATCGTCTGACATCCTCTAGTTTCTCCTGTCTGTGTTAGTGCAAGTGGTCCCAACCCTCACAAGCTAGTTGTACTGTGCAGACTTCCAAATGTTCACGATAGCTGTTTCATCATCCTTCACTGTTATCTAAACAACATCAGTGACTTAGTTTGAAGGGTTTGATAATGAAGAGTTTTAAGACGAGGAGTACACAGACCAAAAGTTGGGACATTCCCAAAACATAACAGTCCTATAGTTGGTTGTGAGCTATGAAGGTGATTAAAATGTTTACTACTACGACAAACGACCCTTCCACACTGATATTTATTACTTACATGTTCATCGACATCTATGTATAATTAGTTCTGCTAGCCTGCCCTTAATGATAAAGATTCTGATTTTCATAGCTACAACCAAGATCCAACATCAGAAGAGATTGAACGGCGTACTTCTCGGCTGCTGGCGAGATTGCGCAACTTCGAGACAGCATCAACATGCACTGTTGATCAGACCTATGGAGCGGCAACCATGACGGTACCCAACTCAAAAATTCACCGATCTCAGAGGAAATGTAAGACAGACAAACCAGGAGACAGGAAGAGAGGGCAGAAACGGGCAGCAGAGGAAGCATTTGCCGACAACAATAACGAGTAAGTTAAGTATTCGTTCACATTCAGCATTGGCATTCGCAACAGAAAATTCATGGACAGATTTGACAAATATGACACAATATTGATATGACTGTCACTTAGGTTATTCTCAGCTGAAAACTACTCGTTCCTCTCCATTACTTTTCATCTTTAAAGCAATCGATACATTAGATGTAGTGACCTCACGTCAAGTATATCCATACAGGCTGATGCTGCAGATATGTTTAAGGTTGCTGGATCGGAAATTACATGCTATTTTTTTATTAATCATTTCTTTGAAAGTTTTCAAGATAAACTAACCATTGTTGGTAAGATTTTGCTTAACAAATCATGGCATGAACTGTGAAAAATAACTAAGTTTCTAAGTACACTGTAGTTTAATTGCATTTTCGAGCTTTTCAAAACAATAAACACTATATAAAAATCACCTAAATATATATCATTTTAGTTTTACTTGGGGAAACCCCTTGAAGAAACCTGTTTATGTATATAAAGATATATATATTATTGACATTCCCACGGGAGGATTTTGTAAGCAAATGCATAATTATCTGCTAAATATTTTAAAATGTTAACACATAATACATGTTTAATGTGCCTGGACTAGTGTTTCATGGCTTCCTTCATTGAGGTTTTATCAAATACTTGTCGATGCAGTGGCACCATCAGAGACAGTCACCGAGTCAGTCACAGCCTGAATACAAGTCAGAGGATGACCACAGCTAGACAACGACTGGACACTGTCCAGCAGCAACAGAGGAGGCAGAGATCTCAACGACACAAACAGGTCTGTCAGTCTCACCCCTTCTATACATTATATTAAGGTGATACTTATTAGTGACTACTGTCATTTTCTATCCTATTATAGATATGTAAAATGTTCCGATCAGTACAGGTTGTCAGTTGATGTCTGTTTGAATTATCAATGAAAAGATGCATAATATAAATCATCTAATGTACAAACTACTGAAAGGTTGGTGCTTGTTACCTGATAACATTAAGACGTCAGCCTGTTTAGCCACCTTCAAGGCACGCCTAAAGACACATTTCTTTCTGACTGTTCTTGCGGCTTAGTTTAATGTTTGTGTACTTTTATCGATATTTTATTAAACCTATTTATATATTGTTTGTTTATATGTCACTAGTATTTTTTTTTTGTATTTTAGATTTTAATGTCTGTAAAGCCCCATGAACAATTTGAAATCGGATGTGGCGCTACATGATGTATATTAAATCAAATATATTATTATTATGATATACAAAGCAACTTGTAAAGGTTCAACAGCTAAGTCATGTTTTACAGAAACTGGAGCAAGTGGTCAAAGACGCTCTGGTGTCAAGGGGCGTAGCAGTAGAGGACGACATATTCGACTCATGTGCGCTACGACTATACGGCATCACAAAGAGCTACGTCAAAGTAAGGGTTGTGAAGATACCATTTTTTTGTATTTTACTGTTTTTCTATAGAACTAATTCCTGCATGGCGGATCGATGTGCTGTACAAGACATATAATAAATGTATTAATAAATAGAAATTATATAAATCAAATTTTTGTTTTTAAGATGTACACTTGTAAACCTTTGAATGTAAATTATATAAATCAATTTAAAATAAATTAAACACTTAAAGATGTATACATGTAGTACTAAACCTTTGTATGTAAATTATATAAATTAATATAAAATTAAAACCTTTACTAAATCTTTATATGTAAATTATCTATACATTAACCTAAAACATAAACACTGATTAAAACGTGTATAACACTAAAGAGAAATTCTAAAGCAGTGTCCATCATTTCACAACAATTTGAATTATTTGAAATGTCTAATAAAAAGTCTTTAAGCAGTCTCTCTGAATCTCCTCCTAGAAGCAAAAGTTCACTCGCCTGTTATGTAAAACTACCGAGTGATCTTTCCAGGATTTGACAACATCACGACATCTCAAGGAAGAGATGGAGAAGATTGCCAGTGATCACGTGTTGCAGGTTAGTTTATTTGTCTACCCAGTAGAGTTTGACCTCTATAGTCGGATTAGTATTAGATATTTATTGCACGAGGCGAGGTTACCTTCTTGGAATATATCAGTAGCACATAACATGAACAGCAATGTGGGTCCAAATGTTCACGTTGTTATTTCAAAGCTTGACGATTGTCATTTTTCACACAGCCTTAGTCAGTTCATCTGTGTAATGATGAGGTCTGTGTGCAGTAGTTGCTTTGTGGCTGAATGCTTCCATGGTAAGTCAAGATGGTGTTCAAGATCAACATGTCTGATAGGGGGTGCATTGTATAGCATTCTGAGCAATCTAAAAGACTTGACCAAAAAAAATCATAAGACATTACCTTTAAAACTAATGGGAGCATAAATAAGAGATTTTTAAAACATCTGCTGTGCTATTGCCAAACCACAATAAACCATCTGCATTTAAGAAAAATGCAGGTGGTTTATTCAGACCTCCATATTTCTGCAAATGGGACATTTCTTAATTTCGCCAGAGCAAAAGCTTTAAAGAAATGAATAACATTTCTAGTTAATATCAGTTACCTATCTAAAAAAATCTATATTCTGTCTACTGCATCTGTTTATCTGTCTGCAGGTGATCAACTTTGAGAGGAACAGACGGTCTACTACTAAAAGCTGAACACAGTTATGAACCGAACAGACAACACAACTACCATTGACTGAATTTCATGGACTGCTGGCTTCTAGATATACACCATCATGTATGCAAAAACAACACTGATATAAAAAACTTTATTCTTACATTAAAGTGCAACAAAACCGGTGCTAGACAAATGGAAAGGTGTTGGACACTGAGTGAGTGCCCTGATATATGACTCTACACTGAGTAGTGTTGAATCGTCACAGGTCCTGATTGTAAGAGTTCACACCAATGACTACACAAGTAACCACACTGGTGTCCTCAGAACTTCTCCACCAGCCCCAGTATCCGCTGTTGTTCCTCCTCCCTCGTCCTCGTGTCCTTCGCGTCACCGATGTTACCTGCATACTCTGTGCAAACAAGTCCACATGTGACATTATCAAATCGGCCGCAAATAAACAATGTTTATAATGTCGCCTATATGTTTATAATGTAGCCTACAAGCTGACAGTCTGCAGTTATAAGAGAACAGTAGAACAAGAACTTACACATCTAGTTCTGTCAGTTTCTTGAGTTACTCCTAGTCCTAATTCATTTTCGTAACAAACTATAATGACTCATGCATCCTCACATGCCAGGGCTGTTTGCCATGCAAAACTAGCCCTGATGGATCCCGGAATTAGCGAAGTCAAACTAGCTGGGGAAAAGTGTTAATACCCGCCCCAATTTGCAGATGGATATACAATTTCTGGGAGTTCCAGTATAATGGTTCAATTGCACAAGCAGCTGAACGGTTTTGGGCATTCAAATATTTGCTTCTACATCCCAAATACTGCGTGTAACATGAGCAGCGTGTGGCTGAAATCACCCAAAATTATATCACGACTAAAGACCGACCACATGTCGGGGGCGACTTCATTGGTCGAGTTTAATTTCGTATTTTGCGAAGGGATCAGCCAGTTATACTGCTGGCTGGTACGGACATATCCAGCAGCAGTGCCCCTGGCACAAGAGGATGGACTCGTACAAATGTGAGGGCTTCAACCCTTTTATAAATAAAGACTGCTATATTTCTGGCAAAATAAGTGAAATGATAATATTATAGTGAAATGAATGGTTATTGCTAACAATGGTAATAATAATAACAGCGCCATAAATCTAGAAATACAGCACCATAAATCTAGAAATATCCATTCGGAGGCGCTGTACATGAGTATGTATATTTGTATACATGTGTTGTAGAATTATAATATTAAGTTTGTTAAGGTAAATAAAATATGTATAAAAAGTAATAGTAATAAATAATAAAATAAGTTAGCTGAAGATAATTATTAAAATAAATGGTATATTGATAATAAAATAATGAGTATGACATTTTGTAAAATTAATGTAAAACATACAAGATTATAAATAGGTAAAAATAAAATACATATTAAATAAACTGACAGGGGTCTACATTGTACAAGGATGAGCTCTGGTGAGTGGTGTTGATTACAGTCCACTGAAACTGACATTTAAGCCACCAACCTCTCATGATGCTCTTGATGGTCTTCACTGAGCCGCCCCGCATGTTCACAATCTGCATCACCCTCTGGCGCACCTGCAGACGAAAGAGTCCACTCAGTCACACACATATATATATATATGAATGACAATGATGTATCTAATGTTAATCGGAAATGTTTATTGACCCAGTACATACAGCAATACAAAAGCAATGTTCAAACAAAATGACCTACAGTTCAAATTAAATTATAAAATAATATTTCATTAATGCAGTAACATGACACGTAATTGCGTTGAAAATAACATCAATGTAATTATAAGTAAATATAAATTTGTTACTGTAGGTAAGATAACCAAGGACTGATGAGACTGTCATTCAATCAAACTTATAGGCAGAAAAAGACTTGCCAATTTTATATGTCGATGGTGTTATGATGTAAAAGGTTTGCGGATGTCCATTCTGTGCATAACAAGGTTACTTGTAAATTACTCTTAACAAAACATGTAGGTCTTACAACATATTGTAGACATCATGGATTAATCCAAGCTCAACACGCCTAAATACTTCTCAGCCCTTCACACAGACCACATAATGATAGACCTCACAAGTGTAAGCTGTGAGGTCTGGTCACTTTGAAGTAGTGTAGTGTGAGGGCGTGGGGCCAGTCACTCACGGTGGGTGGGGGTGATGTGGAGATCTCCAGCATGATGCAGTCGATGAGTTGCAGGGCGAAGAGACCAGCCTCGAGTCGCTGCAGGTAGAACTCATCCTCCATGTCCTCTGTCACCTCACCCCCATAGACACGCAGACTCTACAGACAGAGGGCTCAATACATCACCTCACCCCCATAGACACGCAGACTCTACAGACAGAGGGCTCAATACATCACCTCACCCCCATAGACACGCAGACTCTACAGACAGAGGGCTCAATACATCACCTCACCCCCATAGACACGCAGACTCTACAGACGACAGGGCTCAATACATCACCTCACCCCCATAGACACGCAGACTCTACAGACGACAGGGCTCAATACATCACCTCACCCCCATAGACACGCAGACTCTACAGACGACAGGACTCAATACATCACCTCACCCCCATAGACACGCAGACTCTACAGACGACAGGGCTCAATACATCACCTCACCCCCATAGACACAGAGACTCTACAGACAACAGGGTTCAACACATCACCTCACCCCCATAGAAATGTAGACTCTACAGACGACAGGACTCAATACATCACCTCACTCCCATTCACATGTAGAATCTACAGACACAGAACTCAACACATCACCTCACCCCCATAGACACGCAGACTCTACAGACGACAGGGCTCAATACATCACCTCCTCACCCCCATAGACACGCAGACTCTATAGACACAGGGCCCAATACATCACCTCACCCCCATAGACACGCAGACGACAGGACTCAATACATCACCTCACCCCCATAGACACGCAGACTCTTCAGACACAGGGCTCAACACTTCACCTCACCCCCATAGACACGCAGACTCTACAGACACAGGGCTCAATACATCACCTCACCCCCATAGACGCGCAGACTCTACAGACACAGGTGACAGGGCTCAATACATCACCTCACCCCCATAGACACGCAGACTCTACAGACACGGGGCTCAATACATCACCCCACCCCCATAGACACGCAGACTCTACAGACAACAGGGCTCAATACATCACCTCACCACCATAGACACGCAGACTACAGACGACAGGGCTCTACATCACCTTACTCCCATAGACACACAGACTCTACAGACACGGCTCAATACATCACCTCACCCCCATAGACACGCAGACTCTACAGACGACAGGACTCAATACATCACCTCACCCCCATAGACACGCAGACTCTACAGACGACAGGGCTCAATACATCACCTCCTCACCCCCGTAGACACGCAGACTCTATAGACACAGGGCCCAATACATCACCTCACCCCCATAGACACGCAGACGACAGGACTCAATACATCACCTCACCCCCATAGACACGCAGACTCTACAGACACAGGGCTCAATACATCACCTCACCCCCATAGACTCTACAGACACAGGCCTCAATACATCACCTCACTCCCATAGACACGTAGACTCTACAGACACAGGGCTCAACACATCACCTCACCCCCATAGACACGCATACTCTACAGACGACAGGACTCAATACATCACCTTACCCTACAGACACAGGGCTCAACACATCACCTCACCCCCATAGACACGCATACTCTACAGACGACAGGACTCAATACATCACCTTACCCCATAGACACGCAGACTCTACAGACGACAGGACTCAATACATCACCTCACCCCCATAGACACGCAGACTCTACAGACGACAGGGCTCAATACATCACCTCCTCACCCCCGTAGACACGCAGACTCTATAGACACAGGGCCCAATACATCACCTCACCCCCATAGACACGCAGACTCTACAGACGACAGGATTCAATACATCACCTCACCCCCATAGACACGCAGACTCTACAGACACAGGGCTCAATACATCACCTCACCCCCATAGACACGTAGACTCTACAGACACAGGCCTCAATACATCACCTCACTCCCATAGACACGTAGACTCTACAGACACAGGGCTCAACACATCACCTCACCCCCATAGACACGCATACTCTACAGACGACAGGACTCAATACATCACCTTACCCCATAGACACGCAGACTCTACAAACGACAGGGCTCAATACATCACCTCACCCCCATAGACACGCAGACTCTACAGACCACATACATCGCATCACCACCATAGACATGCAGACTCTGAGTCAGTTTTTTCTGCATACTGATCTTCCTTATAACTTTGCCCTTTATTTCATCAACTACACATGTTTTGCTCCAGAGTTCTCCACATATTTTGCTCCAGAGTTCTTCACATATGTGACCACCATTTTAGCAAGTTGTCAGTGCTACTGTCACAGTGCATCTACCAACAGTTTACGCTGCACATCAAAGAGGATGCTCCTAACATCCACTCACCTGTTTCTCACGCTCAATCTTTTCATCAATCGCATTCATCTTCTGCAGGTATTTGAAGTGTAGCTCCATCAGTCGGTCCACCTACACAGACAGACAGTATCTCCAGAAACAGATAATCTTAAGGACGGTGTAAATTACAGTAGTGCTGTAAGCTGCTACAACTGAAATGTATCAATGGAATAATGGACTTGGTAACTTATGTTTTGATATGGTAGTTACTATAAATTGTGGAATTAACTTCCCTTCCCCGACAACTGTATCGCTGTCATATTTGTCAGTTTATCAAACGATTAAATACAACAGTGACTTGGGAATATACCTGCAAAGCAACCCATTTTTGGCAAGCTTTTACAGACTAGAATGAAGATATGACATCTAGGATTAATACCTTTTCGTGATCACTTTCAGCGAACTTGTTGAGCAGTCGTTGTTTCTGTGTGCCCCCACAGTTCCGCACCAGGCTGGCAATGATAGCCACAATGTGCTCTACAAAACCATGTTCAGTTTGAAAGCTTTGAATTACTCAAAAGTTGGCTTGTTCTCACGTTCCTGACAACATTGCACTGAAGTTCAATACCAATTTTTTATGCAACTACGCAGAAAGCATGTTTACCAACGTCAATTATAATTAATTTTAAGATGTTTCATCAAACACAATATGCTGTGTGTGTATGTGTGTGTGCATGCGTGTGTGTGTATGTTTGTGCATGTGTATATATCGTGTGTGTGTGTGTGTTTGTGCATGTGTGTGTGTATTGTGTGTGCGTGTGTTTATGTTTCAGCAAAGTGTGGTGTGTGTGTGTTTGTTTGTGTGTGTGTGCATGTGTGCGTGTGTTTATGATGTTTCAGCAAAGTGTGGTGTGTGTGTGTATATGGTATGTGTGTGCGTGTCTGGTGTATGTGCGTGTGTGGTGTGCATGTGTATGTTTGTGTGTGCATGCGTGTGTGTGTATGGTCTATGTTTGTGCATGTGTATGTATGGTGTATGTATGCTGTGTGTGTGCATTTGAGTGTGTGCGTGTATGTATATGCGTGCGCATGCATATGTACCTTCCAGCTCCTCCCTCAGTGCTCCCGACTTCTTCTGTGTCTTGGGAGTCTTCATGAAGAGAGGGAAGATGCTGCGCAGCCCGAGGATGTCCACAAACTTGTTGCAGTTGTCCGTGCCCTCTGACCCCTGCATGGCGTGGTTGAGCACCTTGACGGCACTGTAGCGAGACATCTTCTTCTCCCTGGCACGCCACAAGTGTACATGAATACCACGAACGCAAACGATCAATGCATTGCAATACTCGATGATACTGTACTAATTTAAATTCTCTACATTGTGTAGTTTTCCAAATTTAGTTGTTAGCCCCACAAAATATAGAATAAAAAAGTAATTTTTAAATTATTCTTAAGAAAAATAAGTCAAACAGAGTGACATTAAATGAGTCAAAGTTCAGGAATAAAAAGCTCATTTGAATGAGTCTTCCTGAGTCCTTTAGGGAAGTGCTGATGAGAGTCACATTTATGCAAATCGTGTAGAAAATCATTCCATACAAGCAGGCTCAATCATCATACTGAGGGAGACGTGCCCTGCATACACTCGGTAGAGAATCATAGTTCTGCTGAGCTGGTAAAGTTGGAGCAGGTCTGTCACAGGGAGTCTGTCACGTAGTCTGTCACGTAGTCTGTCAGTCTGTCAGGTAGCGTCTCTACGATGGGTGTAATGTAATCACAGTGACTGGCTGTGACCACAACACAAGCTGTTACATTCTGGACACTGCAGCTTTTCCAGCAGCTGGACGGGTCAACCGTAAAGGAGGCTGCTTTTGCGTATGTATTTCTGAAGTAAACTTGGAACCCAAATGAACAGAATCAGCATACTATACACTTAATATGCTTATATACTTTAGTGTTAATCATGGACTGCCTGCTTTTTTATCTAATGTACTAATAATGTTATTGATCTATTTATTCTAATATTTTATTAACTTATTATTTTAGCTCAGTGTCATATCCTTTATATTGCATGACCATGAAAATTAATGTACAAATAATATATTTATCGATTTATTATATTTATTTTATTAATTTATTGATCGTTTTAATGTACACTTAATGTACAGTTAATTGTATTTTTCTATTAGTCATATTTATTTTATTAACTTATTACTTTAGCACAGTCACATTACAACTGCAGGATAGTGAAACATCACTTTTTAGCAGTAAATACTTGAAGACTTGAAATGTGTGCGTGCGTGCGTGCGTGCGTGCGTGCGTGGACATGCATGCATGTTTGCTCACCTGAGCATGAGGTTCATGAGCTGGAGCCCCTCCCCTCGGAGGAAGCGCTCCCTGTTTGCTGCGAGCATGAGGGAAGAACAGAGGCAGTCAAAGAGGTTCTCCATCATCTCAATCTCCTCCACACTGCCTGGGTTGTGTCTCTTGTAAGCCTACAACACGGGCACCAACCGCTGACAATGACTCTAAGATTACTATAATAAATAATCTAAAATAATGTTCAGAAATTTCTGACATTTCTAAACTCATTATCACAATGAAAATTAATACCATATTCTTGTTATTATCTCAGTAGTAAATAATAATAATAGAACTGTTTTTTATAGCGCTAATTCCCGCGTCGCGGATCGATGCGCTGTACAAGACATATAATAAATGTATTAATAAATATAAATTATATAAATTTATATAAAGCAAATCAAATTTTGGTTTAAGATGTATACTACTAAACCTTTGCATGTAAATTATATAAATCATATAAATCAATTTAAAATAAATTAAACACTGTTTTAAAGATGTGTAGTACTAAACCTCTGTAAATTATATAAATTAATATAAAATTAAAAATTTACTCAATCTGTGTATGTCATATGCATCTAATATTAAGTTCACTTTGAAGAAATATATTTAAATACCAAAATATAGATATACATTGCTTCTTCCACTTGCACGACCACAATGTCATTGTGCAGTTGTCATTACATATAACATGAAGGTGGTGATTAATATATAATGTCAATATGGTGCAAGTTAGAATAATTAAAGGCCTTATAATTATTAATAATGAGTAATAATTATATATTTATTGAATTAAACAAAAGACATAAACAATGCCAGAAATTACCGCAAGTTGTGACAAAAGTACATCAATGCCTTCTATTTCACCTAAAGTTTGTCGGTTTTCTGAAAACAAAAATACATATTTTGCATTACTTATATCGTAAAATATACATAGCAACCAAGATTTGTTTTATATGATTGTCCCCTACATCAACTGAATATTTATGCAAGCAGCAACACAGAGACCAGAATAGATATGAATTGGCCAAAAGTATGACGTTTATTATTTACTGTCAAGTGTGTAATCCCCTTTTTGGCACACTGACAAATTACGAGAAAGAAATGTGGACTCAACAACCCAATGCCACGCCTATGACTGAGTACATGCACGTCTCGTGAACATCAGGCTGTTAGTGAGTCCACATTTCCACATATAATGCAGCAGCAACAGTATTGCTAGAACAAATGGAAAAACATGTATAATTGATTATATAAGAAGTGCCTTTGCAACTTGCCACCTAATTAGCAAACTACCTGCTGCTGAATACTTAATGGTAAAACTAAACCATAACCCCAAAAGTGGGGGAAATACGCCACAGGTCACCGAACATGTGACCCCCCCACGCAACGAGAAGACAAACATAAGTCAAGATACTAGGCTATTCTAATGTATTTCTTAAACGCGTCTGACATCCACCTGCCTGCCGCCCTGATCTGGGCGTCTGATTCACCCCTTAGTGCAGCTGCTGTAGCTGCCCCAATACGGAAGCTATGACCCTTAAATGCACTGGTTTGGTAACCGCAGAACGCCAATAATCGTTTAAGGAAAACATCAAATTCATGGCGCAGCATCGGTGATCCATCTGGATATGAGAACAAAATGGAGGGCACTCCCCCTCTCACAGACTGAAATTCCCTCAAGAAAGAAGCCGGGTAAATGAAAGAACCAGGGATACATTCACCTTTGATATGGAGGGACTCTGGACCCTGTCTAGTGCTATGTTTGAACTGGTGGAAAGAAAGCGATATAATATCCCCGGACAGCAATACGTCTCATGTGTAAACATCTCTGGACGAAATTCCTGCCCCGAGGGACCATTTCTCCCACCCGCAAATAGGCTTTGAAAGAGACATCTGTATCGTGATGTAAAAACTGTTGGTATGCAAGCACCAGTCGAGTGAGCACAGGAAGGGTGACAGGCAGACGGACATCAGAAACCGAACCAAGGTTACAAGCACCTGCCAACACTTTGGCTACAATAAAACAATTTGTTGGATCAGAAAAAACATTAATATTATGAAAGTAAGCTACTGCCGAACTGATTGAAGTAATGGATGCCGGGGCAGAGCCATGAGCATGCAGATGTGCTATAAACAGCAAAATCATAGATACTGACGCAGGTAGCTGTAAGGTTACACCTAGGGAATCATGAAAGAAAGCAAACTGCCTCCACGCCCGATCGTAATGGGCACGTGACGACGGTGCAATGGAAGCATGTAGAACATTCAAAGAGTTCCTAATTTGGTTGGGGACACACATTGCGGCACTTCCACTGGGTTGAGATTCGCCCAGGCAGTCAGTTCTCGGAACTTGTCCACCTGGCTCTGTGTCATTGTACGGCCATGGCGTAGCCCTGGCAACGCTAGCACCGAACGATAATGGGTCCTCTGGGTCCGCGCTGACAGGACCGAACATTGCAAAGGGTTGGGTCATCCCTGTGGACGAAGGTCCCATCCCTGCAGCTGCAGACATTTGTACAGCACTACCAAATGCGGCCCAGGCAGAGCTTAATGCAGGATCAGGCCTTAGCACCGTTGGAGTAGGGCGCAAGGCCAGCACGATCGCATGAATCTACCCCAGAACCTTCTCCGAGGTTGTTACTCGGCGTTCAATGGCGCATTCCCACATGGAATGTGGCATATCCACCATAATCATTTCGCGCGCGACTGCCTGAAGATGAGATGCATCCTCAAAGTTCTCCACGGATGCACACTGAGGTGGAGGAGTGCCAAACGACACCGACGGAAGAGGCGGCGAATCGGAGGAGGCAGCTGACCTCGAACGAGTCTGACATGTCAGCGACTCTCGCCGGGCTGTCCAGCCACGTCCACGCGGAGCTCGTCCACGAGGCATGCTACAAGATCAAGAATACAGCGGAAACAAACTGTCAAAGAAATATAGGATAACCCAAAGAAAATCGTAAAAATCTATAGATACAGGTATACACACAGACGTATATCCATATCTAGACTCATACTTGCACAGCGGTATGGGGTTGTAGCAGTGCGGGAAGAATAAATGTAGTTAATTTAGAAAAATAAAAGACCGAACTGTGCAACAATGAGCGAATTGGAAAATCGATCGATATAGGTATACACGCAGACATGTATCCATACCTAGGCTCATACTTACACAGCATATATATATACACACACAAACACACACGCAGAATTACACACATATGGCCCGAAAGCCGTACACATCGACGTCAAAAGTGTAACGCCTGCCACAGATCATGCGTAGTGATGTAAAATGCGTGCATGATGTAGCAACAAAGCACAACCGCATCAGGGGGCAGTTGCAAGTTGCCCTACCACTGAAACGTAATAAATTACGAACAACTGTCAAAACCGGAATTTATCAATGCAATTGGTATCTTCAGATATATATTTGTGGATTGAGACATAAATCCACACACAAATGCATGTCTGCGCCTATAAACAGAAAGCATGTGGCCCTGCCACACAAACGTATCAAGATACGAACCACTGTTAACGCAGAACATCATTATGTTTTTTTTTTTTATGTCATCAAATCCTAGCCATGTAGTTAAATGGTTGCGAGTGGCCCTACCACCCAAACGTATCAATATGAACAACCACATTATGCGGATAATAAAAATGTGTGTACAGACGATAAGGGTATAGCATTAAATAATATCTGTGTCAGTTAAGTGGTTGCGAGTGGCCCTACCACCCAAACGTAGGTCAATACGAACAACCATATTATCCGGATAATAAAAATGTGTGTACAGACTAAGGTATAGCATTAAATAATATCTGTGTCAGTTAAGTGGTTGCGAGTGGCCCTACCACCCAAACGTATGTCAATACGAACAACCACATTATCCGGATAATAAAAATGTGTGCACAGACTATAAGGTATAACATTAATTAATATCTGTGCCAGTTAAGAGGTTGCGAGTGGCCCTACCACCCAAACGTATCAATACGAACAACCACATTATGCGGATAATAAAATTGTGTGTACAGAGTACAGACTATAAGGGTATAGCATTAATTAATATCTGTGTCAGTTAAGTGGTTGCGAGTGGCCCTACCACCCAAACGTATGTCAATACGAACAACCACATTATCCGGATAATAAAAATGTGTGTACAGACTATAAGGGTATAGCATTAATTAATATCTGTGTCAGTTAAGTGGTTGCGAGTGGCCCTACCACCCAAACGTATGTCAATACGAACAACCTCATTATCCGGATAATAAAAATGTGTGTACAGACTATAAGGGTATAGCATTAATTAATATCTGTGTCAGTTAAGTGATGGCGAGTGGCCCTACCACCCAAACGTATGTCAATACGAACAACCACATTATCTGGATAATAAAAATGTGTGCACAGACTATAAGGTATAGCATTAATTAATATCTGTGCCAGTTAAGTGGTTACGAGTGGCCCTACCACCTAAACGTAAGTCAATACGAACAAACACATTATCCGATAATAGAAATGTGTGTACAGACTATAATAATTAATATCCGGGCCAATAAAAATTGCATGTGGCCCACCACATAACGTAAAGAAATACGAACAATAAACATAGCCGGAGATATGCCAGCGAAAATGTCCGTAGCCGGTCAGAGTGCTCTCACATCAGTAAGTGTGGTGTAATTGGTTTTGTGTGCATAGTTTATGAAATTATTTTCATGTACATATACATAACAAAATATGTATAAAGATGTATAGATATGTCTGAATGATTAATGTATTTTATGAAAATATGAAATTGAAGAAAAAACTTGTAACATATACACACTGATGGTGTATGCCCATATAAAATAGATCTATATAATGCTGCCACCTCACGGACACTGCCGTAATATATATTTGAGAAACAACTGCAAATTTGTATTTCTGTTAAGTTTGTGTTAATATAAGTTTAATTTTTAATAGTTGTTATAATACAGCATAATTTGGTATCCTTATTGAAATTGTATGCTATCCGTGTGGGGCTAGACAATACTGCCACCTCACAGACACTGGTTAAACCTTTAATATTTTTATATATATATATATATATATTTTTTTTTTTTTTTTTTTTTTTATATAATACAGCATTATGTGATAAAAGAATGTATCCTTATTTAATAATAATAATATAATTTATTTGTATAGCGCCCGAATCAATATTATTGCTCTCAGGCGCTTCACATAAATGTACAAATAGTAGTAATGTGTAAGCTATCCGTGTGGAACTAGACAATGCTGCCACCTCACGGATACTGGTTAAACCTGTCGTAATTCTTATTTTATAAACAACTGTAAATTTGAATTTGTACTTACTTTAGTGTTAATATAAGTTCAGTGTTGAATACTTTTCATATGATATCATTATCTTGTAAAAGTATATCGTTATTTAAATTTTCATTTCATAGTTGGCCTGAGAGCCAATCAGCGTCTCTACCCTAATCTGGGTAAGGCCGCCCTGGTGGTTCGAAAATGCCGACCCACTCTTTCCCCAGGCGGGTGTGAGGGGCGTAAAAGTGCTGCCACCTCACGGAGCCTGGGTAACCGAGGCTATTTCGCACCCCGAAAAAAAAACCCGTTAATTCCCGACATCGGAGAAATGTACACCATCCCTACGAAATTAGGTTGGACATTGTTCCGAAGTCGGTTGTGCTTCCGGAAATTAAAACCCATATCTTATGAACAAACACGTCCAGGGACCGATTAATCTGCATAACCCACTCGGCACCCGCGTCAAAACTGTGTCGCCATTTTCGGCGCCGACACAACTCAGTCAACTGGTAGCGAGCATATTTAACGCTAAACGTTGGATGTCAAGGGCAACCGTGATCGGATTAGGAACGGACAGTGTGCCCACCCCAATGCAGCACAATGACATCTGCCCGATACGAAGCAAACCGCGCCATCCGGTAGCACGCGCGAATAAAGTTACCAGGCCCAGGGTAGCCCCTCGACGACCTAAATACCGGACGTCGCACGGGCGGCCCCGAGTGTCAAATCCGGCCAACAAGTCAGCCGATCCCGCGAACGCATCCAGCCAGTACACATGAATGTGGCCGACGTAACGCACATAAATTGGAGAAGACGTCGACGACATGGAAAGGCCGACGACAAATTCAACCAAAGAAGGCGCAAAATGGCGGAACCCGGGTAGACAAAAGTAGGTCACAAAGACAAAGGAACAGGAAATACTTAGCTGAACTTCGCTGAGTGTAGCCGGAAATCACCTCCAATTACCGGCGAGCGATAATGGACGAACGGACGCAGACGATCTTGCAACGAATAACAAGCGACAGAAAAGAACTAAATATACGTATAAAGCAACAAAAATAATCAAACTTTTAGAACTTTTGGTCGAATGTCTGCTTAGCAAGAAGACATGCCAAGGAAGCGCTGATTGGTGGGATCGCCACTGGATAAATTAGCGCACGTCAGCCTCTGTGTTGTCGTCATGCACAAAGTCCAGTATGCTCATCCACTGCGTTTGATGAGCATACCCCCATTTTTTCAGCACAATTCGGACAAATTATTCTGCTGAGACAATAATTAAAACCCACTTTTGTAATTTTGATGTAAACCAGATACAATTCCACTACCATCTAAATTGTAGTGAAAACCTTGTTTTCACATATCATAGCAACAGTTTCTGTCACCAGATGGTGCTCCGACCCAAAGAACTTTCCCTTTTCAAAACACAATCTTTTTAAACTCAAGTGATACAGACACTCTGTTTTGTTGAAATAAAAAACGATACCCACCTTCATGATTTTGAAGTAAGATAGACAGAATTTCACTGGCGTATAACTTGTTGGCATCAAATGGCATTTTGGCCTACAACAAATAAAATTATAAATAAAAGTAAACAGGTTTACAACCTAATGAACCTGATGATAAAACACTACAACAAGACTATTTATTAACTCCAAATGTCTGGTTTTGATTAAATATATAAACCATTATTAAACAAGATATGGTAACAAATAGAAACAAAATAACACATCCTGGATTGTATATTACATCAGTAAAAATCTTGACACCATCACATAGAATACAAGTTTTAATTTTAACAAAATCTACACTATTTTATGTTATCTCTACAGATGTGTACAATGATCATAGCTTTATGCAGAGACTCGTCCACCCGTCATTTGGACGGGTAAAAACCATTGTGGATGGGTAGAAATATGGGTGGACAGGTAAAAAAATGAAGAAGCAAAAAAGGTCTTTCAAAACCATAGATATTGTCAGTTACACCTCAAAAGTGAGTGTAAACGGTATCACATGTGTGTTTATAGTCCATGTCAGGTCATCAGACACATTTAAAGTTTGTTAACTGGCTTAACAGTTAACATCCATGTGTCCATCAAAACATGTGTGACTGGCAATAATTTGGTCCTGCATAAAGCCCTGACAATGATGAATGTTTTGACAGTGAAGTGCTACCTTTAGTCTCTTGAGCAGCCACTGCATGAGGCCCTGCTGGGTCGCATCCACACACACCTCCGGCCGCAACTCTGTGAGGTTCTCTACGATTGCTGAAACAACAAACACTCAGCCATTGCACAGTGTTTACTTATCATAATCACAAGAACCCATCACTTTTAATATCAATTTCACAAAATATAAAGATCAGTTCTTATAAAGTGCAGTATCCAATCTTCAGGATTGCTCAAAGCGCTTTAATCTTTACATCCCTGACAGATCTGTTCAATCCAGGCACCATCTCGGCTGGGAAGTATCCAGCTATGCGCACATACATATATCCACCACTGTTTACAGCCAGTTAACCATTCATACAGCCAGTCACCTGGAGCAATGTAGAGTGAACAAACTTGCTGAAGGTGTGACACGACAGCACAGGATTCGAACCCGGGTTCTCTTAGTTGAGAGTCCGAAGTTCTAGCTATATTCATCTCACCATGTTCATCTCACTTAAGCAGCTGGTGCCCTGCTATGTGAGTTTGATAAGAAGGAATTGAATGAATATAGACAGAGGTGAGTGCCACTGAGTGGACCACAGCACCTAGGAGAAGATCCACTTACAGGCCCCAAAGTTAGCAGGTGGCTATTTTTACTATTTACAGAATACAAAATATTGTTGTACACTGTCCTTAGAGTAGAGATGATATACCAATGTAGACAAATATGTCTGTCGGTTATGTACACAGTGTGTTGTGTACTTATACAGTGTGCTGTGTACTTACACAGTGTGTTGTGTACTTATACAGTGTGTTGTGTAGTTACACAGTGTGTTGTATACTTACACAGTGTGTTGTATACTTACAGTGTGTTGTGTACTTACACAGTGTGTTATTACTTACACCGTGTGTTGTATACTTACAGTGTATTGTATACTTACAGTGTGTTGTATACTTACAGTGTGTTGTGTACTTACACAGTGTGTTATTACTTACACCATGTGTTGTGTACTTACACAGTGTGTTGTATACTTACAGTGTGTTGTGTACTTACACAGCGTGTTGTTACTTACACAGTGTGTTGTATACTTACACAGTGTGTTGTATTCTTACACAGTGTGTTGTGTACTTACACAGTGTGTTGTGTACTTACACAGTGTGTTGTATACTTACAGTGTGTTGTATACTTACACAGTGTGTTGTATATTTACAGTGTGTTGTGTACTTACACAGTGTGTTATTACTTACACCGTGTGTTGTATACTTACAGTGTGTTGTGCATTTACACAGTGTGTTGTGTACTTACACAGTGTGTTGTGTACTTACACAGTGTGTTGTTACTTACAGTGTGTTGTGCAGTTACAGTGTGTTGTGTACTTGCACAGTGTGTTGTGTACTTGCACAGTGTTGTGCAGTTACAGTGTGTTGTGTACTTACACAGTATATTGTGAACTTACAGTGTGTTGTGTACTTACACAGTGTGTTATGTACTTACAGTGTGTTGTGCAGTTACAGTGTTGTGCACTTACACAGTGTGTTGTGCACTTACAGTGTGTTGTGTACTTACAATGTGTTGTGCAGTTACACAGTGTGTTGTATACTTACAGTGTGTTATGTACTTACACAGTGTGTTATGTACTTACAGTGTGTTATGTACTTACAGTGTGTTATGTACTTACAGTGTGTTATGTACTTACAGTGTGTTATGTACTTACAGTGTGTTATGTACTTACAGTGTGTTATGTACTTACAGTGTGTTATGTACTTACAGTGTGTTATGTACTTACAGTGTGTTATGTACTTACAGTGTGTTATGTACTTACAGTGTGTTGTGTACTTACACAGTGTGTTATGTACTTACACAGTGTGTGTACTTACACAGTGTGTTATGTACTTACAGTGTGTTATGTACTTACAGTGTGTTGTTACTTACACAGTGTGTTGTGGATGCCCTCCGACTCCTCTCTCACACTCTCGTCGAGTCGCTCCATGTTCTCCACCAACTGAGCTATCAACTGACCCTCCAGCTACAACCAGCCACAGTCAGTTCAACAGTGCCAGGCTGTGTTTAATGTTAACAATAATTCTCATCTTGCGAACATATATTCACAACTTTTAAGCCACCTCCGATGCCAGTAAACACAGAAGAGTGCAGTGGTAAGTTCACGAATGCCGCAAACCAAGAGGAAACCTTGCTAACATATTAGCGTATTAGCAAGACTTTGAATGTCAAAAATGAAGAGTGCCACAGAAAACGTGGAGTGACCAAATCAGATATAAAAATGTGATTTTCTTAAATAGCACACTATCTAGTCCTCCAGACTGCTCAAAGTACTTTGCACTTTACTCCCTATTTAGGAAGCATTCAGCCACTCTCTCTCTCTCTCTCTCTCTCTCTCTGTCTCTTTCCTACTCTCTGTCTCTCTCTCTTTCCTACTCTCTGTCTCTCTCCTACTCTCTGTGTCTCTCCTACTCTCTGTCTCTCCCCTACTCGCCCTCTCTCTCTCCTATTCTCTCTCTCTCCTACTCTCTCTCTCTCTCTCCTTCTCTCTAACTCTCTCTCTCCTACTCTCTAACTCTCTCTCTCCTACTCTCTCTCTCTCCTACTCTCTAACCCTCTCCTACTCTCTGTCTCTCTCTTCTTCTCTCTTCTTCTCTCTCTCCTACTCACTGTCTCTCTCTCTCCTACTCCCTGTCTCTCTCTCTCCTACTCTCTGTCCCCATCTCTCGCCTTCTCCCTTCTCCCTCTGTCTGTTATCCAGACAACTCACCAGAGCATCAATGAGAACGTTTGTGCCTTCTTCGCTCTCTGTCAACGTGTCCACATCAGTCATCTCCTGAAGGAGGTCAACTGTTGCTATGGAGATATCTACAAAAGATAATTTTGTTTACCTGGGTGCATCCAAGTTACAACAGAGCACATGATTATTTGTTCTTTGTTGTGCAGCAATTCAATACATACGTCTCAGAAGGACTATAAATAAACTCCCAACCAGAATTCACACACATTTTTATACATACATTTTGACAGTAGGTTGTACATTCATGAGAACAAGTCAGAAATGACTGGGAATGTTAAAATTTTTCTTTTTATTAACTCCCACCTCTCGTCTCTGGGACACATATAAATCAACGCAGAGTTGTGGTCTAAAACCTATCTAATAAAATGTTCTCTAATGTGACTTGCTTACTACATGAGCACGTGTCCAATTCTTATTACCAAATAATTCCAGCAACTGAAGCACCACACACAATCAAGATAGTATTGCCACAATTTCATGTGTGAAACAAGCCACAAATTGGTATGATGCCGTCACTGATTCAGTAGTTATGACTAATGACTGGAATGGTTAATACCATGCACCAAGATATACTAGCCGCAACATTTGTTTTGATTAAGTCATGTGACTACATAATCCGGCTTACGCAGTCACATGACTACGTAATCTGGCTACACCTGTGCCAGTGAGGAGGCGGTGGTGTCTCACTGAAATATTGTACCCGTGTTTTCATGGTTCAACAGTTGCAGTATTGACTGGACGGCATTCAGGTCCACAAGCACATAGTAGAGATCTGGCACTGTTGCAATCACATGCATCTCCTGCACAATGTCGTTTAGTTCCAACTCAGACTCCATAAACCTGAAATCACAGCAAAATCATTGTCTTAGGTTTAATTTAATTAGCTTGGAAAGTAATCGTATTTTGTCATTAACCTCAATGTGGTTATGACTTTTCACTGTTGTACACTTCCATATAAACTAGTATAAATATACCGGAAATGTTTTATAGTATAGTTTATCTTTAATCAATAAGAAGTCAAACAACCTTGACATAACTATATTTTTTGCATAATCATTTTACACTTTACAAGTCAAGAATAGAGCTCCCCCATTTTGATCATTGCACCACCCAAACTTGTAGATATGTAGGAACAAACTGTGTAAACCCAGATTATGCAAAAATACAGACATGTCATTATTGTTAGGTTGTTAGGCTATGCGCTACTAATTGTGACTATCGAGTGTGCATTACAATTAAAATATATAACGAAACACTTTTCTGAAAGATCAGGGAATTTTATCCTCATTTCTTGATTTTTATACACTTGTTTTTCAAACCATTAAAATTCAAAGAAACTTTTACTTTTCTAGAAGATGAGGGAATTTTATCCTCATTTCTTGATTTGTATACACACGTTTTTAAACAATTAAAATTTAAAGAAAAACTTGTCTGGAAGATATGGGATTTTTGTCCTCAATTCTTGATTGTTATACTCATTTTTCAAACAATTAAAATTCTAAGAAACGCTTACTTTTCTGGAAGATCAGGGAATTTTATCCTCATTTCTTGATTTTTATATACTCGTTTTTCAAACTGTAGAATCATCTTCTTCAGTGCCAGTTCATTCAGTGTCTCTGGCTAGAAGACAAGTAAATCAGTGGTCTGTCAGTTACATTCTAAGTGGCTTAAAACATGATGTCATACAGATTTCCTGTATAACTTTCTGAAAAATAGCAAATCTGCAATATGCAGTTAAAAAGTAATATTAACTAAACATATATTTTTCTTTTTTTACAATGTGAAGATAAAACTACTCAAATTTTAGAAAACCTTTTACCATAATAAAAAACTTTATTCTCAGAAATTATCTGCTACGATACTTAATATATATAGTTGTTGCCCAGATCAACATTATATGACTTACTTCTGGCTCTTCTTGGACCATTTTTAGAATTTTCTCTCGTTCTTTGCTGTCAATCACTTGTTTCTTTGCGCCGCTGTAGTCATCACCATCTTGCTGCTTGCGCTTGTTCCCGCTAGAGACAAAGCTAGGCTTCTCTGGCTGAAGGCGAATCAGTATTTATTGTTCAATCAAAGCAATTGTTTTACAGCAATTGTAGATTTTCACCCTACATGGATAATAGAAATCTGTGTGTGTATTGTGATGGTGCAGGTGCTTGTGTGTCGATATACCTTACCTTAGGATACCTTAGGATGGTTCTGATCGTAGGATTGTATGTTCCTCTGTGATCAGCTCTTCATTTTCATTATCTATTAAATTTAAATCACGTGTTCCGGTTCTATTGTTAGTAATTTTTAGCGGTGCTTCGAAGTCATATACAATATCCTGATTATACCAAAATTTGTCTAGTAGTGTTTTAAATGAATTTACAGATTTAGCTGTTACAACTGTATCTGGGAGACTATTCCATGGTTCGGTAATTCTAATTGGAAATACATTTTTTCTTAAGTTTAGTTTGGCTCTTTTTGTGAATAGTTTTAGGGAATGTCCTCTGTTTCCTGTTCTTTGTGATATCTCTTTGTTTTTCAGCAGATATGTTTGTTAATGTCTTTCTTCTAATTTATCTCCTTTCCAATGGCATGTCGAATTCTTTGGATGGGAACCTTTGAATGTTTAGGTTAGTAGTTTTGCACAATACTTTGACTTGAGCATTTTATTGGAAATTGCACTTTATAAAATAAATATTGTTAAAAACTGCTCACAGGCACTAACAAGGTATAACTAAGTATATGTTTGCACAATGAGCAAAGTAAAAAAACTAAAACATGATGCCATATCTAAAAGTAAAACAGAATTAAACATAAATATTAAAATAAGATAAATAAAAAATGACAAGTTATATTAACAAATGAAAATAACAACTAAGGTACATGAGCATGACAAGTAAAATTTAAAAATACTGCGACAAAAGACAATCTTAGCTATAAAACACAGGCTCCCGTCCGAAGATATGCTAGATGAATCTTAATTATCGCCCATAACTATTTCTAAAACGACCGTTTACACAGATCGGTTTCACACAATGAATATTTTTAGGGGCTACGTGTTGACAATATACGTTGCAATGAATATATGTTAAAGAATGTATACGTATGTTTCTAGAACTATAAATATTAACCTGAAAAGCAAGCAATTCGCCAACATCCATCTTCGCGGCGGTACTGTGTCTGCTGAAATATTTACCCGCATAATAACGCCCCCCCCCCCGTAATAACAGTTCTTGGCCTGGGTTACGTAGGCATGTAACAAAATATAAATTATAATTTTACAGTTTTGCCTTTTTTCTGTAAATAGTTGTATAATATGGTATGCCTATTTCTGTATGCCGTTCGTTGTACCGTGCAGCCCCACAGAATAGTATTATATGAATATGGTGGCATCTGAATATTTGTATGCATGCATGGCCATGGGTGGGTATGTTGGAGGGCTTGTAACTGTGTATGGTAAGATTTGTGACTTTAAAATGTAATTTAAAATAGGTATATATATATATTTATATTATTTGTTTCATGTATGACGATGTGTTTGGAATGATGGAAATATGCCCATTTATTTTGTGTTCCCTCAAATTTGCATGGTAGTTGAAGCCCTGCCCCTTTTTAATAAATAAATAAATACTGCTATCAGTTGATTATCATAAATTGTCATTAGCACCAATCTACGTTAATATGTTTCAACCATTAGTTGGCACCATTCTCGCAATTTATTTTTCATGCAATAATTACAGCCATGCTACATCCTTCATAATGCTTCATAAATATTTTGTAATTTTTATAATTACATAGCAACAGCCTTTTCTCGTGGCATTAATAGACACATTCTTGTAAAAATGTTTCAAAACTTATCGCAAAGGATCTAGCTTGTTAAATATTAAATGCATGAAATCAAATTATTCAAAACTATTCAACACAACTGCTAAATCACATATTTTATTTTGCAAATAACATTAGTATACATGATACAACAAGTTTCAAGATGTTCGTGGACTTGGCTCACAACCGAAACCCACATATCCTGTACTTCTCCCCCCTCCCATACCCCTCCCCCCAGAAAGGCTCCTTCTGAAACATTAAAACATCACTGCTACCTGTTAGATGCCAGCAAGTGTACGTGCATGCATGTGTGCTTGTCAGTATGTGTAAGCTTGTGTCCGACATTAATGGAAGATCAAGTGAAACAGTCAGGACTGAATTACCATAAGGTGTTAACTATACATATTAAGTAGGTCAAGGATAATGAATGGTCCCTTCTGCTACTATATGTATACTTCGGTAGTTCCTCACATCACCGGAATTGTGCTCCATTACAAAATTCTAGGTTCCAATCTGTCCTTTACATTTACCTTGTTCCATAATTTAAATCACTTTAAACAGTAATACACACTTGTTCGAAAATGTCACAGTCAGCCAGTCATTCTGCAGATATACCATTGCCAATGGCAACAAACTGACAAGCGCATGTCACTGAACAAATTACCATCTAGGGAATAACTTAATCCGGTTTTAATCTTTACAGCGTAATTGTCTGACATCATCACCATTATACAACTATTTGCAGTTCTGAAACAATCAAAACTGAATATATAATTTTTACGTTTTCTCACAGATCACTTGAATACGCCACAAATCAGCCAGTTTTCACCAGTATTTGATATCACTGCCAACCACTCGCAGTTCTACAAATGATGGCAACCAATAAATTACGATTAATATTCTTTGACGCAATTAGTATGATACAGACGCACGCAAATTGAGGATATGCAAACATAAATGCTGTAAAAAAATAAGCAGTCCTAGCGACCGTTTCTAGGGTCCGCGTTCCTCCAGAAAACCTTTCCTAGTTTTCCATCCATACATTTCCTACCAATACAACATATTGCAGGGACATTAGTGTCGATTACAATGACCAGGAATATATTTGGTCAGGTGCTCCCGTGAAGATTGTCTTTAAAAAACATATACAAACATATAATTTCACGCTACAACGCCTTTTCGTGCGACTGCCCTCCACCAAGAATTTGACATCATATCAGAATACTGTGTAATTCTTTGGGGTTTACACCTCCCATTCTCATTTGGAACACTAAAACATTAGTTGCTATGAAACAAATTGTGTTTGCGTGTGAAAGTGCGAATAAACATCAGACCCTCAGTCAGCAGTAAAACTACTATTTCAGTAAAATACAAAACAAAATTAAATTTTTCAGCAGGAAACGACCACTTCTTAGCATGCCTCCGTTCATGTGCGCACACACGGACATCTTCTCACACTGTCTGAAGTGTCAATGTGCAACAAAATAACGTGTGCGACAGAATAACCACTTGTCTCTGCACAAACAACGTGCAAGAAGGAATAACCAGTTGTGTTGGCTGTCACTAACAAAGGTGACATAACAGCGAAATAAATTCAACGTTGTAATGATCCCACCAACTGCTCGGCAGTTGTCCTGCGAAAACATTACATTTAACAGACATGTCACAGCGACACAATGGAGAACAGCACCAAAGTTGGCACATGACAATGGCACAAAGCACTTCTTTTGGCACTTTAAATGATCTAACATCAAACATTCTCGGCATCGACACATGTTTTGGGACAAGTCTTACATGATTTGGCAACTACGACGCATTTCAGTTTCAATTTGTCACAACTAATTGCGTGATAAATACAGGAAGGAATCTGTACACCAAAGTCAATATCATCGTCAGGAAGTATGAGAAAATTCTACATGGCAACAATAATGTTATGAACCCGGTCCGGTATAAGACGTGAAAATTTACACGACTTTAAGATAAATTGCTGCTGTGGAATACAGATTCTAAACTAATCAGTCAAAGACTGGCTGTGAAAATATTAATAACTGTTTTAGACACTAATGCCAAAAAGGTCACTTACTGATCACAAACCAAAGAAGAATAACGATCGTTTCTTGCACAGCTATACATTTACGAGTGAATGTCTGCACTGAAAATGCCTGTGGCACTGAATTGTACTTGTACTACACTCATCCATGATGAAGATGTGTGACTGATCTGTATTATAATGTCTACTTCTGCGATGCATCGGAACCAGTCGTTGATGGAAGCCGATGTCTGTGAATCGTCCTGAAGTGGAAGACAAGGACACTCATCAGCATAAATGCAACTAAAACAAAATTTCTGTACTGCAGTTTGAAGTCTGCTGGTGACATCATTTGGACCATAGATTGACCAGTGGTCATTACCCCATAAGTCTTGGATAAACTAAGCAATTAACTGAGCTAGGTCTTTGTTATGGCTGTATTGATTCATATGGATTCATTAAAATGCAATGCAGTATATATTTAACCAAAATCATTATACATACAGTGTATATGCAGGCGTATTTACCAAAGTTTGATCATATTGCCAGTTATCAAGAGCATGAATGAAGCATTTTGACTCTACCCTTTTGGTACAACGGCTTCCAGTTCAATTCAAAGTTGAATGTTATATACGATTATCAACTGGTATCTTTTATTGCACATGTGTGGTATAAATACTACAGCACTCCCACCAAATAATAATTGCTTGTTCTCGCTCGCTCGCTCGCTCTCGCTCCCTCGCTCCCTCGCTCCCTCGCTCCCTCGCTCCCTCGCTCCCTCGCTCCCTCGCTCCCTCGCTCCCTCGCTCCCTCGCTCCCTCGCTCCCTCGCTCCCGCTCTCTCCCTCTCTCTCTCTCTCCCTCTCCCTCTCCCGCTCCCCCGCTCCCCCTCTCCCCCTCTCCCCCTCTCTCCCTCTCCCTCTCCCTCTCTCCCTCTAACTTCACAGCTGTAAAATACACTGCTGAGTCAATGGCAGTCATTGTTGTGCCAATTATGGTGAGTTTTATCTCATATCTCACCTGCGCCGGACACGTTCCTGGCTCTGCTGCAGAAGTTGTGTCTCGACCACACTCAGCTGCTCTCGCACATGCTCGATTTCCTTCTTATCGTTCATCACCTCAATCTTTTGGTTCAACTGCTGCGAGCGATCTCGCAGTTCTTGAATCTTGCCATAGATGTCCTCGTCCTAGACGAACAGAAACAGAGAGTGACACCATCAATAGCCTTCTTCCGGTGGCGATGTTTTCTGGATCTTTGAATAACCATGCAAAACATATAAAAGTCTGTAATCTGCGTCAAATGTTTATTACAAATAGCTCATTAAATCGTTCCCAGTGCCTTCATTTGTGTAGAACCCTCAGTGATATAATATCAAAGTAACGTCCAAGGGACATTTAACTAATATTGCTAACAAATGTTAAACCAAATTTTGCAATGTAATATGAATTTTGATCATTAACAGTGAATACCTGAAAACGCAACACCATGACGTGCACAACTCATTTAATCTAACAGCAGGTTTTGTATCGTCATGAATTTTCTTTAGGACCTCTTTATCTTAACGGAACGGTCCCCTGATTAGTAACGATCCCCTAATTAAAGTTATTTATTCCAGAGGATGGTTATTTGTGCTAACGTCTACAGTCATGATTGTGAAGACAAAGTGTACACACCATGGGGTTCCTGGTGTCGACATGAACAAGCAGAGACGCAAGTTCCAGCTCCTCAGAGAAGCCATTCTTGAGAGGTACAGACCTGTAGCCTACAACGTCAACACGGTAACATACAGGTCATCACCATGGTAACCGAGGTCATCACTGAGGCAACTAGTACATGTCACCACTGCAAGGCACACTAGGAGGCACACTGTTGCTGCATCCAGTGCAGGCATGCATGCACGCACACACATGTATGAAAGCACTTACACAGGCAAAAAGACATCATACATACACAAACAGATTCTTGTTCACATGTATCACTAACATGCCTGCATCCACTCACATACACATGCTAACATGTATGTCCACTTGAAAGTTTTAAAGTAGGGGATATAGAGGCGTGATTAAAAAGGAAGGAAAGGATGACATGACATTGGGCAGGTCTGCCATGACTTGAAGATGTTTATGTGTATATGTGTGCATCTGTGAGCGTATATATTTGTCTGCGGGAATGTTGTGTATGCGTGTTATATGTGTCTTGTCTCACACATATCTTGTCACACATATATACCTTTCTATTCTAAAATCGATACCCCAAACCCACACATAAAATAAAAAATTTAGAGAATGCATACACAATGGCACAATGAACTGGTGACCGTCCTCTCGCTGACCAGGACTGACCTGTCTTGATGTAGGGGACTGGGAATGTCGCCTGGCCCACAAAGTTGGGGTCACCAAACATGTCCTCATCCTGCACGACAATACGGATCATCGCCAGAGTTGGGTTGACGATGTCAAATTCACACGTCTCGTTCCAGACCGGGTTGAAGCCGTTGTCAGCTGCAGAGGACAAAGAACTGTCACCATCAACTCCCGGGGTAAGTGTCAAAAGACCAGCTCACATACGGCATCAAGACACTATGACCTGACTTCAAAGAAAAAGGCCTTAACATCTGCTTTAATCATAATAATAAATGTTTTAAATCACCAGATGTCCATAGAATAACTTTATTAACGTTTTAATATAAATTTTGTTTTTATATTAACTGTTTTAAGAGAGCATACACACCCCCCCCCCCAAGCGCACAAGCTTCGATTGAACTTTTAATGCCCGGAAAGGGCCCAGTAAGGAAGAAGAACCAGCCACACAAAAGTAACACGATTAGAATAGAAAACAATCTTCTCATAACTGTCTGCTGTGGTTCACAGTGAGTCTGAAGTGACATATGTAGCCACTAAGACGTTCCTAAATTGTAGTTTCAAGCTATGTCTGGCTAGGCCTAAAAACAGTTGTGTTCTCAACAGGGTCACTGAAAGTACTGAATGCAACTTTTGAACATAAATATTAATACACCAATGCCATTAACACACATTAACATTACTTGAAGATAGACACATATCAGCGTTTCATTAGTCAGTATGTTTTATCTTAACTATCTTAGTATTGTTTAGTCATAACTATAAAAGGACAAACAATATCAGAAACAAACTCTTATACTTTCTGAAGTGCATTTTCTAAACAGTAATAACACTGTTACTGTTTAATTTAAACAAAATAAACACATACTTTCTGTCTGTCTGTTCAAGGTAACCAACCAACGGATTAGTACCAAGCCATTAGAACAAAACTTTATGAACAACAACAAAGGCTTACAAGGGGTAGCACAATTATATTTTAGAACAAGCTGAGCATTCCAAGATATTGCTGTTACAATATCGGGATTCCTGATCCTACAACAAATGCAATCACATTTATACGTTTACAAAGAATCAGTTAACACTTTACACGCACATTCTTTCAATATTTCAAAACTAGAAGACAACCAGAGACTAAAAGAAATCTGTGTGAAATCAGGTAGAGTGTTATTCAACAGGAAACATGAACACCATACCCTTGGTTCCAGTCTTGTACTTGTTGATGGGGTCGTAGTCGGCACCAACGACCTCGACCTCCACAAACGGACTCGCTATGCCACGACCTGTCTTCACCAAATGTCGTGCGCCAATGATCTGTAAAGGCAACCATTGTACCATAAACAACCACAATTCAATCTGTACGGTCTAAATTCATATAAAATGTAACACTCTATATTGTTATGCTTTACATAAACAACCACAATTCAATCTGTACGGTCTAAATTCATATAAAATGTAACACTCTATATTGTTATGCTTTACATAACAACGATATTAAATGATTAAAACTTGTATACGTAATTTTATTTCTATGCCTCTACTTTCAACTGTTTATCTAAGAATTTTGCGTGTTTCACTCACTTGTACACTTGTTTGAATAAACACTTTTGATTTGACTTGACAGACTGGAAACAGTTATTGCCAACTTCTACTTGCAAGTGCACATACCGTGAGGATGATAGTCTCTGGGTTGATGATATTCTCAATCGGCAATCGGTCGAAGGGGTCGTAGTGTTTCTCCCTCATACACTTAGGCTGCAGGACATAGCCACTGCGACTGTTGACGGAGAACCGGCCCTCGTTCAGCTGCATCGACCGATCTACATCAGGGCAGACACGTGTCATATGGAGTGACTGTGGTGACAGGAAGTGAGTGGACAACTTGACCAGGAGACAGGTAATCACATTAATTCCATGTCAACTTTGTTCCCTAAAATAAATTGCCAGTTGATAGGTCAGAGCCCAATGATCCAAGGAAATGACTGAAGGTAGAAAGAACATGCCGGCGCCGGGTCATCTTCTTCGTATCTCAACAACGAAAAGTCGCACAGACAACATAGATGGACGATAACAAGGTCTCCGTGATCACTGTCGACATTATTCACGTTCGAAATATATAGCCAACTTGAAATCGTCGAAAAATTATCTCAGTAATATGCGCGAAATGCCGCATGATGTCGGAGGTCAACTAGACGAACGCACTTCAACAACATTCCAAATAAACTCACTTAATTCCCAAACGAAAACAATTTTTCACAAGATGGCGACAGCACGTTTCTGTGACTTACATAGAGCTTAGATCAGCAGTATGAGCTGGTTAATATAAAAGAAGGATCTGATCGCAGTAAACGAAAGGCCCACGAAGTGTGAGTTTCCTGGGCGGTTTTGGATGGTCTGCACAAAGAGTTAACCGACATGAGTGTCTGGTAGGAGATTCACTTACAACCTAGACAATCACTCACCTGGGGTCTGGTAGTTGAGAGCGACCATGTGACTGCCGCAGTTCCACATGGGCATGGGGTTGTAGTTGGAGGAGTCGATGCGCTGGCCCTTGGGGTAGACGCGACTGAACTGTACGCGGTTGTACTGCAGCAGGTCCTTGCCGTACTTGCGACTCGCAAACTTGTCCATCTTCGTCTCCGGGAACGAAGACATCTGGGTGAAGTTACCATTGGACTGGCACGCCGTAACTACAACAGGTACAGGAAATGAAGTCGCAATTAAAAATATTTTATTATTACATTTCTGAAATGAGAGAATGCTGTCTCGTGGTCTGCATATAAAATGTATACCAGTAATGTTTTCCTCACCCAGAAAGTGGAAGGAAAACGGAGGCAAGGAAGACTGATAAGGCAGTGCAAAGACTGCATTCAGAGACTTCTGGAAAGATTGGGAGCAGAATGGAGACTTGGAGAACAGCAAACAATAAGAGTTGGAGTCTGCTGATAGAGAATGTAGTGACGACAGGGATGCCAAGAGGAGGACAATTATATAGGCAGTTGGAGTGAAATATACAATACACACACCACACCACGCAAAGAAAACGCTGGAATTGTGATGTGCTGAGTGACCACATGACCACTGTCCTTCTGGAGTGCTCAACTCACCATTGACTGGCACAGGTTGGCAGTAAACTACCAGATCCGACAACTCCTTCGCAATCCTCTTGGTCCGCTCCTGTTGGTGTGTCTGTTTCACCTGTAGTGATAGGACGGGAAACTTATAGGGTTCTTCCATATGCAATCACAGCCTGCTTACTGACGACATCCTGAAGTGACACTAAATGTTGTCGAGTGAAACGTCATTGTTACACCAAGAGAAAGGAGCAAGACATTCTCGTCACTGTGCTAAAACGTAAATTATGTTACACTTCACGTGGTCAGTCAAGTAACTGGAAATACATACATTATTTTGCTTGGCCAAATTGGATTAAAGCGTTCTTGCCAACATTGCTCCAAAGTATGAATGATGACATTTTACATCATATTTTATGTATGTATGTATGTAGGTTAACTATAGTAATCATTATTCTATGTTTATAAATTATCTCTTTACAGCTTAATATATACATTCTCATTTATTTGCTATTCATTAATTTATTAACGGTAGTTTATTTATTCGTTTTTCTTATCCACACATTTGAGATACATTTAAATTTGTTTGTAATTATAATCCTATGTGCATATTGATGGAAATAACATTTTATAAAATTAAATATTGTCTCTACGTGATGTGTTTCCCCAGCGACCAACCTTTGTATCTGCGTTGCTTGTGCAGCTTCGGATGCTTGCCATCCAGTCGTTGAGTTCAGCCTCCGAATCGGCAGCCAGCTCCATCACCTGTCCCTCGTGGCTACTGATGCGGAAGACAAACGGTCGGCCTCCCCTCCCATCCAGCAGCCGATCTGTCAACACATAGTTCTGAGTTGATTCCAGATTATGGGTGCAGCTACAGGCAAACCCCAGGTATGTTGTCACCTCGTTACTACAATCATCACAAAAGTTGCAATTAAAAGAACTAAAAACAAGTTTTTAATCAAAAAACATTTCTGGATGTACACATTTCAGAACTAAGCAATGGCCTGAGAGTCAGCATAGGTTCTTTGGTGTGAACAATTCTTTTCCATTACTACAAACATGAAATTAAAATTAAATGTTTGGTAAACAATGACATATTTATTATAATGACATATTTATTATAAATTTACCTAGTGCCTGACTGAACACAGTTCTACTGGGATAACATAACAAATCACAGATGTGGTAAATGATAGTCCGTGATGTGCCAGAAATGCTAGATGGTGATTTTGTAAATTTCATGTGACACTGATGACATGAGGTTTGTGGGACTGACCAACGCAGTAGCCAGTGAGGTCTATCGTTCCCTTCTGTAGAGCCCCGAGGGGTGTGTCAGAGGTTGTCTGTTCTATCTCCTCCACGTAGTTGCACGGGAACCACATCTTGTCCTTGCCCCCGTGGTCACCCTGCCACCTGCAACGTAAGCACTCACAGTTGACACAGTATTGAAAGTAGGGCTGCCGGAACAAAACACTCTGGGGTTTAAAATGGAGGCCTCCCATCTCACACGTAGATACGAGAGGTATGCTCTCAAAACAGGTGGCAGATGAGGGGTAATAATAATAATATATTTATTTGGTATAGCGCCACATCCATAATCATTCCTGGCACTTCACAACATATTACAATTTAAAAGTCATTAAAAGATATATGTGTATATATATATATATATATATATATATATATATATATACAAGACAAATACTACTGTTTTAAAATAAATGTAAAAAATGTATAGGTATATAAATAAATAAAATTAGTATGGTATTAAATAGCGTAGTACTTTTAAATAAATTACGTATTGGTCATAAAAATACATAATAATCGGTCTAGTGTATAACTACATCGCAATGATACTGATAAATGACGGTATATGTATAACTATTATTAGTAATAAATAGCTTAGTATATGATAAAACTGTTAAAAATAATATTAATATTAATTATGTAACAATAATGCCAATAAATAAGTGTATAATTATGTATTAATAATAATTTAAACGCAACAACAGACATTGCGAAATAAATGCTGAATCTCTTAAAGCCGAGCGACTTGCTTCCAATCTGAGCAGTCATGATTTAAAAAACTTTTGGAAGGGCATCAAACAAACAAACAATGCCAGGTTACCTAACCCCAGTAATGTTGGAGGTGCCTGTGGTGCTGAAAACGTCAGAAATATGTGGCTTCATCATTACCAATCACTGCTTAACTCTGTACCCGAGTCTACTGTTCACATTCATAAGATTGACATGTATTGTAGCAATATTCAACTTAGCGACAATATGGTTGTTAAAGTTAAAGAACTACAAGAATTAATAATTGCTATGCCTGTTGGTAAAGCCTGTGGCTACGACCATATCAGTAATGAACATTTTAAGTATGCTAACGAAAAACTACATATTCTTATGTCTTTGTTTTATAGTAGTCTGTTAATACATGGTTTTTTACCTGATACTATGATGACACCAATCATAGCTCCTATCATTAAAAATAAATCTGGTGATTTGTCAGACAATAATAACTATAGGCCCATTGCCCTTGCCACAGTTGCTAGCAAACTATTTGAATCATTAATATTATCCAGGGCTACCCCATTTCTCATTACATGTGACAATCAATTTGGATTTAAAAGGCATCACTCTACTGAGATGCTCATATTTCTGTTAAAAGAACTTTTTCGAAACTATATTGCTAATGGGTCCTCTATGTTGGATGCCTCCAAAGCCTTCGACAAAGTTAACCACAGCAAGCTATTTGGTAAATTAATTGATCGTGGCTGTCCAGCTTTTATTGTACGCATTCTATACCACTGGTACGGTATCCAACAATTTACCATCAGATGGTGTCTGGGATTTTCTAGCTTTTTTACTGTTTCCAATGGTGTTAAACAGGGTGGAATCCTTTCCCCCCATCTTTTCAATGTGTACATGGATGACTTAAGTGTTAATCTAAACAAATTACATATTGGTTGTCTTTATGCTGGCACCTTAATCAACCACTTGATGTATGCTGATGACCTCTGTATTTTTTCTCCCAGTGTTGCTGGTTTGAGAAAACTTACTGATTGTTGTGCCAAATATGGCGAATTGTTCAATATTACTTATAATGCCAAGAAGTCCTTTTGTATGGTTATTGACAACAAACCCCAGGACAGGAAAAATGTTCATTGTATCCATCTCGATAACCGATCTTGGTCATATAATCAACAATAACCTAACTGATGATGACGACATTGCCAGACAAAAAAGATGCCTTTATGCCCAAGCCAATGTATTAGGTCGAAAATTTTGTCTTTGTAATATTTCCACCAATATTATTTTATTTCAAGCATACTGTGCTCCTATGTATACTTCTAGTCTTTGGTGCAAATTAAAAAAATATAGCCTCAAAAGCATTACTGTCGCATACAATAATAGCCTCAGAATTTTACTCAACTTACCCTCAAGATGTAGTGCAAGTTTTATGTTTGCCACCAACTATATTAAATCCTTCAATGAACGCATTCGTTCATCAATATTCAGTCTTTTATGTCGTCTTCATCAGTCAGATAATATTCTTTTTATTAATTACCTCCATACCGATATTAATTTTAAGAGCCATATGTACTCATACTGGAGGTCGTTATTGTACACATGACATTAGTATTGTATTTATTTTCTAATCAATTTTTTTACATTTATTTTTAAAACTTATTTAATTAATTTCCTCATATATTTAGAATTTTTTATTTTATTTTACACTTATATTTTTACGTTGATCATATCATTGCTTTGATTGTATTATATGTATTGTACTTTTCATATTTTTTTATTGTATTTTATGCATATATATATATGGACGATGTCTTGTCTGAAATAAACTTTATTATTATAATATTACCAAATAATCTAGTAAAAAAATAATAACGTTCATGTCGAATTACAGTGGGCTCTCAAAACAGACGGGAACTAAACCATTGGAGGCGGACTTTCAACACAGATGCGATATGGAAGACAAGCTCTCAAACGACATTGGAGATGGAAAGCAGGCTCTCAAAATTGGAGGAAGTTGAGACAGGCTCTCAAAATCGCAGGAAATTGAGCTCTCAAAAGTTGGGAGTTGGGAGTCAAGATGGGAGGTTTCCCAGAGAGAAGACAAGACTGCTTGACAGAACTCACCATCCTCCATCATGCTTGAGTACATTGGTGATGACCGCACGAGCACAGAATGAGAGTTCGTCCTCCCGCTGGGCGTTGTAGTCGTACAAGGCACGCACTGTGATCTGCAAGGTCAAGGCCATCACATCACATCACCTCAAACTTACACTCTCTGTCAACAGGATACTTTGTCTAGGGTTCATAAAGTCAAAGAAAAAATGGTGCGGTTGTCAGTCCAAATTTACCCCTTTTATAATGTAGCAAACCTATTCATGTGTCATGGTGCATCTATTATGTTATACTTTAATATTCATCTCTTACTGCCTATGTGTTGTGCAAATAGTTTCAATTTATTTTTTATTTTTTGTATTTATTATTTTTTATTTTTATCAGTGTATTGTAATGTCCAATGGACCAAACTGACTTGTTATTGTTATTATGCAATAAAATTATCGTAGACCGTACTTACATCAAGAGATAATCATTAGATTTTACATCTTGATCCTAGCCCACCGTTTATACCCTCTGAAAGTTGACCCTTAAAATGTGGTCAAAAATGTTTTAATAGTGCGCATCACTGTGAACAGGTGTCTGGTCTCTACCAACCATGAGCATTGCTTCAGAATCTAGAAACAACTTAATGAGGTGGCAAGTAGTGTTATGTCTTAATCTTTCTTTTAGAAAACTGACCTTACAGTAACCTATCAGACAGAACACAACTTCAAAGTCGAAGATATTGCAACAGAAACTTTACACTCAGAGCACAATCCTGACCGTCTATTTCACAATGTACACCCAACATTGATATTTAACAGGGTTATCACAAGGCTATGGAGAGAAATAGAGAGAGTCAAGACTTATTCAAACGTTCTGGTCAACGCAACAACAACTGCTACAGGCATCACCGAGCAAGTCATTGACTCTCTGACACGGCTCATGAATCATAACCTTGTCCACAAGCCATGGGATGAATCAAATAAATTTGACTTCCACATAGCCCCACGAAAAAAACAAGTCTGTCAGTCTGAAAGACAAAGACCATCTCCATCTTTTGGAGGGGAACCTAAACATATTTGATCTAACACTGCCACCTAGTTAAAGAACAAGAAGTGTGTTTCGGAAGAGACACTAAAAGCCGGTGGTCCTTTCTATCTGGTGTCTATGCCAGGGGAAGTAAAAGATCCCACACAGGGGGTAAATGTGTAACCTGTAATGGACTCACTAATTCTAGAGAAGGACAACTCTGAAAACCAAGCTCGACAATACTCTAGTCACAAACATGTGGCTAACATAGAGTGATGAGCTAACCATGAGAAGAAGAAGAACACACTCAACATACTGATGATACTGAAACTAACAGTACTATTGCCTAAACATGCTTGAAAATCTTCAAACCATTGTGGTACTGAGTTAATTACAACACTTTTCTTGCAAACATTACATAACACACCAGTAGCATGCACTGTTAGTATTACAAATGCTGCCACACAGCAAAATGTTTGTTAAAATGTCATGCTTTACACATCAGACAAAATGCAATATGTGTTTGAAGGTAGCTATTGAGTTTTCATCACTTTGTGGGGAGTGAAAACAAGATTCTATATTCAGCCCAGTGTCATTACGCAGAGGCATGAGGGGGAAATAAATAAAACGCCCAATTTGTGACCGTAGCCAACAATTTACCTTCGACGGAAGGAAGTCATTTGGGTTTGTGTAGAGCTCTCCCGTAGTATAGATAGCACCTTCATCAGGGTCCTGTAGCACACAAACAGCTGAACACTCAAACGCCACTAGCAACAAGACACAAGCAGTACAGAGTAACGCCATGCGGGGCGGGGAACAAGGTGCACACTGAGAGGCCACTCAGCTGGGCCTCACGTCAGATCCCATCAGTGGGGATGAGACACCACAGACTGGGATGTAGAGATAGAGATCCCAGCAACATTCACCTGAAATTCTGGAATGCAATATTCAAGACACAAACGGGAATACTTAAATTCCACCTACTTGGACTGGAATTTACTTGGTTTGGATTAGAAATTCCATCCACTTGGATTGGAATAATACAGATTCCACCCATTTGGATAGCAAATGCAGATTCGACCCACTTGAACTGGAATGCAGATATTCCAAACACCTGGACTGGAATGCAGATATTCCAAACACCTGGACTAGAATGCAGATATTCCAAACACCTTAACTGGAATAAAGATTGCATGTACTCAGTGCTGCTGGTGTGTGCCATCACATGTTGAAAATCTTCAAACAGTTGTGATACTGAGTTAATTACAACAGTTTGTTCTTGCAAGCATTACATAACACACCAACAGTGTGCACTGTTAATATTACTGATGCTGCCACATGGTGAAATGTTTGTTAAAATGCCATGCTTTACAATCAGGCAAAATGCAATATGCTTTTGAAGGTAGCTATTCAAAGAAACATGAGTTTTCTTCACGTTGTGCGGTGCGATGCAAAGATTCTTTATTTAGCTCACTGTCGTTACCCAGAGGCATGAGGGGGAATAAATAAAGTGCCCAATTTGTGACTGTCCATATGACTTCCTTAGCCCCCAATTTACCTTTGACGGAACGAAGGCATTTGGGCATATGTAGGTATATCCCGAAGTAGAATAGAGAGCACTTTCATCAGGGTCCTGTAGCACACAAACAGATGAAGACTGAAACTAGCACAAGACACAAGCAGCACAGAGTAACGCCATGCAAGGAACAAGGTGCACACTGAGTGGCCCCCAGCCCCGCCTCGTGTCAGATCCCGTCAGTGGCGATGGATGCAGACACCACAGACTGGGATGTAGAGATAGGGATCCCAGCCCCATTCACCTGAAATTCTGGAATGCAATATTCAAGACACAAACGGGAACACTTAAATTCCGCCCACTTGGACTGGAATGTAAATACTCCACTTGGTTTGGAATACGAATCCCATCCACTTGGATTGGAATAACAAATACTGCCCAAATGGACTGGAATACAGATTCCACCCGATTGGATTGGAATCCAGATTCCACCCATTTGGACAGCAATACAGATTCTACCCACATGAACAGGAATCCGAGATTCCAAGCACTTGGACTGTAAGAGATTGCATGCACTCAGGACAGCTGATGTGTGCCATGACAGGTGGCCGAGCAGACAACATGCTTGTAGTGGCTCCCGCCTGCGTCAGCCATCGCTCTGTTAGGTCTCATGCAAACAACACACCAGGCCGCACTCCTACCGACTCACCCGGCCGTCACAACTGCATTCCAACAACCCTTTCACAGCGACAGTGACGTGACTGTGAAAGGGTGAGGTGTGTGAGGTAGCCATGTTGTCATTTTTAATTTGGTAATACTAAAACATTACTAGAATTTGTCGTTTTTGTGACGTTTCACACTTTTACGTTATTTATTATTATACATGAATGTGTCCAAAGTGACTGTGGCAGACACATTTTCACTAACAAGAATTCCATTTCAAACACACATTTGTTAGATTTGCTACTATGGAAACACCCTATTTCTTAAAATTCTGATGGGGTTTCCACAAAAACGTAAACGTCAACTGGCCACTCCAACCACCTTAATCGAACTTTATCAAAATGCATACTCTGACGGCAAAACACGCAAGCGAGGACGTTACCTTCGGAGACAAGTCATTGGGGTTCATGTACAGGTCAGACGGCCCGTAGATAGCTGCTTCGTCTGGGCACTACAAGTACACCGCTTGAATAAGGGGCATCTCGGAACAGGTGTCACAATTGCTTAACTCATCACAGCGGCGTAATTTGATTGAAAAATAAACGCAAGTTGCAGGAAAAACATAATTCTTGCGAACCAACTGCACAATATGTCACCATATGTCACCACCCCTGGACTGCTGACTTGTTGACACTTTCACTTATGCCTGACATTCTAACAGCGAATTTGTCATTTTCATGCAATCATTGTTTGACGTAACACCAAATTGCGACTGCAATAAAATAACTCAACTGCACTTTAATAATCAATCATATTATTTGCTTCCGGCTTTTGGTAAATTTGTGTGTCAAGATTATGTTTTTGTTAATCAATCACGTTATTCGTTTTCTGATTATGGCAATTGTGGGTGTCAAGCATTACTCTGTTTCGACAGGGGTACCTTGTAGTCAGCAAACCTGGGTTTGTAATGATGAAATACATCAACATACGATGCTATCTAAAAACAGTTTCTAACCCTCCAGAGTCTGGAGACCATTCACAAAGAATATTGGTATAGAATGTCTTCAGTCCTGGATCCTCCGAACTCCACAGACCTGCAAAGTTGACTCTAAAAAGAAAACCACTCAAGTGTTCACCATATGGTTTACAGTGGATGTGATATCTAGGTAAAGGAGGGGATCCAACACATCATAGCTTGTCTACGTCACAACCAAAACAGTGTGTGCTTCACCCTGCCCACAATGTTTGAAGACACTGTTTAATAAATGCATTACATTACTAGTGTGGCAAGGCATTTGTGTATCAAACTTTTGTGACTTTTAACAGTTTAATTGCAAGTGCAACAATCCCACCAATTACCAGTTTTATGTAAAAGTACCAAGAAGCCAGTTCCATTGATACCCTGACTAGAATTTGTTTCAAGATACATCAAACTGGTGCAACAATTACGTGTACATGAAACAACATTACTTACAGTTCCGATCTTACTAACAAGCTGGTCGTTGACCGGATAACGCAGTTTCATCCTGCGGTAGAGCGGTTGTTTCTCGTAGTACTGCACCAACTCCAGCAGGCTCTCAAAGGTCGCATTGCCAATGATGAACAGGCGCCCCTCGTGCTTAATGCGACAGTGTTTGATCTTGCCCTCAGCCCTAGTGACAAAGACAATTACGTTTTCAGACCGGGTGACAATGACAATTACGTTTTCAGACCTGGTGACAAAGACAATCAAGTAAGTCCTCAGTTCAGTTCTGGTGACAAAGACTATCAAGTAAGTCCTTAGCTCAGTTCTGGTGACAAAGACAATCAAGTAAGTCCTCAGCTCAGTTCTGGTGACAAAGACTATCAAGTAAGTCCTTAGCTCAGTTCTGGTGACAAAGACAATCAAGTAAGTCCTCAGCTCAGTTCTGGTGACAAAGACTATCAAGTAAGTCCTCAGCTCAGTTCTGGTGACAAAGACAATCAAGTAAGTCCTCAGCTCAGTTCTGGTGACAAAGACTATCAAGTAAGTCCTTAGCTCAGTTCTGGTGACAAAGACTATCAAGTAAGTCCTCAGTTCAGTTCTGGTGACAAAGACAATCAAGTAAGTCCTCAGCTCAGCCTTGCTGACAAAGACAATCAAGTAAGTCCTCAGCTCAGCCTTGCTGACAAAGACAATCAAGTAAGTCCTCAGTTCTGGTGACAAAGACAATCAAGTAAGTCCTTAGCTCAGTTATGGTGACAAAGACTATCAAGTAAGTCCTCAGCTCAGTTATGGTGACAAAGACAATCAAGTAAGTCCTCAGCTCAGCCTTGCTGACAAAGACAATCAAGTAAGTCCTCAGTTTTGGTGACAAAGACAATCAAGTAAGTCCTCAGTTTTGGTGACAAAGACAATCAAGTAAGTCCTCAGTCCTGGTGATAAATAAAACCACATAAACACCTGCATTCTAAACAGATTCAATTGTCAGATTTCTTTTACTAAAAAAAAACAATATACAGAACTTTTAAAGTTGCTTAAAACTGTTATTTCTGGTTCTGCAAATTCCTGTACAATATATACTTACTGTATGTTCTAGGTAACTTCAGACATTAAAAAGTTGAAAAAACATTTTACCACTACTGCTAGGGGTCAAAATTACGTAGGTTTAAAATGTTACTCATCCCCATTCAAAAATCATTAGTCCCCATTTTTGGTGGTCATCAACAAAACGTGACCCTTTTTATGCAAATTGTTATGTTGACCGCAATGCTACGTAAAAATACAAAGAGAAAATAATCATCATAAATTATGTATGTATGCCTAACTTAAAGTGCTCGTATTATATTGATAAGACGAGTGGAAATTAGCTATTCGTCCAACAGACTAGTGCAGGTCAAAGGTTACTCGTCCCCAGAAATTTCTATCGACGGAGCATGTGTCAGTTTCCCTGACTATAGCTACACTGTAGATCACAATGGCTCAGGGGTAGAGCTTCGGACTCTTGACTACGAGAACCCGGGTTCGAATCCTGTGCTGCGGTGTTAAAATCTTGGGCAAGTTTTTTCACTCTACATTGCTCCAGTTCACTCAGCTGTATAAATGAGTATCTAACTATAGACAGTGATGGATATGTGCACGAGCAGCCTTCGTGTATTAATTGTAACATACGGCTGGATGCTTCCCAGAGAAGCCGAGATGGTGTCTGAGTGAACAGGTCTGTCAGGGAAGTAAAGTGTAAAGCGCTTTGAACGGTCAAACGGACTGGATACTGCGCTATATCAAAACTTTCCTTTACTTTTTTGCCTACTACACAGATGGACGTACCTGAAGGAGATGGCGAACTGTGACGAGTCCGTGTCGTGGGGGTTGGTGTCGCGCCGGCGCACCAGGAAGGCTCCGTCGTATGGGATGCGACACAACATGGACTCCGCTTCCTCCCGCGACAACTGGTCGTGGTACCACCTGGAGCAGGGTCAAGAGAGTCCATCATCACCACGACTACATCACATCACCTGTTGCCTAGCCACACCACACACAAAACATTGGATATTTGACTGCCTGCTAGATTTTTATTGTACAATAACACACACAAAACAATGGATGTTTCAAGGGAATGCGCCTGCTAGATTTTTATTGTACAATAATGTTATAGTATATAAATGAAGTATGTTGTATCGTAGCAATTTTTGTTTTGAAGTTTTTGTGGTTATGGATTAAATATGGAAGTTCAAAACACCTTTTCGTATTGTCCATTGGCAGTGTAATATGCCGTATGGAATATTAGTTTTTCGCAACCGGTTTCTAATCTGTATACAAATACCCTTATTCCAAACAAATATCATAATTACACAACTAGCAATGTTCTACTTACTTCTACGTTTCGACCACCATCGGTGGGCTTCTTCTGGAACCGAATGGCCAGTGGTCGAAACGTAGAAGTAGAACATTGCTAGTTGTGTAATGATTTAACAAGATTTAACAAGATTGCCACCTAGAGAATCACCTCAAGATGGCAGGTGGACAAGGAAGCCCTTTGACTTATCGGGAGTCCAACCTATCTATCTAAATGTACCCCGCCCTTCTTAGGTACATGTCAATTTTATTTTTAAACATATTAACACAAACCTGCAAAGAAATTTGTTTGGAATAATACACTCCCAACTTGATGAACATTTTCACGTGTGTAAAACTACCAGTTCAACATAGCTCTGACAGTAAATGCCCCAGATATGTTGCCTCACGGGTTGGTGTAAGCTAACACACAAGCTGTATGACACCTGCCAATGTGCTGGAGACGGGGATACTTACTCCTTGCCCTGGTGGGACTGGGGCTGAGGTACGGGGTGTGTGAGGATCTGTTGGAAGTCGTGTGTGCGCAGGGGACTGCTGCGGTAGTACGTGATCAGGTCGTAGAGGTTGTCGAAGAAGACGTTGTCGATGAGATAGTACTTCGTCTGTCCCCGATCTTGTCTCGACCGAATACGGCAGTGGTTCACGCAGTTCTGACGCCTGCATCAACGACGACACTCAAATCAACTTGGCTAAGTAATAATAATAATAATAATATATTTTATTTAATATAGCGCCACATCCAATTCCAAATTGTTCGTGGCGCTTTACATACATTAAAATCCTAAAATACAAAAACACACCAGAAGAAAAACACATAAATATACTAGTGACATATATAAACAATAAAATAATTATAACTATTTATGCTGAATAAATGTATATATGTATAATAAATATATAAATAGGTTAAATAAAATATCAATAACAGTACACAAACATTAAACTAAGCCACGAGAACAGTCAGAAGAAATGTGTCTTTAGGTGTGCGTTGAAGGTGGCTAAACAGGCAGACGTCTTAATGTTATTAGGTAGGGGTACAGTACACCACTTTTGGATCAATGTAAGTTGAACTCTTTCCCGATATCGCAACAGTACTATGCATTATAAAACAGCTTCTTAAATTTAGCAATGTGGTCTGTTTAGCGATGGATTTTCAGTTTTAGCTTGGTGAAGCTGCCACCAGTTTAATGCACAGACCAAACAACTACAATGAAGGCAACTTGCCAGAATGAGAGGGAGAAGTCTCCGACAAACGTGTCGCTCTCGCGCACTAGGAATGTGCCGTCTCCCATGTAGGAGTACTGTTTGAGCAGCGCCTCCGCTCCATGGCGTCTTTGCTCCAGCTTGCCGTGGTACCACTTCTCTCCGTAGTGGAGCTCCTCGTTCGCCAGCTGCTGCTGCTGTGGCATGCAACAAACCACTGTCAGCACGACAGCCACACCACTGTCAGCACGACAGCCACACCACTGTCAGCAGCACAGCCACACCACTGTCAGCATGACAGCCACACCACGGTCAGCACCACAGCCACACCACTGGCAGCAGCACAGCCACACCACTATCAGCATGACAGCCACACCACTGTCAGCACCACAGCTACACCACTGTCAGCACCACAGCCATACCACTGTCAGCACCACAGCCACACCACTGTCAGCATGACAGCCACACCACTGTCAGCACCACAGCTACACCACTGTCAGCACCACAGCCATACCACTGTCAGCACCACAGCCACCCCACTTTCAGCATGACAGCCACACCACTGTCAGCACCACAGCTACACCACTGTCCGCATCACAGCAACACCACTGTCAGCACCACAGCCACATGACTATCAACATAGCAACCACCCCACTGTTAGCAGAGCCAGGGGTCGAAATAGTGGTAGTCTGGTAGTCCGAGGACTACCAGACGCCTGGTCGGACTACCAAAGATGATGACAGCAATAGTCCGATGGATTCGGTGTATTTAGTAGCCTGGCTGAATGCAGCACTCAATTTGAATAGTAAAGTGAAGGCTGGTGAAAATAAGATACAGTTTTATGGATTTTAAGTCAAAAATTGGGATTTGGAGCAAGAAAACGTGGCGTGCATCTGCTACCTCGTGTTCGGCATTGATCTGGTTCGTTGCCTCCTCGTCTTCATCATTCTGATTGGTTGTGTTCGTCTCCTCCGTGTAGTGCAACTTTGTCGATGTCAGCGCGAAGAAATGTGGATTCCACTCCTGTGCAAACACGAGTCACAACGATGGGTGAAGAAGTTCATCACATATATGGATATATAAATATACATCATATAAATCAGTGGTTGTTGACTTATTTCATAGTCTGTTTGCTGTAACATTTCAAAATCTCACCAGACAACAACCGTTAGACGTCAACAAGGTACTCTGCATATGCTGGCTACCATGTTGCTGTCTAACTGTATATTCTGACGAGGATTGCTAATAGTTATAGAAATTTCAGAGGAAGAAGATATTGTATGCAAATTAAGTAAAAACAATTCAGGTCATAATTTTTTTACTACAACTTGTAATTGTGATAACCATTGAATACACATGTCTAGCACAACCATAATCAAATAAGTATTTGAGTAACAATGACTCACAAAACATTAATAAACATGTCATGGCCACAATAATAAAATAAATGATTAAATGTTGTTATTATTAATAATAAAATACATATTTAGCACAGACCACAAGACCTACAATTGGTATAAATTAATTTGTATTAATTTAATGACTTGATTGTATTTGTGATGGCTTGAAGGTAGCTATATTTGCCATATGTCTTCAAGCCAATATGAAAACAAACCAAATATGATCAATCAATAACACAATAGCAGTTACTACCTCAAAGCCTGCTTGGGACACAATTTTACAAAATAGTAAGAACAATATATAAGTCAATATATTTGGTAGTTTGTTTCATGCATGGAGGTTCATCAAAAGCCTGTACCTTGTCTACTGGGTCTTCAAGGTACAAGATGCCGTTCTTCACCGAGTTGCTAAGATCTGACGGGTCTAACACACCTACAAGCCAAGATTGTACTTTTACAGGAAAACAGATCAATCATACATAAAGGCAAGTTTTTCTCACTTTGCCATCAGACATGTCCACCAAGTTGATTTATCTCGGAAGTATTCAGCAATGGTGCATTCATTTAAGAATACTATTCAGTCACACTCCCTGTGGTCAGGTATTTCAATACAGCCAAGAGAACTAAACCAAGAAATTCAAATCAAGCCACACTCGATTCTGACTTGAATTTGGTGTTCTCGCTGCTATGCTGACATGCCGCAATCCATAAGTCACAATTACATCACTATGCACCAATTCCGCAATTACAGACATATTTGAATATCAAGATGAGTTGCCTTTTCAGAATAATATGTGATGTGTTCTAACGAAATGAGTCGTTTGTCAAAATTAGTTAGTCACACCATTGGAAAGAAGATGTATTAATCTTTCCAACGGAGTAAAAATTATGGACATATCTCACACACAGCCAAAGATATTGGACGCTGAACATGCCTAGGGTAGAAAGTTTCAAACGGAGAAAAACACATTTGACGTTCCCTGTCACGTTAGCACACGGTCGAGTACATTGTCGATCCAAAATCGGCCATTTTGCTTCTATTACTCCATTTGATGCATTCAAAATAAACTCCCAAGGCATGTTCGCTGTCGAAGATATATTATGCTAACTGTTTACTTAAATGATTACAACATAATCCGAGTATTTAGCAATGTTTTGTAGCAGCAACCTGATTGATTCCACGTTGTTTACAGCTAACGAGTGCGCAATGCGCCTGTGTGCACAGCCCTAAGCCAATCAGGGGCCCGCTATCAGCCACTCACGGCGTCTAGTGACGTTTGTTCACAGATAAGCCTCTCGCATTAACCCATTAGACCCCACGCGTCCGAAAGCGTCCGGGTCGCTCCTCCCCAGAGCGCCCGAAAGCGTCCGACACGGAAAAAGCCTCTAGCGGTGGCCCCATCTTGCGGATACTTATGAGACTAATTCCCACTGATTCCTTGATATCTCCGCTATGAATCCTGGGTAATTTTGACAGGGGTTCGCATTGAAAAAAATTGAGTTTTTCGTGATTGAAGTTCATCATCTGTGGACCTCCAAAAATGGCGGCGTCTTGGACATCGTAACTGTTTACTACTGATTCAGTTTGTGCTTATATATCGTCGGATTTGGACACTTCTGGCATTGAACTGAAGGTAAGTTTACATTACGTTCAAAATACAACTGAATGAGCGATAAAATGAATGATCGGGGCTTTGTTTATGTTTCGTTGTCCAAGTTGGGTGACTACCAGTCGGGTTTTTAGCACCGAAACTGTTGATTATGTCGTGATATATGACAATTAGGTGTTTTATTATAACAAATCATTAGGTAACATTGTAAATGTTCCTAATGGTTGACATTTCGTTGTTTCAGGTTTCAAAATGCCAGTGATCCACGATGTCAACATACACAATGGCATGACACAGACGTCACATATAGGATGATGACAACCAAGACAGAAGACAAGCAAAGCTGTGTTTCCTGTCCATATCCAGACAAGATGAACTGATTTATGTAGTACAATGTCTAATCAAGGCAGAGCATGTGTAAATAGAACAATTATAGTACATTTTATGTGAATAAAACGTGATATTCTACTATATTGTTGTCCAGAATAGTAATGTTCTATGTTTGTCACCTTCATATTACAACATATTTTTTACCAACATACACCATAGTTACACCATTTTAAAGGTAATTAAATGAACATCAAAATAAACACAACTTGCAATTATAGAAAATCAGTAGTTTTGAAGATACAGCTTAAAATGTGCAAGCACCCCGAATTGGTGAAAGCAGTTGCTGCAGCTTGGGGAACAGGAGCACAAGTCAATTTAACTGGCTGGGGTCTAATGGGTTAAACACTGTTATTGGCTTAAACTGACATCAGTGGGGATTTCTACTACAAGAATCCGAAAGAGGGCATCCTGGGCTTTCCTGTAGTACCAAATATGTCCGCCATGCGTTGAGGGAAACCCCGAAGAATGCAACATGAACAAATGCGATTTATCGGTTCTGTTTTACGAAATTCATGCGTAAAATATTAAATAGTGTGTCTAAAAAGGCTATAAAATGTACTAAATAATAATATAAACGAGAAATAAGCCAATTAACCCAAAAATTGCCAATTAACCAAAAAAAAAGTATACTTTGGGGACCAAAAAGTCAAAATCGTCAAAAATCATCGTTGCATGTTTATGCGGTATTTTCTTGAAATCAAGTTCGCTGACATACGACTCATTTCGTTAGAACACATCACATATGTGTTTCTTGTCGCATTGTGGCTTGCCAATTGATATGACCACTGTCAACCTGCACCAACAATGTTTGAATATACACAACAATAACTGGACTTGTAAAGCACCATGAATCTAGACAAATGTCCATTTCACTACTTGTGCACATGATGTCTGCCAACTCAACCACACCCACACGCAGGTCTCAACCACACAGCTCTGCCTTATACTTTTGTAAAAGAAAACTTTGGGACAAAACTAAATAAACAACAGATTCATTAAGGCTTGACAGACATGTTGCTAGGCAGTAGATCATGTGACAGAGAGGTCAAAGGGCACTGACCGTCATCGACCTGAAGGTCTCCCTCGCCGCCTCCTTCTGACAATTTCTTGTGCTGAAACATGAATTTAAGCAAATCTACTCATAGGAAAACAATTAACTTTCTACTGTTTTACACTGAAATTGATTGGCAGTTAAATGTTTTGCTTAATGGCAAACTAGATGTTTTGAAGAATTTGTAATATTAAAAGTAATGCAATGACTGCAAGATGATTTTGGACACATATATCCACCACTGTCTGGCAGTAACCAGATATTCATTCATACAGCCAAGAGAACCTGGGCAAATGTAAAGTGAAAGATCTTGCCCAAGGTAGTCAATGGTAGATAAGTCAGTATGTGTTGAACATCATCTTTTCATTCAATTGTTATGAAGTTTACATGGATATAGAAGATTCAAGACATTTTTGTATTATCCATTGGCAATGTATGTATACAGTATTGAATACCAGTTTTTTTTTATAATAATAATATATTTATTTGGTATAGCGCCACAACCATAATCGTTCGTGGCGCTTCATAACATATTACAATTTAAAAGACATAAAAAGAGAGATATATATATATATATATATATATATATATATATATACAATAAGACAAATACTAGTGTTTCAAAATAAATGTAAAAAATATATGTATAGGTATATAAATAAATAAAATTAGTATGGTATTAAATAGCATAGCACTTTTAAATAAATAAATAAATTACTTATCAGTCATAAAAATACATAATAATCGGTCTAGTGTATAATTACATTACAATGATACTGATAAATAACGGCATAGGTATAATTATTATTAGTAATAAATAGTTTAGTATATGTTAAAACTGTTAAAAATAAAAACTATATAAAATCCATATATATCTTACACAACTCTGACTTGTACACACAGTGACAAACCTTAAGTATGATCTTGTGTTTGAGTTGGCTGGGCGACGGCATGGCTGTGCCGTTGGGGTCGACAGGAGCGGTGAGGAGCTGCTCCCCAAAGACGTCCTTGAATGCGTTCGCCATGTTGCGCTGTTGGACCAGAGAGCAGTGGTCCTCCAACGACAGGATCAGGGGATACCTGCAGGCACACACGCTCACTGGACACGTCTTTACAAGTCACAATCTAATCTTACCTCAAGATCTTACATCAAGACCGGTCAGTAGTTGCCCAAAACTGAGCATTGAGACTGTCTCAAGATTTGTTTTCTGATGTTGTAGTTCTCTATTATGTTTTTTTTCATATGTTTTTTATCCGGTTTGTCAAGGCTGGTTAATTTGAATTTTTTTTATTATACAGGTCTGGGTGACCTCTCCAATCTCTTCAGTTCGGTTACTGTCCTGGCCTGAACTGTGTCGTCTGACAGGGAATTCCACATTTTAACCACTCCGGTCGAGAAGAAGTGGTGTCTGTAGCCAGTTGCTCTCTTTGATTCTTTATATCACAACTATTACATTTTAGTTGTAATTGAAATGTTGATGTAAGTTCCAACTTCATATTTGCGATCGAATGAAAGTTTGATTAAAATTACTCCTCCAACTATTCACAAATACAAAAATGTTGCTATTACCCTTGACGGTTTACACTGAGGATATATCAAAAAGTAATATGTCTGGTTGTCATGCCAACAAAATAGTACACTAATGATAATAAGAAAGACCACATTATGATGATGCTATACAACTGTGCTGCGTGCTTACTCGGATGCAACAAATGCGTGTTCTTTGATGGTGTATAGCACGTCCATGAAGCGGATCTTTGACGTGAGTGTGTGTCCGTGATAGATATGTGGGTAGCCATCAGGACCATCCCAGCAGTCCACTGTAACAAACAACAGCCTACTGTAACAAACAACAGCCTATTGTAGCAAAACAACAGCATACAGTAACACACAATAGACTACTGAAACTAAACAATAGCTACCGATGGGAAACCAACAACCCACTGTAATAAAACAACAGTAATAACAGTGTGTTGAAACAAACAACAGTCCATTGTAACGAACAACAGCCCATTATAGCAAACAACAAAATATTATAAAGAAAATAATGACCAAATGATGCAAACAACAACATACCATAACAAACAATAGCCTATTGTAACAAACAACATCCTATCATTACAAACAATATCCTATCATAATATGCAAAGATGCTAACTATTGTGTGCATTTTGTATGACAAATTTAATGGTGAATTACTTAAACCAAGTTTTGAAAAATGGCAGGAAATTTACAACAAACACCGTAATCATAACTGTTTGCAGTTGATCAGAGAGTAAATGTATGTATACGTATGTATAAATATGTTTGTTAGCGCCAAATGCTTCAAAACAATGGCACCTACATTCAATGCAGCGACAGCCCGTGCGCAGTATACGTGCGTAAGCTTCACAGGAGGACTCGCTCGAGAACTGGTCTCCAGTGAGGTATCTGGTGAGGGAAACAGCATGAGTGAGGTCATCTACCTCATTACAAGAACACAGATGCTATGCAAGACAATGCTGGATTACGTGTGATTTTGTGCGGTCCAAATTTGCTTCCAAAAACGGGCAAAACCTACTGGATTCAAATGACATGACATGGTCGACAAGATATCAGCTATCACCAATCTATCTGTTCTGATATTCGTAACACCACCAGTGAGCATTAGTACGTATTCCACCTGACAGTGTTCCACTATACTGATATCTTGCCATTGATTCTTTGCTAGAACTCAACAAATTACATGATCTGCACCTAATTTAATACTTACTGTGTGGTTTGACAAAGCATAGCCATGCACATAATAGTTATTAAATTACGTAACATGGATGTTTTCCGTTTGATAGTGTCTTTAAACTGTATAACATTATAATGTGAATAAGATATTTGAGCCGCGACAACTGAAACCATGACATCAATGTTTGTGAATATAAGATGAGTTTGATGGTAGAAATGTCTCACGTGTTATGTGAGGACGCTATCCAGTAGGACGTCATGGGCTGGTCCATGTCACTGTACTTCTGGGCGAGGGCCTCGTCCCAGATACTGTTCTGTTTCGAGTACACATAGTCGAGGAACTGGTAACAGACAGCAAACTGACAGCTAACCCACAGTCACGACTTACACACGTGCCTACGGGACCCAGGAGGAAACTCACACAGAGAAGTTGTGGAAGTAGGATTGATTGGCCAACTTGATAACAAGAACATTTCGCAGAAAACATGAATGACTTAAAACAATGTTTTTGTCGTCACAAAACATCAAATATTTACAATGATCTTGGTCACTGATGTCTTTAACCTGTGATACAGCAATTGTTTGCAACTTGCAAGTTTAACTCTATAATATAATATATATATATATATATATATATATATATATATATATATTATATAATATATATTTATTTATTTGATATAGCGCCACATCCATAATTGTTCGTGGCGCTTCACAACATATTATAATTTAAAAGACATAAAAAGATATATGTATACAATAAGACAAATACTAGTGTTTTAAAATAAATGTAAAAAAGTGTATAAGTATATAAATAAATAAAATTGGTAAGGTTCTAAATAGCGTAGCAGTTTTAAATAAATAAATTACGTATTAGTTATAAAAATACATAATAATCGGTCTAGTGTATAATTACATCACAATGATACTGATAAATTATGGCATAGGTATAATTATTATTAGTAATAAATAGTTTAGTATATGTTATAACTGTTAAAAATAATAATAAAAATAATTACGTAACAATAATGCCAATAAATTAGTGTATAATTATGTATTGAAAATATTACCAAATAATCTAGTAAAAAAATAATAATGTTCATGTCGAATTACACTAACATGCAATACGAAACTCTATAGAATATATCTGTGTATTAGTGTCCAAATCTAACAGATTGAATCTCATAAAATGTAGCACTGTTTCCAGCGTTCAGGGCAGAACACTTGTATCTCTATCCCTAGGTGGACGAGGACGGGAGATGGGAGACGGGAGACGGGAGACGGGAGACGGGAGACGGGAGACGGGAGACGGGAGATGGGAGACGGGAGATGGGAGATGGGAGTATTGGGAGGGAGGAACAGTGGCACTGACCTCTTGCTGGGTGAAGTGGACCTCCCCAGCCCCGCGGCGAGGGTCGTCCAGGTACTCCAACATGTGCTCCTTGACCGCCTTTATGTTGCTGGCCATCACCTCCTGCAACCACAGCCACAGTCTGGACACTGGACAATGACAACAATGACACACAGACTGGACACCGGACAATGAGTCTCACGCTGGACGATGACAATCTAGACACAGTGAACATGTCAACACTGGACAATGAGTCTCACGCTGGACGATGACAATCTAGACACAGTGAACGTCTCAACACTGGACAATGAATGTTTCGACAGTGGCCACTGGTACTCTCTACTTGGGGCAGTGAAAGTTTTAACAGAGGACAATGAGTCTACACTGGACAATCTGTCTCGACACAGGACAAACACACTATACTGGACAGTCAGTCTGTCTCCACACTAGCTATCTTCCATAGTCTCTACATACATTGGACAGTCACAATTTCTACACTGGACAATCACAGCATCTACACAGACCATTCGCAGCCTCGACACTGAACACAGTTGCCACACTGAACACAGTTGCCACACTGAACACAGTTGCCACACTGAACACAGTTGCCACACTGAACACAGTTGCCACACTGAACACAGTTGCCACACTGAACACAGTTGCCACACTGAACACAATTGCCACACTGAACACAGTTGCCACACTGAACACAGTTGCCACACTGAACACAGTTGCCACACTGAACACAGTTGCCACACTGAACACAGTTGCCACACTGAACACAGTTGCCACACTGAACACAGTTGCCATTGTGAACACATTCCTTCATCTATGTGTGTCCATAGTACAATGTGTTCGCTGTCAACCATGTTCTACAAGGTGCTGTGATGAGATGAGGGTGGACTACCTTCTGTTCAAACTTGAGGAACTTTTGAAAGTCCACCATTGACATCTTTTCACGGTTTTCACTGCAAACAAAACAAAACAAGAGGAAACATTAAGGGTGGGGTATGTTGGTGGTAAGGGGGAAGGATGGGGCGACTGCGAGATAGAGAATGGGGTGATTTATCATCGGTGAGTGGAGTGATTAAGCGGTGATGAGTGAGTGGGTTGATTAAGCGGTGATGAGTGAGTGGGGTGACTAAGTGGTGATGAGTGAGTGGGGTGATTAAGTGGTGATGAGTGAGTGGGGTGATTAAGCGGTGATGAGTGAGTGGGGTGATTAAGTGGTAATGAGTGAGTGGGGTGATTAAGTGGTGATGAGTGAGTGGGGTGATTAAGTGGTGATGAGTGAGTGGGGTGATTAAGTGGTGATGAGTGAGTGGGGTGATTAAGTGGTGATGAGTGAGTGGGGTGATTAAGTGGTGATGAGTGAGTGGGGTGATTAAGTGGTGGTGAGTGAGTGGGGTGATTAAGTGGTGGTGAGTGAGTGGGGTGATTAAGTGGTGGTGAGTGAGTGGGGTGATTAAGTGGTGATGAGTGAGTGGGGTGATTAAGTGGTGATGAGTGAGTGGGGTGATTAAGTGGTGATGAGTGAGTGGGGTGATTAAGTGGTGATGAGTGAGTGGGGTGATTAAGTGGTGATGAGTGAGTGGGGTGATTAAGTGGTGATGAGTGAGTGGGGTGATTAAGTGGTGATGAGTGAGTGGGGTGATTAAGTGGTGATGAGTGAGTGGGGTGATTAAGTGGTGATGAGTGAGTGGGGTGATTAAGTGGTAATGAGAATGAGTGAGTGGGGTGATTAAGTGGTGATGAGTGAGTGGGGTGATTAAGCGGTGATGAGTGAGTGGGGTGATTTAGTGGTGGTGAGTGAGTGGGGTGATTAAGCGGTGATGAGTGAGTAGGGTGATTTAGTGGTGGTGAGTGAGTGGGGTGATTAAGCGGTGATGAGTGAGTGGGGTGATTTAGTGGTGGTGAGTGGGGTGATTAAGCGGTGATAAGTGAGTGGGGTGATTAAGTGGTGATGAGTGAGTGGGGTGATTAAGTGGTGATGAGTGAGTGGGGTGATTAAGTGGTGATGAGTGAGTGGGGTAATTAAGTGGTGATGAGTGAGTGGGGTGATTAAGTGGTGATGAGTGAATGGGGTAATTAAGTGGTGATGAGTGAGTGGGGTGATTAAGTGGTGATGAGTGAGTGGGGTGATTAAGTGGTGATGAGTGAGTGGGGTGATTAAGTGGTGATGAGTGAGTGGGGTGATTTAGTGGTGATGAGTGAGTGGAGTGATTAAGCAATGAGTGAGTGGGGTGATTAAGCGGTGATGAGTGAGTGGGGTGATTAAGCAGTGATGAGTGAGTGGGGTGATTAAGCAATGATGAGTGAGTGGGGTGATTAAGCAATGAGTGAGTGGGGTGATTAAGCGGTGATGAGTGAGTGGGGTGATTAAGCAGTGATGAGTGAGTGGGGGTGATTTAGTGGTGATGAGTGAGTGGGGTGATTAAGCGGTGATGAGCGAGTGGGGTGATTAAGCAGTGATGAGTGAGTGGGGTGATTAAGCAATGATGAGTGAGTGGGGTGATTAAGCAATGAGTGAGTGGGGTGATTAAGCGGTGATGAGTGAGTGGGGTGATTAAGCATTGATGAGCAAGTGGGGTGATTAAGCAATGATGAGTGAGTGGGGTGATTAAGCAGTGATGAGTGAGTGGGGTGATTTAGTGGTGGTGAGTGAGTGGGGTGATTAAGCGGTGATGAGTGAGTGGGGTGATTAAGTGGTAATGAGCGAGTGGGGTGATTAAGTGGTGATGAGTGAGTGGGGTGATTAAGTGGTGATGAGTGAGTGGGGTGATTAAGTGGTGATGAGTGAGTGGGGTGATTAAGTGGTGATGAGTGAGTGGGGTGATTAAGCAGTGATGAGTGAGTGGGGTGATTAAGCAATGAGTGAGTGGGGTGATTAAGCAGTGATGAGTGAGTAGGGTGATTAAGCAGTGATGAGTGAGTTGGGGTGATTTAGTGGTGATGAGTGAGTGGGGTGATTAAGCAATGAGTGAGTGGGGTGATTAAGCGGTGATGAGTGAGTGGGGTGATTAAGCATTGATGAGCAAGTGGGGTGATTAAGCAATGATGAGCGAGTGGTATAACCAAGTGATTCTGAGTGGGGTGATTGTGTGGACATGACGGAGCGAGGTTACAAATACATGGTGACGAGTGGGGGATTAAGTTGTGATGGACCAGAATCCTAATATACAAGAACAAATATGATATTTGTAAGAAACGTAAAAAATAAGGGACTTAATACCATGCATACTTTGACACTAACCGCTGGAACACGACTAAAGTGAGTAAATTGCATGCACGTAATATTAGTATGCACACAGTGAGTTTATCTCACAACCAAATGTTATAGACACAATCAATTTAAGCTAGAAATCACTCATATGCATGCAATATATTGGGAATCAGTGTAACAATGTGCCCCTTTGTGTCTGTGTTTAGTACATTACTGAGTAAGTTACCTGGAAAAGTAGCCCTGGAAATGTTCAGCGAATACCTAAAAAAGTAAAATGAGAACATGAAAGTCAAAGCCAATTCCCTGGCATATTGTTCACAGTAAATCTTATCTTCCATCAGATTGCCTAAATGACTGAGATTTATAATAATTCTAAACAATAAAACCACGAAAAATGTGTAATAATAATAATGAAACACCCACCATAAATACGTAATAAAAGTGAACACATTTGTATATGTAACTAAACACAATAACCAAAGTGTTGACATATATTGACATGTTTGCACTGGCATATAATAATGAAGGCCACTCTTAAAAAATTGTTTTATAAACAGCATGTCATACTGCGGCAGTGTCTATGTTGACAGAATGAATCTGGCAACCAGTTCCTCAGACTGAAATATCATAGCATTATTTCAAGATTCATATAATTAACAGGGTTATATATCAGTCTTACACATCAGCCATACATTAAGCCACAAATATCAATGTAGGGGTCTCACCTCGGGTGTCTGTATTAGGTTCTGGTAGAGCATTGAGAAAGCTTCAAAGTTGAGTTCCCTCATGGCTGGATCGACTGCCTGTCAACAAGAACCCAGAATTAGTTATGGCCGGGCGGTCACTAAGACATATTTTATGGATGGATATCTGTTATATAAGATAATTTTGTGTTCCTCTGTGATGTTTGTGTTACATCGGAATATCGCACAATAATTCATTCTGACGCTCGTTTTGATCCAAACTCTAGCTTTATATACAAGCACTGAATCCACAGAAAGGTAGCCGTTACTGGAGCATGTATTGTCATGGAAATCACATCTGGAGATCACGAAGCACGACAAAATATACACATTAAAACAAATCGAGTAACAGCGTAAGTTTTTTTATAATTTTGTTGGGTTCAGTGGACATGGAAATATATAAATATATAGCAGGATGTAATACGACTTTATTTGAGGGAAATGTGTTTTTATTTCCTTTCAGTAGAAACCAGGCACTTCTTCTTCTTCTTCTTCTTCTTCCATATACTGGACTGGGCCCTTTCCAGGCGTTAAAAGTGCAGTCGAAGCTTGTGTGCTTGGGGGGGGGGGGTGCGGTATGTGCTTTCTTAAACAGTTAATATAAAACAAAATTTATTTTAACTAATTAAAATTAAAACGTTAATAAAGTTATTCTATGGACCTCGGGTGATTAAAAAAAAAATATTATTATTATGTACATAGTCTTATGAAGATATTAAAGCAGATGATAAGGCCCGAAGGCCAGTTCTGAAAGTCTCTGGGCATGTGGTGGCTGATACTGATAGGCTTGTGGGGAGCCTACCGGTATTCCTCTGTTTAACGGTTGCATGAAAAAATGAATGGTAAAGGGCTGGGTGATCTGCCCTTGCATGTCGAAAACGCTGGGCTCCCTGTGTTCTGGGGTCAGTCCGTTGGAGCACTTGAAGTCCCTACCTGATATTTTTCACGCAGTTTGCTTGTGGATATTTTGTAGTTGATCCTGGGCATCCAGCCTTTGACATCCCTCAGGTTTACCCTGGGAAAAAGAAAAGGGAACAGACCACATGTAAATCTATCATTCTACAAGACGAGAAAAACATGTTGGATAAAAGCATAATCATTGTAACCGAATCTCCTCCCCTCACCCTCTTTCTTTTAGTTACATGTAAATCTATAATTCTACAACATGAGAAAAACATGTCGGATGAAAGCATCTATATAAGTCATTGTAATCGAATCTCCTCCCCTCACCCTCTTTCTTTCTCAGTTAATTCACTTCCTTCTACCAACTGGCAGTGCATTTCAAAACACTTAGTGGTGGGTATTTTTTTTCAATGGAAGAATTGAGTGGTGAATCAATTCCCAGGTAATAGCCATAACAATGACTATGGCATGTTGCTTCATGGGTGGCCTGGTTGTAAACTACTAACTCTGGATTGTGATACTAATACCCAAGATGGTATAAATATTGTAAAAAAAAAATTTTTTTTAGATGGATTTGTAGTAATAATCTATTGTCATTTAAAAAACAATGATAAGGAAGTGAGTGTTATCATTTACTTAAGGCCAAGTTGTTTGTTGGTAGTAGACAAAGCAGTTCAAACCATGCTATTGCGAACTGCACCTTTGCTATGTACAAAATAGGTAAACATATTTATATTTTAATCAAATGTAGCTGGTTTAAAATTGGTCTTGTCTCAAAATAGGGTTGCATTTTAATATCAGGTTTTCACCTACAAATGGAGTCAGATGGTATTTAAATATCTATGAATGGTACTACTGTGTATCTGAGTCACAAAAACACTCCATGTCCATATATTAATAACTCACGTGTTCATTTTGCTCTCCATGTTGTAGAATTCCTTCCGAAGCCATCTACAAATAAAATAATTTTCCTACATCAACATCAAATTTAACATCAAACAGTTTATTATAAAGAACTGTGATTGACTTATTTTCACCGGATGCTGGCACATGTTTTGCCTCAAACACAACATAAGGAAAACGCACTAGACACAGAGCCAGGATGTTTAACAAGAATCAAAGTGTTAACAGTTTTATTTTGTTAATACTCAACATATACATTTCTTGTTATGTTTACGTATCAGTTTCTTCTCATGCAATGTAAGAGTGTTGGACAGGTTGTACGCAGGAGAAGAATACAAATTATGGAATGAGTTAGACTTTTGTGTATTGCATTAGGAGGCTGGATCGGACATGTTGTATGTAAACAAGGATGATAATGTGATCGGGGGCAGGGTTGGAAAAAATCATGACTTTTTTCGAATAAATCGATTAAATCGGATTGTTTCGATTAAATCGGATTTTTTCGATTAAATCGATTTATTTGATTGTTTCAACATTCTTGACAATCATAAGAAATAATATGTAATTCGGAAAATAAATAAAAGTGGAATATCATAATATACCCAATAGGCCGAACATTTAATTCTTAGCATTTCTAAAGAATTAAAGCAAAGTTGTTATGTATAAATTTAAACTTTATTTTTAAATACATACAGTTAAATCAACAGGTAGTAGCATGCAACGTAAGTATAAATTTAAGATAATCTGAAAAAATTGAAAAAATCAATATCTTGATTTTTTCAAGTTGATTAAATCAATGATTTGATCAATTTGATTAAATCAATGCCAACCCTGTCAGAAGCAAAGTGAAAGTTGTCAGTGATGGGAACGCAAAGAATTCGACTGAGTGAGGCTGTGAGGAGTGACACTGAGAGGACAGTGGACATAGTGGACATAGTGGACATGGCCTAACTGCAGATGAGGTCCTGTGCAGCCACCCCTAATAGGGAACAGATGGACGAAAGAAGCAGGCTCCGTACATATCTGGACATTTCAAATCCAAGGCTATTCAAAACTTTTGAAGGCTATTTGAAAAAGAAGTTCATGACTGACTGTCTTAACGACATATGTACTTTTAAGCACAGTAAATGAAGTTAACATTAAAAATTTTACTCGACTAAGAAAACAATGGCGCCGACTACAATGAAATGCCGATTGACCAATGTGCACATGATTTATTTTTGTACATAGTCTTTTCCTTTTCTGGCTGTTATTCGTCACAACAATTGAGTCAAAACAATATTTTATTGACTACAATTAAATTCAAGACATTTCAAAACTTGTAAAATCCAAGGATTTCAAGGCCTTGAATTTGGTCCAATCAAATCCAAGGCTTTTCAAGACTTTCAAGGCCCTGTAGAAGAAAATGCTAATAAAGGATGCTAATTTACAAACTGTCATGCGTGGGTTGCATTTCAAATTTAGTTTATTCGTAATATGTCAAAAGAATTCAATACTATAACATTTTAAATACATATTTAATACTATGACAGCTCAACCTGCAAAAGGTAAATACCTTTCCACTTGCAGTGGGTAGGAAGACTTGAGGGTGTCTTTGACAAGGATGGCGAGGCCGTTTACCCACAAGTCATACTCCGCCTTGTTCGCTGCTGTAACACAACACACACTGCACTGTCAACATTCTTCACATCTCAACACCTTTTCACTCTAAAAACTTATAAGCTCAATTTTGCCCTGTAAATCGATTATGCTTCTTCAAAGCACTGTCACAGAAATAGTGTCCTCACTGAAACAACAAGGTGAAAAAGTGGGCCAATCAAATATATATGATATATATATATATATATATATATATATATATATATATATATATATTTGTGGGCCAATCAAATATTTATATATATATATATATATATATATATATATATATATATATATATATATATATATATATATACTCCTAAAGGCAGCTTATGTCGACCGATTATGCATATAGGACCGGCTTATGTAGACCGCTGTTTTATGTAGACCAAAACTGGTCTACATAAAGATTTGACGTGTTAGTTCACGACTAACACAATTGAATTGATCAGTACCATTGCTTGTGCACACAGTTCATATGACATTAAAGTACTGTGTGTAATTAATTTTTAAATGAACAACATCTTAAGTGATTTTGAGCATGTTTTCTCCAGCGCCGTGCATATTTTTTAGTATGTTGTGTGCCGGGTTATGTGTACCGGGTCAAAATTCTTGTAAATCTATATTTATGGTATATATACCGAACGAAGTGTTGTAGTTTCGTATTCAGTGTATGATATGCTTCATACTGATGCAAAAGGCTATATTAATATGTGTAAATTAGTAAAACTTGCATTTTGTCTTTAAAAAATGTTGGTATTTGTTGTTATAGCATCGATACATTCCGTGAACAAACATAACTTGGGCTTCGAATTAGTTTACATTTCTCAACACTGTTTTACTGTTTACTAGATTCGGTGTCTATGGCAAAAAAGGCTAACTAATTATTCGCAGCTTCCGGCGTTGCTCCGGTCTACATAAATCGGCATCTAGGCATACGCAGTTTTATGTAGACCGATTTTTTTGCATATACTTTATTTATTGAAATATTTTGATGAACTTTCATTATGTGTTAAACATTAGTATTAGAAACAATGTTCCAGTTTTACATCTTTGGAAAATGTATTAAATAAAAATATCCGTCTGGTCTACATAAGCCGGTACTCTAGGCACTGGTCGACATAAGCTGCCTTTAGGCTTATATATATCTTATATATATATATATATATATATATATATATATATATATATATATATATAGGCTAGCACTGTCGATCGCCATTTGCGCCATAGGCGAAACGGTTTTCTATTTGGCAAAAATAAATTAAACCTCTTCGCCAAATTGGCGAAACGTTATATATGTCATTATTATTGATGTTATCAGCAATACATGACTGCATTATTCAACACCCAGCTCTGTTAAAGTTGCCTAAACGATCGCACATTCAACTGAACCAAATAACCAGTCAGCGTAATGTGAGCCGCTGGGTAAACAATAGGTCGCTAATCCTTCCACTTAGCCATGCTCACAGACAATAGGGGAGCTTAAATCAATCAAGAATTGTGTTTACTAGACAATGGGGACCTGCCTGATGGCACTAATTACAAGTTTGAGGCAAGTACAACAAGAACAACATATATATATATATATATATATATATATATATATATATATACATATACATATACATATACATATACATATACATATACATATACATATACATATACATATACATATACATATACATATACATATACATATACATATATATATATATAGAGAGAGAGAGAGAGAGAGAGAGAGACAAAATTATACCTGATGAAGCACACAGGTTAAATAATTTATATTAATTGTTTTAATGAGGAATTCCCTTCAAATAATGTACAGTGAACAAGTGAGTGCTCACTAAATGTAACAAAGTGTGTCTTAACATCAGATCATTCCACTTTATCTTACATAGACAGTTACAAAAATAGCAAACATCTGTTGTACTCCAAAAATCCATGTATACTTTTTCTGTTTTTTCCTGCAAATCTGCACGAACAATTTTTTTTTAATATACTCAAGATGTTGCCTTATAATGAACTGTCACGTCGCTGCCAGGATTCACCCACATAACTGTCTCTACTTCCCGAGTGTGTGACATGACACCCGATGTGATGAGGCATCACTCGAGGCAGCCCACGCCACAGCTGGCCGCTTCTGTTGGCTTCTCATTTTACTTTTGCATCTCAACACTAAACCTGCCTCCTCGTCTAGTCACCTCCTCATTTCAAAATTATATCACCACAAAGATCTGACAGTGAGATTGGATGAATATAGAAAGAGTTACCTTATAGTTATTGTTATTACATTCACAGCAGGTTAGTGACTTGACATGCAACAACTTGTACCAGTCTGATAAGTCTGAATCGTGATCTTGCCCATGGCACAAAAACACTAACATTGTCAACTATAGAAAAAAGACTACCGGTAACAATTAGAAATAATGGGATGCTGAAGAAAATAATGGAATTATGATCAATAACAGAATGCAGAAATAATGCATTGCTGAATGGTTATGGAGCGAATTTGGAAATAAAAAAAATACTGAAATGACGAAGAAGAAGTGAATGATGAATATTAAGTGAATAATGAAAAATAATGAAATTTGCTGAAGGGTGATTTTTTTTTAAATTATTACAAAAAAAGTTGAGCTACCCAGCATTGCCTGGAAAAAAGGTGTCAGACACCCCAAACCCATTCCAAATGTTGACAGCCTACCTGCATTAATAAACTGTAACTGCTGCGGCCTACTTGTTAGGAAAACCTTATGCGCAAAATCGCACATGCTGATGTAGCCAGCAATATGCAGAGGGTGGAGGGTGGGTTGATATTTCAGCCTGATACACTGATAGAAATATAGGCAAACAAACAAACAAACAAACAAACAAACAAACAAACAAACAAACAAACAAACAAACAATGAACTGTTTTATAGCTCAGATGGTTATCCTATAATGTTTGACACTCACTTTTTAAAGTTTTTATACTACGCTAACTTGACATGCGATACGTTTCTGCTAAGTGACACATACCTCCGTTTGTAGAAAATACATGATATTTGAAAGAGGGTGCCACTTATAAGTGTGTAGATGTGACCAGTGCCAGGCAGACATGGCGATGTCAATTGCAGAGGATTTTCAAAATGTCAATAACTGATTTGAAGATAGCTTAATTATCTTTACAACATTACAAAAAACATGCAATTCTGCAACTGGAACTCCACTTAAAAAATGTGAAATATCCCTACTTCTCCAACCGTTTAGACAAACTTTGAAAAACGTTTAAATATACGACCCAACTCAATGAGTGTGCTAGATCACATGCAACATTTTAGTGCAAAACTGACACAGATCTGGGGGCACAATGAATAGGAAATGAACTGTGTTATAATGTAGATACCGACATGATAAAAAATATTGATTCAGTGAGTGTCCATGGCCAGCTGTTGCTGGAACAAGAAGTGAGTAATGACGTGTGTCTGACTGGTCTTACCGACAAGTGAGACCGTATTGAGACGGAACTCCTGGCCGTAGTACAGCACGAAGCACGTACTACTGTCGAGTCTCTTCGCCTCATCCTGCCACTTGTCAAAGTCTTTCGAGTTTCTGCCAGGTCGGATTTCTTTCACCTCGCGAAGGTTGACTGAAACAAGCAGACCAAGTTGTCTGAGTAGTGCCACAAAAATAACATTTTGCCAATTTAGCGAAGAGGTTTAATTTATTATAGCCAAATTTATTTATTATCACCAAATAGCAAACCGTTTCGCCCATCTCACGCTTGGCAATTGGCTGCATGCACTACAACACAAGCCTAGTGATGGATAATTTTTTATTTTATTTTAGATGTTGCCATGCAATATTATGCCTGAATGTTAAGATTCTTGTGGTACAACTGTCAACTCAAACTATTTGGACTAGTAACATTTCCTGGCACATGATGCAACGTGATGTCATGACTGGCAAAAATATTATCCTGCATTAGGTTTTGCCTGAATGTTGTACCTAATGACAAATTTATATACACACACATATACATACATACAAATATATTATGTGTGGGTATGTGTGTGTGTGTGTGTGTGTGTGTGTGTGTGTGTGTGTGTGTGTGTGTGTGTATGTATGTATGTATGTATGTATGTATGCATGCATGCATGCATGCATGCATGCCCTGCATGCATATATATATATATACCGACGCATACACAAAACATCCATTTTACATTTCAAGAATCACTGCATAATTTCATGCACACACACACATATGTATGTATATATATATATATAATATATATATATACATATATATATATATATATATTATATATATATATATATATACATATGTGTGTGCATGAAATTATGCAGTGATTCTTGAAATGTAAAATGGATGTTTTGTGTATGCGTCGATATATATATATAATATATATATATATATATATATTAAATATATAAACCATGTAATATTCTGTATACATATTGCCTGCTGGTTACTACCCATTGGGATACTTTATTCCTTATTTTTCAACTGGCATCATTTCCTAAAGCTATCAGCGAGTGTTCCACATGTCAGCTCCTGTCATGACAGATCTGTTCATTCATATGCACCGTCTGAATCAGGGCCATTCAGCCCGGCTGTAAGTGCTGCCTGAAAGGCTGTTCTTTCATACTCCCTGCTACATCCTGCTTAGGTCATTCATGTCTTCTCAGAGTGGACATGATTTATACTACGAGTATCCTGTAGTGAATGACCACTGATATATTTTCATCTACAACCACACATTTATCTGTTGTATCAAAGATAGCATAAATCATTATTGTCAAGGTGTGTGTAGTATTAAGAAAAGTAATATTTACTATGTTACATAACATACTTGATCTATGTGTATGCCAGCAACTTGAGCAGCGAATATTTCTAGATGATTACCTGTAATTAAATATACACAACTTGACCTGCTTAAGAATGTCAATCATAGATAGACAGATCTAGGTACAATTCTTAGTTTTTCGTACCAAAACAGATGACCAAAATAAAAAAAATTAACCAACATGCCCTACCCCATCTTGTAGTAATGTAGATACCCCATTAGATGTGTATCATAGAGAAAGAATGGTGGTTCACTTGAACACCCATGTATGTACTATCATTACTATGTATACATAATCAGATCACATTATAGTTGATAGGTTGCAGGTTTATATGATTTTACCAATCAAACTCAGCATCTAGATCAAAACTCTTGATGTGGATTATGAGAATGGATCCGCAATACTTCTTGACCAGTGCCAGCACCCTCATGACAGGATTAAGTACTACAGTTTTGCCTAATTCCTGAACAAAATATACGTTCTCCCTTAGGCCCTAGGCCACCACAATCTCCTCATTTCTGGCACGGTGTCAGCCAGTAATCAATACACCGGCACCACTCAGCCACACAATCTCAACTCTGTACACCGCTACATATATACACTGTACATACAACACACAGTTCACTGTGGTAATAAATAGTCTCTATGCAACAGTGTGGGTTTCCCATAGATGCAACAATTCCACCAGTTATGAATCCAGTTCAGTGCACTGCTATGCCCCACTTTACTGTACTTGTATCAGTAACCCAAGTCTTGATCACTAAACAGCCGGTTGCAGTGAAGTCAATTACTCCTATATTAAATACTGAATACTGTCAGCAATAAAAATCCATAAAAATTATTATTGTTGATTTGACTTGTTAAACAACCCTCACATTATGATTACAATCAAGCATTGCCACTTGACTGGCTATTAAACATGTAATTATAATTGTCCAAATAAAACAAAATCACAAGGTGTTTTGTTTGTAAACTGCCTAGCACCACAGTATTTTCTCTTCACAGTCATCTGAATGCATACCTGTGTGATAAACTCAAGAAAATAGGCACCATGGTAATCAACAATACAGACCAAACAGTATAAACCAAGGAAACCGCACAATATCGCCATACCTGATCCCCTGAGTATCGGTTTTGTTTAATTAATCTATTTGAATGAATGAACAACTTTGTTAAATAAAAGATACGTTGTTTATGCTAATTCTACATTGACCCCACCACCAATTACCCATGAACTCTGTAAAGGAAGTTTGTAGGACTGCTGCCTGACCTTGGAGTCTAACTTGCCTCATGGCATGTGATAGTATCGCACCCAGCCACCAGATCAATGACAGCCCCTGACAGTGTGCCTGAAATGTGCACTGCTGTAAAATGTACATACAAACAAGCCTCCACTAGGTGCATTTGGTTTCACTTTGGAAACAGCTGACAGGATGTACCACTTTTATGAAGTCATGGTTTTAATGTCTGAGTTATAAGTGGGTTGTATGTGATATCAGCAACAAAACATGCTCAGGTTAACCCTGGTTTAGACTGAGCTTGTATGTGCCTCCCAGGTACCAATGGCAGTGGCTGTTATGTCCGAACAAGGAAGTCCAAAGAATATGTCGCACTCTGGGATTTACCAATGTAATCATTATCATGATCTCAAATCTCGAAAACAGGTAGTAGCAACATTAACTATTGGGCATACAACTACAGAGTGTACCATCTGTTTCTTTATTATACTTCCATTTCATGCCCAATGGTAAATACTAGAAAATTACATAACATTTACCTAGAAAATTACATAACATTTACATAGCATAATGTACACAATTACGTCATTCAAATGCATGTAAAATGTTACATCATTTATACAACTGTACCTCTGTATACCAGGTACATGTCATTCAAATTTATGTAAAGTGTTACACAATTTTATACAATTGTACCTTCATCCTCAAGTTCATGCATGAGACACATCTACAGACAAACACATGAACTGGTACCCTGTAGCTATGTACAATGTATTTTACATAATTATGTTCAGGATCTACATCACACAAAATCAAGTGTTAATTTTTCCAGGAGCAATTTAAGAAAGTATGTAATTAATCCAGCATTTTTATTTTATACACAGAGCTGTACTGTTTGTTTTTATATCAAAATGTATAGGATAAACATGTGCATGTGATTACACAATATTCATGTGGTCTTGCTGGCCAGTAAAAAAAATTCTAGAATGAAATAGATCTAACACACTACTCTCAGTAGTCAGAAGTCTGTGGTAGAGAATTATCAGCTTGACAAAATTTATCCTGAGGCGTAATCACGTGCACAGCAGTGGCAGAACAATAATCTTCCTGCTAGACACTGCTCAAGTATGCGGGCAATACTTCTAAAGATAAGGATCACTCAAGTGTATAAATATACAATTATGTACAGCACACTGGAAACCAGTAATCATGGTCTATGCACAATAATCCGTCCCCCGACATACACACACACTGCCTATCATAATGAAGCATTCAAAACTACAATGCTGAGTAAATAATCTTACGTACATAGCAAACACGTTGAGACTAACAAGACTTTAGCATAAAAATACAATTGTTTATAATTAACATTTTACTATTATAACTATCAAAGTAACGATTAAAATGCAGCAGACTCCAAATAATAGAAAGTTCTGCAGATTTCAGAACCAGTCATTCAGCAGAATGGAGTACATTGACTCCAATGGAATCATGCCCTATTAACATGCAGTATAAGTGAATTAACCAGGATCAAATTGCTGTTGGCGTGTGGCCCCAAGTGGTTCTGTAGTGTGACCCACTGTACAACTAGGTTAAGCTTCCTCCAGGTGAAATAGATTTGTTTTCATATAATAACCTGCCACCTGTGTCCAGATTATAAAGCAGGCCAGGTACTACATGAACAATGTTTACACTTGGAGCAATCAACTTTCATTCCCTGCATCATGGCTGCAAGGCCTGGTATGTGAGACAGAGAAGGGGAGGCAGGAGAGAGAACAATTAGGAATGGAAGACGGCAGAGAGAGTGGGAATGGAGGCTGGGAGAATGCGGAAGACACGCTTGGGAGAGTTCAAGGGAGAAGATATGGGAACAGGAGCTGGGTGAGTGGGAGAAAGCAACGAGTGAAAGAATTGGGAGAAACTGAGTGATGGAAAGACTACCGGTACCTGGTAGTCTAAGTCTTTCTATGTCTCGAATGACGTCACACTTAGCTAGCCAGTCAGCACTAGAGACTGATAGATAATGATACGCTGACGAACAAAGACATCATTGGCCTTGCACTTGCTGTTCGGCATGTCTGAATGAACTGGGGACTGCCATTCAGATAAGCAGTTATGTGTCTTGTGATAAAAACTGCATGCACGTTTTTAGTCCTCTACAGCTCTACCACACATACCCGGTAGTAGGGTTACTGGCTACAACAAGAAAAACTCCCAAAAGTGCCTGGAGACTGTTTGTTCAAGGCCGTTATGCATACATGCCATATGGCACCCAGGGCTGTTCAGGCTCCATGAACCCTACTATTATTAACGCAGTTCAGAACATGCAATATCCAAACAACTGGTAAGACAAAACAGCAAACAGAGTTAACAGACCACAACACTAGGCATAGCTCTAACCAAAACAGACATAAATGTGGACTGGTCACAAAAGTTCTAAATATGTAACAGCCCTATTCACATCCTGCACATACTCTAAATAATTTACATCATGCCAAATTGAGCTAAATAAATAGGCGTATTTAATGTCCATCCATATAGCATAGCATATTTCGTGAATGGTATCTGAAATATTAATTAAATAATAATTAGTAAAAGTTTTGGATTAAACATATTTGAGTATATTTGGGTACATGTATATTAAAATTATAAATGTCCATATACCTTAGCATATATCAATGAACACTTTCTGCAATTAATTAAATTAATTTTTATTTTCGTTTAGATATTTCACTATACAGCTGTACACCATATTTTGGTGAACATATTATTTAATTAAAGCATGTAATTATTAGTAGAAAGTTTGCTTTTAAAATGAGTTTCATGTTAATCAAATTTTATCCTGCATAAATTAAGGCCTAAGTGGATTTATTAAAATTTGAAGTTTCATATTTTTGGTGTGATGCTAACCTTCAACACATCCGAATATTAATATTAAAAATAAATATAATAATAATTACAATTCCATTTATTAATATAGTGTTTTAAGTAAGTAAATACTAATGGCAATATTAATCAATGAGTCATATATTCGTCAAGTTTGAAATTCTTCTACAATTTGCAAAGAATGTTTATCGCAAACCATTACATTCACTGCACTGTATATTAATTATTATGGGGCTTTAGGGAAAATCTGGGAACAGAAATGTTCATAATTATATTATTAAGGGCAAAGTTGTTATTTCTATGTGCTGAGTAAGCATATATAGAGCCTTTGTCTAATGAAAAATCAGTGTGAAAATTAAAGTGACACACGATCTGATAAGCAATGGATTCCATTAGAAAATTATGTATCAGGTTACAAGTGTGTGTTGACTCTATTCTGTTCGAGATCACCCTGTGACCATATTATGCTCATTGCTAGTCTAATGGCAGCTGGTCTACCTACTGGCTGTTGCATTACTGGGGTATTCTTGAAACAGTTCAAGAAAGGGCTTGTAATAGATACACTCTTCAAGTCTTGTAAATTGTAAAATGCAAAACATCAGAAGACCTCCTATGTTTACCCTAATACATGTTTACTGCAACAACTGATTGCTCTGTGTTATGCTGCATTTCAATCCCTCATGTAAACTGTGAATACCATTAATATTCATACCCTTATTAGACGGTTCTAAAGACCCAGTTTCATAAATTAAAAAATATTGTAAACTTGGAGTGTTCTTTAATTTTCAAGTTCACCAACTTGTCTTTATGACAAAACTCACCAAAACGCAGCATCAGACACATTTAGGAGAAACAAAACGACACACACGATGTGCGTACTTCACCAATAATCAACCGATTGACTTCCAAACATTGACAAGACATCAACGCCAGATTTCGTCTAAATGTGACTGCCATGAGAAGTCTTTGGATAACGTCACACCAAGCTGACAAGAACAGTTCACTTGCTGGATGGGTCTGTCAACTGTGGTTAAATGTGCAACACCTTGTGGTGTCCTCTTAAAGTAGGTATTTTGTCTTACTCTGGGTTGCTTACTCTGGATTTTGTCAGTTATGCCTTAGCAGTCAGTGTAAACGGTGTCACATGTGTGTATGTACTATGTAGTCCATTTCAGGTCATCAGACACATTTTAAAGTTTGTAAATTGGCTTAACAGTTAACAACCATGTGTCCACCAAAACATGTGTGACTGGCAATAATTTGGTCCTGCATAAAGCCCTGCACACATCACAAACCCTGTGTGGGTCATATGGGTCATATGACCAAACAGAACACATATTATTCCACCTGTGTTGGTAGTATTCTATGTGTTGGTGTAGAATTACGCAAACTTTTCAAGCTAGTGGACCAATTGTCCCGTTACCACTCACTAGTCACTATATGAACCAAAGTATATAAATCTGCCGATGTAAATTAGCTTTTTCAGGTGCTCTTCCTTCTTTCTAACCTTTATAATTGGTCAGCCTGGCAGGTTCACATGTGAAGCAGCTTTCTCATCTCCAAGTCATGGTGACGACTTCAACAACGTGTACGATACAAAGAGTTTGTTTTATCCTGCCACTTTGAACATGAAGACATTGGTAAAATCTTCTTCTTTCTAAGTATACATAATTATCACTATTCAATCAGGCACCAAGGACATCAAACAGAAATGACCACTTGTGTGCTCAAACTAAACAAGTGTACATATATAGTAAATGTTCCCGAGTCTCACTCACACTGCTGGTAACCAATGTGTGCACTTTCCGACTACCTGAGCTAATAAGAAAATCCAACATTTAAATAGAATCCATATACTTAGTTAAATTTAAGGAGTGTTATTTGCAATTTAAAAGCTGTTGCTGTATCACAAAGGACACTACTTAACTGTCAGTGTCACCCTGGCAAATGTGTACCAGGGGCCAGGGCAGTGGCACTAGTGTTTCACTTACTGAGTAAATTCATCTCTAAAAAAATAAAATCAGGCTTATCAGCTCTGGTCACAGGTAATATGAACTTGCAATGAATTTCTCCAGGCACCATCATCAGATTGAGATTCAAGATTATAAAGGAGCATGGAGAGTTTTACTTCAGATAACAGTCATGTCAGACGATCCCTTCCTGGATGCAGCATGAACGGAATATTCGAAGAATTTAAAAAAGTCTTATTTAATCAATTTTAATAAGAGTAAATAACATCTCTTGGTGAGTTATATGTAAAATTATATATATTTTTAAATCTTTATTATTATTTTGAATTATTAAATTACACATTTCCACAAAATTACATGTTTCTAGCTCTCGAAAAACACCTCTAAATGTAACTTACATCAATATTTACAAATGTCGGTAAGCAAGAATCTGCTACTGGGTCAAACAGGCAAACTCCTGCCAAATATCCTCCCGTTTACTCAAATCATCTAGAAATCAACCATTTTTCAGTCAACACCGTCTATAAAGTATAATTACACCTGGATTTGGAAATCTAAGTTCTACTCAAACTGACTTAAGTTAGAGCAAGTGAATTGTGTAAAAAATAACTTCTCAACAATACAGTTTTACGTACTGAACTTTGTTCCCATCTATAACGAAACAGGAAGTCATGACCCCTGTTTTGGTTGCGACAAGCTGAATCCGGGACAGGTTTGTATTATGGTTACAATGCCATGCGGCCTTGGCTATGGATCATATACTGGGCTAGACCACAGGACTAGACTCACTAGAGGTGGCAAAAGCTTTGTCCTTACACCATAGAGGCAAACCCATCCACAGACACTGCCTTGATGAGAAACCCCATGATTAAGATTGACAGGTCGGCTACTAAACAAGCTTGTCGTCACTGCTAATCTCTTGACTTGATTTCCCATTGAAACTAGACTGGCAAAAACACTAAGGATAATTTAAATAACTGTAGCAGAAAAAAAATTTGATGTATGACCATCCTGTGTATATGACAAATTTAAACTGGTGCTCTTCGTTTTAACAAAAGTCCTTTTGAGACTTACTTGTTGAAATAATTTGTCATGGATAGCATGCATGGTCCTGGCAAAGGCTGGCATCTTAACAAAGTAGTGCTGGTTCGATACCATATTTTTTTCTATTTTGTTTATTAATTGTACCATAAAGATATTTGTGATTTAACATCAAAACTACATAGACAGTTACAATAAAATAAAACTAATTAATAATCGAAAAAATATTAATCTGTACTTCCCAGTTCATACCAATATTTTTTAATATAAAACTTAAATTACCAACTTATCAAGTACAAATAACAAGCTCCTTAGTGTTTCTGCAACTGTTTTCAAGAACAGGTCGGTTTAGTGGTAGCTCCTGTAAACAATGACGTCATCGACAATGATGTTGCACCATCACATCAACGTCATCAGGTGGACTCAGTCAAAGGTATCGAAAGTATCGAAGAGTGGATGTGCGATAGTCATACCAAAAAGTATCGCGATATCACAAAGTATCGGTATCAAACTTTCACAAGTAAAACAATACTTTGATATATTGAATCAGCATTATAACAAATACATATTATACTGACTACTAATTCACTTACGATACTATATAAATCACTCACAAAATTGTTGATCCTAAAATCTTCAGATATCTAAACCTGTAAATATAACTGGTTAACTAAAAAGTGAATATAATTTACTACCTTGTCAGAAATGTATATTTCAGCTACGGGGTACTTCAAATTAATTTATCTCACCAAGACATGCACCACACTTATTCAATGGGTTACATTTACATATAATAATAAAGCCTTATTAATTATGAAGTCAGCCAACAATCAGGAAGGAAACTGGCCAATCCTGGATACCTGCCAATCCTATATCTACACTGAATCATCACACAGCAGATACCTGTACAGTGAACCCAAGTTATATTCACAGACCAACTAGACACATCAAAACTGTGACTATTTGTTCCTATCTGGCCCCAGTCTATAGACAAAGGCTGACTGTTGCCTGTGACGGCTCTTAGGCCAGCTGACCGAGTGAACGAAAGCAAACTGACATTGCACTCAACAGACCCTCACCTCACTGAGTCAACCTAGGAGTAGGAAGGTATTCTCACCTATTTATGGAAAAGGTTAATTACTGTGACTCAACTATTTATCCATCCAAACAGTTGCTGGATATGCAAAGTGAAAGTATGTGTAATTAAGTGCATGTCATTAGATGGACAATGTGGCCAGAAGTCCTATTACCACTACGTTACCTGGTGGATTACTTGACCAACAGAAATGGGTTAGAAACATTTTATCCACAAGTTAACGCAGGAACATATTTGTCCTAAGATGTTAGGTTCAGGCATACCTCAATAAACCATTTTAATAATTTTATTGTACTTTAGTAAGATATAAATGTCTTTTATAATGACATTTTCATCATATGCACCACCAATTAGTAATACTAATGTGTGTGAAAAGAGTAATCGCTGTGTCATCCACCTACCAATGAATCAGCTATCCACTCACCAATACTTCCAAAACCCAATGTGACATGATAAGTTTTTTGAGATTGTACACAGCTGAGACAGTTGAAATTACTTCATGTGCCAGCCTGAATACATATATTCCTTTGGTAACCTAACAAAGCAATAAAGCAGTGGAGCATGAGTGAATGTGAAAGAATTGTCGAGGGCGTTGTGTCTACTTGTCTTACTTTAGGTTAAATCCTTACTCCTGCATCTAATAAATGGAACTTTCACATACAAACATAGGTTATCTTCCATTTAACTTGTCTAAATTATTAGGGCCTTTTGAAACGGTTCTACAACTTTTGTATGTGTCCAGAATACATCACTTCCAGTACAAAGAAGTCAGGTTTTTTATTAATTGTGTTTTAGATCAATTGAATTGCATCGAATCAATGTAAAAAAACAAGCTGACATCACAGCTACATGCATCCCCAGGAGTAGAACTAACAACTAGTCGGCAAACTAGTAAAAATAAGGGTGGACTAGTAAACCTGCCTAATAACTAGTCCGGTTGTCTAGTAAAGGCCAACAGGTTGTCTAGTAAAGGTCAACATGACATCCACCTTACCCTACAGTAGTCAGTCACGCCTTTATTGTCACAATGACCCTAAGCTTACCCCTAACCCATCCAGGGGGAGGGGGATGTAACTGAATCTCAAGTCATTAAAACATCGATACATTTCTACCAGTGAACAATTGGCTACAGTAGTGACAGCTTCATTTACTGATAAATTATGACATTCTCTTTAAATAGGCCTAGCCACTACCTATGAACTTGTCTGGGCATTACATGTGTAATTTAAAAATTAACAATTCTTGATGTATATAATTGTCTAAAATGTGTTATTTCTTATTTCTATTAATACAGGTCAGCAGAGCAATTTTTATAATCATGAGACTGGGTCAATTTCCGGAATGATTATGGAAAATTCATAATGGCAGGCTGTCCCATATCTGGTAGGATGGTACTACTGGCTGGTTTAGCCTACTGGTCAATGAGCAAAATTGGCATCCTTTTTCAGTTGCAGTTTTTCTTACAAATCATATCTTCAGTACTTCATGGATTACTTTTGTTATTTCTTTATTACTACTTTGCTACCTTTATAATAATAATATTTATATATATAGCGCAATATCCAAATATGCTCAGCTCACTATACAATAAAATAGAAAGCTATTTATTATGTATTAAAACTAATATTTTTATTAATCATAATAAATACAACTGTAAAATTTACTTTCAGATAAAAAAAATGTGGAAACGTTAACTTATTCATAATAAAACTATTAATTAAATATCATATAGAATTAAAGACAATGAGTAAAATAAATAAACCAATAAATAAATAAAACTAATGAATACACTATTTACAACACATACTAAACGATGGCATATATAAATGTCAATACATATATGTGTAAAAAAAGATAAGATGAAATATTTGAAACCAATTTTCTAAAATGTCATTGAATATTTAAAATGTCAGCAGTAATATGCTTTGAAAATGTGCATTTACAGTGCCTTTCTGAATGCCGACAAAGTTCCGCAGCACTTGATGTCAATGGGCAATGCGTTCCATAGGCGAGGTCCCACCACACGAAATGAACATTGTATTGTTATTTAATTGTTGTTTAGTTTTAAATACATTTTTATGACTTAGATTTGGGTTGTTTTTATATTTTCATGGACTAGTAAACTTTTTGGCGGACTAGTAAACTGTTGTCTTTACTAGTCCCACTGTCTAGTAAAATAAATGCCAAAGTTCTACCACTGAATCCCACATGCATTCGAACTGTAAAGACAATTTCTTAAAATTTTCTGGAAATATCCCAACAAATAAGGTGATATCATTTATTCTTTGCAATGCAGATTTAATTTTTTGTAAATGTTTAAATTAAAAAAATATTGTATTTTATTTCATCTCAGACATCGCGCTGTCCATGCAGTTTACACCTTTGCAGTTCAGATGCCTGTGTGATCTGCTAGCTTTGCGGAGCCGTAACATTGGCTTATTTACATCGACTCGATGGAACTAAATTGATCTAAAATACATTTAGAAAATAATGACTTTGTACCGGAAGTGATGTCGAGTTACTTTCCGAATGCATACACATTGAAAAAAGGTGAAAAACCTTTTTAAAAGGCCCTAATAATTTACGCCGGTTAAGTGGAAACTTACTCGGACATAGTCAAAAGTGAGCTACGGCTAAATATGAATTCAACATTTTTGACAGTTGGTATGACACCATCGAAAAGTTGTATACTCACTGGATCCGTCGGGTCTGATGCTACCAACGTTACGCGTCCAAATCAGTTGTCTCGTCTCCAATTTCACTTGAAACATTCTTTTTTCGGCCTTTCGCCTGAACGAGTAGCGTGTGAGCATCATGCCACCTTCCAAGGCACGCATAATACCGTGTGTGGAGCTGTTCACCGTGGATAAAGGACCGACGACGCTGTTCGCTGGAGGCTTCCTCATCAGGGTCGCCATTTTGGATTGCGTTTTCACTTGTAAACACACAGGAAGTATATAAAATACTTCTTACGGCGTTGTGTGATGACTGTCAAAATGGCTATCCTTACCAGTTGCCCCTTAAATTAATGTATTAACTTGGCTGCAGTGTTGCATCTTTCTAAAGTTGCTGAACAGCTAGTAACTCCATTCAAAACATGTCCCCAACTCCAGCGCAAAATCCCAAGTGAGCACCGGTTAAACTGCAGAAGTCCGTGCGCCAGGACGTTTTTATCACGTGGGATGACGCACCATTTCTTTGACAGCATAGGCCATAGCGCGTTTCATGTACTATATTATAATTCATATCTATAATTTTATTTGTATGACAAAGATGATAGAGTAAGGCCAATTAGACCTCTATATATACGTTATTTTACAAATATAATGACTTAACGTGCATTAATACAAGTCAACTGAGATAAATATGCTAAATAATTACTTATAAATAAATCGACAAAATACTGCTAAATAGACTATCACAATTTGGCCTGAATCTGAATAGTGTATACGTCAAAGTCCCTATTATATGTTAATTAATATTCTGAAACTGCAGCCACATTTGTATTAAAAAAAACACCTCTAAACATATAGTTGTTTGATATTGCTTTTCCACCAAACAAATTCAACAGTTCAATGCTCCAATGACGAGCTTTTGCCTGCATCTCCACGTTTGTGATTACGCCAATTACGTCTCTGAGCTTGGAATTTCATTTTTCTTGGCTATATAGGAGTGTTACAATTATTTTAGGCCTTGACAACATATTTTTTCATAAAAATACACGACTTTGGTGGACCATGACCCAACCAAAAAATGGTGGAATCGCCATAAACACGGAGGTAGACGGAGAAAGGGGGCGGGTGGAGATTGTGTTGTTCACTACCCCTGGTCGATGTCATCGTGACGGTGACCACGTCGAATATTAGCGTAAAAAAACTTCATTTTACCGAGTCGCACCTACGTGGTCATCACGTAGATTTTACGTGAAATTTGCATATTTCCACCACGTTCATAACACGTTGTATGGCATTCTCTACGTGGAAACGACGTGATTTTGTATGGTCTCAGTTACAGTACGATGCGATGCGATGCGATGCGATGCGATGCGATGCGATGCGATGCGATGCGATGCGATGCGATGCGATGCGATGCGATGCGATGCGATGCGATGCGATGCGATGCGATGCGATGCGATGCGATGCGATGCGATGCGATGCGATGCGATGCGATGCGATGCGATGCGATGCGATGCGATGCGATGCGATGCGATGCGATGCGATGCGATGCGATGCGATGCGATGCGATGCGATGCGATGCGATGCGATGCGATGCGATGCGATGCGATGCGATGCGATGCGATGCGATGCGATGCGATGCGATGCGATGCGATGCGATGCGATGCGATGCGATGCGATGCGATGCGATGCGATGCGATGCGATGCGATGCGATGCGATGCGATGCGATGCGATGCGATGCGATGCGATGCGATGCGATGCGATGCGATGCGATGCGATGCGATGCGATGCGATGCGATGCGATGCGATGCGATAATCTTTAATCATCCCCCAAAGAGGAAATTCTTGTGGTAAGTATTCACATAACACAATGACATTAGTGGTGACAATGCTTATAATAGTTGTGCGCCCCATTGTATCCCCGATCCTCCCCGATAATTTCCCCTTCCCCTATTTCGCGTTTAGCAGCCTAACAGAAGTTGGAAGAAATGTGTTTCGATAATGGTCCGTGCGTGCATGTTCTTTCGGAAATGTACCTACAACCAGATTGTGCAACATAGTAGAATTCGTGCAATAGGCGAGAGGTGTCCTTTAAGATGTCCCTTGTCTTTTTCGTCATATATGTTTCGTCAAGTTCATCCACTGTAGGCAGTGTTGTGCCAATGGTTTTGCTGGCTGACCGAAAGCTATGCGATCTAGCAGCACTCTTAACTGATAAGCTTCCACCCCAACAGATTAGACAGTAGCATAGGACTGACTGAGCAGTAGATTTAGAGAAGAGATTATATATAGTTATTGTCCGACACACATTAAATTGTCTTAGTTTTCTGACGAAGTAGTTCCGTTGACAACACTTCTTTTGAATGCGCTGCGTGTTCAAATTTCGACGCCTAGGTAGGAGTAGTCCGTGAGTCTATACTCTCTCCACTACCTCTCCGTTGATGGATAGTGTAGGCGGGTCATGTTGCAATTTGCGGAAGTCAATGACCATTTCCTTTACGTGGTCACCACGTGGACATTTCACATAGAAGACTATATATCACGTTATCATCACGTTTCCACAACGTGTATAACACGTTGATGGTGTCACAACGACGCGTTTTCTGCGTAGAAACAACCTGATTTTGTATAGGATTTCGCAGATACGTAGTCATCACGTGGTCAGTTCACACATCTATCACGTTATTATCACGCTTACTACACGTTACAATAATTTTAAGTCTTATTTGTAGACTTAACGTGGGTTGATCGCGTTATTCGAAACCCAAAACGTATAGCAGTGTTCGTCGTCCGACATCTCGTCTACTTCGTTCTTTATGCATTTCGTCGTCCGCTGCATGGTCCGTTTCCATTACTGTTGCATCAAACTGACATAGAGAAATAGTATACGAAAGTTGCGCATTGTCAATGACAATGCCATTGACATTGTCAATTCACGTGCAGTTTTTGCAATAAATTAACAAACAATGTTATTTAAAATACAAAGTTTACGTATTATGTATATGTCTGCAATAGCTGCAGGACATGGTTGTTTTTAGCAAAACAATTTGTGAGGGATCCACGGCTACTATTCCGTCTGTCCTGTCCTAAATCCTGTGTTTGCTTGCATAATATATATATATATATATATATATATATATATATATATATATATATATATATATATATATATATATATATATATATATATATATATATATATATATGCTGCCGCCCGAATCTATAACGCGATCGAAACTCGCGGTCGCGTCTGAAAAGTGCCAACAATTAGCGCCTACCGGGAACTGAGGGAACCACACCAACGTGATCATTTCCGTTTCATTTTACACCAGATGGCGCTGGCCTCTGTGAAATCCCGTGACTGCGCGAGACTCCAACCGCCAAATTTAAAATTTTCAACCAACTGCACTGCACGTCAATCGGCATGCATGTTGCTCGAGTAATCGGCTACAAGTTACGATAATTGCAACGTGAAAGCGACCGATTTCTGAGAGATGGATCCGTACACTGAGGTTAGTATTGTTGTTAATATGATCCGTTAATATTAGTTTCATATGGTGTTCCCTTTGTATTATTTTGTTCGGTTCGTTGTATCGCAAACAGATTTTTACCCCGTCTTGAATGTTTACGTCGGGCATAGTGTTTATCTCCGAGCTTCGAATTCAAGTTCAGCTGAAAGTTTCACGATTAATTAAGATATGTAGCAGCGTTATATATTTGATTTGTCACGTAATAATATTCAACTTTATTATACGTTTCAGTGATGAAAAACTACCTTTCAGCTGGATCACGATATGTCCATAGCCGGAAGCGTGCAAATTAAGAAATTAAAAAAATAAATTAATATTAATTTGACATTTTACTTATAGTCATGTTTTAAACCATTTTCGGTAGACGATGAGGATACACACATTGACATCTAGTTGGTCTAGACTATAGTATTTTATAGTTTGTTATTCAAATTTTGGTCTGACTAAAGTCTAAACAACATATTTTATCATTGGAGTTTTGGGCCTAATTTTGCCTTGTTCAAATTGAGAATGGCAGTTGTCAGTTAAAATTCTGCCCAAGTATGGTTCAACCAGACAGTGACTCACTTGTTTACATTCAAAGAATAATTTAATCTCTCTGCAGGAATTCACCCTCATTAGTGGGGTCAATGAGCAGTCCTTGAATTAAATACTTGGTGTCAAATAAGGAATTCATACCTCCTGTGTGATGGTGCGGAACAGGTGTATTTTTTTTGAGAAGTTATTCAATTGCATTGTTCAAATTTGAATGAAAAGTCGTGAATTTATGATCGTGTTTCATCATGCTGTCGGTCGCGAAGCGACAAAGACTGCTTCCATCACTTGACTCTTGCTCTCCATTTGTCTCTCTTAATGATCGTGTTTAAAAGTGTGAATTTGTACACTTATTTGCATATGATAGCTCTGATTAACTGTTCCAGCGATTGCTGGAGCGTACCAGGCAGCGAAGGGAAGCCCTGGAGAAAAAGATGGCTGAAGGCTCTTCGCCAAGCAGGAAACGATCCAGTCCACTGTCTGTCAGCCAGAAAGAGAATTTACGTGATCGAAATGTCAATGATGGTTCGTGCACAGTGCAATACCAATGTGCTTATTTTTAGTACTTGTTTTAATAAATGTGCTGTTGAATTTAAAAAAGAATTATGACTTGGTAATTTTACATATTTGGCCTTTACATGATAAAGGCTAATTAAAAAAAATTGATAGAATATTTCTTGGTAATCATGATTAGTATAATTACTGTTAGTGCATTTATATGAAATGAATGTCTATCAGCGTATGGTACTGAGATATGCTTAAGAATTCCCTGTCTTGGGTGAATATGCAAGTTTTTCTGTCAGTGACGTGATATTGGTGATCTGTTGCCTTTTCTTAGCCTTCAACAAGCCTGGATCAAGTTCCCATTGTCTTGTTGTTATCACTTGTGAGCGGGTGTCTTCACACTAAATGCTGTGTAACACCATCCAAAATATTACATGTTTGTAGACTACACAAAATAGCCACATTTGACAAAATACTATTAAGTGTAAATGGTGACAAACGTAAACATGTGAAACTGGGTGCTGCAGACTCGCCCCAGAAGAAGCAGTGTCTGCGAGAGACGGAGCAGCTACTGAAGCCCGACACGCCGGCTGTACCCAGCGTCAAGTCCAGACTTCAGCAGATCGGCTCCACCCGCAGAGAGTGGACAGAGCAGTCAGGTAGAGCAGCTGTTTCAACATCCACTCCACTTTCTATTATATGATAATTCTGAAAGAATCAAAGGTCATGCTGTGCTGATAAAAAATAATTGCAATTTAGTTTACATGTCGAATATAACCATGTAGCTCAAATAAAATAAAATCGTGCGTGACTGTAGCATTACATATAATTTATAATTGTTATTTATTTGAGAATAAGTTAATTTATGCATTCTCACAGTGGGCTCATCTACATGATATTGGATGCACTCAAGCAGTCCACTGTTATTTTCACCTCAGGTTTATCCAAAGTGAATGTTTTTATATGACACTGAACCATCTAGTCAGTGGTAAAGTGAACCATTTGTTGGTTATTTCAGAGAATGCTGTGACCATGGAAGTGGACGTAGGGACTCGGTCTGTGACATCGAGTGTGGTGACAACTGAGCCGCGTCTGGACGATAACACTCGCAAACCTGCATCCCGCAAGAATAGGTTTGCAGCTCTGGCACAGACCATCAACAGTTATGAGGATGATCTATCGCACCATTCTTTCGAGTGAGTCGTCCGTGTAATGTTTGTTTCATTTATTTCAACTTTAAGCAGCACATATAATTTGTCAGTAAGATTTTTTCCCCCAAGCTTTATGACCATTCATTTATTGATTATAACTATCATGAATTTAACATTAATCAATGTTTTGTTATTTTGACTATGACTTTGTTTATTTTGACTATATTTTGTATTTGACTAAATGGTTTGAATATAATATCACTATTAATATAATGTGTTAATACCAACATTGATTAAGCTTTTTATTAGCATCATGCCCTAAACACAAACGTGAAATTATAACCGATATTTTCAGACCAAAAGACCCACCCAAGAAGGTTTGGGCTCCCCCAAAGGCAACAACAGAGACCCCTAAGAGCACTATGGGACCTGCCAAGCCACCTCGTAGAAGTCTCGCCGCTGCAGCCTCACCAGCAAAGAAGCACGTGGTGAGTGAAATCAAGGTGACGCTGGGCAAGTCCGAGGACAAGGAAGAGGTGAAGCTAAGCGTCGTGCCAGGCAAGACCACCGCCTGTAGTCCGTCCCTCAGAGCCACGCGTGTCAACGCTGCTGAACCAACAGCTACACCAGTGTCAGCAAGGCTTGCCGCCTGGAGAGAGACGACCGACCAAAGTGCTGCCACCTCTCAGCCAGTGTCTGCGACAAAAGCGAACTGGCAGAAGAAGATTGATAAGGAGAATCGTGACGCAAAGAAAGCGACGCCAGGGCCAGCCGTGAAGACACCGTCAGCTGTTGCGCGTGGGTTGCCACGGAGCCCCGTTACCAAGGGCAACGACTTCAAGGAGGTTATGGCAAAGCGGGCTGCCGCCGTCGAGCAGTACGCAATCGGCTCGGCTGCGTCGCCACAGAAGACAGCTGTGTTGTCGCCAAGTAAGGTTGGCACGGCAACGCAGAGCATTCACCAGCGGCTGGAGCATCTTCAGAACAGTTGGCAGAGCAACGAGATTGCTGTGAAGATAAAGCAGCAGAAGCAAGCAGAGTTGGCACAGCTGGAGAACCGCTGGAAGGACGGCATCCTGGCCGACGACAGGAAGACCTCCGAATCAGACACGGTAAGTGCTTCCTTCCTTGTTGTCATACGCAGTTTGACTGGGTGAAATAAATACGATAACGTTTGATCTGATATATCATCTACATCCACCTAACCAAGGTGATACTTGTCCAATTTCAGTGCACATCTTTTGGCAGCAACGACTGCAGCATCTGTCAGGGTCCATACGGGGCCTTGAAAAGCCTTGAATTTGATTGGACCAAATTCAAGGCCTTGCATTTTACAAAATAATCTTTAATTGTGTTCAATCAAATATTGTTTTGACTCGATTGTTGTGACAAATAACAGCTGGAAAAGAAAAAAGCCTATATATGCACACAAATGTGAACATTGGGCAATGAGCATTTCATTGTGGTTGGCGCCATTGTTTTCTTAGTCAAGTAACAATTTTAATTTAAAAGTACATATGTGACGTGTTCTAACGAAATGAGTCGTTTGTCAAAAAAAAAAATTGAGTTAGTCACACCATTGGAAAGAATATGTATTAATCTTTCCAACAGTGTAAAAATTATGGACATATCTCACACACAGCCAAAGTTATTGGATGCTGAATATGCCTCGGGTAGAAAGTTTTAAACGGAGAAAAATGCACTTGAAGTTCGCAGTCAAGTAAGCACATGGTTGAGTACGTTGTCGATCTAAAATCGGCCGTTTTGCTTCTATTACTCCATTTCATGCATTCGAAATAAACTCCAAAGGCATGTTCGCTGTCGAGGATATATCATGCTAACTGTGTTCTGAAATTATTACAACATAATCCGAGTATTTAACAATGTTTTGTAGCAGCGACCCGATCGTTTCCACGTTGTTTATGCTAGCAAGAGCGCACTGCGCCTGCGCGGACAGCTCTAAGCCAATCAGCGGGCCAATCACTGACGTCAGTGGGAATTTCTACTACAAGAATCCGAAAGAGGGCACCGTGGGCTTTCTTGTAGTACCAAATAAGTCCGCCATGCGTTAAGGGAAACCCCGAAGAATGCGACATGAACGAGAGCGATTTATCGGTTCTGTTTTACGAAAGTCGTGCGTGAAATGTTACGTAGTGTGTCTAAAAAGGCTATAAAATGTACTAAATAATAATATAAACGAGAAATAAGCATTGTCAATGGCCAAAAAAGATACCAAAGTATACTTTGGTGACAAAAAGTCGAAATCGTCGAAAATTATCGTTGCACGTTGTCTCGAAATCAAGTTCCCTGACATACGACTCATTTCTTTAGAACATGTCACATATCATTGATATGTTGATAAAATAGTCTTGAATTTCTTTTTCAAATAGCCTTGAAAAGTCTTGAATAGCCTTGAATTTCAAACGTCCAGATGTGTACGGACCTTGATCTGTGGTTTTGGTAGATTTTGCATTGTACAAACTCCACATTGTGGAGACACGTAGAATGCAACAAACATCCTTTCTGGGGTTTCTCCTGCTTTGTAATTTTAGTAATAAATATTGTAGGCCTGGAAGCTGAGTTGGTTGACATGTGATATGTATGACCCTGTTGCAGGCCCCTGTGCCCCCTCCCCCACCCCCACCCACCACTGCTCCCGCAACGTCCGACTCCAGGGTGTGGTCCCCAAAGAAGACATGGTCCCCAGTGAAAGCCCCGGAACACAACGCTGTGAAGGCGAAGACTCCTGTACCGGAGAAACGCGAGGACACTCGAAACAAGCTTCGTGTTGGTACGTCACTATGGCAACATAAGTCAGCTCTAGTACAAATTCTCGTACTCTTCAGCTTTTACTTTTGCACAAACTTTGTTTTCTCCCTCGTTTCCTTTTTGGTTTTGTATCTTACATAGTAGTTGCATATTCATGTAAATTCCAAAACTGTTCTTTCAAACACCTGATTTTAAACACTTGACTGAATCTGTGGGTTCATTGTCTGCATTTATAAGCCTTCATAATTGTTTGTGAGTAACCTAACTATCTCGTTATAAAACAACGAATTCCGAATCGTTTGTTAACATTTTTGATTTCAACATATTTAGTTGAAACATCCACATTGCCTTTCTTGTTTTAATAAATGTTCAGGAATCTCAATAATGCACCCTTTGTATGTGCTGTTATTGTTTACGTAGCTCGAACACAGGTGTAACTTGTAGCTGTGTTCTCGTGTGTCTAACAGAGCATGTTCAACAGCAGTGTCCATCAGATGGCACTACTCAGTCTTCTGGGCCAATCACTGCCATACCCCGTATGTTTACGTTTACTTTCTGTTTGCATGCTTCACTAATGTTACACTGCTCTTTGATTGCCTTGGCATGCAACGAATTGTTAACACATTTTAGATATCAACATATGTGGTGTTTTTGGGTGAGACAGTTTGGTATTTGTCTTTGAATGTATCGGAAATCAAGTTTCTTAGTTGTCATTACTTCAAAAGAACTTTGTCTTCAATTCCGAATATTTTGGCTGTATCACAAATTCACAATGCCATCAGGAGATAAGTTTGCAAGTTTTACATTTGTTTTACTTTGACATTTTTGTGGTTGACATTTCAGCTTAGGGCCATTCCATGTGCATAAAATTCCTTTGTCTTTAGGAATCACAAGCTTTTGTCAGAACAAACACATCATGTTGTGATGTATCTTTTGAGTCCTGCACGGAGTTTTCCTTCCCCACTAAACACCTCTGTTCCCTGTTTTGTTATTTTGCATGGTCTCACAGGTTATCAGTAGAAAACTAATAGACATGATAATTATGATATTTAGTGTTTGTATTTTCTGCATATTATCTTCATTAAAATTAGTTAGTTTGATTAACAAAATATTTCCTCTCAATGTGAGATGCATGTGTAGGTGATAAAAATTCACAGTTAATTAACATTGCTATTCCTCATACCGTCATTTGTATGGATTCACCAATAACCGCGAATAACCAAGACTAATTTCTGCATGTGACATTGTGAGCATCGCGGCAGGTAGTATTTTTAACAAATTGTTGCTAGATTTTTAATGGCATTTTAGTAATGTTATTTTTAATATAGCTCTATGTGAATTTTTTTCACATGATTATAATGACATTGGCCTCTTTATTAATCCACATTTTGTCTGATGAATTGCACGTACACTATTTTACTTATTAACTTATCAGTTATACTTGTTAACAGCACTCTAGTTTATAGACAGTTCTTTGTTTTAACAATGTTTGTTGAATTCATTGCATCAGTTTTGGTTTCCTTCAGATTTTGAAGAGAAACTGAAGAGCATGGGCTTCGAGGTGGCCGACTCAAGCCACAAGGCCACCATAGACCTCAAGGGGCAACGCCGTCGTGACAAGGCAGAGGCTGACCGAAAGGCATCACATCCAAGCACCAAGACGGCCACGGCACACTTGAAGCTAGCACACGTCGAAGATCACAAGATTGTCACAACGACCTTCAGCGATGAAAAGGTCACCGAGATGAAGACCGTCACGTCTTCAGTGTTTGCCAAGCCAAAAGTGAACGTGGGCCATGGCTCAGGTACGCCGTCTACTGGCAGTCGACCAAGCATTTACAACTTGATTAAGAAGCAGTCCGTTGGCGGTGCATCGAAGCCGACCACCCCTGAGGTTTACACGCACAGCAAGCCGGGTGTGGGGAGTGGAAAGCGACGCGACTCGTTCGATTCTGATGAGAGTAGCTTCTCGGAGGAACCACCACGGAAGCTCAGTGCTGCCGCCAGCCAAGAAAGCATCGACGATGACAGTAGTACCGGCATTGGTCGCCAGGGATCGTTCGCTTCAACGCAGAGCAGCTGCAGCGAGACCCAAAGCAGCTACAGGTATGAGACGATGCTTCTGGTTTGGTTATGTCGTGCTGCAGCAATGTGTGAACGTAAACTTTTACGCATAATTTCTGCAATGGGGATGGTGAAAAATAAAGAGTAGAAATGTTACTGTAAAAATATTTTTTAAGCAAACGTTTGATGAAGCTTACTTAAGACGTCATAGCGGGCGATAACTTGTCAAACGTTTAAAATGTCGTAAATGCTAGTTGCATTTCACGAGTCTGCTCCATATCATAACTTTACGCTAGTTGAAGTGTTTACGGTATGCTCCCCAAGTTCATTGATGCTCCCGACACGACCACCCTTAACATAATTATTTTTAATGTTTACATTAGATAACCTTTACATTCAGTCAGTCATAGCTTGCCTTTTGCTATATGAACGGCAAAGACGGCAGCTAAAGAGAAGAAGGGTGTACAGAGACACCACAGTTACAGGGATTCCCATTGCGATGTATTAGGTCAATTTAGTTATGTGAATGCTAAATTGGTCTCATCAAACCGGCCAAAAGCTACATCAACTAGTCGCTGCTAGCTGTGACCAGTAGACCGCACAATTATGCTTCATGAAACCGGCACCAGGATTTACCTTGATTTGTCCTTGCAGTGAGACCGTGACAGACGACTACACCACCCAGACAGAGTACACGGGGGAGGACAGCTACACCGATGACAGCTGCAGCTACTCGGAGGAGAGTGTCAATGGTGACATTGACGAGCTGCTGGAGGAGGCTCTGGGTGACTCTGGTGATGAAGATGAGAGCGAAACCACCGATGCAGAGCCAATGCCTGCCCCGAGACACAAGAGGCCGGTCAGTGGACAGCCGACTGACCAACAGGGCCCGGTGAGACGAGTGTGGATGGAATTTATATAATTTTTTATTTACTGATAATTTTACCAGGCCATATTCACATCTTTTAGTTAATCTGTTAACCACTTTTCTAACTGATATACACAATATACACTGAGTTTTATATATTATATCATGCCACTGTATGTATTGTTTCTATTTATTTTATTTTATCAGGTTTTTATTCTTCACCGTGTGTCTTTTATATTGTACATATGAATATGTATGTAATATTTCAGCCAAACAGAATAGCTTTTTTACAGTGGAACAGAAGAGTGACTAGTTGCTATCATAAGATATCCCTTGTATATGTTTCATAAAACATTCATTACGTAGAGATTAATAGAGATGCACACGTCAACTTTTTTGTTGGTAGCTTGTTGCAATGATGTGTACCTCTGTCTGAGACTGTATAATATGTTGCAGCAAAGAGTTGTGGGTAATGGCTACCCAGCTGCGTCGACACAGTACAGACACGAAACGAGCGAGAGACCCACCGGTCAATATCCCAACCAGAGGGCGCTGGCTGCAGCACAGCAGCCGTCAAAACGTGTCACATTCGCTGGGCCAGCGTCGACTGGCGGAAGCAGCAGCAGTGGCACCTCTAGTGGCAGTGGTTCGTGCACAGACAGTGCCACAGACAGCGAAGTGGAGAAACGCAGGACAGTCTATAGCATCACCAAGTACAGGTAGGTGGTGTCCCAAAAATATTTGAGGTCGTTAACGAATTACAAAAATATCTAAGCAAGAATAAATATCACAACAATCCGTCATAATCTTTGATGGGTGATAGTTTGTTAAATATGTTTGCATATTGTCGATATAGATCACACTTTGGGGTGATTCCTGAGTCATTTTTAGACAGATCAGAAACTTCAAAATTTTATTGGTTGAATATACCCTTGAATGGTTAGATTATCGGGTTTCGTTGTTGTTTACATTGTACATGTTTACCTATTGTGATGCCAGCTGTTTTCCACTACCTTCTTCAGCAATCTGCTGATGAAGGCCAGGGGTAACTATGTACGATTGTTTTTATTGTTCAGCTGTGAGTGTGTTTATGTCCAAACATATTGAGATGTATCACTGACTCATGACACAAACAGGACGAAGAACGCCCCAACAATGACGATTGTGCGCCACAGCGAGCATGAACGCCAACACCAGCCACAAGAGGCACTGCCGTACATCCCAGAGGTGTCGGTGAAAGAGAGGCTGCGGGTGGGTACACACAAAGACCATTTACGCGCTTGATTTTGGCGTGATGTTTTCTTGATTAATGGCTTTATCATTATGGGTTGTGGTGACATACAGGAAGTCAAGAGTGAATGGATAACCATAAAGACTGCATTGCAGTTTGAATTTGGGTATCCTCGTTGTAATGGTAGTTTAACAGAACTCTTGTCTGTAATTCGTACTAACCCTACTGGCTGACCAGCTGTCACATCCATGTAACCTATCCTCAGAGAGGTTCTCTGTTTTGTAATTTCTGTTCCCTGTGATTATTAGTAGGCATTTTGTGGAATCTGTTATTCTTCATCCCAATTTGTGCACAGATATTTAACACAATTCTGCAGGCAATATATGTTTTATTCTAGTATTGACTACTTATTGTATATTAAAAACGTTCAATTAAAAATGACCCTTGGTTTCTAATAAATGAGAAGGAATGGAAGAGAGCAACTTTTTTTGTGTTTCAGGAGCTGCATGAGCTCATCAACCAGGAGCAGAATGTGATCATGCAGACGAGCAACGCTCTCAACCAGTGCTGTGGCTCCAACTCCACCTTTGCTGGGTCAGCCGAGGCTGTCGAGTGTCACCGTCTCCTGCTCGTCTCATGTCAGTACCACTGCCTACTTGCCCCCCCCCCCTGTGTCACTCACAGACACCTGTCCCAAACACTCTTCCCATCCCCCTAGTTCCCCACCAAATTGCCTCTCATGTTTTTGTTGACTTAATTCATTTTACATTTTTTTGCTGTATACCTATGAAATTACAAGAAACTACATGTTAAGCGAAAGTAAGTGATGTATCTTGGTTACGATGTGAATTTTATGAGTGTTAATCCCATTTGTGTATTTTACAACATATTTTATGTGTCTCAAAGATTTTTTTCTTATGTATCAGCACGTGAAAAACATTAGAAACTTTTGGTTCAGATAGTAAGAAAAGTAACTTTGGTGGAATTACTTGAGATGTTTGAATATGAGTTATGCTGCCTTCTTAGACCTTAGCACCACACAAGTATAGAATCAGTGACCAGTGTATTTTCTGTAGAGAATGTCTAGTGTCACCTGTAGACATGGTTACCACTGGTCAGGGAAATTCAAGGTCAGGGAAAAGTCGGAATTTTGTGGTGGGTCAGGGAAATTTGAGATTTTGAGAAAAGTCAGGGAAATACAGGAAAATCCCTTGAAAGTCAGGGAAATTTGACTTTCTCATGTCGTACGCGTAATGCCGTGATGCTGCAAACTCGAATTCATTACGCATAACGATCCCGTGAAACACAAACATATGCTGTTACAAATGTGGTATAGGAATTGAGCTAGGCAATCTGAGTGGGCATCGAACACTGATTACATTTTGTAAGTTAATTGCTAATTATATGTACAGCACGCATAATTTTTCATGATTATTCAGCCAGCATGGTCAGGAAAAATGAAACTTTGAGTCAGGGAAAAGTCAGGGAATTTTGAAAGCATCCATGAGTGGCAACCCTGGACTAGTTGTGTCAATGAGAGCATGTCTTCATCACGAGTCCTTGTGACGCTGTGTCACCTGTAGTTGTGTCAATGAGAGCGTGTCTTCATCATGAGTCCTTGTGACGCTGTGTCACCTGTAGTTGTGTCAATGAGAGCATGTCTCCATCATGAGTCCTTGTGACGCTGTGTCATCTGTAGTTGTGTCAATGAGAGCGTGTCTCCATCATGAGTCCTTGTGACGCTGTGTCACCTGTAGTTGTGTCAATGAGAGCGTGTCTCCATCATGAGTCCTTGTGATGCTGTGTCACCTGTAGTTGTGTCAATGAGAGCGTGTCTTCATCATGAGTCCTTGTGATGCTGTGTCACCTGTAGTTGTGTCAATGAGAGCGTGTCTTCATCATGAGTCCTTGTGAAGCTGTGTCACCTGTAGTTGTGTCAATGAGAGCGTGTCTCCATCATGAGTCCTTGTGACGCTGTGTCACCTGTAGTTGTGTCAATGAGAGCGTGTCTCCATCATGAGTCCTTGTGACGCTGTGTCACCTGTAGTTGTGTCAATGAGTGCGTGTCTTCATCACGAGTCCTTGTGCTGCAGGCAAGAAGCGGGAGGCGTACCTGGCCGAGACCCAGCAGCTGAAGCAGGGCACACACCCCAAGTGTGGGGGGCCCTCAGGCTCCCTCACCATCACTGACATCTCCCTGCCCCTCAAGCAGGAGTTCATGTCCAGGATCGGCACGCCCAGAGGTCAGTAGCGCAGGACATTGACGTTTAACTAACATACCGATACACGGGTCATGATACAATACACATCACGATACAGAGGTCATTCATGATATGTATCACGATACAGGGGTGGTATGGTGTGTATCGCAGTGCAGTCTTTATTGACTAGAATTGCATGTATGCATACAAAACAGAATAATTTTTAAAGATTTTACATATTTATATAAATATATATATATGTATATTAGATAATATGTAGGTAGTTAGGTACTGTGTATTTTCAGTATGTCATTGATACACAGAGAACAGTGGTTTACACTGGACATTTATTGCTTCACAATGATGAATACTGTTTTGCCTATTTTATTGTGTATCGTAGTGTATCTTGATACAGAAATTGTGATACACCTCTATCTTTTTAGCTCTTTACTTTCCACGGTCCAGCAGGTATAAAGGGATTTCAAGAAAAGTCTATAATAATAAAAAAAAATAACTCCCATAGAATCTTGGTGGACAATGTTTTTCTGTATTTTGTTTTTCTGTGGTTTTTTGTTGGATGTTTAATAGATTTGGCTGCATCTGGGATTATTCGTGCTATCTTAATGGTGCGTTTCTGCTTGCAGACAATGCGACACACTACTTCATTATTCTTGTTCGCAATGGCAACCACCTTGTGTTCACACAAATGGTCTCTACCCATGATGCAATGGTGCGTGGGAGTCTCGACTTCCCTAACATGATCAAGCTGAGAGACATCAAGCAGGACTTCAAAGTCAACCTGGAAATCTACTCCATGGTGAGATGTGATGTTATCTTAGTGCGAAGCGCTTTGGTCACATTTTTATTTAGTGCATGATTATATACAACTATATATAAGTGACAGCTATCTGCTAATTTAACAAGTCTGTACTTTGCAGTAATATTAAATTATTAAATATTATATATTATATATATTATATATAAATATATAAATAAAATATTAAAGAAAATGCTAGTGTAACATCTCCTGAAATGCTGCTCAGTTCTGGTGTTGACATTGATATCAAAATGTTTTAATATATATATATATATATATCCCAGCTAACAAAATCAGGTTAGCAGAACGTTATTTCTATGTTACGATAACGTTAGCTGGTAACATTCTCCTAACGTTTTTTTGGAAAGTTTTCTTTACATTCCCTTAACGTTAGATATGGGAATGTTACTGCATAACCTAATTATAACCTTCTGCTAACGTTACAGGAACGTTACGTGTTTGCTGGGATATATGGTGGAACAGTAGTAATTTTTTCAAGAAATGTTATAAGTAAGGTTTTATTTATTTTATTTATTTATCAACTTGTGAGACATACCCTGACTAGACCTGCGCTGATCTGATGTGTTGCTGTCAACAGTCGGTGACGAGGGAGGTGGCAACGGAGAACACGCCAAAGAAGAAGAAGTTCAACACGCCAAAGAAGAAGTTCTTCTCGAGCGCGAAGAGCGCACATCACATGCAGAGTCCCGGCGGCCCACGCGCTGTCCGCTCGACAAACTTCCACGAGATCGCCTGTCTCCCCATCACTGTGCACGCTCTCAACAAGGCACACTTCGCACTGGAGAGGGTACGTCTGTTATATAGCCACACACAGGCTCAATCAGCTGTGTATAGCTGTCTAGTAGAACTATACAGATGAGAATGTACTATGACTGTGAGTGGTTTCTTAAACAGTGGTTGGGATTGTATGAGTATATCAACTAAACCATTAGTTGACTATAGGTCAAAATTAAATGATGTGTTCATTGGTAATAGGTAAAATAAGAAGACCCATAAAGAAATGAAGCAACAGAATTGTTATAAATGACTAAAAAATACGACTCACATTTGTGATGCATTGAAAGTACAAGTATAGCATCTGTATTTATAATAAAACAAATAATATTTGTTTTATTATAAATACAGATGTCTTATATCCATATATTATATGGATATAATGGAGGCTGTTTTTGAAAATGACCCGATGTCTCTTTCCAGATGCCGATGTCGTCGCCGCTCCAGGGCTCCATCCACCTACGTCTCACCTGTCTCATGGAGAACTCCATCGAGGAGCGAGGCTTCCTGGTCAGAGCTCTAACAAATTTAGTACTTTAACAAATTTAATATCATTAATCTTACGTAACTTATTAATATTCCGCATATATACATATTCATGTATACACAGCGCCGTCGAATGGATTTTATCTAGATTACGGGACTATATAAATGTTATTTTTATTATTATTCTCACAGTTGGCACAACTAATAACTATTATCATTGTGGTAACTTGCTAAGGAATATCATTCAGCCCTCCGCTGCTTCCTGTCAGCAATCCTCTCTCTCAAACTTACATTTTCCTCATAATTGTTTAAACCCTTCTCACAAAGTTCTGTCATAGTAGGACTGGACTGGATCAAACCGGGTATAAAGAGGGACTGTTGATTATGACTGCCAGCTCAGACATAGCTTGATATTATATAGATGGCTTATGTGACATGTGTAGGGTTTGCCTGGAATATGTCATCATGGAAGGTTTTACTTTCATGTCCTATTTATTACGTAAAACTGCAAAGGTTTAGCAAAACTTTGTTGTGACTTTGGGTGCCTGTAACTAACCCAGGGCGTTGCTATTCCAGACGATGTTTGAGGACGTGTGTGGGTTTGGAGCGTGGCACCGGAGGTGGTGTCTACTGAGTGACCACATGGTGTCCTTCTGGAAGTATCCCGATGACGAGAACAAGAAGGTGAATATTACTCCATTTTTACTTTTGGTATATATGCTTCGTTTATAGATTTATGGTCCTGTGTTTTTCTACATTTTCGAAAAATTCCTTACTTTTCCAGTGTGTTACAATTAATGACAACCTATGCTATAAAATGAATGACACGCCGTCATCAGATCAGTGAAATTTGTAATGTAATGTTGCAATTCAGGATTTATGGTGTTTTCTTAAATGAAAGCATAGTGTTTAACACTGTGCATGTTTATGCCAGATACAACAGCAACAAGTTCACACAACAACAAGTTCACAGCACGGTCAACTCAAAGCAGGGTCGGAGCGTGCCTTCAGGGCATTCCCCCATGCAGCACAGACTAACCAATCACAAATAAGTCACCATCAAGACCCTCTTCCACTCACCCTCTACACCCCCCTCTGCAGGGGGTAGCTCTCCAATCATAACATATTCCCTGGGGCAGGGGAAGTGAATCTACCCAATCAACCACATTTACCCTGCGTTATAGAATTAGCATCTTCCCTGCTCAACGCCATCTTTCTATTGAACACGAACCAAGAAGCACATCACCCACCGACCAGCCCCATTTCTCCACCAGTGTAAATGATAGGACGGCTAGTATCTCAAAGGGTTGGTGTGATACTCTGATGAGTTCAAACCTGGGATTCTGGTTATGCGATCGCAATCACATCTCCATCGATCAATATCCTGGTTTGATAGGCATGGTCCAGGGGAATGCAGACCCGGGATTCTGGTCATGTGATCGCAATCACATGATTGGTGAACTAGCTGGCCCGGACCAAGTCCACCAGTGAAACATCCCAGTCTCGCATCCTGTGGCATGGCTTGACACCCAGAGGGATGCAGACCCGGGATTCTGGTCATGTGATCGCAGTCACATGATTGGTGAACTAGCTGGCCCGGACCAAGTCCACCAGTCAAACATCCCAGTCTCGCATCCCATTCTCAGGCTGTCACAGCTGGCCCCAAAGAGATCTGGCCGGACTGTCCCATTTTTAAAAATATTGAATGGGTATGAAAATATTGACAGAAATATTTTTTTCTCAGTTAAGGAAGAGAGAAGGACTAGAGGACATGGAGTTACATTAGCAAAGAAGCAGTGTAGATTAGATATTAGAAAATTTTCATTTTCACAAAGAACAGTAAATGAATGGAACAGATTATCGGCTGATTGTGTAGGTGCTAGTAGTGTTAATATGTTTAAAAATAAAATTGACATGTACCTAAGAAGGGCGGGGTACATTTAGATAGATAGGTTGGACTCTCGATAAGCCAAAGGGCTTCCTTGTCCACCTGCCATCTTGAGTTGATTCTCTAGGTGGCAATCTTGTTAAATCTTGTTGTTGCGTTGTTCTGTCATAAACAATTGCTGTTAATTCATCCATTTACACGATTGTTTTTAAATTTTTAGGTTCTTATATATTTTATGGCAAAACTAGAAGTTCGTTTATGCCCCTGTACATATCTGACCTTGCTATTTTCAGGAGCCAATTGGAACAATTGACTTGAAGCAGTGCATCACCGACGTCGTTGGTCTGATACCACGCGACGTGTGCGCCCGTCCTAACACGTTTGAGTTGCGCACCGTGCGTCGACAGCTGCGTGGCGAAGCAGACACCCTCGTCACCCATTGCAACAACACACTGTCAACTACACGGTGAGAGAACACATTTGTCCTAGTTGGTTCCGGCCGTCGATAGCGTTCTAATAACTGAATACTGGAATGATGGAATGCAGTGACTACGTTACATATAATATATTTTTTGATGCTGTATAATTGTACATGTGTGACCTATGTAACTATACATGTTTCACCTGTGAATGACAACCTATGCCATGTCTCAGCTGTGTACACATTTAATCTGCAAGCTGTACACGTCTGACCTGTATAACTGTACACGTCTGACCTATGTAACTGTACACGTCTGACCTATGTAACTATACACGTCTGACCTGTATAACTGTACACGTCTCACCTGTGTAACTGTACACGTCTCACCTGTGTAACTGTACACGTCTCACCTGTGTAACCGTACACGTCTCACCTGTGTAACCGTACACGTCTCACCTGTGTAATTGTACACGTATCACCTGTATAAATGTACACATCTGACCTATATAACTGTACTCGTCTGACATGTGTAACTGTACACGTCTGACCTGTATAATTGTACACGTCTGACCTGTATAACTGTACACGTCTGACCTGTGCAACTGTACACGTCTGACCTGTATAATTGTACACGTCTGACCTGTATAATTGTACACATCTCACCTGTGTAACTGTACATGTCTCACCTGTGTAACTGTACACGTCTGACCTATTTAACTATACACGTCTGACCTGTATAACTGTACACGTCTCACCTGTGTAACTGTACACGTCTCACCTGTGTTCTGTACATGTCTCACCTGTGCAAGTGTACATGTCTGAACTGTACACGTCTCACCTGTATAACTGTACACGTCTCACCTGTGTAACTGTACACGTCTCACCTGTATAACTGTACACGTCTCACCTGTATAACTGTACACGTCTCACCTGTGTAACTGCTGACTCTTACAGACACTGGATGTCGGCGGACACGAAGGCCGACCGGCTGGCGTGGTGTGACACTCTCAACCAGGCGCTACACAACATCCGCATGTGGCACGCCGATGCACTCCGACCAATCAAGGCCAAGAGTCTGGTGTGCTCGTAGACTGACCAGTACGTGTCATGTACACTGAGGAAATGAGGTGCCATGGTCAGCAAGCTTGACCTCTGGATTTGTACCTGCTTTCTATGGATGCGAGCCGTATACAGGGATGAACGACTCCACAATACTGCAGTTGCTTCTGGTTTAATCCATATGCTGTTAAATAATATATATATATATCGTAGTTTTTAGCAAATTAGATGTGGGCACCAGTGCCATTTAACTTATAATCGCATTAGCAGTTCTGGCTGGACTAATGAATGACGCAAGGGTACGCTGTAATAATCAACTGTAGCAACAGAAAATTATTTATGCACTGCGTTCAGTATCACATCTGGACATGCATGCTTAGAATTTATTTACAAAGATTGATTGCTTTGTTTTGCACTAGCTCCAGGACAAGGCAAAGATTTTACCACATGATGTTGTTTTGAAGATTCATCAACAACTATACAGAGGCAAAGACACTTTATAGTGTTTTTATTTTGTTTGACCTGTCTCGATACTTAAATCCGGACAATATTTTGCTACACATTTGCATGTATCATTAAGCATTTATTTTTAGCATACAATTACACGAGCACTACATAATTTACTTTTACACGGATTTGTTGTATGGAAAAACAAGCGTATACTACAGACATTAGTTTTGGATGTGTGGTGTTGTAATGTACTATTTTATTTAATCAGAATGAGCTTTGGCTGCTGTTATTTTCTAGATCGTATATTTGTACACTTATTGATCTGCTGCGAGTGAGATGTGATGTGTAGGGTGATTGTGACCAAGGTTGACGTGTAGATGAAGTCAGATCATTGTATCTTAATCACATGTTTAATTAAATAAACGTAGCTGCAATGCAATACATGCGACCAGTTTCATCTTTGTGTGCACGTCTTTGTGTGCACATTTCCGTCTCTGTACAAACCATAATATGAAATTCCTTTTGTGCTCAACTCAATAATAGTTTTATATTAAAATTACAAACAATAATTGTTATAAAAATAAATTTATTGTTCCATAACAGTAGCATTAAACAGTTTTCAATGTTATTTTCATATGTATAAAAAGAAATATTTAGAAGCCAAGTCATGTTTGGTGCTGGAATGTCACAGTAAAAATGATCACAGAAGATACTTGTACTTAAAGATGGCCTGATTAGTAATGAGCGATCTGTGAACTACTTGGTTCTTCATAAACAAATAATAAGAAATTGTACAACTAACAAATTAATCTTCATTCCTGTGAGTGATTATTCACACAAAAATTAAGTATCTTATTCAAGCAATATTTATGATTACACAACTAGTAATTTCTACTCACATCAACGTATTTAGAATAATCCACGCATAAAGAAGTGTGACACCTATTATCAAAGCATAATTGTCCAACGAACTTTACCTATCCAAATGGCGGAGGGGGCGGATCTCTAGATAAAACTGTTGTGATTCAACAAATATCCTACTAATAATGGCAACACCTGACTGATTTCACGTAACAGAACAGACGACCTTGTTGTAAGTCTTGTATATATTTATTTACACATAATAATTATGACTACATATATACATCTGGTTGAATCGACCACCTTCAGATCCTACGCACTCTTCCAGTTCCAGGGAATACACATCTCCCCGTCTGACATGACAGTGTAGAAGTGGGTCACTCGTAGCTGTCCGTGCCTCAGGTGTTCCTGGATGTCTGCCTGGGCCTGCAGCAGTCGTTGACAGCAGCTGTCAAACTGTTCCACGGAGATGTTCTCGTCTGCCAGGAGAGACTGCAGACCCAGCTCTCCACAACATGTCTCCACCAGTCGCTGGCGTCTGTCTCTCGTCCTGTCAGCAGAATCAATAGTTTGTCAGATGTCATACACTTAACAATAATAATATATTTGATTTAATATAGCGCCACATCCAATTTCAAATTGTTCGTGGCGCTTTACATATATTAAAATTCTAAAATACACACCAGAAGAAAAACACATAAATATACTAGTGACATACAGTGTATATAAACAATTATTAAAAAAATTTACAATATAAATATAATAACACAAATTATTTAACGTGAATAAATGTATAATAAATAGGTTAAATAAAATATCGATAAAAGTACATTAAACTAAGGCGCGAGAATTGTCAGAAGAAATGTGTTTAGCCGGGCCTTGAAGGTGGCTAAACAGGCAGACGTCTTAATGTTATTAGGTAGAGCGTTCCAAAAGGAACTTACCACTGCATCTAATTTCTACAGGTACAATTTGGTAAGATGTTCATATATCGAGAATAAAACAAAGTAATATGGCATCCAATTAAAACGGGATTATCATTCAGGGCTTTATGCTGGATGTGTTTTTTGACCAGTTTACCATGACAATTTTTATTCATGATTAAATGTTTACCAGTCCAATGGTCATGAAAAATGTCAATGTGATCCTGGCCTTTCAGCAGAACTATGTTTGTATTTATCCAAGTCTAGTGTAAACATGCATATAGTAAACAAAACAAAATGTTTCCCCCCCAAATGTCCACCCTTTCATTTCCTGTCCATTTACATTTGTGCCCACACAAAAGTGACCTTTAACCCTGCAGTGATGGGTGGATGGGTCTCATTGTGATCCAAATAAAACAATGCATTATCTACCACTTTGAAGTTCTATCATTACTGCATCTGATTAAACAAAAATAAAATGGCAGTTTTAACAGTTGGTAGATTGGCACGGTGGACCATTGGCACAGCAGAGGATCCATGCCGACTGTTTTGCTGATTAACTTAAGACGGCAGGGTGACACTTGTTGGCACTCACCTGGTGTATGCGTTCTGTATCTCTTGTGCCTGGTCCCTGTGTGAGTTGAGGAAGTCAATGAGCAGGAAGCCGGGGCAGGAGGCTGGGATGTGGATCCTCCCGGACGGCGAGTCTATAAGTGGCCCCGATGTACTGCAACCACAGTGGAGAAATAATTTTATTCAACAGCACCATCACCACACATCTTCTTACTCAATAGTCAATACCTGTATTTGTGACTTGAAATTTGTTTTTGTTGTTCCTGTTTTGATTGAGTGTTTCACCTACACGGTTATGAAAATTAATAGACCGATATTGTGCCAAGTTCACTCCAGAGAATCTGACAAACCTTAGAACATTTGTGTAATCTTCAATTGTTAACAGTTTGTCCTTAGTACTTATATCTGTGTGCTGTATTCAGAAAAGTCTAAATTTTAACAACAGTAAACATCCATATTCCTGCTTTCAAACAAAATCCATTAATCCTGCCTCTGATGAGTCAGAAACTTAGCACCGAAACATGACTTAATGGGATTAGATTCTCCAAATGTTAATACATCGGATTATGTGGCTGACTCATTAATCCGGAAAAGTCATTAATATGTTAATAAACCCACTGGGGACCAAAGTATGTGGATTAAAAAGATTCACCAGTAAACACATTACATGGACAATTTGATGGTACAAAAGATGGGCTTCTGTGAAAGGAGAACAAGAGAAGAGTCTGACACCCACCACTCAACAACCAGCTGTAGACCCTGCAGACTGCCACTGACCACACTGCTGGGGTTGGTGGCGCGGTACTTCTCTACAGTAGCAATCATCTTGGTGAGTTGTTGTTGGTACTCAGTCGCCATGACAACCGGCTCGTGGGTGCTTCTTGCGATGCTGATGTTGTTGAGAAGGGACGATAGCCGTTGCTCCAGCTTTGGCAGCCTGGAGAGGGCGGTCTGATGGCGCTCCACGTACTGGAGCAGCTGTGAGGACCGCAGCAAATCCATTCTGGTGATTACATTGGATGACTTGTCTCCTAGTATAATGTTAATCTCTTCAAGTTGGCAGTCATAACACGGGTGCAATGCAAATAAATATTTTTTAAATAGTAACAAAAATATTGGAGACATTTAAAAGAATTAAATGTAAATTAATTAAACAATTTTCACACTGACCTGTCTGCTAATAGAGTTCTGAATGACTCCAGTTTAGGGGGCTGCTCTACCTCAGTGGGGAGATTATTGCTGTTTACTAATTATGGTCATCTAAATTTCAGCCATTGTTACTACACAATAATACTTATGGTCCAAAGGGACGTTAAGTGATGATATTAAAAAAAATTATTTACATAAAATATGAGGTATTACTGTGGCGCCTCTTCTTTTCTGGGCAAGAGTTTATTATGGTGAGCAATTGTGATTTTATACCTTATATAACTTACTTTCGAGCCTACAGATTTCGGCGGGATAATTTGGTTGTAGATGAGGCACAAGAGAAAAGTGAAGGAGGCCATATACATCAAACAGAGAGCCCCTGACATGAACAGAGACCAGGGATACCATCTGCCTGCCATCTACAACCAAATTATCCCACCGAACTCTGAGGCAACACACGTGACACCAGTACGTGAACAATGCCTGTAGATGACGTGTCGAAACGTTGTTCTCATCTGCGACATTAAGGTCCAAAGTAAGTTAATTATACTACAATAAACATACATATGTTAGTAGTGTTATTATTGAACTCACCGATAGCCAGTTGTTGGTGATGTCGTCCTTGCCTAGACTTATGTTGCCCCACAGGTCCACCCCCGTCTCATTGCCAAACACGATCGTGTGACCTACAACAGGTCAGAGGGTGTGAATGAAAGGGATGCATGGTGAAAGAACAGGGATAATGCTGCATTCAGAACAATTCTGCTGTTTCTATCCGCTGTGGAAGTAGCAGCAGCAAACATTGTTTTACTTCCCAGCTGAAGTGACCCAACTGCCCAGTAACATACGCACTAACCTAACCTGTTGTGCTAATGCCATTTACTTCCTACAATGGCTGACAACACAACGGTCATGACCTTAGTTCCATCAAATACTAATCACAACTGACCAATGAGAATTAATTACACATAGATGGTAACTTCCTGAAAACATCCAGTTCATGTACTGTGTATATTTACTACTACGCAAACTATAATTTAAGTACATTCTAATAACAGATAACTTATTCATAAGTAAGACTCACCGCGGATGTTGTACTTGTGGTGGTACTCTTCGTGTAGGTTGAGAAGACAGCGGAGGCAGGCTCGGAACTGAGAGACCCCCCAGCCACAGGCCCACTTCACGTCTGTCACGCCCATCGACTCTTTCAGGGCGGCGCTTAGTCGGTCGGTCTCCTTCCTGATCGGAGCAAACGTCTGCTGCAAGCGCTGTGCCTTGCCTCGGTTGCCACTCAGCCAGCCACTGGGGGAGAGACATGTTGAGTGTTTACCACATGTCGTATGAGAGTCTAAAGCTATGATGCCATGTGTACAGATGTTACATGCGAAATGAGGAATACCTCTGAGTGTTTTGTTTTACCTGATTCCTCTGCAGATAAGTTTCATTTCAAATCACTACAAGAGATACTTCAATTTATAGTGAATATATTGTTCATGGCTCAAAGAATAATTTATTGCAGTATCATTTTACTTACTTTGGAGCTTAATGTCGAAGATGAATACAACGTTTCGATCCGTCAGCTACGGACCTTGTTCACGTACTGGTGTTGCCTCAGTGACACCAGTACGTGAACAAGGTCTGTAGCTGACGGATTGAAACGTCGTACTCATCTTCAACATTAAGCTCCAAAGTAAGTTAAATTATACTACAATACTTCAATTTGTCACGTGACAAAATTCATCAATCAGAGTGTATTTGGAAGTATTTATATGAATGACCACTGTGCACTATATTCATTGTTTAGCCGTATCCATGCTGTATCCGAACTTATATGGTATATATTAGTAGATGTTGTGTCATCTATTACATGTTAAATCATAATTAAATAGAAAATTATCCCTCCTTTCAGGAAATGAATAGTTTAGTTGTTGACATACTAAACAGATGAAAATACAAGTTAAAACAATGTGCAAAGCTAAGATAAGGCTTGACACTTCTTGTACATCAGTTTTGTTGAAACTATTACCCTGTGTTGACCTACTTGAGTGTGTCATAAGAGACCCTCTTCTTCCAGGACGACCTGAAAGTCTCTGCCCCGGGCACCCTGTAGGCCTCATACACCGACCTCGCACTGGGGTACGGACACGGGGTCACTGATGGCCAGGGTGGGGGGCGTTCACTCGGCTTGAGCTGGCTGATGTAGTCGAGGGGAAGGTTTGACACCCTCAGTACGGTGCTGATGGTCTCATGGGTGCACTGGGACAGTAGAGGGATGTTGACCTCGCGGATTCTACCTACAACAACCGACGTCTCATGTGTAATCGATACACAAATCTGCCTAATTTTTTTTATTAATAATAAATTGTCTACTGGTGAGTAGTGTATACCACGGATTCTTGTACTTGACAAATAATCACCTATTAATTTTAATTGTCTAAGTACAGCTTTTCTTTTTCTCTCAGATACTGGACAGGGTCCTTTTGCAGGGCGTTTAAAGTCTAACGAGAAGTTGTGAGTCCATTACAGGTTACACGTTTACCCCCTGTGTGAGGTCTTTTACTTCCCCTGGCATAGCGCCCTGAATAGTTTTTAAGCTAGATTTGGCGCTATATAAGTTAATTTTATTTATTTATTTAGACACCAGATAGATGGGACCACTGGCTTTTAGTGTCTCTTCCGAAAGACGCAGGCAAATGTGGGGTGAACGAAATTGCCTAAGTTTCGAAATGGCGGTAGGTGGGATTGAACCACCAACCCCTCAGCTGTGATATATGTTGCGCAGATTTTAACAGTAGCATCTTTTTTTTAATATTGTTATTATCTGATAACCATAAGTATTTTTATTATAGTATGTTTGCATCCAAGCTGTGAAATAAGTGTTAGACTCAGTATGTGGTTCTCTTTGTTAAAACTGTCTGGTATATGGACAAGCACTATATATGATACATGTTAATCATTTTATATACCCTGACTAATATATACATGGCTATATATTATGCTGCATGCGTCAGTCTATCTAACTCTATCATGTGACACTTCAAATAGTTTAAAACTGTGTTTAACTGTGGCCCTACCCAAACACCATTTTTAACTTGGATCAATGTTGACCCAATGCAAATTAATATAATATTGGGTTAATGTTTTTTGTTGGCATACGACATTGGGCCAATATCCTAACGTTCTTTGGACTAACGTTGGTTTAATTATTACTGGCCTGACAACAAAGGTCCATGGTTGACATTCCAAGTTAGTGCCATGCAGTTGGTGTTGACTTAAAACCAACACTGGTCCAAGGCAGCACACCAAGCTATAATCTGCCGTTCTGAGAAGGTATAATGTGACAGTCCAATACCTTGTGACTTCGTCTCTGCTGCTGTGTCTCTGATGTAGAACACCAGACTGAGTGGCGCCACCTTCTGGCGACCCACTTGTAACGTGCACAGATATTCCTGCAGCTTCTTCAGCGATTCTTCGTTCACAGACTGCGACATAAAACAGATCGTAATAGTACAATTAATACTGAAATCACAGGGTTGTTTGTTTCCTGCATAGTCACAATAACAAGAATGTATTATAGATTTGTTTTATTAATTATTAATTACCAAATGGTGAATGTAATGAATATGATGGCGCTACACAGTGAACATAGTTTCTAATACACATTTATATTCTTGTGTTCCGACCTAATAACATAGACAATGATATATATATATATTTATGTATATACATATACATATACAATATATATATATATATATATATATACACACACACATTCTATACAACTCTTTGACATTAGATAAGTACACTACAGAAATTATACAACATACAAGGAAACTGTTTTCTTTTAGTATTAGCTTTTTAAATTTGGAGATCATAAAACATCATTCTGAGTTTTTGACCAGAACTTTATTATTGTCACAAATTATATTCACTCATAGATCTATCATTTTAGTATGTCGCCACATATATTGATTTTATGTTGACCTAGGCATGCAAGACAAGGCTGAGAATTTGCGCACAAAGGATGTGAGGCGAGAGATATATGGTTCATTCACCTGTTCCTTCGGGTATCTGCCAAACAGATCTGGGTGGACTGCGAAGTAGAACGGTCGTAGCGCTGTGGCAGTCTCACCTTCTGTCAGTCCTCGCTTCACTGTCTGTTGCACCAACCAAACACCTCTCCTGAAAACAGATCACACTTACTACACTCAAGATTTAGCACATATTCAGCTGGACTAAATTGTATAGTGTTTGATAGTTAATCTGAACTAGCTATGAATATATTCAGAGCTGCCAAGTCTCCCGATTTATCGGGAGATCTCCCAGAAATATAGCAAAATAAACCCAATCTCCCGATTTTGATTTGCAATCTCCCGCAAAAGAATCGTTTTGTCTTTTTTTACGCGTATTTTTCGATTTTTTGCCGGCGCACCGTTTTGCCAGCTGTGAGTCATCTACGGTACACGGAAAGTGCTGAGAGCAGCCGAGCGGAGACTATAGAAGTATATCCAACTGCAGGGTCTGTGGCCTGTTGGCGTTCAAGGTCAATGCAAGCAGCCGCTGCTACGGTATAAAACTTGACAGAGGCCTGGCAGATGGTGTCAGGAAGGCAGTCAGCAAGGCGAAAGCTGACCTTGCAGTAGCAAGAGCTGAAGAACACATATATGATGGAAATGAAGACGCTTGAAGAGCACATCTAGAAATGGACAGAAATGCAGTTCTGCTTGAACTATTTATTTTGTGACTGCTGTTTATAGCTAAAATAAACTGTTACAATACCACAACCATGTCCATTTTTATAATAGTGAAAGAATCTTGAAAGTCTCCGTAAACCCCAATACAAAATATAAATTAATTATATATCCACACATGAAAGTTTAAAATATAAAATATTATTTAAAATATAGTTCACTTTCGAAGAGTTATTTTTTTCCGGGGGGCATGCCCCCGGACCCTCCTAGCATTCTCGGTTGCTTTGCAACCTCGGGCAAGACGCTTTGCGTCTTGCATATATTTCTCCCTCTTTTGACATACTGTAGGACGGAGATATCCCGCATCACACTCAATTCAACTTGGCAGCTCTGTATGAAAATAATGTGTACGTCGGTTCCAAATATAGAAGACAAAGAGTTTAAATTTATCGAAAAGCTTCGAGATTGTTATCTCATCCAACATATAACTGAACCCACTAGAGGTAGAGGGACAACAGAGCCATCACTTCTTGACTTAGTAATCACCAGTGAGGATTCCGAAATTGTGTTTATTGAAACAGCCTCAGCACTAGGGAAAAGTGACCACTCCATAATCAAAGTGATTCTTAACTGCACACCAATACATGAGCCGATCAGAAAAACTGTTTATAAATACGATAAGGGAGACTACCCCAAAATGGAGGACATGTTAAGCATTGATTGGGATGCCGAATTTTTAGAACATGAGGGTGATGTGCAAGCACAATGGGACATTTTTACAACGAAGCATAGAGAAGCTGTAGAAAGGTGTATACCTAAAAAGGTGATGTCAGAAAGAACAAAAAAATACCCGGTACCACTAAATGTAAAAATAAGAGCTAAAATCAGAAGAAAAAATAGACTGTGGAAGAAATATCTTCTAACTAGAGATGTCCAAGCTTACCAGGAATACTGCAGATTACGCAATCAGGTTAGGAGGTTAACAAGAAAGGCACAAAAAATATATGAAAAAAGTATCATTAGCCAAATAAAAGAGAATCCTAAGAAATTTTGGCAATATGCCCAGGCAAAAATGAAGACAAGAACGGGTATACCCAACTTAATAAAAAGTGATTTGAAAGATGACTTAACAAACTCAGACTCGGAAAAAGCAGAGCTATTGGCTGATTATTTCTCTTCAGTATTTACAATTGAACCACAAGAGAAAACTCCTGAGGAACCTATAAGATGTTATAATACAGTTGAAACGTGTACTATTAACCCATCAGTAGTGGCAGCAAAACTAAAAAAACTAAAAACATTTAAATCACCTGGACCTGATGGCATACACCCCAGGGTCTTAAATGAATTAGCAGACTGCATCAGTATTCCATTATCAATTATTTTTAACACATCTCTAACAACAGGCAAACTACCCAAAGAATGGAAACAGGCTAACATATCTCCAATCCATAAGAAAGGAAGTAAAACATTACCTCAAAATTACCGACCAGTCAGTATAACAAGTGTAGTGGGTAAGATAATGGAAGAAATAATTAGAGACACCATCACTGTACATATGGAAGAAAATGAGCTATTGAGTAAATGTCAGTTTGGTTTTGTAAAGGGCCGCTCAACAGTACTTCAACTATTAAAGGTATTAGATATATGGACTGAAACGCTGGACAATGGAGGCTGTATTGATGTAATATATTGTGATTTTATGAAAGCATTTGACAAGGTCCCACATTCAAAACTTATAAAAAAAATCCAGAGCTATGGAATAAAGGGAAACCTAATTAACTGGATCATAGATCTACTTTCACATAGAAAGCAACGAATACGAATTAACAACATATTTTCTAACTGGCAAGAAGTGATCAGTGGAATACCACAAGGATCTGTGATCGGCCCCCTTCTTTTTGTTATCTTCATAAATGATCTACCTGATGTTATAAAAAACTCTCATATTTTCCTATTTGCAGATGATATGAAACTTTTTAACCCTATTTATAATGAAGATAACTGCAACATCCTACAAAAGGATCTCACCTCAGCGGAGAAATGGTCAGAAACATCACTACTGAAATTTCATCCTGATAAATGTTGTAACATGCGAATTGGACGTTCCTCCATAAGAAATGATGGATACACAATGGGTAAAGATCAGAAAACAATTAATAAAGCAGAAACAGTAAAGGATATTGGAGTAACTTTTGACTCATCACTTAACTTCGAGGCACATATGTCAGAAAAAATTAATAACGCCAATTCTATGATGGGGATAATTCGACGCACTTTTGAATATCTAGATGATAAGTGTTTTTCTACTGTTTTTAAGTCTCTTGTCCGACCACATATCGAGTATGCAAACCAGGTATGGAGTCCATATTTAATGAAACACATAACAGCACTTGAAAATGTTCAGCGTTGAGCAACTAAATTAATTCCTGGATATAAGGAACTGGATTATAAAGAACGTCTAATAAGATTAAAGCTACCAACTCTTTCATACCGTCGACTTAGGGGAGACATGATAGAAATTTACAAAATATTAACTGGGAAATATGATTCTACTGTTACATCAAATTTTGTTACATTAAGGGATAATGATTCAATAACGAGAGGGCACAACCTAAAAATATTTAAAGAAAGATGCAGATTGAACATCCGAAAAAATTCATTTGTATACCGATCTACTGATGTATGGAATAGTCTGCCACAGTCTGTGGTAGATGCTCCATCAGTCCAATCATTTGAAGGTAGACTTGATAAACTATGGAAAATCATCCTATAAAAAATGATTTTACGGCACCACCTCAACTATGGACTGTGTCACCTTTAGACGCATGCGCACAGTCTCAAATCAATGATCAAGACAGAGCTGGCACAAGAGGCAGAAATGCCTAATTCAGCCAGAAAAGGACCTGTAAGAACCTGTAAGAATAGTTGTATATAATTATGTACTTTACTTGAATGAGTGAGGCAGGTATCAAAGAAATTAATGATCGCTATTTTGGCATTGACCATTATTGTTATTATAAATTTTACATTGAATTCATTTAAGAATATATGTGTATTATAATTATATAATAGTAAATGTACAGTAAATTAGTGAAAGTACAATTATTAAAACTTATTAAAACACAATGCAATGTATATAATATGTAAACTTTCTAAAAATATGAAATTGTTCACTGTTCCCTGAAATTATGAATATCGATTAATAATTTAATACGGTGGAGAAACGCTCGTCGTATCACGACGTAATCACGTATGAAAAAATGTTGTCTAATAAATACCTAAAAAGTCGACATTTTCCACAAAATGCCGTAGCCATCGACGTGAACATGAGAATCCTGAGCACAGCGAGCTACGTTCGACGACAGTCCTGTTCGCAAGTACCAGTGCGCTGGTGAAGTACCAATGCGTTTTGTACTGTGCGGGAACTTGACAGTGTGCCATTTGTTTACAAATACACTGGCTTAGCCTCGATTCAACTGCTGCCGTAATGTGGGTTGTACGCTCGCGCGGACGCCGCTCTGCGAACGTGCTAGCTCGCACGTACGCACGACTGGAGGTCAGAGACCTCGACCGCCATCTTCAGATCATGCTTACGTCAGTCTTTCCAAAGTAGTGACGAAAGCAACAAGACATATTATGTCGTTGTCCATGGCAGTGGCGGACAATTGAATATATGAATTCATGTTATGAAAGAACCATGTCGGAAAGTACGTGTGCAGTTGACATTTTGCAAATGTCGCTTACATGTTTGTCTATGTTGTGTCCGCTAGATGGCACGACTTGCTGGTTGTCTTAGGATCTAGGTGCTGCCACCTTTCGGGTACACATGTTCAGAAGTAGTCAAACAATTTTGTATTGCTTATTTTCGTGTCCTTATAATTTAAACATGTCGTCAGGTCACATTATAGTGATCATCATGCTTTTCATTCATTGGAACATTTTCTCAATAGTTTTATTGAAAATTGTGCACGTACGTTTTCATGTACACTGGCCCAAAATTCCTAAATATGACAGATGACTGAGACTGAGTAACATCCCCATGGCATGAGGCTGAGCCTGAGGCATGACCATGTCATGCCAGTGTGATTAGTCTACATTTTAACAATGTGACAGCTGGATGTATAGTGATATTGATGTACAGTACTCAGAATAGAGCCATATGACTAGCAAGGTGGACAACCATGTACCAGGTGGCATGTAGGTCTATTTCCAGCCTACCAACGACAGTCTTCAACAAACTGCCCACAAAGCACTTAGTTCACAAACAATTTTAACAGTCAAAGATCTGAAGACAACAAAACAGTGTAACACATACAAATTTATTAAACAACGTAACTTTTGTCAGGTTATATCAGAACACATTGGATATGCCTGTTCCTGCAAATATTATGCAACCTAGGTGTATACTGGTATGTAATACAGCTGTACTACACGCAATCAAGTGCCACCAACAATGAAAGACAACAAGCATACAACTGTTTTCAGATCCTCGGAAGAGATTCATCTGTGAAGTGAACGTGCAACAATGTGACTATTTCTCACACGTGCCTTGGACCAGTATATACTGATCATAATATATGCTGAAAATATGAATAACAGAAACAGTTGTTACAGTTAAAGACTCCTAGAGCCTCTGGTGCAGACAATTTCCAGAGAAACCAGGCCAGGCAGATAGAATAAGAGACACTGGGGCAGCTATAAGGCTTCTACAGAAAACAAAATAAAAACCACTGCTGCATTCATACAGCTGAGGACATGTAAATATGGCCTGAGGGGGACAAACTGGAAACCCCAGGGTGGTTGACAGTATCAGTGCCTAAGGTGGAAATCTACACATATATTAAAAATACAACAGTGATGGTCCAGATAAAATATCAGGGATGATATATTTGATTGTGTATCTTCATCCTGAGAACTGATAAAGCTTATTTCAGGAACAGATAATTGGAGTAATAATAATATAATATTATAATAGTACGTACACATTTGTAAATCATGAATGATATTATATCTGACAACACATGATTCTCTAGGGTGTTCCACCTTGGATCTTTGGACTAAAATTGCTTATTGGACAGAAATTGCCTATTACTGATGCAAAGTGCAACAATAAATAATTCAGAATAATTTTTAAAATATTATAAAAAGCCCATAGCGGGGTGTATTTTTCAATATAGGATTGTCTGATCTAAAGTACCTCCAACTACCCCCACACAAGTAGAATGTTTCCCCTGAAAGACGAGTGGGTGGGTGCAGAGGTAGGTACACACCCATCACATCACCCAGCCTACAGGTCTGTATAAGAAAGTACTATTTATTATTATTATGTATTACTACGTGTTGTGTATTATACAATAAAGCATGCATGAGGTCCTATGTGTGTGCTTTTGCAAATATTACCCATTAATGGTGGACTAGCTGCACAGGCAATCAAGTGTCAAACAATTTTGAAAATGTTCCTTAAACCCAGTAAATTTATATGTTCATTGCATTCCATTTATTCATTTGTTTCCCATGATCGTGACTATTATATAATACTTGTAAATCACAGCACCATCAAAAGCAGGTAAACTAATAAATCATCAGCCTAACATTGATCACTTCCTCTGTTGGAAAGTGCCTGGGTGTTTCAGTAGCATGTCTTTGCTCGTAACAGATATCTGTTTGTGTATTCAGAGAACTCTGGATATTTGTCGATGCGTTCGCCCCGGGCAAGTATTTCTGCCCGTTTCTGTTCCTCATATTCGCGATATGTCTTGCGTGTAAACGGAGCTACGAGACCCTTGTTGTTGAGGGGTACAGATGATCTGCACCATGTACTTCTCGCTGAAAGCAACAGAGATCATTCATCTCATTAGGCAATTGTATACATTATTTACAAAACATCAAAATAGTATATAACTATGCATATTGCAGGCACCTAAATAAAATTTCTGGATGATGCAGATATACAATAATTATTACATGCTGTTTCAGTCGTAGTAGATGTATTAGTCCAGATTACGGTAATAATAATGCACCAATATCCTCGAAAGATCAAGCTCAGTGGCGCAACAAAACCAAGGAATTAAGCAATCTCGTAATTGTAAAGAATGCGCGTGTCGAGTTGCATGAATATGCTAGGAAGCTAAGGAGGATAGGGAGTATTAAAGATATAAGTTTTTAGATATCGGCGAAATGAAACTATATTACCTTCTAAGTTAAATTTAATTTTAATTGGCAGGAAGCGAATTCCACATAGTTGGCGTGGCAACCAAGAAAGCTCGGGTGTCAGTGATGGGAGACAGAAAATACTGCACGATAAAAAATAAACCATCCACCAATACCCCAATATTTTTTCCAATTAAATAGTACATGTTTCTTTGCCTGCAGGTAGCTGTTAAAGACAAACATCATATGTGATCAGGACATGTACCAGGTATATTACAAACTACATGCGGTACTTACACATCACAAAAATGTTCATCACCTGTACATCACAAATACAAAATTCCACCAAATACATCACAGACCCATTTCCCAAGAATGCTGCATTTGCTTACTGGGGTACTTCTGTGCGTAGTATCCGTCTGCGGGCCTGCCATAGTCCATCGTCACGCGGCCAGCGAGGTTGGTTGAAGGACGTCTGTAGGTGTCTATTACTGTGTATCTCGCCACGTCTTCACCAAAGTAATGACTTCTAGTCTTCTCACCTACATTATATGTAAGAGACATTGTGTTAATAATAATAATAATAAGTTAATAATAATAATTAATAATAATATAATAAAAACAAATTAGCGGAATATCTAGAACAATTTCTGCTCAGAGGCGCATAAAATACATTGTAACACATACATATTTAATATAGTCATAATCAGTTTAAACTTGCACTTGCATTTAAATGATAATAAATAGATAATTAAATAAAGCTTCTAAAAGTTCTAGCTCATAAGCTAAACTTATCAGAAATAAATACATAAAATAATAAATAACTAATAAAATATATTAATAAATAACCAACAAAATTGCAAAACTATAATTACAGTTTAAAGAAATTCATTATAAAATACCCTACAGGTAGTTTACAAATGCAGCCTTAAAAAGGTGTGTTTTTAAGTTGGACTTAAAAAGTTCAAGTGAGTATATTAAGTGCAGACTGTCCGGTAGATCGCTCCACTGAACTCAATAAATAATATGAGTCAAAATGACTTAAATCCCGAAACATGAAACAACGGAAGTGTCATTATGAAATTTATGATCTGTGGAATTTTTAAAAGCACACAACACATTTGGAAAATTAAGCAACCGGACAAGAAAGTCTTCGTTCTTTCAACTTAATATCCACTTTGCCATTGCAGACCACACGTTGTATACATTTATTTAAATTTTAAATAAACAACTGAATTGAATTACCTTGTTTGTCAGGGCCCCATCGAACAGATGCCCGTCCTCGACATGTGTTGTGGTCATATGGTGGGTTACGATTCCACCTCTCACCCACCCACAAGAGTGGCAGGTCTGTCGGCATACCCCTCAGGGCGTTCTGACTCATCGTGTATGCATACCGTGGCCGGATGCCAGCATCTTTATCAGCCGTCCTTCGTCCATTAAAGAAAAAGAATGGGTCTGGTGTCTGAAAATCACACACTTGAATAATTCTCACTTGCAAAAGATACAGTAGTAATTATGATGAGTTATAATTGGGAAAGTTTTACTTTACAAATATTTCAGTTGATTCACCTGACCTTTGCCCTTTGTTTTGGACTGCAAATGTATAGACAACAAACTTGAAAGATATGCATTGTATATGCCCTGTAGATGATGTTTTCTTTTTCAGTTTTAAGATCTCATTACTTGCAAATATTTTCTGGTTGACTGGGAAACATATATTAACGTTGTTTATTTTTTGTTGTGTGAATATAAAAGTAACCATCTTTGCTAATTTGTGCAAAATGGGCAGGCCTATGACTTATAATATATACCCCAGCTAATACGCTTGCAGCAGATATGTTTAATCGCCGGCTGAATATAGTCAACATCTTCCAACGCTTAGGATATAAGGTCAAAGTAATATGTGGTTATATATATAATGCCTACATTTCTTCATAAAGAAAGTTCTGAGAGTTAACATATGTCACAAACCTGGTCGATGTTCCTGATTTGCTCCTCTGTCATTTCTGTGTATGGATCGTTTGCCGTAGTCCATGGTTTTGGTATTGCGGCAAAGTCTTTGCCATACGATGGTGAGGCGATGTAGCTTGGCATTTGTGTCATGATGAATGCCCAGATTCTTTCACAACAGCAATCTGGTAAAATGTAGGCACAATACATATGTTAATTACAAGGCTTCTGTAATTACCAATGTCTGAATGTGGAATTTAAATAACTGTAATTAAAAATGTTAATATTTATCAGCACAACGCTGTGTGATAATGATGTATTCGTATCGTATTTTATTTTAAAAATCATTACATTAAAGAGTACTGACTTTAAAAAGCCATAAAAAGAGCACACACATAGTAATAGACATAATTATATTTATAAAAAATTATTGTAGGCTAGACTTGGAACCTCACGCTCAGACCCGACGGTGATGCGCGCATGTGATGTCTGTTGTGGTGAACGGATAAGCCCGGTACTAGTCCCGAGTTCTGTCTCTGTCGCCAAACCACAACTGTCAAGTTATTACAGAACGCTTCGGGCCGGCTTCGATTTATTCAGTCGTAAAATTTCAATTTAAAAATTTGCATGCCATATTATGATCTCGAATGCCTACATAACAAACCTGAAAACTTTTGACAGGAACGTAGACAAATAATGTAGGAATGTCTCTGGATAGTATACGTTACAAGGCGACTACAGTGTGTAGACCACCACTTCTGTCAACACTTGACACACACGGTGCGTGATATGACGGGGACGCGTTCTGGTTGACGATACGGCGCCATGGTTACAGCGGTGTACAGTGTTGCAGCGATTTAAGGGATATATTTTATTCCTCAGACATAATAAAATAATTACTTACACAAGTAATATATACTACACAAAAACGGTGATTGTCTACACGTAATTAGTTATTTTAAAATATTAATTATTTATTCACTGCGTTATAGATAAAATGTCTCCGGCGCAACAATCACTTCCGGTAGCAAAATGCGATGTTTTCTTGAGATGTTTAAAATGACATTCTTATGATATAAATAACAGCAACACATTCATCTGAGGGGTGAGTTGTGTAAGATTTCGTTATGCTGCTAACCATGAAGCGTAAATTTAACGCTGATGCTAGTACTTAACACGTGGCATACTGACGTGTTATTCCCCGTTTCGGCGAACACCGGCGAGGAGCTAGCTCGGATGAAAACATACACATGGTCATGATTTCAGATCTAGGCACTTATGCAGATTTCAGACCCACCCCAGTTTTCCCATTATAACTGTATATGTGTCTATATTCGACACCTCATACAAACTCTTAATCTTAAACATGATCAATCAGCATTCCCAGATATATTTATGTTTCACAAATATTTCATTTTTAAACCCAAATACTGAAGCAGTGATTCGATTTGTGCCAGTTGCAAGCGCAGCAGTGCATGTGTCAGTGCGCCGTGCACACGGAATGATCGACAAACAGTTTGTTTATGCCGACCATACTGACTTTTCGACCTCAAAAGTCTGCTAAGATTCGCTGTTTATAAAACATAAATATGCGCAAGATGATGTTAAATGATTGAATTAACAAAATCAATTTTTTTCAAAGATACAGTTATAATGGGAACATTTAGGAGGGTCCGAATTCTGCAGAGGTGCCCAGATCTAAAAGTTCTTAATCCGGATACCACATGGTTGTAGGTTTTTTAGTGAAACAGTCATGCATACGTTTAGTTGTTACATTTTTGAAACACTTTCATGTCCATGCAACTACTGTTATTCAGGTCTCTATGGGGTTTACATACCAAAGGAAAGGACCACATTAACTTTCCCCAAAAATTAAGGACCCGTTAAATTAATGTGTTTTCATATTTGTTGGCCTACAATGTAAATTACAAATCTACTCTAGGTGACTACCGGGGGCAGGGGGGTAACAGTAGTAGTACAGTAACTACATTAACTACTTCCATATAAGCCCAAAATTGCATTGAACTACAAGAAATGCTACTAAATTGCACACTAAAATGTTATGTGCATAGTCATTCTTTTAAATGTTGTTCACCAAAATGTTATAGTAAACTATGCATTCCCTGAAAAGAAAAGAAACCTTCTATTTACCTACAAAAATATAAGTCAGATGACACAATATAACTTGCTTTCTGTGATACACTACTGATATGTGCACTTAGCTGTCATTCCACATATTTTACGAAGTAAGCACAATTTTGTTGTTGTTATTCCTTCTAGTTAATTTTCACTGTCAAACTAACAAAAATCAAAGTGAAAAATTTGGGAAAACCAGCAGCCAAGCACCCTTTGTAATGATTAATCTTAGAGGAATAAAAATCGTGGTCATGGACACTAGTGAAAGCTAGTACAGTTTGAGAAAGAAGATTAGTGCATTTTTTTAATATCTACTATCATTGGCATGAATTCAAGTCTTTGGTGTAAATCATTCAGTAAAAATAAACTTAGAAAAGGTTTCTTTTCTGATATTTATAAACGTCACATACAAACCAAAGTTTAGAAAACAATTGTCCTGGCTAGTGCTCACTGGCTGATTTCAAACAGCACTCAGTCTTACACCAGTGTTACATGTATCTCTATATTATATAATCAATAAATATTTCAACGCAACAACCCTGAAAATCCAACCATAAAAATTATCACAATCAGAAATTCTTATTCTAAATAGATTTCAATAGAAACATAAAAAACCTCTAAAATAAGTGTTAGCTAATGTCATGATCAATACTTTAATAGGTATGAGTACATGTAATCCCAAAGTACATGTATAAATGATTTTTTTTTTTTAATAAGATCTAGGTGTATGTAAGCATAGTGTATTATTAATAATGTGTGTTATTTCGTATCACTACATTGTGCTTTGTAGAACACAATCCAAGTACTGTATTTTTAAAATTTAAACTACAGTTATACTTTCAGTTATGAATAAAAAAATATTCAAATTCATCATTGTTGTGCAGTACAGTCATTAATGACAATTACTACATCTGGATCCAAGTTATATATAAACAGATTAGACTGATCATTATATGTATGTATATATATATATATATATATATATATATATATATATATATATATATAAATTACTAAAGACTTTCTATATATTTATATATATATATATATATATATATATATATATATATATATATATATATATATATATATATAGAAAGTCTTTAGTAATTTTTATGTTGCACTCGGAAGACAAAGTGCAAAGAACTGCTAGTCTTTATTGAAGCCCTGGGTCAAATGGCGTAGACTAGCACAGTCTGGTGCCAGCTTGCAGTCTTGCTAACAAAGTTAGGGATATTGAACCCTGGACATTGGCAACAAGTGATGACCTCCGAGGTCACTTGCTCTCACAGATCTTTATCAACTGGCATTGTAGTGTCAGTCGAGTGACCAATTCGTGTTAGAACCACAACCTGGGTAACGTAGCGTTTGGGTTTCTGTATGATTGAACACGTTTCAGTCAACAGTTGATAATTTTTTATAATGTTTGTAAGTAATCATAATTTGTCTAAACACAGTGTTACAGTTATTTAATCTTAATTGGTATAAATACACTTATAATTACAAATAATCAGTTGCGTACAATTGCAGAATAGGTAATTTCAAAATCAAAAACAGTTATGGTACAATTACAGTTAAGTATATTATCTGTTATGTAAGTGTAACTGTACACAGTCCTGATGTGTTGTTCCTCCACCTGCTAGCAGACATGGGGTTGATTCCATATCAACGAATCTGTTTCCATTTCCAAGAAACTTTTTATTCCTGTTCAAGTGACAGTGATGTTTCGTGTTTCAATTCCAATTATGATTCCACTCAAAGCAATTCAGATTCTACTCAAAACCATTCTGATTTCAATTTCATTCCTATCATGTTGAATGATGATCCAGTTCTACACAAACTAATTCCTCTGCTTATATAACTTATAAGACAAGAGGAATTGAGAGATTAAGGTCAAATAAGGTGTTGATATCAACATGTTGCCAATGTCATTTTATGGTAACAATAGTAGGTTTAATGGGCGATTATATAATAAATTTTGACGTTTCCACATAACCCGTGTCATGATGACTACTTACCCGTGACATCCCAAACAAAATTACAACCAACACTAAACTGACTCGGACTGGTGACTTTCACGTCAACACTCAGTTTGCCTGTTTGGTATAAGCTGACCTTACACATTAGGTCAACTTATTACCAAAATTACTCAGCAAAGCTTAGTAAGCATGGTTGCTTGAATAGCGACTAGTCAACCAATATTTCTTAACAATGCACAGTGTATAGGGACCGTGTCAAAACGAAGGGAAAAGTCACAATAGATGTGCCTTGTTGTGGTCATGTGACAACTGCTGCATGGTTGTGACAGTCAACTTGTGCCAAATTTGTTAATGGTATCTGGATTTATCCAAATCATTCTGTCTCAGTGCCAATTGTATATTTCTTATTATACATGTTGTTGCTTAATTTTTTTAATGCGTTTCTCTTTGGAACTGTTACAATTACTGTATGTAGTAGTCATTCCAAAGTGATCAGGGCATTTGTTTGTTAAGTTAATGTCAATGTGTTTTTAATCATTTGATCCACATTTCTGGTGTATTGTTGAAAGAAGAACAAATGGATACACAGAATTGGGCATCATTTTTAATAGCATCATGTGTAATGTTGCAAATAGAGAACATGTATTGTGGATTTAGTGATTATAGTGCCATGTGTTAATTAAAACAAATAGAAATTGTAATTTGTATACAAATGCTGATTAATTTCTATAAAGACTTGATGATTTAGACTCGTCATGAATATATTCATGATTGATGTTTTATCTAAAATTTGTAATCATGCTCTTTTGTAGTTCACAACCAAGATGAATATGGAAGTTTCCAACAACATAAATGGGACAAATGAACAAGAAACTGTAGTTATCTTAGACGCCGGAGCACAGTATGGAAAAGTAAGATCTATGGCTACGAGTCCTGTTATTTGTATTTATGAAAGTCTTGAGACATTTCGGCCCAGCAGTTGTCTGTGTATTTATTTTCATATGAATTATTAAACTTGCTTACTCAACTTTACTCTGTTAAAGATCAACAATGTTGAATTATTATTTGAATATTGTTTACAATAGATTTTCATATCTGAAGGTGGCTGACAAAAATGACCATGGTTCAGTGGTTGGTTTGACAGATTCGAGAGGCATTTTGTTGCATTGTAAACTTCTATTATTAGGTAACAAATTTAACGTTTCTGACAAGGTATCAATGTGTACAGATGTTGATTAATTTTATGTCTCAGTATTACATAGCAACATTTTGAACATCTGTTTTTTCAATTTGTTTAGTTACATGCATGGATTTTTGAAAGTAAATGAAGATGATAATAGTAAATGTGTATGCCTTTCAGGTAATTGACAGGCGCGTGCGGGAACTGTGCATCAACACTGATGTACTTCCTCTAAACACCCCAGTCACTGAGATACTGGAAAAAGGATACAAGTATGTACTTACACAAACACCTACAAACTCACTCACATTTTAAGAGTGAAATACAATCCTAATGATTAGAAACTGCCTTTTAACAAGTTACTGATGTTCATTTGAGATACAAATTGTGTAATTTAAAATCCTGTGTATGTTGGTTGTATTGTAAAGCACTTTGAGCAATCCTGGTGATTAGATTGTGTGCTGTATAAGAGTTTACCTTTAGGTATTTGTATTGGTGGTGAATTCAGTGGCTGGTTCAGGTTGTGGCAGTCATATGTTTTGTTCTTAGGCCAAATCATGTGTTGTGTACTTGTGTGTTATCCTCAGGGCAATTATCATATCAGGAGGGCCTAGTTCAGTGCTTGCTGGCGATGCTCCGACCTATGACCCTGCAATCTTCCGCTGTGGACTCCCTGTCCTTGGCATCTGCTATGGCTTCCAGGTACTGCATTACAGGAACAGTAGAGAGTCAATTTACTGCAAGATCTGCATGAAAATGCTTACGTTATTCAGTGTTTTGTTTCTGCTATGCGTCTTCAGTTGTGAAAATGTCTTATTTTTAATCAGGTAAAATAGCAGACTTATTGTATATTGGTTTAATTTCAATGAGAACTGGTAATAAAATGTCATGTGTTATCAGAAAGGCTATTTTTAGCCTAGTGAAGAGGACTGACAAGTGTTTGAATTCAGTTGTGTATTGTACTTTGTAATTGCAGTGCCAGTAGGTCCAGTATATTTTTAGACATGTTATTTTTATTGATGTATTAAAAAACATTTATTTACATACTTTTTATAGATATACTTTTATATATGGACATGATGAATATCTGAAATAATATTTATTTAAAAGTTGTGCAGTGTACTGTTCAGAGACTTTGTGCCCCTTGGTCAGTATACTTGATTGTATAAGACATTGGGAGGAAAACCAGATCAAGCCATTATCAGAACTACAACTTCAATGGATTTCGGTTATAATCCTACAGGCATGCGTAACAATGTGTGTTTGTCTGTCATGCTGACATGTAGTTGTTTGTGTACAGATGATGAACAAGGAGTTTGGTGGCTCGGTGAAAGCACTCAGTATGAGAGAGGACGGCCAGTATACGATACAAGTCAAGGTTGAAAGTCCATTGTTCAAGTAAGTATATTATGTATATGCAAATACATATAGGCAAAATATTGAAAAAACTCCTTGAAAAACTTTGTCAGTATCCCCCAGTCGAGAGTACAGTCAATCCTGTATTACTAGTCACGGTTTTAATTACAATAGTGTGTAGCTAAATCGGTGATGATGATGGTGGCAAAGTTAGGGTGCGGCTGTAAATACAATCATTTGCCGAAACAAATTGACATTTGGGTCACCGAATTGTCAGTATAAACGTGAAAATATCAAAGACAAAGCCGGTTGTATTACAACAGCCACTTGTGCAAAACATGTTTAGACACAACGATCAGAACATGAAAACGTGTCACAGTTACATCTCCAGCATTACTTCCATGACAGAAAAATCGTCAGCAATACCCCTTTGATGGGCAGTTCTCCTGTTGACAGTGGGTAAGTGTGGTTGTTTCTGTCAACATGAAGTGGTGATGTTGACTTGCAGGGGGCTGACAGAGAACCAGCAGGTATTACTCACTCATGGAGACACCATCACCAAAGTCGCTCCAGACTTTCAAGTGATTGCTCAGTCCGGACAGATCGTAGCGGGTAAGACACATGCATGGACATACTTGGTTACCCAGGCTCTGTGAGATGGCAGCACTTTAAGCCCCTCAGCTCTGCCTGGGAAACTAATGCTCTGCATTTGTTAACCGCCATAGCGGCCTTACCCCATATTAGGGTAGAACACTGATTGGCTCTCCGGCCAACTATGAAATAAAAATACCGATATACTTTCAACATTGAACACAAAGATAAGTAAAAATTCAAATTTACAGTTGTTTATAAAATAAGAATTATGGTACGATTAACCAGTGTCTGTGAGGTGGCAGCATTGTTTAGATCACGCGGATAATATTCAAACGCCGGCAAAATGACCAGACTGTCTTCTCGGCGTAGTTACACAGCCGACCAACAGTCGGTTAAGCGAGACTAACATGGAAGGGGAGGGGGTGGAATGGTACCATTATTTACAGATATTTATTTTTTCAGAGGGACAAATTATATGATGAAACATCCCCAGAGGGAGCCACAAGTAAACAAATGGAACTCGTATTCTCTAGAGGGCGTTGCTGTTGCAAATTTAAGATCAAAATATTATATATGTTAATAATAAGTAGGTTTTCCTTTTTGTCATACAATTTGCCAAAAACTACCACTTTGAGATGCATTTTGTGACGTGACTGTGTATGTTTGTGTGACTGCAGCCATTTCAAATGAGAAGGAGAGACTCTATGGCGTCCAGTTCCACCCGGAAGTTGACCTCTCCGACAACGGGGCAGTCATGTTGAAGAACTTCCTGCGAGGCATAGCGGACTGTCGGGGCACGTTCACGATCAAGTCACGGGAAGACGTCTGCATACAGTACATCCGATCCGCCGTGGGCAGCCACAAAGTACTTGTACGTACCCGCACAGGCATTGCTAACATCTCTTCTCTACTGTAGTGTAATGTAATGTCATTACATGTAATGTACTATAATGGGATGTTCTATGCTGTAATACTAAATAATGTCATTTAAAGTAATGTACTATAATGTGCTGTTCTATGCTGTGCTATACTGTAAGGTATTGTAAGCTACTGAATAGCAACGCAACGCAATGCATTCCCTGTATGTTTTTGACATCTTGGTCAACTGGCAAAGATTCAGTGACTAGCATTCCAAAACATTTATCAATATTTTATTTAGCCTATATATATATATATATATATATATATATTCAGCTTAAATAATTTGTCTTATTCTACTTATGTTGATTTTTTTAATTGTTTATATATGTCACTAGTATATTTTGTGTGTTTTTCTTCTGGTGTGTATTTGTATTTTTGTATTTTAATGTATGTAAAGTGCCACGAACAATTTGAAATTGGATGTGGCTCTATATTAAATAAAAATATGTATTAAAACATTTGCAGAAACGACTAGTGTGTGTGATCTGAATTAAATATATTTATCTATCTGTGTGTTGCCAGTTGTTGGTGAGTGGAGGTGTCGACTCGACAGTATGCGCTGCTCTGCTCTCGAAAGCCTTGTCTCCGGACCAGGTCATCGCTCTACACATCGACAACGGCTTCATGCGCAAAGACGAGAGCCACCAGGTGGCCGAGTCACTGCGAGCGATCGGCCTCAAACTCATTGGTAATTGGCGTTGATTGGTTCTTTTTCCAACAGCCAGCGTCACAACTTATTTATATTAAAACCCTTTAAACCTTTTTGAAAAGTCACAATTTCCCCGATCCTGATTGGTTTAATCTCACTGAATGCTATGTTAATAACATCGTGCATTTCCTTTCTGGTGTTCCCTATAAATACTAATTACCAAAATGGTAATCTCAGGTACATATAGTGTTGAACAGAGGGTCGTAACCAAAGGATTTGACAGCAAGAACGTTGCCTATCCACCGTAGCTCTCTGTCGTATCAATCAATCTGATGACAACTGGAATTGTTTATTGACTGACATTGATTAACCATTTTGTATTGATGCGCCTCTGAGTTTGGTTTTTATAGGTACAATAGAAGTTACCTAATTATTATTATTATGAACAAAATTACTTTGATGCATTTTTTCTAGGCATCCACGTTTAAAAAAATCAGTCCAAAATAAATTTAACTCAAATAAAATCTTAGCGCCATGACCGGTTTATGCCATGATGCCAAGGATGTAAACTTTTGAATGTCATTCAATACGTCGAGTGTATTGTATTTACAGCTGTCAATGCGGCCCACCAGTTCTACACGGCCACAACTATGTTTCCACATGGAAGGAAAGACGGAAAGTTCCGAAAGCAGAAGAGTGATATTTTGAACCAGTGTGCAGACCCAGAGGAGAAACGCATGATCATTGGCGACACATTCATGCGGGTAAATTACTTCGGCAAAGATAAAATGAATAAAGTAATACACATGTGTTGAAATACTAAAGTTCTTGTCGGTAGGTTGTTGACCAAACAAATGCTAAGTAGATTTAATTGCAATGTAAACATTTTTGAGGGTTTGACATTCCAATGTGAAAATGAATGGACCTACAGAATGCGAAAGGTATTTAAAATTGCAACATTGCTGTAGCAGGGTCCGTATGGGGCCTTGAAAGTCATGAAAAACCTTGAATTTGATTGGACCAAATTCAATGCCTTGAAATCCTTGAATTTTACAAAGTTGTCTTGAAATGTCTTGGATTTAATTGAGGTCAATAAAATATTGTTTTGACTCAATTGTTGTGACGAATAGCAGCCGGAAAAGGAAAAGCGAATGCACAAAAATAACTCGGGTGTACACATTGGGCAATCGACATTTCATTGTGGTCGGCACCATTATTTCTTAGCCGAGTAAAACTGTTAATGTTGACTTAGTTTACTGCACTTAAAAGTACATATGTCGTTAAAACAGTCTTGAATATCATTTTGAAATCGCCTTGAATAGCCTTGAATTTAAAAGTCCAGATGTGTAGGACTCGGATGTGTTGTGGTCACTGTGGCTGATGTACACTAACATGGGTTTTACGTTGTTGTGTTCAGATTGCGAATGAGTTGACAGAGAAACTGCATCTGTCAACAGAAGAAGTCATCTTAGCACAAGGTTTGTTCAACTTCTAATAACATGGAGTTCTAATGAATGGTGATCAGATATCAATACGTTGAGGCATTGTAAATGAATGTCCCCTGGCCAAATGTCACAGTGTGCTGGCTCCTGTCCATGGCCACTCACTACCTTGGACATTCCCAGAGAACAATAAATGATTGGAATCAATCATGTCATGATTGTGTAAATGCCAGCAGTGTAAATATGTTTGAAAATAAAATTGACAATTATCTGGCAAGGGTGGACTATACCTAGGTTGAGCACTTACATTTTTAAGAAATTATTTTAATAATGATTAAATTGTTTATTAATATATTTATTTTAATTTATTTATTATAATAATAAATTGTTATTATTGTAGGACATTTCATGTATGTTTTATTGTACTTATACATTTTTAGAGACAACGTATTTTAATTAGTAACATTTTAGTGGCATTTTATAATTTTGTATATTTATAATTTTAAGTATAATACTAATATATGTACACTTTTATAATTTAGTGAACACTCGATAAGCCATAGCCTTTTTCACATTCCGTCTGGAGCTTGGCTCAGGACTGCAACTTGTTAAACCTTGTTAAACCTGTTAAACCTTGTTAAACATTTGTTAGAGTTACTACTTCGGGGAAAATTGTAATGGTGAAATGACCATGAGAGGGTGCTGATGTTAGTTTGTTACAAATGTAAGGTCAACATGCTGTTGGAGACAGTTATGCTTGGTGTGTTGCATTATGGGTAGATGTCATCTAGTGTGGTAAGATTCGTCATCGGTATTTGAAATTATGCGAAATTTTGATTTAACAGATTGAGGGATTGAAAACACTAATGTCAAAGTCCTAGCTGAACATTACCAAATATACTAGGAATGTTTGGTTTAGATCTTCAGTAGTAGTAAGCACACATATAAACATTACCAATATTGTTGGCAAAGGTGAAGCTTGACAGAGGTCATGTTTATGTAAACTGAGATGTGTATGTTATGTCCGTGAACTTATTTAGTGATCTGCTATATTAATTGAGGAGGATGTTCCAAAAAATAAATATTGCTACATTCCAGGGCTTTATGCAGGATAAAGTTATAGCCAGTCACACATGTTTTGGTGGACACATGAATGTTAACTGTTAAGCTAGTTTAAAAACTTTCAAATGACCTGAAATGGGCTACAAACACACATTTGACACCATTTACACACACTTTCAAGGCATAACTAACAATATCTATGGTTTTGGAAGACCTTTTATTGTCCTTCATTTTTTACCCGTCCACCCATATTTCTACCCGTCCATATTCGTTTTTACCCGTCCAAATGACGGGTGGACGGGTCTCTACATAAAGCTATGCTACATTTAGCATTTAACATGGCGGGAGAGGAGACTATATGTTTCACTTTTGTCTTGTGATAGGTACATTGAGGCCAGACCTGATAGAGAGTGCCTCCGAGCTGGTCAGTGGAAAGGCAGAAATGATAAAGACACATCATAATGACACAGAACTTGTGCGACAACTACGCAAACAGGTATACACAACTTAGTCACTACCACTTGCTGCTGGCTCTGTGTGCTTTATAGTAATAGAGCATTTGATCACTTTACACAATCAGAGGGAATTTAACATTTAAAAAACATCTGCTATCTAGAACATAGGAATGGTGAACCAAATATTATGTGTCACTTAAATCTCACTTTCAGATGTCCAGCTTATTTGTGTTCACTATTCACTGACTGGTCTTGTTCTGACTCACATGGTCTGGATATGGAGCACTTTACACCACACAGATGGGATGTACAGTTTTGGGTGCCGTCTTCTTCAACGACAGTTGGATTTCGCCAGCATACTTTTGTATTTTACTCAGAACAACTTTTCTAAAAGTTTGCTTGCCAAATTCATATGAAATATGATACACACACACACATATATCATATAAAACAATTTGGTGAGGTTTTTGGTAAAATGGCAAGAAAAGTGAACTATTATCTACGTGGGCATCGGGATCGTGATGGTGTTTCTTGTGTAGGGCCGAGTGGTGGAGCCATTGAAAGACTTCCACAAAGATGAAGTTCGAACAATTGGACGTGACCTGGGCCTGCCTGATGAAATAGTACAACGACACCCGTTCCCAGGTGAGTGATGTGGTTGTTGTTGGTTGTTATGAGTTGTAATGATTGTATAATTAATTTCTGGGACTGCCAAATCTATTTTATGATATTGATATTTATGAACATTGTTGACTACTTGTAGCAATCGCAATTTTTTTAATTTTAAAAACATTTGGCATTGGAATGATTTTTTATTTAAAGGTACCAAGTCAACGCTGATTGTATACCAGTGCGCATGCCAGTGGGATTGTATTCACCAGTGTGTGCTATTTTTAATATGTTTTGTATAACAATAGCAAATATATGATGTGATAACGTCTTAAAATAATAGAAAATACTAAAATGCCAAAGTTGCCAATCTATCTACCAAAATAAAAAATTAACCACGACAGCAAGTTCTAATTGTCTCCAATACTTGGCAATGTTCTGTTAACTAGACTAATCTGTATATATTGTGGTAGTTAACTTGTGGTCTTATGAGGTTTCACTCAAAGTTGTCAGCCTTTCTCAGAATGTTACTGCTAAACAGACGTTTGTACACAGACACCGAGGGTGGTCACTGGTAGGGTTTTTGTCATCGTCCTCGGTGGTTCTTTTACATATCAAATAGAGTAATATGAAATAAATGTCTGTATATGATAACATGGGATACTGATTGTGCGCTGCAGGTCCAGGCCTTGCCATCCGGGTGATCTGTGCCGCGGATCTCTACAAAGAGAAGGACTTCTCTGAGACGGCCATCATCCTCCGACTTATAGTTACGTTTGCCAGAGCCAACAAACAGGTGAAGACACTCACTGTCACGGTCACGGTCACTGTCACGGTCACTCTTATTGCATGTTTTAATGGCTTCTTATTGTAGACATAAATTCTGTAACATTCATGTTCATGTCTTGAGGATATAGAACAAATCCTGGTGTATTTGAATTCATCAAACTTGGGTGGAGATAATGATGGACGTAATAACTGGCGTGAATGTAAGTTAATAAACAACTTGTTGTGCCACTGTAAGCGTAATAAAATATTTAGCATATAACCATAGCCTTTCTCCAGTGGCTTATGAAGAATATGGTCTTTTCAATGCAGTCTTGCTGGTTTTGTCATGTTCACAGTCCATGCTGAACAGCAGTATTGTTATTCATAAACAGATGAATACAAAGCATATGTATGTATCGACTGCTTATTGCTGGAATAGATCAGTGGGTTATTGTATGACCTGTGGGTCGGTGGGTCATTGTGTGACCTAAGGGTCGGTGAGTTATTGTACGACCTGTGGGTTATTGTATGACCTGTGGGTCGGTGGGTTATTGTATGACCTGTGGGTTATTGTATGACATGTGGGTCGGTGGGTTATTGTATGACCCGTGGGTTATTGTATGACCTGTGGGTTATTGTATGACCTGTGGGTGGTTGGGTTATTGTACGACCTGTGGGTTATTGTATGACCTATGGGTCGGTGGGTTATTGTATGACATGTGAGTCGGTGGGTTATTGTACGACCTGTGAGTCGGTGGGTTGTATGACCTGTATGTCGGTGGGTTATTGTATGACCTGTGGGTCGGTGGGTTGTATGACCTGTAAGTCGGTGTGTTGTGGTTGTAGCCTCACACACTGTTGAGCCGGGTGACCTCCGCCACGTCACAGACAGAGCAGGACCAGCTGACCAGGATCAGTCTGACCGACACGCTGGCCGCCACACTCCTCCCCATCAAGACTGTCGGCGTGCAGGTGAGGTCATGGGGTCAGGTCAGAGGTCAATTGAGTTTATGGGGTAAAACTTTGGTCCAGTCATTGATCAGATGTAAGACCACAATAAGGTGTACGTCCGCCATTACCCAACCAAAGAGTACTCTATAAAAGCAGTATTATGCAGGTTGTCTGAATTTCTGTGAGCACATATATAGCGTGGAGTGAGTAGAAATGATGTTTTTATGCAGCGTGGCATCAGAGCTGTCAAATTATGACAGCTGTCAGTCGGTGCATTTCTGCGTATTAATACAGTTGTCATTTTGCTTGGTGATGTAATCAGGGACAATCCGTGGGTGGTTCAAGCAGAAATGGAGGGGTGTAAGGTTTGAAAGATGTTTGTGGGAGCCTGAGGTATTAAAAGTTCACAAATTTGTTATTGAACCTCTGTCTATGGAGAGTAAATATGCTGTGAAATTGTCAATAACGATCTCAAAATGAAGGAAACATTATAATGGTCACCTATGGAAAATGCAAATGTGGTCTGACTCCATCAAGAGTTCAGATGATGTCAGATGAGGATTTCATGAAAGTGTGGGGAAAATATGCTTTCAGTCAACTCACTGATATGTGTGTTACGCCCGCCATCTTTATTTGCTGCACTCAGTCACATTGAATGCATTCCTTAGGAACATTTTAAGACTCTATCATGTGCCTGGAATGACCAGAATGTCACGAATAGGAAAGATTTATTGAAGTCAATCTATTATATTAAAAGCAACAACCCCAAAATCAGAAAAACGGTATGGGGGAAATTATATTTCCAACCCAAAAGCATAGGGTTATACAGCCACACACACAGACTGCAAGCAACGCGTTGAGGTTTACTGTGTACAAAGTATTCTAGAAAGACTGTGTACGTTGTAGGGTGATGGCCGCACCTACAGCTATGTGGCAGCACTATCCAGCGACGACCCGCCCCAATGGGACAACATATTCGCTTTAGCCAAAATTGTACCGAAAATATGTCATAACATCAACAGGTAAGTACAACTAACTGCATCTGAATTGGGACAACATAAAACCACTGTATTGCATGTAAGCTGCCGTGTTATTGGTTGGTCAACCTCTGTATTGCATGTAAGCTGCCGTGTTATTGGTTGGTCAACCACTGTATTGCATGTAAGCTGCCCTGTTATTGGTTGGTCAACCACTGTATTGCATGTAAGCTGCCCTGTTATTGGTTGGTCAACCACTGTATTGCATGTAAGCTGCCCTGTTATTGGTTGGCCAACCACTGTATTGCATGTAAGCTGCCCTGTTATTTGTTGGTCAACCACTGTATTGCACGTAAGCTGCCCTGTTATTGGTTGGTCAACCACTGTATTGCATGTAAGCTGCCCTGTTATTGGTTGGTCAACCACTGTATTGCATGTAAGCTGCCCTGTTATTGGTTGGTCAACCACTGTATTGCATGTAAGCTGCCCTGTTATTGGTTGGTTTTAGTTATACGTATGCAAACATCAAAGCATTTTTTAATATAAACTTTTCTGGGGCACCATACAACATAATATTATAACAAATGTATTGCTCCTACTGTTCTTTACAGGCTATTTTGTAGGTGTCAATATGGCTGTATCCGGGAAAAAAAGACAAGCTTGGTGAAAAGGCCGTTGCGCGTTCTTGTTTTGTATGCAGTGTTTGTATGTTTCAGGGTCGTGTACATGTTTGGGGGTGAGATAAAGGGCACCATACAGGATATAACCCCCACGTTTCTCACTCAGGGAGTTCTGAATACACTGCGTCAGGCGGACTATGTTGCCAACAGGGTACTACTGAAGACAGGTGTGTGCAGCTGAGTTAGTGTAGCACACTAGCTAGGCAATCTGCCAGAAATAATAGTGCAATGTTACCTGTCGCTGTAAAGGCAAGTTTTTTATATAGCGCAGTATCCAATCCTCAGGACTGTTCTAAGCGCTTTACCCTTCACTTCCCTGACAGACCTGTTCAATCAAACACCATTTCGACTTCTCTCCAAATACCCAGCCGTATGCTACAATTAATGCGCGAAGGCTGCTTGTACACATATCCACCACTGTCTATAGCCAGGTATTCATCTATACAGCTGAGTGAACTGGAGCAATGTAGAGACTGAGTGAAAAAAACTTGGTTTTAGCACCACAGCACAGGATTCAAGACTCTACCCCTGAGCCATTGTGCTGTGAATAATGTCACTCGTGAAGACTAGCTTACACCCACTTTTGGTGCAACTAACTATAGGCAGTAGTTGTCACCCATTACAAGAGAGCATTTGAAACTTATTCTTGCCATTAGAAGGATGCGTTTTCGAAAGATCTGAAGGACTGTGATTCATTAGTTGGTTTTCTCAGGTGGGAGAAAGTCCCCTTGAAATGTGAGAGTAAATATTTAATTGTAGTTCCCCAGTCGGTAGATCTCAGGAAATGAGCAGAGTAGCAGGTGAAACCGTGTGCAGTTGCACTTACATGTTAATGAATAGATGGTTGAGAAAACCTGGTCAACACGTGGGAAAGGATGTAGCTGATGACAGATCGCAGGTGAATGAGTTATAACCTCTGTAGTGTGTTGTTGTCATGTGATGTGATGTGTGTGCGTGCGTGTGTGTGGTGTGTGTGTCTGTGTGTGGTGTGTGTGTCAGTGTGTGTGTCTGTGTCTGTGTGTGGTGCGTGTGTCAGTTTGTGTGTGTCAGTGTGTGTGTGTCTGTATCTGTGTGTCCATGCATGCGTGCGTGCGTGCGTGCGTGCGTGCGTGCGTGCGTGCGTGCGTGTGTCAGCGTCCTGTGACTGGAGTTGACTTTGACTTCTCTGCTGCGTTACGTTACAGGCAACTACCACAGGATCAGTCAAATGCCAGTCATTCTCATCCCACTGCACTTTGACCTCGATGTTCTCAGTCATGCGGCTCCGTGCCAGCGCTCCGTCGTCCTCCGACCGTTTGTCACCAGTGATTTCATGACGGGCGTCGCCGCCCAGCCCGGCAAACATCTACCTGAACAGGTGTGTGGAGAAGTGGTGCTAGTCTATTTCAAGTTTTCGCAGGGTTTAGTTCTGTATCAAATGTGTGCAGATTATTGAGGTGTGATGGTAGGTCTAACGTGACAAAGAACACTATTACACTTTCTTCTCATTTGAGCAATGCATGTGAATAGCTGTCTCCTCAATTACGTAATAGAATTGAAGAGACACCTTTAAGGAGTAACTATGTAATATTTAGTCATCATCATTTATTTATTTATGGGGTAGTCATACCACTCATGTATTTATTATTTGACATTTTTATTGAAAGTAATAGTGTATTATTGTAGTCGCATACTATGTATTAATTAACTAATGCATAACTATACAGTATATACATATATACTTAATTGTTACTACATTGATACATAATATAATTTACATCTCTATCACTTTTAATTCACTTTTAGTCTCTCTAGTTCAGCTCTGTACAACAGTGCACAACATATATGTATTTATTTTACTTGTATTATTAATTTTACACCAAAGTTATGTCTTATATATTGAATTTTATAAATACTTCAGAACAGGTCTGCTTTAGATTTTAGTGTATAAATAAAGTTGTCATTATTATCATGTCTTGAAACTTGTGAGTTTTGTGTTTCAGGTGGTGATGCAGATGGCGACAGAGACAGCACAAGTCCCCGGCATCTCTCGGGTTCTGTACGACGTCACGTCAAAGCCACCGGGCACCACCGAGTGGGAATGACCCCCGCCCCATCTATACTGAACCCAAGTGACTGAATAATACTGCCATACGATGAGGTGGTTGTCGTGGCAACCGTTGCTGTGACGCCACACGTAGTTGCGACAAGCGTTGGTTCTTCTGAGAACGTTTCGTTTCACCACTGTGTGCTGTTTGACTGACTGCAATAGGAGCTGTTTCGACTTTTAGGGAATTTCTGCCAGTGCAAGTTCTGGTTGTACAGTTCAGACACCCAGTGAAGTTAGGGGTCAAGGTCACACTCCAGAAACATCGTATTTAAATTAACTGTCATATCTATAAAAAATTACTCCAAAGTTGAATAACCAGATAATGTTTTTTATTCTGATAGGGTTTTACTAGAAAAATTGCATTTATATTTCTATTGGTATTAATTCTAATAAATAACACAAGTTGTGCAGTGAAGTTGTTTGGCTTTAAAAGAACAATACTTCTGAATTTTTTTTAATAATTGATCAAAGGTATTACTTTTTGTTCCCCAACATTACTTGAACTGCACAATATATTATTTATTAGACAAAATAAAAAATTATATAAAATAAAACATTCCAATCAGAATTGTTTTAATTATCTGGTTACCATTATGCAAACTGATTATTATTAAATGTCTGACCTACTTTTCATACTACGCAAATTTGGTCGAGTAGGTTTTATGATATGGCAGTTAATTAAGACATTTCTTGAGGAGGCCACGTCTTGACCCAACCGATGTGTTTGAGAGCTTGCATGTTTCAAGCTGCCCCTGTATCGCCTTGTCTACAATAAACACGTACAATAAGGTTGTCTGATGTCTCACGCATCTGTTTGCTTGAAAGAACTGTTTTTGTTGTCTTCGTTAATTATGTGTGTTTTGAGAATATATCAGACAGAAGTGTTGAATGGTTTTGAAAATATTGATCGAATTTTTTTTTTCTTGGTTAAGGTAGATGACTAGAAGCCATGAAGTTACATTAAAAAGGAACAGTGTAGACTATATATTATAAAGTTGTTATTATCACAAAGAACAGTTAACGAATGGGTGCTAGTAGTACTAATGTTAAAAATAAAATTGACATACTTCAGAAGGGTTGGGTATGCGTAGATAAATTGGTTAGACTATCGGTAAGGCAAAGTGCTTCCTTGTTCCCCTGCCATGTTAATTATCTAGAAGCTAATCTTGTTAAATCTTGCAGGAAATGTATAAACTGATAAATGGAGAAGCTGGAAAAAGATCGTGACTCACACCGGAGCCATGCATATTGTTTTGCTGCAAAATGTTTCAATTCCAGTCATAGACTTGACAGAACAAATGAGATGGATGTAGACCTGGGTATGGCATGTCTATAGAGTATGAGGTATCAGTGGACATTGCTAATCACCACTGGAGACCTTACGAAGGGAACTGATGTAAGACCACAATAAGGTGTTCGTCCGTGTGGAGCGAGTACAAATGATGTTTTTGTGCAGCGTGGCATCAAAGCTTTCAATTTATGACAGCAGTCAGTCGGTGTATTTCTGCGTATTAATACAGTTGTCATTTTGCTTGGTGATGTAACCAGGGACAATCCGTGGGTGGTTCAAGCAGAAATGGAGGGGTGTCAGGTTTGAAAGAAGTTCGTGGGAGCCTGAGGTATTAGAACATTTTTTCACTGAACCTCTGTCTATGGAGGGTAAATATGCTATGAAATTGTCAGTAACAGAGCTCCTCAAGATTATTGGGAAATGAAGGAAACGTTATAATGGCCGCCTACGGAAAATGCAAATATGGTCTCGCTCCTACTGATTTAGAAGATGACCGATGAAATGATGGGGACACGTGCTGGAGGGGTACCATCTGGCAGAGGATAGCACTAGCCAGACAAATCTGGAAATGGCATTTGTTTAACCACGGGACACTAGGACTGTACACATCCCTATTTGTAAATACATTTAAATTTCGAAGGCTCCCACATACAAAGTACAACTGCATTTCCTGCTAATAATTACCTAACTGAATAGACAACCTCTCTGTCAACAAACTTTATTAGATCGGCAATATTTATATACAGTGCTCTAAAATGTTGTAATGCCACAGGCAGACCATGACATGTTTTCAATCAGGGCAAATCCTTACAGATATTTATAAGCTAATTTAACAAAATGATTAAGAAAAAATCAACAAATTTCAAGGTTTGAATTGAATTAATTCCAATTTACTCTGGGACAGTTTACACATGCTTTCTAGTACTATATACACCGGTACTTGAGATTTAAAAATCATGAGCCATCAAAGTAAAATTACTGTAAATCATTGTATACCAATCGTTTAAAACTTGTATAATTATATTCTAAAGATAACTGCATACACTTATTGTTTTTTTAACTTAAAAACTCTTTTTGTCTATATTATAAAAGTGTCTCTGTATATATGTCTGTACATGTTTGTGGACCCCCCTTCAGTTTGCATGTATCAGGCTGAAATATAGCATGTGTGATCTTATCTTGGGAGCTCACTGGGATGGTGCGAGCTGATTTACTTCTGAAATTCGTCGGACGAGGGGGTGGTGGAGGAACACACTGCATGCTCAATACCAGGTATTTCAAAAAGTGGGGCTCTAGAACTTGGAAGTTTTTCCACCTACGTCATTGTAAAGATAATTTTACCATCTACAAATAGTTCACTGGAGGTATGTAGTAATTTTAACACTACTATTCTGACTATTGTCCGCTGTACAACCAACAAAACTAGTGCTGTAAAGTGAGTATCAAAGGTTATATTGGTAACTCAGAATGTGACATCTTTCCCCTTGTAAACTGCACAGTCTATATTTCGTTTCAAACACACTGTCTTTCCCCCCTGGGCAATGCAGGGTAACTTAAGTAATAAATAGTTGTCAAAACAGTTCATGGGGTGTAATAAATAATTCACTCAATACCTCCTAAGCCACCTGTGTGCCATTAAAGCAACAATTTCATAGTTAAACAGTCTGTTCTAGAAAAGAATTCTACATGCTGTGATATGTAATGTGCAACAATTTAATTTCCGACTGTTTTAAATGCGTGCTTGCTGTGGGTCTTGCACCGGTATCACCGTCAACTAACAAGTGTTTGCAATTGTATTGACAATTGCAATTATCGTGCTGTTGCAAATGGCAGTGTTTTTGCCAACTGAATTTGTTCATACATACACTCCTGTAGCCTGTTATTATATTCCATCCAGATTAGAATTATTAAAACAAAGATACGCATTATTCGTTCAGTACGTTATTCAACATGCCCTGGTATTTCGTCTACCTGAAGAGATTCGTTGCACTGGTGCTGGTGACGTATTCATATTTTTTTTTCAGTTACACACTAAACAACTGGGCCGTCCATAAAGTATGCGGGTCTGAGCCAAGAGCAGTACATAGGAAAATTAGTCCGAGCTAATAAATAATACATGGAACACAAAAACAGTCGAGTACATAGCTGGGTTTCCACTGGAATGCCATTGAAATCTACCCTAAAACTGGCTGAACAATCGATACACTGTACTATATCCACCTGATCACAACAGCCTGACAAACATTGAACAATGTTTTGATAACATTTACCCCAAAGGACAGATGAAATGTTTCATCATGCTTGCTGAGGCCCCAGATCACCCTTGGCGTGAAATACTTTATGGATGACCCAAAAGGTAAATCTATTGAAATTATTATTAAGACACTGTGTCCCAATGTTGCCTATTATTTACATACAATGCAGTGCCTGCCTATCGAATGCATTATTTTCACATGTGTGAAAAACATTTTCCATTCACCGTGTGTTATTTGCTATCACATTATTTCACAGATCTGTTCAACGGACGGCCAATGTCACATGATATAAACATTTCACAATACTTCTAGGCACACATCAGTAGAGTGGATCATTTACAGTATGTCGCATCGATCTGTTTGATCCACGGTATCGCGAGCATGATCTTGCGGCGGTAGTTAGGGTTCACCTTTGTTGGGTCGCTAGGGTCCTGCCAGATAGGGTTGCGCTCCAAGTAGACTGTCTCTAACTTCTTTAGAGACTGGAACTCGTCAAGGTCTTGCCAGTTGTCCACCTTGTTGTCATTGAACTAGCAACAGTACACAATCAACAATGATCAATATGTCACCAATAGTCACAAGGTTGTTATTGAATTGATAAAATACACGATCAACAATGATGAATATGTCACCAATAGTCACAAGGTTGTCATTTAATTGGTCAAATACACCATCAACAATGATCAATATGTCACCAATAGTCACAAGGTTGTCATTGAATTGGTCAAATACACCATCAACAATGATCAATATGTCATCAATAGTCACACAAGGTTGTTATTGAATTGATAAAATACATAATCAACAATGCTCAAGTCACAAGGTTGTCAGTGACTTGTCTCTGAACTGGCACAAATATACTATCAGCAGTAATCAAGTTGTCAATCACAGCCACAACGTTGTCGCTGAACGGGCACAAATAGACTAGCAAGGTTGTCACTGAATTGGCAAAAATACACCATCCAGTTTTTATTGATCTAGTTTTGCGAATCATTTAGCTGAAAGTTTATTTTCAACAACTAAAAGGTCTTTCTCAATTTAGTTACCTCTTCCCCACTGGAACAACTTCACATTCTAAGTCATCTGAACACTTCTTAAACTATATTGGTCCTGCTAACACCTCCGAACCGGGTTACTGATCGCCTAAACAAAAGCCATATGATTAAGTGGATTCACAACACTGTTGACATTTCAAATAAGTTACCCAGAATTCCTCGAGCTCAGTCAGGTGTCCTATGTTCTGTATCCGACTGATTCGGTTTCCCGCCAGGTCTAAGGTCGTCAACTTTGCCTGTGTACAGAAACGGTAGAAACAACAAGGAAACCAATCACCACGAGATGATATATTTTTTCAGATTTCTGCAAAATCTGCATAGTGATTTTTTGGGGTGAAACATTGCTACAAAAATCCAAACCAAAGATGCATTTTACAAACAACAGGCCTTGTTTGCCCAGTTCCACTACTGAGTGATGTCCACCCTGTAGACCATATTCTATTCACAGAGACCACTAAGGGCTGATTGCATAACTTTGCAAAATCGAAGAAGGAAGGAAGGAAAACGAAGGAGGTATAGGCAAACTGTTATATATCACTGGTATCCATTGACAGACCTTTGGAATTGGACTGCTCAAAATCATAAGTAGTAATGGGCTGGCTAATAATACAATTTTAAAACATTCGTTGTTTTTCGTACATTGTCAATATACGCGACTACCGCCGTATCCTTAAACTGATTACTGCAATAAGGACAGGAAGGATACTTACAAGTTTATCGAGTCCTTCAATTGCCTCGATGCCGTTGTGACTGAGGTACAACTGCTCCAGATTGACCAGACCGTCAAGGTTCTCAATCTTTATCAATCGGTTGCTCTGAACAAAATAACACTTCATTATCACTATATGAATCAATGACACAGTATTAATATTATACATTTGAAGGATTATGAAGAAACTCTGAAAGTTTGGCACATGACATGTGAAGCATCCTGAAGTGATAGCAGAGTTTAGTATAAGAAACACATTATCTTGCTGTAGTTACATATGTAGTTGCTAACTACATGATAATATTTGTAACAAGCTAATTTTACATTTAGGCTATAAATTATTTTTCATTTGCATTCTTTTTCGCAAAAGTAACTCAAATGGAATCAAACACATGAAAGAATCTTCCAGATCGGAGATGACAAAGAAACAGATAATGCAGGCCCTATTTCAGCGTACCTGTACACTCAGTACTGTCAAATTGGTTAATGAGTCAAGGTTTTTCAGAAGGCGTATTTTGTTCTTGCCAAGGAACAGACTGTCCAAACTCGTCAGTGTGTCGAGATTCTCAATCACCTAAAACACACAGGCAAACACAAGGTCAGAACGATGAAGACAAAACTGACATTTCGCACTCATCAGTGGGTCTTTTACATTACTGGCGTAATTCAGAATAAGGGCTCCTCATGAAATTCCAAGTTTTAATTAACTATCGTGGCTTTAACACAACTTGTTCTAAAACCATGACCATATTTGCGGTTCGTCTATGAAAAGAATGTAAGATACTAAATTGTAATTAATTAGTGTAATCAATGGTAACCATGATAATTCTTGACAATTCTGATGGCTGAGTGATGGGTGGTTCTATGGTGTGTCATGTGGACATAAATTCAAATACTTCCATTTACATTATTTATTCTAACAAACAATATAATATTAAGGGTGCAATTAAGTAGTCTAGCTAAAAGGGTTGTACTTTTAATAAAAGTAAGTTTTTAATAATTATTGTATTATGTTAAAGGGAAAACAAAGTCAATGTTTGGATCATATGGGATTAACAGAGTTAATAAAAAGTAACAACTTCCAACAACAATCATATTTTTAACGTCAGTGGTTTACCAGGAAAAAAATGTAAAACACATAGACATAGAAAGTCTACAGACTACGCCATTTTAGAAACAAAATGACGTCAGAGAGTCTTCTTGGTCGGCGTGAACTGTGCATGCATATTATTATCTGTTAATTTCTAACCTAACCACGAAAACGACCGCCAACAGCCGCCAAACTTCTCCCCACATTTCTTACATACATATACATACACTACATTACAAAAAAATCACTTGTATTCGTCTAACGAAGAAAATTCACAACAGAAACGCAAATCTTGGCGAACGGCAACTCGACAACTTCGACTACCGTAAACTCGCTATTATAAGTTAGCTTTACACAAAATACCGCTAGATGGCGCGCGAATATTTATTAACCTTACTGCATTCGCACGCGCGAATTAGTTTAATTAATTATAAATAATATAATAATAATTAGCTGCATCACTATGATCTGCAGAAAATGTTAAACGGCAAACTAAGGCAACGCTTTGGTGATATGGGTCTAATAGAGTTGATAAAAAATTACATTTTAATATACAAATATATAATTTTATTAGTTTATTTTATATAGCGCCAAATCCACAATTCTCTTCTCTTCTATTCAACATACTGTTATTAAAGTATATGCAATAATAAGAATGCTACCCACAGGTAATATTTAAAAATAAATATAAAAAATACATGTGTCTGCATAATTATCCAAAATTGCCTATTAGTTATAAAAGAAAACGGAAATTACGTGTTTTTCAATGAAGTCACATTGTTTATTTTATCAATATTTCTATAAACATCCCGCGTGTACTGCGAGGATGCAAGCTTATATTACATAAGCGATGTTTTAACAATAATAACTAAAACAATAACATGTTAATATTACTGTTTTTAAATCCTTCTTTTTCTACCACCATAATATTTCCCATATATTCATATTCCTTTTTACATTTTAGTGATTTATTGTTCCGATAATTAATAAAGTGTCTTGTTCAAAAATAATAATTATTACATATCTGATGGTGGAAATGTCATTCATGAGTAGAACAAATAGCTTCAGTAATATGTTCTTATGCATAATGGTTGTGTATGTGCTGAATGAAAATTATTATTACGTCGTACTTATTTTACTACTTTAATTATTTATTACTATTAACCATACTTTTATATTCATTTATTACAATTGTTGTTATGTAATTTGTATGTTTATTTATGACTGATAAGTCAGCTTAGTTAATGATATAGAAACATGTATTTTCATTATTTATTTTTAAATAATATTATCTGTGGGTAGTTTTCTCTTTATTGTATTTTTAATAGCATTATTTTGTGAAGCCCCACAAACAATTATGGATGTGGCGCTACATAAATAAAATATTATATTATAATAAAAAAAATTGTTTGTTTATTTAATACAGCGCCACATCCAATTTAAACTTGTTCATGGCGTTTTACATACATTAAAATGCTAAACAACAAATACACACCAGAAGAAAAAAAACATAAATATACTAGAAACATATATGAACAATTATAAAAATAAAATATCAATATAAAAATAATAAAACTTATAATTTCCTGCAAATCATAGTGATGATAATAATTAATTATTATTATTATATTATTTATAAGTAATTAAACTATTTCGCGCGTGTGAAGTAAAACAATTAAATATTCGCAGTCAGAAACGTGGCGTCTAGCGGTATTTTGTGTAAAGCTTTTAAAAACGATTTTACGGTACCGCTGGGCGGCCGAACAAGTTGTACTCGAGGTCTGCGCGTTTTTGTGGGTGAATTTTCTTCGTTAGAGGAATGCAAGAGATTTTATTACATAACATAGTGTATGCATATGTATGTATGATATGTGAGGAGAAGTTTGGCGGCTGTTGGTGGTCGTTTTGATGGTTAGGTCAATCAAATCGGGTCGTCTAGGATCCGCGCTGTGTCTGTGACTGTCCAAACGAATCCACCGAACCACTGTTTCAGTTCTGCTCGATTCATATGTTAACAAGAAGACATCTTACTGATACTGTCTTTCACTGTACTACTACTATAAGCGTTTGAGGAACAGTGTGGCATATTGATGTCGCGATTTCGTTGTAAACTGACGTAAGGCAACTTTTAGCGTACCGCTTGGCTCTCTGTTATGACAGCTGAACTAGCAGACGACTCTCTGACGTATTACTTTTCCAAACTGCTGGGTTGTGATTGGTTGCAAGGTCCAAGATGGGCCGGTTCATGGTGTCGGTGATTTAGCTAGATTTTCCCACTTTAAGACCACTTTCTGAGGTAACCACTAAGGTGAAAAATTGGATTGTAGATGCAAATGATTAGCTAGTGTAAACTCTTTTAGGTGCATAACACTAAACTGTTGCATTTTTTTTCACTTTAAAGGGAAAACAAAGTCAATGTTTGGATCATATGGGATTAACAGAGTTAATAAAAAGTAACAACTTCCAACAACAATCATATTTTTAACGTCAGTGGTTTACCAGGAAAAAAATGTAAAACACATAGACATAGAAAGTCTACAGACTACGCCATTTTAGAAACAAAATGACGTCAGAGAGTCTTCTTGGTCGGCGTGAACTGTGCATGCATATTATTATCTGTTAATTTCTAACCTAACCACGAAAACGACCGCCAACAGCCGCCAAACTTCTCCCCACATTTCTTACATACATATACATACACTACATTACAAAAAAATCACTTGTATTCGTCTAACGAAGAAAATTCACAACAGAAACGCAAATCTTGGCGAACGGCAACTCGACAACTTCGACTACCGTAAACTCGCTATTATAAGTTAGCTTTACACAAAATACCGCTAGATGGCGCGCGAATATTTATTAACCTTACTGCATTCGCACGCGCGAATTAGTTTAATTAATTATAAATAATATAATAATAATTAGCTGCATCACTATGATCTGCAGAAAATGTTAAACGGCAAACTAAGGCAACGCTTTGGTGATATGGGTCTAATAGAGTTGATAAAAAATTACATTTTAATATACAAATATATAATTTTATTAGTTTATTTTATATAGCGCCAAATCCACAATTCTCTTCTCTTCTATTCAACATACTGTTATTAAAGTATATGCAATAATAAGAATGCTACCCACAGGTAATATTTAAAAATAAATATAAAAAATACATGTGTCTGCATAATTATCCAAAATTGCCTATTAGTTATAAAAGAAAACGGAAATTACGTGTTTTTCAATGAAGTCACATTGTTTATTTTATCAATATTTCTATAAACATCCCGCGTGTACTGCGAGGATGCAAGCTTATATTACATAAGCGATGTTTTAACAATAATAACTAAAACAATAACATGTTAATATTACTGTTTTTAAATCCTTCTTTTTCTACCACCATAATATTTCCCATATATTCATATTCCTTTTTACATTTTAGTGATTTATTGTTCCGATAATTAATAAAGTGTCTTGTTCAAAAATAATAATTATTACATATCTGATGGTGGAAATGTCATTCATGAGTAGAACAAATAGCTTCAGTAATATGTTCTTATGCATAATGGTTGTGTATGTGCTGAATGAAAATTATTATTACGTCGTACTTATTTTACTACTTTAATTATTTATTACTATTAACCATACTTTTATATTCATTTATTACAATTGTTGTTATGTAATTTGTATGTTTATTTATGACTGATAAGTCAGCTTAGTTAATGATATAGAAACATGTATTTTCATTATTTATTTTTAAATAATATTATCTGTGGGTAGTTTTCTCTTTATTGTATTTTTAATAGCATTATTTTGTGAAGCCCCACAAACAATTATGGATGTGGCGCTACATAAATAAAATATTATATTATAATAAAAAAAATTGTTTGTTTATTTAATATAGCGCCACATCCAATTTAAACTTGTTCATGGCGTTTTACATACATTAAAATGCTAAACAACAAATATACACCAGAAGAAAAAAAACATAAATATACTAGAAACATATATGAACAATTATAAAAATAAAATATCAATATAAAAATAATAAAACTTATAATTTCCTGCAAATCATAGTGATGATAATAATTAATTATTATTATTATATTATTTATAAGTAATTAAACTATTTCGCGCGTGTGAAGTAAAACAATTAAATATTCGCAGTCAGAAACGTGGCGTCTAGCGGTATTTTGTGTAAAGCTTTTAAAAGCGATTTTACGGTACCGCTGGGCGGCCGAACAAGTTGTACTCGAGGTCTGCACGTTTTTGTGGGTGAATTTTCTTCGTTAGAGGAATGCAAGAGATTTTATTACATAACATAGTGTATGCATATGTATGTATGATATGTGAGGAGAAGTTTGGCGGCTGTTGGTGGTCGTTTTGATGGTTAGGTCAATCAAATCGGGTCGTCTAGGATCCGCGCTGTGTCTGTGACTGTCCAAACGAATCCACCGAACCACTGTTTCAGTTCTGCTCGATTCATAGGTTAACAAGAAGACATCTTACTGATACTGTCTTTCACTGTACTACTACTATAAGCGTTTGAGGAACAGTGTGGCATATTGATGTCGCGATTTCGTTGTAAACTGACGTAAGGCAACTTTTAGCGTACCGCTTGGCTCTCTGTTATGACAGCTGAACTAGCAGACGACTCTCTGACGTATTACTTTTCTAAACTGCTGGGTTGTGATTGGTTGCAAGGTCCAAGATGGGCCGGTTCATGGTGTCGGTGATTTAGCTAGATTTTCCCACTTTAAGACCACTTTCTGAGGTAACCACTAAGGTGAAAAATTGGTTGTAGATGCAAATGATTAGCTAGTGTAAACTCTTTTAGGTGCATAACACTAAACTGTTGCATTTTTTTTCACTTTAACAAAATATAAATGGTTGGTTTCCTGATATATTTTAGATGCAAATATCTAAAAAGATGCTCTTTGAATACCCACTGAATAAGACTAAAAATAAACAAGTAAAACTAATCTGAGGAAGTTTTAAATATATGTAAATGTTTACTGTTAGTTTTGACTATGTGTTGTTGAACAATCATGTTCATAATGCCTGCAACATAACCTATGTATGGATACTGTCAATAAATAAAATATGTCATTATAACATCAGCTTCCCAAAATAAACTGCTTGCATATTTATTGGTGCTAAAATATATATGTTTTAAAACTTAAAACCACGAAGGCAGCTCAATATTTGATCCTAGTGGAAAGACTTGTCAAGAAATGTGAGTTTGTTGAGTTAGTAACGAGAAATCACTCACCCGAATACGATTTGAGCCAAATTCCATCATCCGCAGTTCTGTGAGATGTCCGACATTTTCTATGACAGATATCTTGTTCTGGACAAAGTAGAGCTTCTTAAGTTTAGTGAGGCTCTCTAGTCCCTCAATCTTCCTGATTCGGTTGAAACATAAGTCCAGTATCCTGATAACAGAAGGTGAAATCATAAGGTGGATGCCAAGAACTGGATATAGTTGATTGTTCACTGTTTAATTTGTTTACATATTTACTTTTACATTTATGAGCACATCAATGCTGTATGCATTTACAAAAGTATTTTATTTGTGATATTGGGATAATCATCCACATACATTTTATTTGGAAGATGTTCAAAACAATTTCACCTGAAATTTATTAAATATGAACACCACAAACCTTTAATAATAATATTAATAACTTCTTTTGCACCAATATCCTCGAAAATCAAGCTCAGCGGCACGACAAAACAAAGGGATTAAGCAATCATGTAATTGAAAGCAATGTGTGAGTCGTCAACGGATGGATGAAGAAGCTAGGAGGCAAAGGAGGATAGGCAGCATTAAAGAGATAGGTTTTCAGACGTTGGCGGAATGAAACTATATTACCTTCTGATTTAACACTGGCAGGAAGCGAATTCCACACCGTTGGTGCGGCAACCGAGAAAGCTTGGGTCCCGGCTTTCGTTTTCGCCCGTGGGATGTAAAGAGGGTTACTACTGGTTGAGCGTAGCTGTCTGGAATTTCTTGCTGGAGTTAGCATTAAATTTAGATATGCTGGTTGTGTAGATGAGAGTGCTTGATAGGCTATTGTACAAATTTTGAAAATGATGCGATAGTGCACAGGTAGCCAATGCAATGATTTTAGAAGCGGCGGATTTTAGAAGAAAGTTGATGCAACATTTGAATACTACACATCCCCTGCAAATAATTTACTCCATTTTTAATAAGTTTAAAAAGTCTGATGAACATCTGAAGGACAACATTTGTCTAAGTCCTGATTGCATATACACTGTATGTGACAATGATGACTCACTCTAGATCTACAAGTGCATCAAGATTCTCAAGCTTTGTTATCTGGTTGTCATACAAGTCTAGCTCTGTCAGCAAGACATTGTGCTCCAAGTTCTCAATCTTCGTGATTAGATTCTGCCGTAAACACAACGTCTGAAACACAAGAAGACCATGATCAACAATAGGAAGACAAAGATTTGTAGAAGACAAAAAGAGTTTGTGCTGAGACAATCATGTTGTTTGCGACAGACACTTACTGCCAATGTGGCAGTGAGGGGGATTTTTATAAACTAGATATGAATAAATCAAACAATATGTAGAAATAAACGTAGAAAGTATACGACCAGGAACAGCTAAATATTTACGTGGCAAAATGGAATATACAAAGTATGTCATTAAGTGCAAATGTGGACTTTGAAGACAACAAATCACAGACTACTACATGTTTATACAATTACATTGACAACATAATATAATTTATTCACAATAAAAGGACATGAACGAAAACATACATACCATTACTTAAATTTTATTCTTAATGGTATTGGAAATGACATGTATTACGTACTATTAACACAAAATAAGTGGAAATAAATGTTTGTGCAATGTTTGTAAGCATCTGAAATGAATAATGTTACCTCTAGGTTGGCTAGGTTCTCCAGGTGTTCGATCTTTCCCACCCTGCAGTGATTAAGGTCCAGGTCCTACAATGTACAATGTTTAATTATGTTAGATGGAACAAACAATTCTCTTACAATGTATGTTTTACAATGTCGAGAAGAACTGATGTTGAGCTTCTTTCAAATCTGAAAAATTAAAATCAGCATTAATTGCTCACCATTCATGCAGTAATGAACTTATTGGGAGGCCAAAAGACTTCATGTAATTCTCAGTTGGCTGGACCAGGCGTTTTCTTGCCACCTGAATCTTGAAATGTGCCTAAATGTTGCCTAATTTTATTGATAGTAATACCACTTTTTGGGCCTTCGGAACAATCCAATCAAACATACATTTCCTGTGCATAGTAGCTGTGCCCTAAGATACGTATACATGCAAAATTATAAAAGCTGATCTTCAATGGTTTCTGATATATGGTTGCTAACGACCCATACAGAGTGTTCCCATAAGTCCACTGGACTGATATAACGCAGCACATGATCAAGAACAACTAATATATTAATGTATTCTATTTAAAGAACCTTACAATCTTTGTTTTGACTCATTTAGTTCTTTCACACAATTGACACAACACCATCTAATAGTACAGTAACTAACCAGTTAATTCATCTATGCTGTAAATCAAGTTCCAGATACCTACCACTGCATCTTGATCAGTGATGACAATTTCCTGAATTTCAACACACTGTTCTTTGGATGGAGGATCCTCCTCACTCGAAGGACTCACAAACGGGTCATCCATGCTGGCTCCGGAAAGAAGCAGTGGTTCGTCCATGCTGACAGCTGAAATAATAAATCAGGTCCCCAGACTGTAAAACATATAACCCAGTACACTTACACATACATCCACCATAAACAGTGGTCAATGACACAAGGCTATATTTAGGGAATGTGTAACTAAATATCGTTGTCATTCCAGACAAATGTTACTTTGTGTCCACCGATACTACATCAATTTCAACAATTTCTCAGCACCATCCATCTTGTTGCTCCAGCCCACCTCACCAGACAATATCCGATTCCGAGACTATAATAGATTAGATACTGACAGACACTGTTTTTAATCTCCACAAATTATTACACTTGACTTTGCCTTGGCTTGGGCATTTGTTTTACAGTCACTTCGAATTGGTTCAGTTTTATAATTTGTCTTCAAAATTCACCTTCATACACCCTTAGCATTGTGCACTGTACAACCCCTATGTTAGACCCAGAATGGGCTGTGGAGTCTACACACCAAAGACACTATTTTTTCGTGGATTCCTCTCCACTGTCACTGACACTGACACTTAGATATAGTCCTACGCTAGCTGATCAGTCACTGCCTTTCACTACTAGACACTTTCTTACATTACCGGCAATTCTAAACTTGCAATCTTTGTCATGTGGATACCACGCCAACGTGACCGATATGTATGTTACTGCTTCTACAACACGAAATGATCATGTTTTCTGGTGTGAGTAAAAAAATAATATACCCACCTTCTACGCGCTCCTCGAGTTCCGCCATGATTGAACGTTCCGGCAGCAATCTGTTGAAGGCGTGTCCGTGCGGGGGCGCCACACACTGATACTTTCATAATCCAGCAGATGTCGCCACGCAGCATAAACATTGTATGACGTCTATTCATGGTCTGATAAGATCTATAAAAAATATGCGGTTAGCATTGTTTGCATTATAACATTACGTCTTACTCACCAGTTGTCGCCACTGTTGCAAGTTACCACCCGATAACGTGTGTTGAGCGTAGTTTATTTCTGTCTTGGCAATCATATAGATTGAAACGGGCACACAAAAAAACACGACAAAGTGTAGCCTATATCTCTTGAAACTAGCGTTTATGCGAGTTTCTGTGATAACAAGTTAGAAGCGTTATAAATATATTTATTTATTTATTCAAACAATATTGCTGTTCTTATTGTGGAGCCTCGCACCAATGGAATCTTCAGAGTAAAAATTATATGATATATATATATATATATATATATATATATATATATATATACATGTATATATATAAATTATATATATATATATATATATATAATTTATATATATATTTATATATATATATATATATATATATATATATATATATATATATATATATATATATATATATATATATATATATATATATAAATTATATATATATATATGTATATATATATATATATATTATATATACATGTATATATGTATATATGTATATATGTATATATATATATATACATATATATATATATATATATATATATATATATATATATATATATATATATCATTATTATAGTCTGCCTTTATTGATGATTTTAAAGCAAAAATTCATCAGGTTTATAATTAAAGCTATGAATCACTCGTCGCTGATAATAAGATGTTTAGCCGAATTATCCATTAGCAATCCGTTATCTAGTTGTAGCACAAACTATTGTCAATTTCTAAATGAATGTGACACTAGCTATGACGTGTCTGCGAATGACATCGGCCGTGCGGGGCAGGCTGGTTAGTCAAACCCAACTATGGCTAGGTCTAATTATGTCATTTCCTATACCACATTCACATTAGGCCTAACCATAGTTGCGTTTGACAAACCAGCCTGCCCCGCACCGTCGATGTCATTCGCAGACACGTCATAGCTAGTGTCACATTCATTTACAATTTGACAACAGTTTGTGCTACAAATAAATACAACGGATTTCTAATGGATAATTCAGCTACACAGCTTATCAGTGATCAGATAGATCAGATAGATTTCAGAGATGGGAGGTTTTATACGATGATGACGTCAACAGCATTATTATTAATATTACTGTATCTTAATGTGCGATAGTAAAGATTTTATTATTATTTCTGTCCTCAACAAAAACAAAGACAAAAACAAACGGGGGTAAATCAATTGAACGAAGTGAATGAATGAACTGACTGTTGACAAATTACACCGTTTTGATCCTAAAACACCAAGGTAATTAACTAATTATAATAAGTATGTAGTGTTATTTTGAATTTGGTAACCAGTTCTATATGCAGACAATGTCACTAATGTTGGAAGATTCGAAGTTATTTAACTGGTTTGCATTCTTGCTCAGACGCCGTTTCTTCTAAATACGTCTAAAAAAGATGTAACATTAAGATATTAGTACTTGCGTCATAGGCGTTTTTGTTTTTATTTAAGCTACCAATGTTTACATTATGTTTGAGTATGCGACAGTTTAATTGCAGGTTCTGTTGCTATCGTGACGCAAGTTATACTGAACCAACCAATTAATGTCGTATGCCCGAGTGGTGTGTATAATATCATTTTGCCAAGCACCGTGTATAATGAGATAAACGACATGTTTTTTCAACTTCGTAATTAGGCAATATAAGCAGGTCGTCTGAATAGCCATTAAGACGAATTCGTCACGAAGCGAACACACAACAGACGCCTATTTGGGTAAACACCTACGATGTCGTGCTCTTTAGCAGCTTGTTAAGTGAGTTTCTGAGCACAAATGGCAGCAGTGGTTAGTTTTTTGGATGAAGAATTAATATGCTACGCTGAACAATGCAGAGTCATTATCGACTTGATGGTAACCATCTCGCCAGCTAATTAGCTAACCGGGTCACAGCGACGGCAACATTTTAGAACTAGCTTAACATGGGTGAAATCTAGCGTACTTTGAGGCACCAGTTTACTCCTTTATCACCTCATGTGTAAATTCGGTGGCTGTTAGTCTGGTGTATTGAATGCACAATCTAGTTCGTTATCATCAATAAATCCTACTGTTGAGTTTTGTATGTTAAAGTTAAAAGTTATATGCTTGAAACATCATCATCATCATCATCATGCTGTCGGTCGCGAAGCGACAAAGACTGCTTCCATCACTTGACTGTTGCTCTCCATTTATCTCTCTGCTGGGAGAGTGATGTCCAGGAGTCGATCTTTATGTCTCTCAGCTTCAGGTTTCTCTTGATGGTATCTTTGAACCGGAGACGAGGGCGCCCTCTCTTTCTGTGACCAGAAGACAGTTGGGAGTAGAGAACCTGCTTTGGTAGCCTGTCTGGTGACATCCCCATGAGGTGTCCAGTCCACCGGAGATTCTTTCTGATCAGAAGATCTTCCATAGGTGGCAGCCCTGTCCGTTCGAGTCCATCCAGGTTATCCTCATGATCGAACGCAGATGTCGCATCATTTTTCACCTGTCGTCTGTATACTGTCCAGGCCTCGGCTCCGTATAGGAGGGTGGACAGCACGATTGCACGGTATATCTTGCCTTTTACCGTCATGGACACATGGTGGCTGTTCCAGAGTCTGGCGTAGTCGGCCGAAAGATGCACTAGCCTTGGCCATCCTCCTCCATCAATAAATCCTACTGTTGAGTTTTGTATGTTAAAGTTAAAAGTTATATGTTTGAAGCACAAGACCATTTATTGGAGAAATCATCACATGTGTAAATCGCATGGTTATTACTCTGATGTATGGGTTGAAAATACTACTGTTAAGTATTGTTGATGTTTATGACATTTATTTAATTAACTGTGGTATGCTCGCGTCAGCATCATGGCACCAAGGTATACCGTGGCACACATGTTTTGTTGATAACTGAAAACAGAAATCAGAAGCAGTTCTCTTCTTTCCTCCTTATTGTTGATTGTCTATCATGATTTGAATGTGTATATCCTGTGTTTGTATTCCACATTGTTTCGGAAAACCAGTCAATAAAGCAATTGCGTTATAAGAAACAAATGTTACAGCGAAATGTAATAGTCGTTTTTGCGGAATTATTTGTTTAGTTATTTCTTATTAAAGTCACCGTATGCCATGCACTAAGGCTGATTTTATATTCTTATTAAGAACCTTGATTCAACTTAGTAATTAATCAACCAATTCTTCGTCTGATATTTAGCACACATGTTTGACGATATTCAACATATATGTTTGACTTAACATACGATTGTACTACTTACATATTTTATTAATTATTCAGATATACAGATGTAACTCATTTAGACACGCTCATAGTTAAGTCCAAGACGTCGATGTTGTTATATGATTGTGGGTTTTTATTTTGGTACAACAAGAATTTCTATAAGTGCACACATTTATATGTATTCTAGGCCTACCGTATATACTTATATTAGTATGTGAAGATGATATAATATGTGTGTATGTATGCTTGTATAAATGTACTAACGAAATTTATGTACTTTCAATAAATTCTATACCTATTTGGGGTCAATAAATATTATGGTTATGGTTATGGTTGTTCCTGCCCTGCGTTACTATTGTTTTTTCGTCCATAATGTTCAATATTCAAAACATTATCATTAACAGATAGTTTAATTTTGTTACATACATATGTAAGATTCACAGCTCAAAGATAACAGGTTTGTCTGATGAGAACATTCTAAGCTTCGTTTCTATCAACATTACTGCCCTCCATGGCGTACACACTACAACAGTTTGATAAACAATAAATGTTTCAAACGTTCAAAACGCTTTACACTTTACTTCCCTGACAGACCTATTCACTCAGACATCATCTCGGCATCTCTGGAAAGCATCCAGCCATATGCTACAAATAATGCGCAAAGGCTGCTCGTACACATATCCACCATTGTCTATAGCCAGATACTCATTTATTTAGCTGAGTGAACTAGAGAAATGTAGAATGAAAAACGTGCCCTAAGGTTTAACACCGCAGCACAGGATTCGAACCCGGGTTCTAGTAGTCGAGAGTCCGAAGCTGTACCCCTGATCCATTGCGCTCATCTTTGTTGTCTATAATAGATGATCGAAGTTTGACGTTCGACGTATTTGAACGCTATGGTCTAGACCCAGCTGATCTCGATAAGAACATCGGCCATGTTGGAAAATTTCGATGAGCGTCAGCTGAGGCGAACTGTCGAACAGCCATAGTTGGGCGACCAAGTGCAACACGCAGGAGTCACTAACCGATTAAGTGCGGCAATTTGTACACTGCAGTGCACAAAACTCATGACATTGTACGCGTGTTTTGACGACAAAAACAAGCACACATCTTTCACCTGCTTGACAAGTAGGATTTGACGTCCACAATCCCATATGTCTGTGTCGTGTTACACCTCTTTATCTTTATCCCCAATGTAATATATCTCTGTCATGTCTCGCAACTTGTTAAAACGAAACCAACAGCCATTAAATTGGCATTGACAGTGAAACAAAGGAGAGGACTATTTTTGTTCATATAAGTGGAGTGAGATATTTTTCAGAAATGTGACTTTATTATCCATTATTAACTACTTCTTGCTCATATTTCCGAAAGATTGATATTTGAATGCTGACTCAATAACCATTATGTTTGTCTATGTAGTCTCGCGTAACCTAGTTGCACTGGCATTTGTGAATTTCCCAAAAAGATAGTATAAGAACATAATTAGCACGATATAAATATTCGGGAATGTGGATGCCAAATCCTGTTTGAGAATCAGGTGAAAGATGCGTGCTTGTTTTTGTCGTCAAACAACCGCGACTTTTGTGCACCACAGATGTGCTAAAAAATTGCCGTTCTAATACCAAGGTCGTATTGTGTTTCACGCATTTACAGAAACAAAGAAGAACTTGTTTGCATTTTTACTACCGACGTCATAGTGACTAATACAGTATTTTATTTAAGTTGTCGTGCGATATAAACTGGTAGTCACTGGTACGGATCTGTTTTTACGATGGCATCATTCGGGTACTTAAAAAGCTATTGTTTCTGGTGTGATAGTTTGTGTATAAGTTGCCGATGAGGCGATTACCGTTGGGTAAAAAATGTAGTGTTATTGTGCACGTAGACACCGCCAGCCAATTTTCAGAAAAACACTAGAGGAGCATGAAAAAGAAGATCCAAAGGAGTGGTAGCGTCTGAATACTCACTGGGGAATTATTGTTTACGGATATGTTCGACCCAATAGTTCTTCTTCTTAGTCCATATATTCGACTGGGCCGTTTGCGGGCGTTAAAAGTCCAATCGAAGCTTGTGCGCTTGAGGGAGGGGTGGTGTATGCTCTCTTAAAATAGTTAATATAAAAACAAAATTTATATTAACTAATTAAATTTAAGACGTTAATAAAGTTATTCTATGGACGTCTGGTGATTAAAAAAAATTATTATTGTGATGTACGTAGTCTTATGAAGAAATTTAAGCAGAGCCCGAAGGCCAGTTCTGAAAGCCTCTGGGCATGTGGTGGCTGATAGGTTTGTGGGGAGCCTATTCCACTGTCTAAGGGTTGCATGAAAACATGAATGGTAAAGGGCTGGGTGGTCTGCCCATGCATGTCGAAAACGCTGGGCTCCCCGCGTTATGGGGTCACTCCGTTGGAGGTACTGGTCTAAGGTGATGTCAACATGACCGGTTTTGATTTTGTGAAAGAGACTTGTCCAGGCTTTCCCAGCGTAGCAACTGTAGTTCAGTTGCCTTTCCTTGTCCGGAATGATCTCCACTGTCTTAAATTTCACAGGCGCTGTTTTGGTTGGTCTGTTGCTTTCTTAGTGCCACCATACATGGTTTTTGCGTTATAAATATCATTAGATGTTTGATTACCGCTGTACAAGTTCCCGCCAATAGGTAGGAATAGGATATGTCAAGAAGAAAAAGCAAATAGTCATCTTCTGTCATACAATAATATTCATTGGCCGAGCTGTTGAGCGGTTCTCGTAAGATATATTACGGTACTTCTGTGAAAATATAGTAAGGTACTTCTGTGAGTTCTCTCCATGAGACTAGTGGACCTATCGCTCAGCTAGCTGGGGGATAGTGAATTTCCAGCGAGCTAGGGGATACTGAGTTTCCAGTTCAGGTTTACATAATCTAATACGCGATCGTTTTGAAGAACACATTAAATATGTTGCAAAATATATGATTATCAACGTTTAGGAAACTGTGAAAGTTTCGACATGAAGCTGTCGACATTAAAAAATCATGCCGATAAGGATACTTCAAGTTCATCGGTTACTTTTAAAATGTTTTCTTTAAATATAAAGAAAACACATACCATGACATTAATTATAATGCTGGCGTCAGAAACAGACGTAACGACATTTATATATAGACGGAATGCAAATGGACACTGCTAACCACGCAAAATATTTGGGAGTGATAAAAGATACCAACATTAATTGGAGTGAACATATAAAATATACATGTAATAAAATGTCTAACAGTATAGGCATTTTTGGAAATTGAAGAATAAAACATATTTTTATTAACTTACGTTATACCTTTGTGTACCCTTAGATTACCTATTGTAACGTAATATGGGGACGAACCCCAACAATATATTTATTAAAAAATACATATACTGCACGAAAAGGACTGTGCGCCTACCAATATATTTAAAAAGGCAATGAGACGTTATATCTAGAGAACATAAGAATAAGAAACACCAGACCATTAGGATTCAGTTGTATATTTGTCCGTTTAATAATATGTATTAGTATTAGCGAAGAGTTCAGTTAGTAAA